>CM056580.1:12082723-12713080 GCA_029721435.1 Gymnothorax reevesii | reverse complement strand
TATTTTGCAAGTTAAAGGTAAAATCTATTCAGGGCAGAAGTGGTCTAGATGTCACAGTGATGCATCTTGCTATACAGAGACTTTTACTTATCGTCACTTCCATTAAGACAAAAAGTGTGAGTGCAACAGTGGTCTAAATCTTTGAACCCTTCAAAAGTTAACGATTTGAAAGATGATCTCAACCTTGTATCCCCTGTCCACCACTCATTTTATCTGGGTCTGATCGAAGATGAAGATGGCCCAAACTTTCATCCAGATGATGACAGCGAAGACAGCTGAGAGGAACAAGATTAGCTGATGGATGACTTTCTCAGTGCTCAGCAGTTTGTGATACAATGTTTCACTTTTGATCTGTATTCTCTTGTTATTTTGTGTGTCAAATTCCAAGGATGCCAGAAATTAAAGCTATTATTGAGTTATTCATTTACTTGTCTTAAGTCCATTACATTTATTAAGATAGCCAGTGCAAAAGTGGTCTAACTGATAAAAATAGGACCAAGGGTCCTATAGCTTACTGGCAAGCAGTCTTACAGCGATGACACAAGTTATTGAAATGTGAAGTTTGACATTTGAATCAATAAAAATCAATGTCAAGGCCACTATATGAAAGTTCACATACTTTTACAAGACCTTCTGTAATACAATCCTAAGCTCTGAAGCAGTTTTGGTGATATAAGTTATTAAAATATGTCAATATGTATTCAATATAGCAATTGTGAACTTTAAAGGTCACAGAATGTCAAGGTGTGGTCAGCAGATGGACTTCATATATGACTTTCTAAATGTCTCTATACAAACCTTGGCTCAATCTGTGACCATTTTGGTGATACAAGTCATTGTAATTTTACTGTGGAGTTTGATCCTCAAAGGTCACTGACAGTCAAGTTGAATGTCACCAAATGAAAGTTCTTACAAAACCCAAAACCAGTGAAGTTGGCACGTTGTGTAAATCATAAATAAAAACAGAATACAATGATTTGCAAATGCTTTTCAACCTATATTCAATTGAATACACTGCAAAGACAAGTTACTTAATGTTCGAACAGGTAAACTTTGTAATTTTTTGCAAATATTTGCTCATTTAAAATTTGATGCCTGCAACATGTTTCAAAAAAGCTGGCACAAGTGGCAAAAAAGACTGAGAGAGTTGAAGAATGCTCATCAAACACTTATTTGGAACATCCCACAGGTGAACGGGCTAATTGGGAACTGGTGGGTGCCATGATTGGGTATAAAAGCAGCTTCCCTGAAATGCTCAGTCATTCACAACCAAGGATGGGGCGAGGGTCACCACTTAGTGAACAAATGCGTGAGCTGACTGTCGAACAGTTTAAAAACAACATTCCTCAACGAGCTATTGCAAGAAATTTAGGGATTTCATCATCTATGGTCCGTAATATCTTCAAAAGGTTCAGAGAATCTGGAGAAATCACTGCACGTAAGCGACAAGGCCGAAAACCAACATTGAATGCCTGTGACCTTCGATCCCTCAGGCAGTACTGCATCAAAAACTGACATCAGTGTGTAAAGGACATCACTCATGGGCTCAGGAACACTTCAGAAAACCACTGTCAGTAACTACAGTTCGTCGCTACATCTGCAAGTGCAAGTTAAAACTCTACAATGCAAAGTGAAAGCCATTTATCAACAGCACCCAGAAACGCCGCTGGCTTCGCTGGGCCCAAGCTCATCTAAGATGGACTGATGCTAAGTGGAAAAGTGTTCTGTGGTCTGACGAGTCCACATTTCAAATTGTTTTTGGAAACTGTGGACGTCGTGTCCTCCGGACCAAAGAGGAAAAGAACCATCCTGACTGTTATAGGCGCAAAGTTCAAAAGCCAGCATCTGTGATGGTATGGGGGTGTATTAGTGCCCAAGGCATGGGTTAACTTACACATATGTGAAGGCACCATTAATGCTGAAAGGTACATACAGGTTTAGGAGCAACATATGTTGCCATCCAAGCAATGTCTTTTTCATGGACGCCCCTGCTTATTTCAGCAAGACAATGCCAAGCCACATTCTGCACGTGTAAAAACAGCATGGCTCCGTAGTAAAAGAGTGCGGGTACTAGACTGGCCTGCCTGTAGTCCAGACGTGTCTCCCATTGAAAATGTGTGGCGCATTATGAAGCGTAAAATACGACAACGGAGACCCCGGACTGTTGAACAACTTAAGCTGTACATCAAACAAGAATGGGAAAGAGTTCCACCTGAAAAGCTTAAAAAAATTGGTCTCCTCAGTTCCCAAACGTTTCCTGAGTGTCGTTAAAAGGAAAGGCGATGTAAAACAGTGGTAAAAAGGCCCCTGTGCCAACTTTTTATTATACTCCCCGCAACAAGTTTAGGGGGTATACTGGATTTGCTTTGTCCGTCCGTGTGTGCGTGCGTGCGTGTGTCTGTGTGTGTGTGCATGTGTCTGTGTGTCCGGACTGTGGGAATTTCGGACTGGTTGAAATTCACCTTAAATGGAGGACCCAAAACACTGTTTACATTTGCAATTATATTTTCATCGTTTAATCAGAAAGTAAGTCAATACATAATCAAGAGAAATCATATGCATGTAATCAAATAAGGGTAATATACATCAAAGACAATAATAATCAAACCACTGGACGAAACAGAAGGTAAACACAATACAATAAGTTAAATTCATGTGCACAGATACAGACAGAAGAATAGTCAGATAAACCGGAGCACTGGCCGTATAGAGGACCAGTGGGCTGAGAGAGAGAGCAGCCCAGAGCTCTTCCAAGTCCCCATCTTTAGAGCTCGTTGTCCCTTTGTTGTCAATCTTCCGACTTTTTATGATCTCCAGCTGCAAAACTCCCTCAGATAAAGATACACATGAACTCTATCCAACCAGGGACTTCCAAACTCATGAGCCCCACGTGGCTCCCTCGCCACACATATTTTACCCAGGAACATAACCCGTTTCTGACCCTTATGATATCTGTCCTCCTGTAAGAATTAAGACCCAGCAGGAGGTTTCCACTGTAGTCTTTTTAGTCAGGCCAATAAATTAATGCCGCATCTGGTGTTTTCAAGAATCCCTTTAAGCACCATACACTCATGTTCGCTTTGTTTTAGATGAATACAATGTTTCAGTTAATATCAGCATAAGCTTAATGACTAACACACTTGATTAATAATATATTCAGATATATAATGAATACAACAATTGGGTAATAACTGAATATGATAATGCTTATATTAATACATTGATAGTACATTTCAATGGTCATGCATTTTAGAAACGAGTTGATTATAGGGTTAGATAGATTCATTTTTTCCTACAGGACCTAGATCTCATAACCTACTCATCCGATTTTGAGAATTTCTTTTCTTGGTGGAAGGTCTATTGACTGTGGTACTGCCCGACTACTTGTTGCGGGGGGTATCCTGTAAGCCATGCTTACTGACTAAATCTAGTTTGCAATGTGTTGCTGCCTTTAAATTCTAAGTTAATGATTATTTGCAAAAAAAAAAGTTTCTCAGTTTGAACATTAAACATCTTGTCTTTGCAGTGTATTCAATTGAATATAAGTTGAAAAGGATTTGCAAATCATTGTATTCTGTTTTTATCTACGATTTACATAATGTGCCAACTTCACTGGTTTTGGGTTTTGTATGTGAATTCCTAGATGTCATTAACGCAAACTTAGGCTCCATCTGTGACCATTTAGTGATACAATTCATTGGATTTTCACATGGCCACATTTGACCTCTGGAGGTTCAATACGATGGTCACCAAATGAAATTTCATTTATGACTTCCTATATGTCTGTAATACAAACCTAGACTCCATCTGTTATCGTTTTGGCAAGAAAAGTCATTGTAATTGTATTATGTTAAGTTTGACCTTCGAATATCATCAACAGTCAAGCTGAATGTCACATAATGAAAGTTCATATGTGACTTCCTTTATCATTAACACAAACCTCGGCTCCATCTGTGACCTTTTTAGTGATAGAAGCCGTTGAATTTTCGCTAGGTCAAGTTAGACCTAGCGAAGTCTGAAGGTCAATATGAAGGTCACCAAATGAATGTTCAGACATGAATTCCTATACTTCTCCAGTACAAACCTACACTCAATCTGTAACGATTTTGCAGATATAAGTCATTGAAATTTTGCTGTATATTTTGGCCGTTCAAGGTCACTGAAGGTCAGGTCAAGTTCCAGGTCACCCACTGAAATTCATACATGACTTCCTATATGGCCACAATACAAACCTAAGCTCTATCTGTAATTTTTTTGGTGATAGAAGTAATTGAAATTTCACTTTGTGAAGATTGACCTTCGAAGGTCACTGGATGTCAAGTTCAAGGCCACCAAATGAAAGCTCATGTATGACTTCCTCTACATCTCCAATACAAACCAAAACTATCAGTAACCATTGTGCTGCAACAAGTCATTGAAATTTCAATGTGAAGATTGGGCATTCAATGTCACTGATGGTCAAGTTCAATATCACCAAATGAAACTTACATGACTTCCTATATGCCTGCAATAAAAACCTAAGCTCTCTCTCTAATAGTTCGTACATGATGTCATATAAGTGTTCAATGCACATATGTTCCCAATCTCCAATATTTTTTTCAAGCCTAGAAACCTTTTAAAATTGTTACATTTTGCTTGACCTCAAGTTTGACCTTTCAAGGTCATCTGAGGTCAACTTTAACACAGCCAAAATATAGGTCAAATATTACTTCCTATATGTCAGTAAAACAAACTTAATCTCTATCTGCGACCATTTAGCTTCCACGGGCGATTTGGCCCATTTTCCATAAGATCCAATGTTCAAGAACAGTGCCCCCACTAGACCCACTTCCGTCGATTCAATCAAAATGGCACTCGCACTGTACATAAAGCGTATCAAAGTGAGTTGATTACCAGATTTAGAAAAAAAGTTCAGTTTTTGAGAAAAAAATTTTTTAATTTCTCAGTCCTATCTTTAACATTGGAGCCAAGATTTCAAGAGCTCATAAAACGGACAAAAATTATTCAATCAAAAATCAGAGAAAAACAACTGGAGATATGGTCTTGTAGTAGGTTATTGCAAATTCACACAAAAATTCATCAGGCCAAAAAAAACATCAAAAATGTTCCAGACGACGGACGCCACACCACGACACTAGCTTATCGGCCCATTGGTAAGCTAAAAAGGGCCTTTTTCAGAAAATTTAGAGAATGTAACCTCTGAAACATTACTTTTACAGAAAAAGGTTGCGTTGTCTTGAAAAGTGTGGTCATAAACTCTCAGATTAACAGATGACATACCCTACACGTGTCCTGAATTTTATCCAGGGCTTAAATTTACACAGATTATCTCAAAACTATGAAAAACAGAGTTAGACCACTCTTCTCCTCAGGGGCTCAATTAGCAATAGGTCTTTCAGAAGTAAAGATGGCGAGAGCTTCATCGCTCTGTGTAAGACAGCATGGGAAACTATTTCACCAATTTAAAATAACGTTTCTCAGTGTAAAATTGCAAAGAGGTCAGAGATTTCATCTTCTATGTTACAAAGGCTAATGTAATCAAAAGATGCAGACAATCTGGAGAAATTTCTGTAAGCAAGGGACAAGGCTGAAAACCAATATTTAATGACTATGATCTTCAAGCCCTCAGGCGACATTGCTTTAACAACAGATACGATTCTGTAATGGAATTCACTGCATGGGCTCAGGTACACCTCAGTAAACCATTGTGAGTGAACACCATTTGTCACTTCATCCAAAAATGCAAGTTAAAACCATGCCATGCAAAAAATTTGAAATTCTTTTTGGAAATCATGGACGCCACATCCGCCAAATCAATCCAAAAGAGGAGAGGGACCGACCAGGTTGTTATCAGGGCACAGTTTCAGCAAGACAATGCCAAACACCACATGGCTCCATAATAAAAGGGTCTGTGCACAAAACTGGCCTGCCTGCAGTCCAAAACTGTTGCCCTCAGAAAATATTTATTGTATTATAAAACGAAAAATATGACACAGGAGGCCACAAAATGTTGAGCAGCTGATATCCTCAGTTCGAAAACAGTTCTTATTAGAAGAGGTGATGCAACACTGGTAAACATGCCCCTGCCCCAATGTTTTTTGGGCTGGGCCGAGCAGTGGCCAGGCCCCTATAAACGCGAATGTCGCTGAGTGAGTATCTGACTGACTGACTGAGTGATCAAGTTTAAAGATTGGCTGGCTGGCTGGCGAGGAAGAAGTTCCGCAATTGGTCGGCCAGCGGGGAAGAACTTCAACGTTTGGTTGGCCGACGATTGGCTGGCCGGCTGTTAAGCGACTGGTCAGTCAGCAAAGAAGAACTTCAAGAAATGGGTGGCTGACGATTGGCTGGCTGGCTGGCCGGGCGTTCGCGTCGGTATGGTGGAAGTGGCGCCGGTACTATTATGTTTCTGTATTTTCAAGAATACCGGTATAGTGCCCAGACTGGTTTCCAAATTAACTTATACCCATGCGCGTTCATGAGTTGGTTCGCTTGAACAGAAGTAGTTGTGGTGGCCGCTTTGATTGTACCTATGAAAGCGACTGTAACGAACACCAATGAAAACAATAAATTAAAGAAAGTATAATGTTTAAAAGATCGCGCCAAGATGGATTTGACACCCCGAAATTGAATTAGCTACTTCTCCTCTTCGCCAATGTAACACGACCAGTACTTGAATCCAGTCTAGCACACTGCAATAATCAGGCAAATATGCTGTTACATTTAAACACATTGTACATATAGAATGTTCACAATCTACAATTTTTGACACCAATAAATGTTTCTTGGCGATATTGGTCGCCATTTTACCAGAATTTATACATATTTTCTTCTTGTTTTCTCTGGTACTGGTTGCGAGATTCCATAGAGAGGAATGTAGCACATCATACCAATCCATGTATGTATACCACTAGCGGTTTTTGTTACAAACAAACATTCCATAAAATATTAAAATGCAACCGAACTAAGGTGATTCAGTGGTTTTCATATTTTATTTACCGAGGAGTTATTTACATGTATGCGTCTCTTTCAGTGCCTCTATGGCGTTGGTAACTATCTTGCCGATGATTCGCGTGATACTGTGGAGACTTGTCTTACCCATGACAACACACGAATGTGCAAAACAAAGGGTAGGGCTTGGTGGCAGGCCCAAGGGGTGAAATAGTATTCACCTGTAAAGTGGGGAAAAAAAAGCCACTAAATGGCAGTATTGACATTTTTTGTTAAGCCCAGTTTGGAGCTAGGTTTTTGGGCATGTCCTGGGCATGCCTCAGAGGAGAAAGTCCCAGAGAATTAAAAAAAGTCTGGAAGGTGGGAGGGGGCTGGAAAAGAGTATATAAGGAGAAAAATTGAGAGAGCAAAGTAGTAGGAGAAATTGCAAGGAGAAATTGTTGGAGGATACATTTGACCAGACCTGTCACTTTTCTTCAAGACCTGTGAAGCTCTTTATGTGGATTTTTGTCTGTGTTGAGGCATTTTCCCGTCCCAAGACATCGCAACATAGTGACCCCATCTCAAGTACTGTAACCATCTCTTTTTTTTTATTTCAATCTTGGTCAGTAGATGAGATTGTAGATTAGCTCTCCGATATGTCATAAGAAATTATAACAAACCCTTAATTTATGTGAATTGCGATGCAGCCCTCGTCTGATCCCGGCTCGTTTGTTCATTTTTCCGCATTTTCAAGCAACTGCAGTACCGTAGTGTAGCAGCCGGTGAGCAGTACGGGTAGGCGAGTCTAACTGGTGGGAGAAGTCGGGGGTTCACTTCAGCACTTGGGTGTTTGACAGGCTGATCCGGTAAATATCAGACACTAAGAAGAGTAGTTAAAAAAGAATGGTTTGTTCATTTTTGCCCATCACTAGCCTGTTAACACATCCACAATCATAGAGCAAGGTACAAGCCTTCAACTTCATAGGCAGTAGGTCCTAGTAATGTAGACTTGTTGCTGCAACGTCATTCAGAATCAGTTTTCTTGCGAAACCCATGAAATGCTTTATCAGATTATTCGAGTAGTCCTCCAGGTATGTGAAGTGGTCACGACACACGGACATGTTGATCTTTTGGTTCAAGACATGCACATTTTGCAAGCCACTGCATCCGTAGACGCTTCCTTTTCTTGCCAGCTGGCAACTTGTGAAATTTAGCATTTCGCAGACTGTTTGAAACAGTTCATTGTTTAGCGACACAATACGGCATTTCACAATGTAATGATGGACAAAGGAAACCAAACGAACACGAGGTACAAACACTGATCTATATAGAATAACTATATATTGTTATTCTATATAGATCAGTGGGTACAAAGCGGAGATTACTACTGTCAATACGCACACCTGACGTCACTTCTGTTGAGATCGGTCATGTTACTGGAAGAAATGGCTGTGCCCTTGAGAATATCAAAAATTTACTAAGTAATCGGCTTAAAACCATACAGAACGCTATCGGATAGCACTGAAATTTTGTAAGTACCTTCTATACATTATAAACTATCGTTTGACATTATTTCATTTTTTAGCATGATGACAAGTTTCCCTCGAAATGTAATAAGATAATTTGAAATGGCTTCATGCAATTCCATTGCTTCCAACCCCTGAGTAAAGAAAAGTGTGAGAAGCCCAGAGTCCTAATAGGTTTTCTTATTACTAGTGGTGAAATCCACCGTAACCCAGGTGAAACTGATAATCCTCCATGCACAAGGACTTTAATTCCATGCGAAAATCTCTAACATACGCGTTGATTGAATAATTGCTGACTACAGCAGGGAAACTGGGAGGGAAGTTACACATCTGGAGGTGCCGCCATCGGCCGAATGAAAACGAGACCTTAAAAATGTTGACCACAGTTGCCAGCCGCGCTCCTCCAAGGAGTCGACTACAGTCGCCAACCGCGCCAAAAGGGTTAATCAAAATAAGGTAAAGGTATTTTTTATGTTTTTTCAGTGCTGTGAACACAAGATTATCAAGTTGGCATACACATTTTTTTTGAGGTAATCAGTTTCCACAAAGCATTTGAGTTCACCACACTTGCCAGGGTTTACAGTGCATGTCAGTCAATTGACTTGGATCAAATTGAGCAGGCTTTTCATTTGCTTGAGGAAAAACTGGAGGAAAAACTCAAAGAACATACAGGAATTGAAGTGAAGGCTTCAGTGAAGGCCTGACAGAGCTTAACCAGAGAAGCCCCGATTATGGTTGTTTTCAAGGGTTCCAGAATTCAAGCAGTAATTGACTGCAAAGGATTGGTAAGTATTACAACATTACAATGTATTTTATGACTCAGTTACAGCGCCCTCCATAATTATTAGCACCCCTGGTTAAGATGTGTTCTTTCGCTTCTAATAAATTCAGTTTATTTCTAAACAATATAGGACCGCAATGAAAATAAAGGATAATCCAACCTTTAATTCCGACTAATGAAGCTTGATCTTTTACCGCTGGGCTACAGACGTGACATATTTGATTGTGTATTCTTGTGCAAATGCTTGAAGGGGGAATATGACATTAAATACAACCATTTTGTTTCATTTCAAAATGAGGATACATTTTTAATGAAAAGTTTCAGTCCTAAATTTTGGAATTTTCGCCATTCATATTTTAACAGATTATTTTATTTGTGGAATGCCAGTCACCTCTATCAAATGTCTGATACTACAGCTGCTTTTAAATCGAAGCTATTTCATTTTTATAAAGAAAAGTTCAATAACTATTTTTCTTCTGATGATTCATGTACATGGGTTGGCAAATGTCATTGTTCACGTTGTCGTCTGTCCCTCTGATGTTACTTACACTTGCTGATAAACTGTCTTATTTTATTATTACTATGTGTGTATCTGTGTGTATATATATATATATATATATATATATATATATATATATATATGTTTTTTTTTTTAATTTCTCATTGTTCAATTGTCTGTACATGCTGTGGGATGATTGCCTCACAATAGGTGCCTTGCCACCTGTGCGATCATTCCTGACTTCTGTCAAAGCTTAATAAATAATTCAAGTACGTTTATTCAGTAGGAAAAAATATCCCACATTAAGATTTTTTTTTTTTTGCATCAAATCATGTGTGCCACAATTATTAGCACCCTCAATGTTAATACAACCCCCTTTTGCCATCCAGACAGCACCTAATCTTCTCCTATAATGTTTCACAAGATGGGAGAATACAGAAAGTACTGCAGATCTTCGACCATTCCTCTTTGCACAATCTCTCTAAATCATCCAGCGACCTGAGCTGAATGTGGAGGACGCCTGAAGTTCCAAGAATATGATTCATCTGGTGACATATGCAAACAAAAGGGCCCTTATGTCAGAAGGGCAATTAGGCTTCCCTCTGCCTTTTTAATCATCCAAATTGTTAATGCTTGATAAAAATGAAATCCAATTTTGCCAGGATGGGGGCATTAACTTTTTTGGATTTCTGAAAGGGGGGTTGATGCAAAAGTTTAACAACCCCTGATATAGCCTATTTTAGTTTTGAGCAGATGTCAGGTTTTGAGATGATGTCAGGTTTATTATTCTTTCTATCTAAATAACCAGTTGCCAGTCAAATGCAGTTACAGGAAGTCAGCGAATTATGAAATTATGGGGTTTTTTCCCCCGATTGAACCGTGTCACATTGATTTGCATTTCCATTAGCACTTTAAACACACTGACTTGTGCCGAGTTTCACCAAAATTGGATTATCACTGGAGTATGACTGAAGTGTGCCCACAAGCGGGCTGCGGCAACATCAGAGGGCGACGTCATCAACCGTTGTTCGCTGCAACAGTAGATAGTGCTTTTCATGCCACTGATTTTAAATGTCATCGACTCAAAGCACCAGTTACAAGACCAAGCGGGTAACTATTGCACCACAAACTCAGATCCAAGCCACACTAGGCTGATGTGGCAAGTCAAAGGAAGTAGATCCAGGACAGCATGTGTACAGAAAAAGGCCATTAGGGACCAACTGAAGGATTTTTGTTGTGCAAGTGGGGTGTCCAGTATAAACTACAATGGGTCAGAGTGCATGCACCTTCCTTTCCGGCGCTGAAACAGATTCTTCATCAAATCATGGTAATACCAGATATCAAAAGGAAATCCTTGACAATATTTTCTAATAATGAAAAAGTGAGCTGAGCTCACCAATACCCCCAACCCCCTATCCTTTCCCATGTTTCTGCTGGGGGCAGTGGTGGCCAGTGGGCATTTTTTTTTTTTAAGTAGGGCTGTGCCATGTATCGAACTTCTTACTATGATTTAATACAGAAATAATGAAATTATCAACAACCTATTAGTACTTTGGAGTTAAATATTTCACAATTATCTTATTCGAGCATGATAGATCATTCAATAAAGCACTGACAAACAAATCAGGACATTTTTATGCTATCGACCCACCCCTTTATTGGTTTCTGCCTGTGAGGACCTAGTTTAGGAAACCATTAGAGAAGAAAAGATCTCCGTTAATAATCAATCTGTAGAGTGCAATTAAGAATAATGGTGTTAAATCCTTACCAGTCATGGCTTTTAATGGACATAAGCTTAGCATAAGCATTAAACGGTTAAATATGCCTCCAGCTCTAAACCAGCACACTGGGGCTGATCGTGAATAAATGTGCTCTACCAATCAAAGTTTGAGGACATCTGCTTGACACTTGGGTATCAATAAAAGCAAGCACACAATACGTATAGCCCATCTTTAGGGGACACAGTACTGAAACTCATATATAGAAAAAAGGACAGCTTTAAAATTCTAAATATTTGACATTCTAAATGAATTTGGAATGCATTGGTAATTAAGGCCTGATAGGACAAACATGCAGCTCTCATCTGAGGGCGAATAAAAGGAGATTAGGCGCTCGTGTGATAAAAAGAGTTTCCAAGAAAATATAAAGCGTGGGTGAGGAGAATGACTCAAATATCTTGGAAGTCCATGCACTCCGAAAATAATTCTATCAAAAAGAAGCAAGTAGAATAAAAAGCCTTTATTGTAACATGGCAAAACAGTTTTAAAAGCTGACAAATTTCAACCTATGCGGTCTTCATCAGGGCGCATGCGTTTCATTTCAAATCCGTTTTACCATTAGCAGTTTTGTAGCAGTTAGTATATACTTAACTTCCTCGCTTAACAAAGCCAAAAGTCTGTCCTATCAGCTCATATCGACAAATTCATTCCAAATTCAATTACCAGTCATGACATTTATGATTTAAAAATTTATTTTTTCTAAGTACATCAATGAGGTTTCAGGAAGGTGTTTATTTACTTCAGCTTCATAGTGTAGCCCATTTTGCTCCATGACAGCTTTTAAAATGGTGTCTGTTTTTAGGTGCTTCTGCAGTACTGTCAAGCAAGGAAGCAAAATGCAAAAATCCCCTGAAAATTTTAGGTCCGAGAAGTCAGTCATGCGAGGCCAGCTTCAAAGCCCCACAGAATTCCACACAATCAATAATTTTGGATAAAATTAACCTGTTTTAATCCAACTTCAAGTGTTTTTCCTCAGCATAATCATGCAGTTATTCATTGTGCTGAGCAGCGAACTTTACTGTGCCTAGCTAGCTAGCTAACTTATTTTGAAGCTTCATACAATTACCCATTTTTGCCCTGGTGTTCTCAGTTTTCCTTACCTTCTCAGACAGATGCTTCATACTCATTTTAAATGTTTTGAAGCATTCTAGATTCTGATCTTGAGCGCTGGGCGCCTCGCATTTATGCACTCCTGGTGTCCTTGATACGGATAATAAGTATCCCCACATTTTCAGCTCGGGGGTAAAGAAAAAAAATCATAGCAGTCACCAATTTATTGTCTTAACAATTTAAAAGTATTTACAACAGACATATATCACATTTTAGACAAGCACTCAGTTGACCATGACCTTCATACCATTGTTATTTCCATTGACTTTACCCATGAAAATCTACTCACCTCTTACTGTTGTCATATAATAAGAAGTTTCATAAAAATCTTCCCAGAACTTTTTATGTTATCCTGATTACAAATTGACTAACAGACACAATCTGAGCTACCACAAAAAAAGAAAATCAATTTCAATTTTTCAATATTGAATTCATTTTGTAATTACTTTTCCATTATTGAACTATTGACATGGAAATTCATTCACTGTACTGCAGAAAGATAATCAATACAATTTTTGAGGGTTACCATTAGTATATTATTTAGCAGATTGGTGGAGATTTTAAGGGCTCATATTCAGCATGACTCGATCAAATTTGACAAGTCGAGTCAGCAACTTTGAGAGAAGATCTCCCCATCTGTTTTGTTTCATGCTTCAGATCCTCGTGAAAGTAAAAAAAATTCTGATTTATGAACAGAAAATGCAACCAGGCAAGAAGACAGTTGACTCGTCTATTTTAAGATTTTATGTATTGGTTGTCTTTGGAAAACAAGAGTCCCCTGAGTACATTTGGGTATTTACTGCATTTTAATGTGTGGTTAACAACATGTGCACTTCCTTTTAATTTTGATCAGTGCAGAATTTCCCTAAAATTGGTGCAGGGGAGACTATTTGGCGCAAAATGAAGGCTCTTGTTAATTACTTTGATGAAAGTTAAGCAAAATCTGACATACTGTGAATCTGGAGGCAAATGTGTGAGTTGGCACCCTCGGGTGAACAGTTACAGATATTATTTCCTGTCAATCAGAGCTTTGATTGTAATCGAGTCTCCTCTTTTAAAGATACAGTGAGAATATATACTGCACTAAACAACCCAAAGCAATGGCTTCATGCTCACTTCATTTTCAAAGTGTAACAAATCATTTCTGCAATCAAGTTTCAGCTTCTGCCCCCTTAAGTATTTTGCATCCCTGCAAAACTGAACAGTCCCATTGGTGACAGTATCTAAGCTGGGCTGCTCTATCAACTGGAGGAAATGACATGCTATGAAAACAAAGTGAAAACAAGTGAGTGAGTGAGTGAGAATAAGTGAAAACAAACAAAACATAAAATGCACAATGAACTGGAGAGCACCAGCAATGAAGCATCAGTAAAATAAACAGTGTGCGGAGGCACTACTGTTTGTATTTGTATTCGTTTTTGGGCAAAATAATAAAAATTTGGGGGAAAAGTGGGCGGGGCTAAAACCGAAAGTCGCTTTTTTATTTTTTTAATCATTGGATTTTAACCGCAATGAAAACTAAATTACTGAATTAATTAACCACTATTTTGAGGAGAATAAACAATCAGTTACCAAAATGGGAGAAGTGCAAATTAAATTTAAAAGGGCAAATATTTAAACTTCTTTGATGTGGCACTTGGGGGTTCTGAACCCTGTGGAACTCCATTGACCTCCAGTCACCATGACTGCTTTTTAGTGAACAAGGTAATTAGTGCAGGTGACATGTTTCCCAGGTACATCTTCTGGAGGAATTAATGTGGGCAAACCTTGCATCACATAAATGCAAAAAGGCAGTACTCATCACAGCAAAACTTGCCTTAAATATTTTTAGATTTATGTGTCAATCTTACCAACTTATGATGGGTGTAAAAGACTCTCTCTAAACCAGTGCATTCCAGGATAGAGAATACCCTCTGTATAAGGCAACAGTCAGTTAATTCTTTAAAGGAGGGAAACAATAGCTCATGTTTTACATTTGCATATTTTTGCATTCATTTTTTCTTGCAAAAGCACTCATACATGGAGATGTATTGTAGGCTGCATGCCAAAGTGCATTCTGAAGGTCACTGGAATAACAGCAGGATGTAGGTCAAGGTACATTTTGCATGAAGTATCAGTTATCTGTCGACAGGAACATCAAGTCTAACTTACATGATCAATATACACCGCATGAGCATGTCAAACTGGAAGTGAGGGAAGATTACAATCGATATACTGATGCTTGATTGAGGATGAATCCTGCAGTGAAGCATAGTATAGGAAATAGTTGTCCTATTTCAAAAGAGATGTGTGAAATTGAACGCTATACAACAGCAGTGACCCTTGAAGAACAATGTGAAAACTTCTCCAACTTATAATAGCCCGAAGAATTTCCAAAATAGTACATGACTACTGAAAGTATAATTTCAGGAGAGAATATGAAGACCTCAAATGAAAAACGATTAGAGTTCAAATTTTGCGTTTTTGTATGTTTTATATATTAAATGTTTTGAATAATATATAATAAAATGATCAATTATTATTATTATTGTATTTTATATTTTTTTTCATTGTTTCAGTTGTTTGTTTCTTGGATTGTTTTGGATTTTTAATTCATCATTTCTCCAAAACTTGAAAATGTGGCTGATAATTTTTCCAATGTGGTCTTCATATATTTGAAAGACTATTAAGACCAGGGTTATACTGGAAAAGAATATACAGCATTCAGCATGTATAAAAAAGGAAACGGAGGAGAAATCAAGTGAAGAGATGGAAACCACAAAAGCCATTGAATAGGGAACCACAGAATGTGTTTTGAGATTCTCAGGTTCCTTTTCTTCTGTAAATTCCACTGAGTTTGAATTTGACAAGACAAAACTGCGCCCTTCCTAACATATCAATGCACCCACATCACAAATAGGGCTCTACTGTACCTACCAGTACATTCGCCCACAAGAGAACCGGGTAAACCCAGAATTCTAACCATAACTCTTAAAAAAGCTCCATTGCCATTCCCTGAACCTGAAACCTCACATTAACATAATGAAAATTACCATTTCTGAGTCGCTTGTACTCCCCTACAAGGGCTAAGTGCAGTAACTACAAAATAATTTAAACAGCAAAAAATGGCTTCAGAATTAGTTTGCTGTCCCAACAAATGAATACTTAGCACATTCGTGATAGATTATGGTTAACTGACTTATTATGGTGTAATTTCTGGCCAAATAAATCCTGATCTCCAAATACCCTCAGACCTAAAGCTGTGTAATTCACATTTTACCCAAAATGTAGTTACTGCACTTAGGCATTGTAGGGCAGTGTAGCAGACACAGTTGGGCCCTACAAGCCCATGTCTATGGCGCTAATAACAGATGATAACGCCCATTCAATCGACTGGTAACGTTTGAAGTGGGTGTGTAGTTTACTGTAGAAATGATAAAGTATTAAATCATTTTGAGTTTGGCTCAACCTGTACTTGACTCTGGAAACATTAAAAAATGATACATTCTTTTCCATTTTTCACTGAGTTTGGCCATTTATTGTATGATGGGGTAAGATGAGTCCGATAAGTACAATGCTTAAATACTGTTAAAGAAGAATGCATTTGGAAAGCAGTTCAAAATTTAAAAAGTGGATATTGCTTATACACTTTCAGGGGAATCATCCAGCTTCATGTTTAATTTTTTTGTTTCTTTGTTTGTTTCTTTAATTTCTTCATTAATGCATTCAAACTGGAATTTAGCAACTACGGAGAAAATGAAAGCAGGGATTTTTAAATCATGTTTTACCTCTTTTAAATTTTTTGTCAAACCCAGGAGCTGCAGATGCTCCACCATAGCTGCCCCATCTGCTCCTATCATCTTCAGCTGCGTTATTTACATATCTACTACTTGATTGGTAATCAACTGTATAATTTAATTCATCTGTATAGTTGAAATAGGCTTCTAATTGACTATAATAGACATTTTATAACTGAAATTCATCAACATTCTCTAACATGTGAAGGATCGGCTCCCCCACAAAAACCTGGTTCCTCTTGAGATTTCTTCCCATCAATGCTTTTTTTCCACCACTGTTAAGGTGCTTTTCCCTCTATGTGGAGTTTTTTTTTTTTACCTGATTTTGGGGACCTGGCATCTGCCCTACTGCTAATCTGTAATGCATCCTTGTGTTGTGTTCCGTGGTCTGTGTGCCTGGTTAGTTAATTTTAGGTTTTTATTATTTTGGTATGTCAGTTTTTAGTCCATGTCTTAGTGTTCACATTTCATTCCTCTCCCGTGTTAGTCCAGTCCACGTTTTACCCATGTACTGTCTTTGCTTTCTCCCCGGTCGCGTCATTGTTGGTTGCAGTTTCTGTCTTAATTGATTGTGGCACTGTTTCGGGTGATTTAATGGATTCTGGGTTTCATCCTTCCTTCCCTTCTCGTTTACTAGTTTCCCCTTGCTTTCCTATATCTACTAACAATTACGAACAGTTTGTTGTTTTCTCTAAAATTACAAACCACTACTAACATTTTATATAATACTAATCTACTAACGAGAACCCGGGATTGTATAGCTGCACTTTATAATTGACTAATTATCTCTCAGCGGTCGCCCTGTTCTTGTCTCCGCCCCTTGCTTTTCTGTTCACTGGCTTTGCTAAATTTTCTGCAGACCCTCTGCATTCTTATCTATTCTGGCTCTTATTCTGTACACTTGGGATAAATAAACTGGGTAAAAAGACTCCTATCTTTGGGATTGTCTTGTGATCGGTCTGTGTGTTAATGTTTATCTGTTTCATGTAATAAGGGAAACCTAATGTTCCACCATTTGTTAATTATATTAAGTTCCTGCACCTGTGTCAGTCCATGCCCACTACCTTATATCTGTCAGCCTCTGCAGCAAGCCTCCAGATCTGACTTTGCTCCCACTCCCATCACTACTCCCGGCCCTGTGCACTATCCTCGGGTCCCCATACTTCTTCTCTGTGTTCCAGTCAGCCGCTTACCCAGCCCAGCCTACCCTTCCTGCTGCTCAGCCCCTGGTGCCCCTGTTCCTCCAGAGCCCAGTGTGCCTGTCTCCTTCGCCATCTCCAGAGACCAGTGTGCCTGTCTCCTTCGCCATCTCCTGAGCCCAGTGTGCCTGTCTCCTCCGCCGTCTCCAGAGCCCAGTGTGCCTGTCCCCTTCGCCATCTCCAGACCCTTTGTTGTCTCCAGTCCCCAGTGTGCCTGTCCCCTTCGCCATCTCCAGAGCCCAGTGTGCCTGTATCCTTCATCGCCTTCGCCGGCTTCCCAGCCAACGTTCCTGCCGTCTTGTCTGCCCCCCTCCTGATGTTCTCTCTTACCCTTCTCCCGGCCAGCTGTGCTATCCGAGTTAGCCATCTGCCAGCTGTGCCCACTGTCTTGTCTTGTGCCTGCCCTAGACCCTGCTTCCCAGTGTCCCCAAGCTCCAGTTCCCTAGTGTCCCCTTTCCGAGTGTTTCCCTAGCTCCCCTTCCTGAGTTGTCCCGAGTGTCCCTAGTCTGCCCATTGCGGTTCAGTTTTTGGATTCCTTAGTTCTACCCTTTCAGTGTAGTTGCATGGTGGTTATGTTGGCCTGAGTGTTTTTCCCCCCCTTCTCTGGTTTTCTGTTTGTTTAATAAATTATTATTTTTGGATCCCCGCTCCTGGCGTCTCTCCCCTTTCCGACTGTTCCGAGTTCAGTTCCGGGTCTTGTTTCCGAGTTTTCCAAGTTCCCAGTGCTCCTAGTGTTTCCCTCCCCAAATCCTTAACACCTTGTCACAGTTCTTCTGTAAAAATACAAATACTAAATTGAATTGAATTGAACTACCCAGCAAGAAGAAAAATTTTTTAAATGACCAATTAACTATTTGTTTTTAGCCATACATTGCAAATTCTGAATGTGGTGCTGTTATGATTCTGTTCTGTCATGTTTAGTCTTGTTTTGTATTTGTTATTTACTATGTTTTCTTTATCTTTTCATATCATGCTCATGTTTTCTTGCCATGCCATGTTTCCATAGTCTTGTAGTTTTATGTCTTGTTACCATTCACCGTCTTTGTTTTCTACAATGGATTATACCATTGCCATGCTCGTTGTGATTCCGTTTCTGCATGTCATGTTTAAGTTCTGTGCCTGGCTATGCCATGTTTGATTCTGTGCTTAGTGACCACTTCATATGTCTGACTATCCTTAGGATTGTGCTTTGTGTTTTGGTAATTTAGATTTATTTTATTATTTTTCATGTTCAGATCATTTAGTTTTCAATGCCGTGTTTTCATTTCCATGCTTTGTCTCCCCTGTCTTGTCGTGTGTATCTTTGCTCACGGTCCCTTGTCTTGTGTGCCACTCATTCGGGTGATTTATTGGTTTCTGGGTTTCAATATTCTTACATTATCTTGTTCTTCCTTCCTCTCTTTTACTGTCTTACTAACACATACTAACAGTTTATTGTTTTTTGCTAATTACTAACCACACTAATCTTGTATATTTTTACTAACTTTCTCACATGCACTCGGGATTGTATAGCTGCACATACTCATTGACTAACGATCTCTCAGCAGTCGCTCAATTCTAATCTCCGCCTCCTTACCTATCCCTAATTATCTCTGCTGCAAGTTTCTGTGGATTTCCACTTATACTTTGTGCTTTCCTTTTCTTTTATCTTGGCACTTTAGTACTCCTTAACCGGAGCTGTTTTGTACTTAGGTTTGTCTTGTGGTCCCTGTCTGCGTTTTGGCTCCAGCCAAATTCATGTAATTAGTTCCTCATGTGTCTCTCCCTGATCATTGTTACCATTGATCGCACCTGTTCTCCCTGGTCATGTGTTTACCCCGGATGGGTATATAAGATGTCTGTTTGGTTCACTTTCTTGTCAGATCGTTCTCCCTAGTTTTCTCGTGCCATGTTTCTCGCCTTGATTTCTCAGTGTTTATCTTTCTGACTGGACCGTCCTTGATATCGAGCTTTGCCTATTCCCTGTACTTTTGCCACATTCTTGTTTTTTGACATCTTTTGTCTGACTACGATTTTTGTTATTGGTGCACTGTGTATGACTCTGGATTTCGCCCTTTGGATTCTGATTTTGGATTACGGACTTTGTACTGTTGCCAGCTCTGTTGGGGGGTTTCCCCCTTCAGAAATAAAGCCTCCTTTTTGTATTCTACTGGTTGTCGCACTTGCTTCATTTTGGAAATTCCAACATTGCTTTGCACCTTGTCTCCCCTGTCTTGTCTGTGAGTTGGTCTAGTCCTGTTTCCCCTGTCTGAGTCTTGAGCACATGACCGGGTGATTTAAGTTTATGGTGATTAAGTCTTCTTTCTAGTCTTGTTTGCTTCCTTCGCCACTTCTACTCTAGATTTACTAATAGACTTATCAAAATAAACTATTATTAACTCCTTGTATATATTACTAATGTGCACAGGTTCTTTGTAAAGTCACGCACTAATTGACTAAAATTCCCTTGGCATTCGGTCTGTTGTATACTCCGCCCTCTTTGCTATTCCTATTAGTCTTGCTGAATTTCTGCCGCTCTGGCTTCTAATTGAGAACCTGTTCTGCTTCTCTTACACTGTGCATGTTAGAACTCCCTAACCGGAGCCGTTTAATATTTACCGGAATTCTCTGGGACATTCCCTGTCCTTGTTTTGGCTTCCGCCGATTTCATGTGGTTAGGGTTTCCCTCACGTGCTCTCCCTTTGTAATTAATCTGATCCCCTGCACCTTTTCCCCAAAGATAACATGTGACCTTACCAGTGTGTATTTAAGGAGTCTGATCTCAGCCATGCCTTGTCAGAACGTTTTCCTTTGTCTGCTTGTGCCACGCTTTCCTCGCCTTGTTTTCATTGAGATTAACTTTCTGACTGGACCGTCCACGTTTTACAATTTTTGCCTATTCCCTGTTCTTTGTCGCATTTCCTGTTACCGAACCTATTTTTGCATGACCCAGATTTTTGTGATTGGTGCCCTGGTCACGGCTTCTGGATTTCGCCCATTGGATTCTGATTTCAGGATTGTGGACTTTGTACTGATGCCAGCTCTGTGGGGGGTCTCCCCCTTCAGAAATAAAGTCTCAATTTTTGCATTCTCTGGTTCTCGCTTGTGGTTCCTCTACATAATCCTGACAGGTCCCTGCAACACAATACAAAAAAATTGCACGGGTGCAATATAAAACTTGGAATGTTTTAGAATGCTGAAAAATGTGTGTACAGGTGTTGAACAGGTGACATTATCATGCTTGGACACAAGAAGCAGACAAAATGTTCTCTGAAATTGTCTCACATTACAAAGGAAACTGCCTGATTGAATAATCCGTTTTTACATTTTAAGAATAAAAAAAACATCCTCTATAATATTACAAAAAAAGGAAAAGATTCAGGGAATCTGAGAAATCTATGCATTAAGGATGATGTTGAAGATCAATACAAAGAGCCCTTTGTCTTTAACCCTGTGACAGCATTTGTATCATATTTGATGCACGACTTTCTGTGATGGGTATGTCATCCAAATTATCAATACCTTCCACAAAAACCCGTTGTATGCAATCTGATGCATGTCATCTACATCACTGTGGACTATCCAAGCAAGGCAGGCTGTTGAGGTCTGCCGAATAGAAGATTAAAGATGGCTGCCCCCATTGACTGTCCTGCAGCTTTTTTGTCCACAGAAATCTTCACTAATTTTGAAAAGGTTACGGTAAGAATGACTTTAATCTTGTTACTGATACATGAGTATTAATATTTACTACATTGAAGCAACTTATAAATACGCAACGTATTTATTATTTATTTCAAGCAAAATATATGAAATTCATTTATGAAAATATATGTATCAAATGTGATACTACAGGTATTTAACCCCGAGAGATCTCTGCCAACATTACTGTATTTATGGGACTCACTTTTCAAGCTAGCGCAAAGGTATCATATGAAACTAGTAGACTTAAGGCATCCATTGGTCACACCCATGTCATGCTAGCTTGTAGGGAAGGGGGCCAAGCAATGCTTCAGATTTAGTCTAAATTAACAAAGGTTGCCTTCACATATGAGTCCCCTCTTACAAACATGCTGTTTTCATGATAATTTCATGCAGTTTTCAGCAAAAAAAAGCAGTTTTTTTGCAAAGAGTACCAATGTGTTATTTTCATCTATTGTATTTGAATATTTCTACATACTAGGGTCCTATGCAATTTTATAAATTGGGCATGCGTAAGGGTAGTGCTTCGCACACAGTTCAGGTGAACGGAGGACAGGAAGTTGAGGACTGGACTCGGGTGCAAGGATGTATTTGGAAGTATTTATTATGCCAACTGCACAGCAGAAGCAACACAGAACAAACAGGAATCCAGGTTCCTTACAGTCACTATTGTTATTGCAGACTCTGGGTATTAGCTGCAGTAACAATGTTTAACAAATAGAAAAACAAAACAGGAAATGAGGGTCCTGGTTTAAGGGTTGAAATGAGAAATTACAGCACTAAGTTTAGAATTATACAAGCAATATGCGGGGAAATGTGTCTATACAAAGACTATGAGCGTAATACAGGTATGCAGTTACAAGACTTTGCAAAGAATGAGCGAGAGACTCGGTCGTAAATAGCAACACTACCACACAGTGGCAATGACAAACATGCAGGCAATGATTACTAGAGTGAGGAATGCAGTCCAGGTCTTAATTGACTGGTGAGCTGGACAGCTGGTCTTACTGTATGACTAAAACTGAGACTCTCAAGGATTCAATGAGTCCAATTCTATTTATGAGCGATGTTGTCACTGTAGCCCCCAAAGTTGCCATAGGACCAGTTTTTGAAACTTGACCTCATAAAAATATCAAATATGGTACAAATTGAATTTCATGTATGCCAATTATTTTGTTTAACAGTTTGTCCTAAGATCCAATAAATACTTCAATTTCAAAAAAATATGCTTTTTGGGCATTATTTCATGGTATTTCATGGTATTTTCCTGTTCCTGAGAGTGTGGCTGCGAGACTCGGACTCCTGCAGTCCACACTTCTCTTCCACTGGAAATATGCACTGCTATAAGCAGCACAAAATAAAAGAATGATGTTTGAGCAGCAGAACACATGATGACCACAAAGAAAAAACAAGTCCAAATTTTGCAGATTTTATATATGATTATAATAGTTATATATAATATTATTTGCATAGTTTTACATTTTTAGTTCATAATTTCTCTACAATGTTAAAATGTGACTGATCATTTTGTGGTTTTCATCTATCAAGAAAGAGAGAGAAAAATTACTTCAAAGCCAGAACAATTGGTATCTTGTTAATTTTATTTAGTCCTGTATAGTACATTCGTCAAAATGTCCTATTTTCAATTTTGATTAAAAGAAGACTCGTTGAACAAATTTTTTTTTCCACCTAACAAGCCATGGTCTTTGCTCATTTTTTGCAAGGAAGTATAAAACAAAAAGATTGTAATAATTACTGATGACTGACTCTCAGACCACCATCCCCAAACACACACATTTATGTCCTAAATCTGATATTTAGGTCAATTTCACTCAATCACAAATTCTATGTATTCATTACATTTACCGCTCAAACAGGCTTGCGAAATTTGTCGTCGCCATCTCCACTATTTCAGTGAGGTTCACACTCACACACACACACACACACTGGGATGGATACCCATACATGGCCACACAGACAGGGAGTCTATTGTTTATCTTCTGATTTCACTCAAATCATTGAAGGTCCTACCCGTTCTAATCCCAAAAGACCAGACAAATCTTCCCCACTCAATCTATTTATTATTAATAGGCCCCATAAATATTCAGTAGTTAGTGTCTTTGCTAATGACCTCAGTGACCATTGTGTAATTGGAGCAATCAGGGACAGCAAAATTCAAGCCCTGTGTCATTCAGAAAAGAAATGTAAAAAACTTAAGTGAGCAAGCTTTTCTCCACGACCTGCATCAGTTTAGATGGGATCGCATATTCTTGATTGGTGAAGTCGATCTGGCCTGGAATAATTTTTATGATAATTTTAGTCATTTTATTAATAAACATGCCCCTTTCTGTCGTTTCAGGGTAAAGGGGCGTAATAGCCCCTGGTTGTCTAGTGAGTTGTCTTCCCTTTTATAGAAAAGGAACCAGTTTTGGGCTGCTGCTAGGAAGTCTGGTTCTGATGCTGACTGGCTCGCTTTTCGCCAGGCTAGAAATAGGTTCACAGCTTCTGTTAAGAAGGCTAAAAGTGAGTTTTATCTAGCTCAGTCTCTTGCGTAAGCCCTCGGTTTCAACTCAAAGCTAACTTCTGTCATTGTTTTGGAAAAACACCACAAGTAGTCAACTTTCTGAAGCTAGTCATGGGGAGGAGATGTCACTGCTCTAAACTGTATGTATTGACCTACTGTACGCACTGTTAATGTATTGATTGGGATAGGATGTTTTTTAGCCACTTGTGACTGGTCATATGACAGAAATCATTTTATCTATTTGCATATCATGGAATTAAAAATAAATAAAATGGGATCAAAAAAGGGAAGATAGTGGGAAATTAAAGGCTGAAAATAATAAAAATGTAATGAAAAAAGCAGGCCTAGAAGAGGGAAAATATGTAGCAAAAAAGAGAGGGAGCAGGAGTTGGTGGCCAAACATTCTCTACGAAATGTTATCATACTTTTGGGCTAACAGGCTGCCTGCTCTTCCGCAGCATCCTTTAGAAAGATCTCCCCATCTTCAGGGAGCTGGGATATTTGCTTTGATAGCCTTGCTGTGCTGGCAGCAGGATGGGTGGAGTTAGACGAGCTCCTCTGGGGACCCAAAGGAGAGGGCAGCCCTGAGGGAGTGATGGCCGTGCCAAAGGGCGCCCGATATTGAGGGGTTCAGTGAAGGGATGGCCAATGTGGAGGGGCCCTGTGTGAGGAAGCCCCATGTTGAGGAGCCCAGTGTGGAAGGTACCTGATGTTGAGGGGCTCTGCTGATCAAACTGCAAAGGGCCTGATGGTATCGGACTAAGTGGAAATGGGCAGGGGGTGGAAGACACAGACATCAAGGCCCCTGGGACCCCCTCCAGCACTGATTCTTCTTAATGGGAGGGCAAAATGTTTTCATTATTTGCCTTGTCTACTGCACCACAGTGTCGGGCAAGGTAGTAATAACTGTTAGTGTTAATGGTAAAAAAAATTAATTAACAAAAAACCTTTTTTAATAAAATTAAAACTAAATTTCAGGTGTCACAGCAAAGGGTCTGAAAACTTATATCAATGTGATATTTCAGTCAGCGTTTTTAATGAATTTGCAAAAATTTCTGCATTGTGTTTTTGCTTTGTCATTATGGGTTATTGAGAGATGACCAATGAAGAAAAAAATTATGAAAACAATTTTAAGCATCAGGCTTCAACATTAATGTGAATAAAGTGAGGGTGCTGTGTACTCTCTGAATGCACAGTACACATATATTCATTGTGACATTGCAAAAGCTATTTCAGACATTATGTGGATTAAGAAGTAATCATGCTAAATCAAATAAGTAATCCCACTAAATAAAAAAAAATCAATTATTCAAGAAAAATGAACAGCTTGTAAAAAAATATCTGTTTGCTGTGGTAGTAACGAAATACACAGCATACATATACACAGGGGTACTCTAGGACCTAGCTGGGGAACCACTGTTTTACATCAGTAACTTTTAATTCCCCCTTTAGTGTAAATTACTGTAAGGTCGCCAAGCATGATTAATTCTCGCTGACAATTCCCTGCAGAAATGAAAAATAATTAACCCCAACAACTCAAAGGCAGGAATTTGTTTGTCAGCAAAAGAGGAACATTTAAGAGAGAGGAAAAAATCAGCAGATGCTGGGGGAAACCCACCCCCTTTAATAGCTTCAAAATTTCTTCCAAATTTCTTTAAGTAAAAACACACAATCTACTGATATAAATAATTAAGAAAAGTCTCCAGCTAAGCAACTATGAAACATGGGCCTCCAACCTAGGAAATGATGAGCTGTTAATTCCATACCTCAAGTGCATTAAGAGTTCAGGCTTCCAAAAAAAAAAAAAAAATTACAATAATATTAAAAATTGGATAGAATTATGGGCAAGACAAGCAGTCGAGTCAAACAAGTTTGTGCTCTGTCCTGAGGGCTGGGGAATTCTAGCATGCCTCCTGAGCCTGAGCCTGTGGTCTCTTCTCAGCATTTTCTCTCTAGTTTTCTGCATCTTATTTAAGCAATATGGCCTGAGGTTAGACTGTGTGCTAACCTTTAGGGGTTAATTTTAATGGATAGTTACTGTAAAAGTCTGTTTGAATGCAATTAATTCAGTATAATTCAATCCATGTAGTTGGTTACAGTTTGGGAATCTATCCTTGATAGACTAATATTTACTCCTATATCAATCGATCCACCCCTCATCTCATATCCATCTATCATGGATAAAAACATAATGTATCCCTCCATTAATGTATTTATGTTTCGATCTCTTTCCATCCATGATAGATGGATAATTGAGCCTGTATTCACATATTTATTGCAAATATGTATCCTCTTTATGTCACCCCTGGTTCATAAACATCTAACTGCAACCTCAACTGAAAACTTCTTCCTTTAATTATGAGTACGGCTCGATGTGAGATGACCTCACAGCTTTACACCTAGTTCTACATTTTGGCCAGATCCTTCCATCACTCAGGCTATTCACTGAGTACAAAGACTACACGTGTGGGCATATGGACAAAGCCTCCATCTCCCATTAATGCATTATCCTCAGTTCAAAAATGACAACAACCACACCAAGCAAGAGTAAAATTGTTTTTGTGGAGTTGAGGAAGTTGTTTAGAATTTTGCCATTACCATCGACCGTTTCTAGTGCAATTCTTCAAGTATGGAAACACGGTTACTGTCAATGTTAGTCTGTATTGTAAAACTTAAAGTTGACATAATGTAATATTCAGAGGTAAACCAGAACTTCTACATTTCATAATTTTGTGGCGTAACCCAGTTGCTCCCAAACTCAGTCCTGGTGCTCAGCTTTGTATGCTGGTTTTTGTGAGAGCCACAATATCAATGATTGGATTTGAAAAAGCTGTTCATTTGTCTTCATTATGTGCATTCATGTTAACAGCAGTCATTTATTCTCTTAAGCCAAATTTTGACATATTTATACAGTGCACAAAAATATAAACGCACAAAGTGATTTTTTAAAATGATTTCTTATCAATCAGGAAATATTTCAACGAAACTATTTTTATATTATTCCTGCCTTAATATTCAGGCAACAGAAACATGACTACCAAGTCACTGTACACAATTTTATGAGTTATAACAGCCTGAACCCAACAGGGGTCAGCGGGCAGAGTTCACGGCACTCAGTAACCAATGTGTCCATCAGTGGCATCATGTAAAGTGGTACACCTCCGGTGCATGGAGTTTATGAGGTTGTCAATAGTGGCCTGTGGAAAGTTGTCCTATTCCATTTAGAGTTTTCCAGTTTGATTCACTGAGGCTGAAATGGCCACTAATTTCATGGTGAATATGAAATGAGTATCACTGATTGATCAACTTCATGTAAAAACAGGAATCAAGTTCCTCCCTCCTTATCTTACTTTTCAGCGCCCTCTGCTGTCATATTGCTGGTAGATGCAGCAAGCAGGCAGTGGCTCAGCTAATACATTTTCCAAGATCTTGGTAAACAATCTGATGTTTTTGCAAAGAACTTCAAATTTAGAGTAATTTCAAGGTCCATCTGCCCTAACATGTAGAGTATAGCTGGAGAGAGAACTCCATCAGACTGCCTATGTGCCTCATGTATATCTGCCTAATGTCCTTCACTGTGTTGGACCCCTGCCGCCACATGAAATGAAAGCACTGAAAAAACCTGGGTTTAGTTGTCATATCTAATCCAAAGATGGCCTCAACAAAGTCAATTGAATTGGTGAATTCAATAAGGACCCAACTCCACGTTTTACAAGAGTTTGTCACTAAAGTGACTATATCCCCTGCCGTTACTTGACCAAAACCGACTGGTGTCTGCACATTCCCAGTAGGAAGGTTGGTACCAAAAAGAATTGAAATAGGTTGACTCCCTCTTGAGATATCGCGCTTACAATGTTTGGGACGGACGGACGTACGTATGGACGGACGGAGCTGAATACTATATATGAATTCAATAAGGGCCTATATGAATTATGATATATGATTATTATGTGAAGGGCCTATACCTATATGAATTCAATAAGGGCCTACATGAATAATGATATATGATTGTTATATGAAAGGGCCTATACCTATATGAATTCAATAAGGGCCCAACTCCCAAGGACGGCCATACGGACGGAGCTGAATACTATATCCCCCGCTTCGCACTAAATGCGCAGCGCGAGATAAAAATGTGAGGAGTTGGGCCCTTATTGAATTCATCGATTCAATTCTCAGTCAGCATACATGGCTCTTTTGATGGATGGAAATGTCAAGCCATTGGTCAAAGCATCTGCAAACTCTCATTGTGTCAAAATGCAAAATCATGATACTGACAGTGGCTGAGCCCTTATTTCATGGAAGAGCTTTGGGAATGTCATCTAATGTCTGTAAGCTGGTTCAGCACTTATAATCCACAGTACAAGTTTCCCCACCCAGTTTAAAGCCGTTTTATCATCATACTATAATTGGAGGAACGTTTGTCTGTCTGTCTGTTTGTCTGTTTGTTCCCCTACTCCTCCGAGGTCCTCTGACGGATCTTCACAAAGCTTGGAGGGTCTATGTAGGTTGTCCCTGGAATTGTCCTTGAGGGGTAAGTTTTTTGAAAGGTCAAGGTCACTGGGGTTAAAGGTCAATTTTTCGCATCTCCCATCTCCCTGGACATATTTTCATGAAAGTTGGTACGTGGACGTAGGTCGTCACAAGAAATGACTGCGAGAGGTCCGTTCTGTCAAAGGTCAAGGTCATGAGGGTCAAAGGTCCTTTACAAAAGTAACTGCTGTATTTCCATCTTGATGCTCGCACAGTCAAAATTATTCTCGCCACGGGTAATTTACGAGTCACCCAAACTGTAGTACAGGCTGAAGGATCAATACTTTGCAGAATGCATGAAAATAATTTTGTTTTCAAGGGGCTGAAACTCATGCCATTTGAATACGTTTTACTGACAGCGTCTGCATTTCTTGAAAGTGCACAGGCCATTTCCCCGTATCCTAGCAACCCCCAATTAAATCATAAATGAAACAAATTTCCTGGGATTGTCCTGATTTTGAGATTCCATTATGAAATGATTGATTCAACATTATGTTTTTAAATTATGTTTTATTGCAGCTGTTACAACAATGATCTCTTGTGGGAGTTCAGAGTTGACTGGTTTAGTTTCAAAACAAATAGATTTTTTTAAACAAAATATCAGTTTTATTTGGGAGGATCAGTTGGCCTTGTGACATTCAGGTTGATTCTTTCTTGGAGTAGTTGCAGTCACTGTAAAGGAAGAAGAGAAATTATGATAAAATTGTCATTTTCATACAATGCGTTTGTTCATTGTCAATATCTTATTATTCAATCTAAAGCTTATTATAATCTTTGAATAATAGAAATTCCCTAAATATGTGCGTGTGTACATGTTTGTGCGGGTAAACTGTGCCTATACAGGCACCACAAGCTTACTTCCGACATCACTGTTCTCACGAAGGGTTTCAACCATCTTGCTTTCAGATCAACACAAAGAGTTCTTTTGTCTTTCAGTGTGACTCTGTTGAGGGAAAGAGGGAGATGGCAAAAAAAAAAAATCAGTCAACTAAAATAAGGATAGTATTTCTAATTTATCACAAATTTTACATGAGGTATAATTATTATATTTCAAATTTTTGCCTTACTAAATTATAAATTATACATAGTAAATTGACAATGAAATCCATCTGGCAATTGGAAAAACTTGATCAATTCTTATTCTATTAATGACAATAGAAAACTTCTTCCAAACTGTGGTCAGTACAATAAAAATAATCAATGTTTGGAAAGGTAATTACAGTAATTACCGCAGTAATAAAGGTAATTGCCGCAGTAGGTCTAAGTCTCACGTCTCTGCCCCAAGTAGGCTTAAAGGAAAATACTGTAGCCAACAGAACAGAGTAAAGAGCATTTTTAACATTTTCACGCCTTTTGTCTTGTGATGCGAGTCATTGCGGTTAGCTTTCTCCACTCACAGTGTCTGAAATTGCCGACATTGCGTGCCCGGGGGAATAATCTCAATACGCCTGATCAGGCGTGGCCTGATGAAGGCCGAGGACCTTTGCAAGCAGCGGCAACCAACCCCAGATAGCAAGCTCCTCCGCTCCGGATCTGCCGCGGATCTGCCCCGGATCAGCTGGAGCCAGGGCAGATCCGCGGCAGATCCGGAGCGGAGGAGCTTGCTATCTGGGACACCAACGTCCATTGCATCAACCGGACGAACTGGAAATAAGGAGACGCAAACATTTTCGTCACACAAGGAGTCTTTTGAAATTATTCTTCATTATGTTATGGCCCCAATTTGTAATTAGATTTACAACGCAACAGCAACAGCAATGGATGACAGACACAGTTTTAACAACTAAAACACATTTAATTTTTAAAACAAAGACAATAACGACTAAGCAACTAACAACTAAGACCAGGATTGAATTATGTGCAAAACATAAATATTTACAATCCCTTTTCGTGGGGGTGGCTTGGTGATGTCCTGGATGATGAAAATGCTCAAACACAGGCAAAGAAATCCACAAAAGAAACGTCACAGGTCTTGAACAGAATGGCAGGTCTGGTCATCTTCTTGCAATTTCTCCTACTACTTTACTGTCTCAATTCTTCTCCTTATATACTCTTTTGCAGACCCCACCCACATTTAGACCTCTTTTTTTTACTTTTCGGGGACTTGCCCCAGACATGTCCAGGACATGTCTAAACATAGCTCCAGTCTGAGCTGAATAAAAAAAAAGGTAAAAATCCAGTGGCCTATATTCACATTACAATTATTATTAATCAATAACAGGCATAGTTTAATCACACAAAGTTGGTAAGAGCTTGCAGTCAACAGCACCATGTTGCGGCGACATTGCCATAATAAGAGCATCCATGTGCAGTTTCCTGCTATGGTTTATTTATCTATTCATTAATTAATTCATTGCATTATTTTAATTGCAGTAAGAATTTCATTCGGCCCTCTATAATACAAAATAGATCTACTCCAAAAACAATCGTTTGGAAATAAAGAGAGCTCCAAGGGTAGGCTAAGTGTGAAATATCTCGCCAGAGCACAGAAAAGACTGAAATAGACATCATTATGTTTTCCTTGGACATAAAATATCTCACCGAATAATGCAGACAAACCGCAGGCTGTTAGAGCTATGAAGAGGAAGCCTGGCTTTGTCATCATCCTTTCGGTCGTCTGCACTGGTGGCGTCAACTTCGCTCGTGGTGTGGATTGATCTGCGTAAAGGACCTGCTTCAGAGTGAAGTCCTCCGCAGAATTTATGAAAGAAAAAGCGGAAGCGATTAAAAAAGAAGTTCTCAAATTCTCCCCAACGGAAATGCTAATTATTTAGTCAGTTGAATTTACTGTCATTCCAGCCAATGCACTGATATAGTTTATACCATGTCAATATATTACAATTCCATTTTCAAAAAAGTTTGAACGCTGTGTAAAATGTGATTGAAAACAGAATGCAATGATTTGTAAATCACTAAGGCTTTATTCAATCTAAAATTGTAGAAAGGCAACATCAGGTGTTAAAACTAAAATTTATTAAGTAAAATTTATTCTTGAGAAATATCAGCATATTTTGATTTTTTGTGCCAGCAAAAATTTTCAAGAAGTTAGGATAGGGGCAGCAATACACTGAAAATTCCCAAACATAGACTATTGTGTAGGTGGCGGGGTGCCACAAATAAGTGCATCAAGCTCCTCCGCTCCGGATTTTCCGCCGGGGCAGATCCACGACAGATCCGGAGCGGAGGAGCTTGCTATCTGGGTGTATATTACCTATGCGGTTGTCTGCGTCAGCGACTACTCCAATCACAGAGCGGCAACAGCAAAGAAGCTATTACGTTGGTCTATTAAAGCACAATCAGCATGAACACCTTTGCTGGGAGAGCTGGGAGTTGGGAGGACGTAGAAGGTAGAAGTGTTTGCTAGGCGCGTGGCGCGTGATTTTGAACAAGGAGAGAAATAAATCCGGGAGAGAGCAAACGGAGCGTGAAGAAGGAGATAAGGGAAAAAAGAAAAGGAAAATGGGAATTTAGAATTGAGAATGAATTTAATGAAGAAATATTTGTTGGCATTAAGGCGATTGGGGAGAGTTGGGAAGTCAACCGAGTGTTCTGTGACAGTCATCAAGTCAGAATATTTGACCAGAAAGAGATTGGAGATGTTAAGTCTGTGAGGGTGGCGAGAAGTGGATTAGTCATTGTGGAATGTGTCGCAAGAAGACAAATGGAAAAGCCGCTAAAAATAAAAGTATTTGTTAATAGTCCTGTAAAGTGTTTCACACTAAAACGACAGCCAACAGCAAAGGGAGTTGTAAAAGGGGTCAGTGAATCCAGATGATTTTTTGGAGGTAGAAAGAGTTTGTACTGCGAGGCGATTACATAGTTATCGAAATGGGAGTAAGCAAGAGAGTATGGCGGTGCTCCTAGAGTTTGAAAATGAGTTGCCGGAAGAAATTTTAATTGATTATGTTAGTTACCGGGTGTAGGCATTTGAAAGAGCCCCCCTTCGTTGTTATTGGTGTCAAGGTTATGGTCGTGTTGCAACAGAGTGTAAAAATGAGAAGTATCGGTGTGGAAGATGTGGTAAAGAGGGATGCTAAGAAGGGTGTTGTGATTTAACAATAGAGAAGGCTGTCTGCTAACACTGCGGGGGCAACCATGAAGTGGCGGCTGTGATATCTTGGTAGCCACGAATTACCACTCACAATATTATCTTATTCAGCTGGTGCCGTTTATTTCCACTGTTTCACACACTGAACAACTTGTGGTTTCTTTTCTTCTTGTTTTGGCTAGATTTCTCTACTAGCTTGCGTTATTCCATAGAACGCTGGCCCCCTCTAGTGACCTTACAAGGTAACGCATTCACAGAGTTCACTACATCCCCTCCCCTTTGAATAATAATATAGTTTCATAACATCAAAAACATCCTGGTTGTCATGGTTATGGTTTTTGGTCATGCTCATGTTCTTGTTCTGTGTTCATTATTGTCTTTTATTTATTCTTTTTGGTTATTGTAATGCTCAGGTTTTAGTTCGTTCCATTGCACTTTTCTCCCCTGTCTTGTGATCTAGTTGGTTCAGTCCGTCTTCCCTGTCTGCGTGCTCACTGACAGAGTGATTTAAATGAATTCCGGTGTTCAAAATATTCCTTCGAAATCTCGTTTTCTTCCTTCGCCCTTCTGTTCTGATTACTAACAAGATTAACATTTGTATTTTGTATTATAATCTCCTAACCCAACTAATCCATGTATATATAAGATTACCAATTTACTAATGAGCACTCTAGTTTAATGTGTAAAGTTGCACTGCTATTAATCTAGACTAATTACCTCTCCACAATCGCCCTGCTCTAATCTCCGCCTCTTACTGAGCTATCCCTGCTCTTTGCTCTGTGTTCCGGGAGAAACTCACACGTGCTTAATTACTCTACTGCTCCTTATCGGTGCACGTAGAACTCCTGGACCGGAGCTGTTTAAATGTCACAGGCTGTTTGTGTGATTCACGTTCGTCTTTTGTCTCTTGCCAATTTTCATGGTTAGGGTTTCCCGCATGTGATTCTCCCGATGTAATTAGCCTCATTCCTCACACCAGATCTCTGTATAGCATGTGACCTTCCCTGTGTGTATGTTAGGAGTCTTTTCACTTACAGCTATTGTCAGAACGTTGATCAATACTTCTTTGTGCAGAACGCCTCGTATGCAATTGAATATTGTTTTGTTTCTTCTGGATAGTCCGACCTTGATTCTTGCCATTCCCCTTTTTGTACTGTTTTTGTCTTTCTGGATTTTGACCTATTTTTGTATGACCACGATATCTGTGTTTGGATGCCCTGTGTATGACCCTTGGCTTTGCCAATCGACTACGACTTTTTGCCTATTGTTTTTGTACCTCTGCCCATCTGTCTTACTGGTTCTGACCCCGGCCTGTCTAGTCGATACTGTTTTTGGATTTCGTATTGTGGCTTGGAAATTACTCTGTTTTTTGGCTTTGACTCGGACTCCAATAAAGGCATACGTTTTTCGGATTTCTATCTCGCGTGTGGTTCCTGAACTGTACGTCACACCGGTACTCACTCTAACCTTAACTGTAACAGTAATTCATTATCACGTTAACATATGTCCTGTAGAGTGTTTTTTTTTTTTTTTTTTTTAAACAACCCAGAACAATTCTAACTAGGGATTTGGGTGGACTACTGCATCCCAGTGAGATTCCAGGAAGCATTCTTGTCCTGCAGCTGTGGAACTCACTACTACCTTAGTATAGTCTTTCAAATAATCAGGAGCCTTCCTGGCTCGCTGAGATCTTCTCACTGCTGGTTGTTCTGCAGGTGATGACTCAGGCGGTTTATCGGTCGTTTTTCCTGATGGACTGTCACCAGAGGCAGAGGAGATGGTCTCAGGTAACGTTTGAGGGGGTGGTTCCTCGTCGTCCGCAGGCGAGAAGTCGGGCAACTGCTCAGTTGTCTTTGCCGAAGCGATGGAACTTCTACCACGTACCTGTTCAATGTGTCGTCTCACAACTTGCCCATTTCCTAGCGTGACTTTGCAGGACACAGGACCAGTCATCTCTGTTATTGCTCCTGGTACTCAGGCTGGTCCTGAGCCAAAGTTGCGTGTATAGATAGTATAAGTCTCCTTCTTCCAGTATTCTTGCTCTAGCATGCAAGTCATGGTAGTGCTTTTGCTTAGCTTGTTTCCAGCGTATGCTGTTTTTGAAGTCTGGATGGATTAAGTCAAGAATTGACCTCGACTTCCTAATGCAGAACAACTTTGCTGGTGATTTGCCAGTTGTGGATTGTGGTGTTATACGGTGACTGAACAGTGCTCTGGCCATTCTGGTTTCAATTGAGTCTCCTGCCATCTTCATAATGAGTGACTTAAAAGTCTGGAGGGCTCTTTCAGCTAAGCCATTAGAAGATGCATGATATGGCGCTGTTGTGATGTGACCTATGCCATTCTTTTCTGCAAACTCTTCTGTTCACTGGTAAAACAACTACCATTATCCGATACCATTATTTCAGCGATGCTATGTTGACTGAAACTCTATCTAAGGCATTCAATAGTAACTGCAGATGTAGAGCTACTCACTGCATGCGCTTCAATCCGCTTTGAATATGCATCCACTACAATGAGGAACATTCTTCCCATCCAGGGACCAGCATAGTCAATATGGATTCTTCTCCATGGTTCGTCTGGGACTTCCCAGGGATGTAATGGTGCCACTGGAGGACTACTTCTGTTTTCCTGACATGCAACACGTGCCTTCACCAGAGCCTTCACCTCCGCATCCATATCCAACACACTCAGCCAAACTGTCCCCACTATGGTTTTCAATAGGCTCAAAAGCCAGAAAACGCTCAACTACATGTCCATCATTATTAACAAACCTGAGAATAAAAATGAGTTGGTCCACTTGATCAAGATCTGGAGTGGAGTCAACTATAACAGAGAAGTAGTTTGTTTCTTTTGTTATGGCCCCAATTTGTTATTACATTACAACACAGCAACAGCAAGGGATGACAGACACAGTTTTAAAAACTTAACCACATTGAATTAACAAAGACAATAACAACCAACTAACAAACTAATCTATTGACCAAGATTGATCTATAAAAAAAAAACAACAAATATTTACAGTCCCTTGGTTTTGGTGGCTTGGTGATGTCCTGGGTGAGAAAAATCCACAAAAGAAACTTAACAGGTCTTGAACAGAAATGACAGGTCTGGTCACACGTATCCTTCTTCTAGCAATTTCTCCTACTACTTTACTGTCTCAATTCTTTTCCTTATATACTGTTTTGCAGACCCTACCCACATTTAGACCTCTTTTTTTTACTTTTTCTGAGACTTGCCCAAGACATGTCCAGGACATGTCTAAACATGACTCCAGTCTGAGCTTAACCAAAAAAGGTAAATACTGCCATCTGGTGGCGTATATTCACATTACACCTCCATTCCAAAAGGGAAAAATTTTGACTCATAAAGGCAAAATTTTTCTTTTCAATACAAAATGGTTAAGTGAACACTTGTCTATATATACATATCATACAATATTCAAACACATGATATATATATACACATTCAAACACGGGATAAGCAATCAGCAATTACATTGTCTGTACCCTTCAAACTCCAATTCAACAATCTATGATTCTTGTTTTTCATCTTACTCAAAAACATTAACGGATTGTGGTCAGTGTACACAATCATTGGCTTTTGTCCTGTACAAACATAAACCTCAAAGTGTTGTAAAGAAAGGACCAGAGCCAACAGTTCCTTCTCTATTGTGGAATAGTTCCTTTGGTGGCGATTGAACTTCCTGGAGAAGTATGCCACGGGATGCTCAATGTCATCAGAGTCACTTCTCTGTAGGAGCACAGATCCACAAGCTTGGTCGCTAGCATCGACCGCGATGGAGAACGGTTTGTTGAAGTCAGGAGATTTGAGCACGGGGAAGTGACACAGCAGAGACTTCAGGTGATCGAAGGCTCTCTGGCATGCATCATCCCAGGTGAACTTTACGCCTTTCTTCAGTTGGTTAGTTAGACTGAGAGCAATCTCAGCAAAGTTCTTGCAGAACTTGCGGTAGTACCCGATCATTCCAAGGAAGCGGCGCAAAGCTTTTTTGTTGTCAGGAACTGGAAAGTCCATGATGGCTTGGACTTTAGCATTTATGGGTGCCACCTTACCCTGGCCTATGACGTAGCCAAGATAGGTGACAGTAGCACAACCAAAGTCACTCTTGTTCAGGTTAACAGTCAGGTTAGCCTGGGTCAGGCGCTGGAACAACGTCTCTACATCTTTTAGATGTTCTTCCCAGGAGTCACTCCGTGTGATCAGGTCATCGATGTACGCACCCGTGTGTGGCAATCCGGCGATTGTAGACTGTATCATCCTTTGGAACGTGGCTGGGGCATTTTTCATGCCAAAGGGTAGGACTTCATACTGGTACAATCCAGATGGTGTGGCAAAAGCAGAGATGCTCTTGGCCCTCTCAGTTAAAGGCACACACCAATAACCCCTCAATAAATCAATCTTGGTCAGAAACTTTGCTTGCCCTACACTATCAATACAATCATCAATCCTAGGTATTGGAAACACATCAGTTCTAGTTACAGCATTGACTTTGTGATAATCTGTACAGAATCTAGTACTCCCATCAGGTGTTAGATTGGAGTTCACCCAGTGTGCTAGTTCCGAGTTGGAGGGTCTGATAATATCATGTTCTAACATGTACTCAACCTCTTTCTCAGCAATCTTTCTCTTTTCAGGATTCATCCGATACGGATGCTGTTTTACTGGTTTGGCATCACCAACATCTACATCATGAGAGGTTATAGAAACTCTCTTTGGAACATCAGGAAACAGATCCTCATATTTCTTGATTAACCTCTCAAACTGATCTCTCTGTGAGGGTTCTAAGTGCTGGAGTTTTACATCAAGATTTTGCAACACTTCAGAATTCGACAATTTGCATGAAAGAACTTCAGCTTTAATTCTTGGTTCATCATCTTGAAACTGCCCCTCATCTTCACACGTTTCGACCATTGGAGAATCTGAAGTGACAGCTGCAACCCTAGCATTTCTGTCATTATAAGGCTTCAGCATGTTAATGTGACACAATTGTTTTGGTTTTCTCCTATCTGGAGTCTTCACAATGTAATTGAGATCATTGAGTTTTGTCAGAATTTCATAAGGACCATGAAATCTGGACTGCAAGGGAAACAACACAAGGACCTTGTCTCCTGGTTTAAACTCACGGCTTCTAGCCTTATGATCATACCAAGTTTTCATTTTTCCCTGACTTGATTTCAAGTTCTCTTTGGCTAGGTCACAAGCTGCACGCAATCTTTCCTTGAACTTGCTAACATAGTCTAACAGACTGATTTGCGGCTCTTCCTCTCGCCATTGTTCACTCAATAATAGCAAAGGTCCTCTCACTTCATGACCAAACACTAGCTCAAATGGACTGAATCCAGTAGACTCCTGCACTGCTTCTCTAGCTGCAAACAACAGCAAATGAACACCTTCATCCCAGTCTTTCTCATGGTCATAACAATAAGTCCTCATCATTGTCTTGAGAGTGGAATGAAACCGCTCTAAGGCGCCCTGACTGTCTGGATGATAGGCACTAGAAAGAATCTGCTTTGCACCTAGTTCATACACAACCTGCTGAAACAATCCGGAAGTGAAATTGCTACCTTAGTCTGACTGAATTTCCCTGGGAAGGCCAAACAACGTGAAGAACTTTATCAAAGCCTTTGAGATTGCAGTTGCCTTGATGTTACGTAGAGGTATGGCTTCGGGGAATCTGGTAGATGCACACATGATTGTCAACAAGTACTGATTTCCAGATCTAGTCTTGGGTAATGGACCAACACAATCAACAATGACCTTAGAGAATGGCTCCCCAAATGCTGGGATAGGCTGCAATGGAGCTACAGGTGGGTCTAACTGGTGTTTTCCAACTACCTGACAAGTGTGACAGGTTTTGCAAAAGTTGGAAACGTCTTTCCGAAGCCCAGGCCAAAAGAAGTGTTTCATGATCTTATCAACAGTCTTGTTAACACCAAGATGACCTCCTAAAGGTAAACTATGAGCCATTGTTAAGATCTCATTCCTATAGACCTTCGGATTAACAATTTGCCTGACCACTGCCCAATCTGCATTGGCAGGGATATCAGGAGGGCGCCACTTCCGCATCAACACACCATCCTTGAGATAATACCCAACTGGAACTGCGTCTATTTCTTTATCAGGAAGGGCTCTCCTCTTTAGTACACAAATTTCAGGATCATTAGTTTGCTCCTCAATCAACCGCTTTCTGGACAGAGACAAGTCTCCAGACACATCAGAATCACCAAACCCATCTGGCTGGCTGAACAATGAACTGATAAAAGTGTCTGATTGGTTTCTCCGTTTGAGAACTTTAGTAGGCCGATCACAGTCATGAGGCGAACCACCTGAGTCCTGACTATTCAATGTACTGGACGGCACCACATCATCTTCTTCTTTAGCCTTCTTGGCCATAGCACGAGTCACTGCGCAAAAAGGATACAGAGATGGGTCCTCATCCCCATTTTCAGTGCTCGGCTGTGAAGTAAGATGTACAGGGGGAACTACTTTGCCCTCAGCCAGGTCATTGCCTAGCAACAGAGAAACACCCTTTATAGGTAGACTTGACATAAGTCCCACCTTTACCTGTCCTGTAACTAAATCTGACTTCAAGAATATAGAGCGCAGGGGTACAGATACAGTCCTCCCTTCAATACCTTGTACAAGTATGAAATCCCCTGAAGCGGTCTCATCACGTAACTCCAAGGAGTCCATCAACAAAAGTGATTGAGAAGCTCCGGTATCCCTTAGGATATATATGGGGACAGGAGTAGTATGCTCATTCAGAGCCACAAATCCCTCTGACACAAATGGAAGAAATTCCTCCCTCACAAAGTCAGCTGTATCAGGCTTTTTAGCCCCACAAGAAGCAGGCAATTTAGCAGATTGGTTATCTACTACAGGGGTTTCTAACCTTGTTTTCACAAAGGCATTTGGTTTGGTATCCTTTTCTTTTTCTTTCTTAGCTTTAAGGAACCAACAGTTAGTTGTAACATGACCAGATTTCTTGCAATAACTGCAAACTAGACCACTTTGATCAGACCTGTTACTGGATTTCTGAGCACCATCACCAGATTTGTCTTTGGGTGAGGAATCTTGGGTATCACCATAACCCTTTTTCTGAAATTGGGACCATCTATTGTTACTGCTAGACTGAAATTTGGACTTGTGTGAGAACATATTCATCTGCAAATTTGGCAGCTGATTGCAAATTCAGTGCTTGCTTCTCATTAAGGTAGGTCTTAACATCATCCTTAACACAGTTCTTGAATTCTTCAACTAACACCATATCTTTTAGTGAGTTGAAATCATCCTTGACCTCCATAGAAGTACACCAGCGCTCAAAGCAAACCTGCTTTTCATTAGCAAATTCAACATAAGTCTGATTTTCAGATTTCTTCAGACCTCTGAATTTCTGTCGGTAAGCCTCTGGAACCAACTCATAAGCTCTCAAAATAACCTTTTTGACAACCTCATAATCAGAGGAATCATCTGCAGACAAAGCTGAATAGACTTGTTGAGCTTTACCCTTGAGGACAGTTTGCAACATCAGAGGCCAGTGTTCCTTTGGCCACTGGCAACTCTTTGCTACCTTTTCAAAACACTGGAAATAGTTGTCAACGTCTTTTTCCGAACATGGAGGCACCAGTTTTACCTCCTGACTGGCACAAAATTTATTTTTAGTTTCAATTTTAATTTTTAGTTGCTCCATTTGGAGTCTTTCTTCTCTATCGAATTTCTCTAATTCAAAATCTCTCTGTCTCTGTCTCTCTCTTTCTGCTCTTTCCTCTTTCTCTCTCTCAAATTCTCTTTGTTTTTCTTTTTCTTCCCTCTCAAATTCTCTTTGTTTTTCTCTTTCCTCCCTTTCAATCTCTTCTCTTGCTAATTTTTCTAACTCAAACTGCCTTTGTTTTTCTTTTTCCTCCCTTTCAATCTCTAGCATTTTTAATTTAAGTTCCATTTCTATATTTGGATTTTCCACTGGAAACTGTTCCAGATCTCCGGGTGCAAACACATTTTCATCAATGTAATATTCAACTATCTCTCGAGCCAGTCTTGCTTTTCGCATGGCTGGTTTTACCTCTGTCAGCTCCAAATGTCTGCATATTTCCAACAGTTCTGTCTTTTTAAAAGACTTCAAAACCCCTACGGTTGGTGATGCCAAGAAATCATCCATTGCTGTTGTCAATATATATGTATTCAATTAAAAAAAAATCAATTTTACAATTTGAAATGTTAGATTTTCAATTAATGACTCTCACAATGGTCTGTCCCGGACTTGAGCCCCCAATTTGTTATGGCCCCAAAGTGTTATTACATTACAACACAGCAACAGCAAGGGATGACAGACACAGTTTTAAAAACTTAACCACATTTAATTAACAAAGACAATAACAACCAACTAACAAACTAATCTATTGACCAAGATTGATCTATAAAAAAAAAACAACAAATATTTACAGTCCCTTGGTTTTGGTGGCTTGGTGATGTCCTGGGTGAGAAAAATCCACAAAAGAAACTTAACAGGTCTTGAACAGAAATGACAGGTCTGGTCACACGTATCCTTCTTCTTGCAATTTCTCCTACTACTTTACTGTCTCAATTCTTTTCCTTATATACTGTTTTGCAGACCCCACCCACATTTAGACCTCTTTTTTTTACTTTTTCTGAGACTTGCCCAAGACATGTCCAGGACATGTCTAAACATGACTCCAGTCTGAGCTTAACCAAAAAAGGTAAATACTGCCATCTAGTGGCGTATATTCACATTACACTTTGATCTCATTAACAATTGCTTGCTTTGTTCTCTCCCCCATTAAATGGATAAATTCTTCACAGACTGTTGATGATAAGTAGAACACAGAGCCTTTCCCCTTGCCTCCAAACCTTTGGGGGGGTTCAGCTTGGAATGGATCAAATTTGGCCAAGTGTTCAATGATGCCCAAAAAATTACCATTGCGGGCTGATCCTAGTAGCTCATCTCCCCTGAAAGCGAGTCCCCTCTCCCCCAAAAACTGGATGACTGCAATAACTCTTTTCAAAACCTCCCGCCAGTATTCTCTCTGCATCAATTTGTTTGACAATATCAGAATCAATTGTTGCTGTGCCTCTGGAGAGATTATGTAATGCTAGCATGCAAGCCTTATGCTCCACACTCCTCTCATGCTCGCCAATCCGCTCTGAATGTTTCCAGTCAGAAAATCCATGAACAAAATTATTGTGCTTACTGCAAAACAGTTTGCAAGCGAAACAATACACACAGCCAGTTGAAGGGGAGTAAAGTAGCCACTGCCTAGTCACAGTTTGCCCATGAGCAACTGAGTAAAGCATTTGTAAAGCTCCTACTGGTACCAATGCTTATATCCCTGACTGAGACTGGGTACTTAGCACTTCTGTTTCCAAATGCTACTTCTCTACTCACAAGAATGGGCTTGGCTTGGTCGGTAATGGTACTGGGCCATAAAGCAGGGTCATTTACAGTTTCACACCGGGCATTGGGGTCCTTGCCCTCCTCATTTGAAAGAAGTTTCTCAAGCGTATCAGCCAACTGGTCTGATTGAGGGTCTGATGCGCCTGCAACTTTAATTTCATAATTTTACTGCTGCTGGTGGTCTGTGGGAGCCTGGCTGGGCTGGCATCCCTGTTCTGCACCTGACTGGGTCTGCAAAGGTTCATAGTCATTGTCAGGTGACACTGAGCCAGTGGTGTTCACCTCTTTATCGCTAGAACCCTGGTCACTGCTAACATTAGCAATACTTGTCTCTCTGATATCCAGCAGCTTATCAAAAAAGTTTGAGATCAAAGGAATATGTTTTAGGAAAACAGCCTGCTTTGCCTCCTTAATCTTTTTGGCTTTTCTTTTTGGAGCACCACTTTTGTTTGGGATCCATGTTATTGATGGCAAGTGTCTCTTGTGATGCTAATAATATAAACTTGTCTTGCAAATTCCTACTGTAAATACTTCCTATGTTGTAAGAAACAAACACACAATAGTGAGGGTATGTATAAATATAAGCTAAGTTATAACTATTAGCTACTATTATTGATGAATTATATATAAATATACATAATTAATATATTATGTATAATAATATAATACAATAAACAAAGAACAATATGATTTTTAAAAGGCTGTGAGTTACAAGTTAGCAACTGTAAATTAGACTAGCCTTTGAAAAGGCTTTGAACTGAACCGAAGGCTTTAAGGTGTAATCGTATTACTACTAATATAATATAATATAATAATATAATATAATATAATATAATATAATACGCCTTTGAAAAGACTTTTACCTTTAAAAAATGGTTTTTAGTCTTTCAAAAATGTTATTTGGCTATATATATATATATATTGTTATGGCCCCAATTTGTAATTAGATTTACAACGCAACAGCAACAGCAAGGGATGACAGACACAATTTAAAACTTAAACACATTTAATTAACAGACAAAGACTAACACTAACCTACAACTAAAGACCAAGATTGATTTATATACAAACAAAACAGAAATATTTACAGTCCCGTTTGTTGGGGTGGCTTGGTGATGTCCTGGATGAAGAAAATGTTGTAACAAAGGCAAAAATCCACAAAAGAAAACTTCACAGGTCTTGAACAGAAATGACAGGTCTGGTCACATGTATCCTTCTTCTTGCAATTTCTCCTCCTACTTTACTGTCTCAATTCTTTTCCTTATATACTCTTTTGCAGACCCCACCCACATTTAGACCTCTTTTTTTAAATTTTCTGAGACTTGCCCCAGACATGTCCAGGACATGTCTAAACATGACTCCAGTCTGAGCTTAACAAAAAAAAGGTAAATACTGCCATCTAGTGGCCTATATTCACATTACAATATATATGCAATATAGTATAATATACAAAAATAATATATTCTAAAATGATATAATGCAATATAAAGGGCAATGAGCCTTTACAAAGGCTGTTCGTTGTTGATCTTGTGATAACGAAATCTACGAAAGGCTGTATGAAGTATAGAGCAAGTTCTCAAGCTGAACTGTTTGAATGTGAGGAGTATTGATACTGGCAGGGGATTTTATATCTACACTGCTCAAAAAATAAAGGGAACACTTAAACAACACAATGTAACTCCGAGTCAATCACACTTCTGTGAAATCAAACTGTCCACTTAGGAAGCAACACTGATTGACAATCAATTTCACATGCTGTTGTGCAAATGGAATGGACAACAGGGTGAAATTATAGGCCATTAGCAAGACGCCCCCAATAAAGGAGTGGTTCTGCAGGTGGTGACCACAAACCACTTCTCAGTTCCTATGCTTTCTGGCTGATGTTTTAGTCACTTTTGAATGCTGGCGGTGCTTTCATTCTAGTGGTAGCATGAGACGGACTCTACAACCCACACAAGTGGCTCAGGTAGTGCACCTCATCCAGGATGGCACATCAATGCAAGCTGTGGCAAGAAGGTTTGCTGTGTCTGTCAGCATAGTGTCCAGAGCATGGAGGCGCGCTACCAGGAGACAGGCCAGTACATCAGGAGACGTAGAGGTGGCCGTAGGAGGGCAACAACCCAGCAGCAGGACCGCTACCTCCGCCTTTGTGCAAAGAGGAACAGGAGGGGCACTGCCAGAGCCCTGCAAAACAACATGCAAAATGACCTCCAGCAGGCCACAAATGTGCATGTGTCTGCTCAAACGGTCAAAAACCGACTCCATGAGGATGGTATGAGGGCCGGATATCCACAGGTGGGGGTTGTGCTTACAGCCTAACACCGTGCAGGATGTTTGGCATTTGCCAGAGAACACCAAGATTGGCAAATTCACCACTGGCGCCCTGTATCTTCACAGATGAAAGCAAGTTCACACTGAGCACTTGACAGACATGACAGAGTCTGGAGACGCCGTGGAGAACGTTCTGCTGCCTGCAACATCCTCCAGCATGACCGGTTTGGCAGTGGGCCAGTAATGGTGTGGGATGGCATTTCTTTGGGGGGCCGCACAGCCCTCCATGTGCTCGCCAGAGGTAGCCTGACTGCCATTAGGTACCGAGATGAGATCCTCAGACCCCTTGTGAGACCATATGCTGGTGTGGTTGGCCCTGGGTTCCTCCTAATGCAAGACAATGCTAGACTTCACGTGAATCCAATTGAGCACATCTGGGACATCATGTCTTGCTCCATCCACCAACGCCATGTTGCACCACAGACTGTCCAGGAGTTGGCGGATGCTTTCGTCCAGGTCTGGGAGGAGATCCCTCAGGAGACCATCCACCACCTCATCAAGAGCATGCCCAGGCGTTGTAGAGAGGTCATACAGGCACGTGGAGGCCACACACACTACTGAGCCTCATTTTGACTTGTTTTAAGGACATTACATCAAAGTCAGCCTGTAGTGTTTTTCCACTTTAATTTTGAGTGTAACTCCAAATCCAGACCTCCATGGGTTAATAAATTTTATTTCCATTGATAATTTTTGTGTGATTTTATTGTCAGCACATTCAACTATGTAAAGTACAAAGTATTTAATAAGAATATTTCATTCTCTCAGATCTAGGATGTGTTATTTTAGTTTTCCCTTTATTTTTCTGAGCAGTGTATATTGGATTTTCACTTGGATTTTCAAAAGTTCTTGCAAGACCTGATTGGCCCATTCATGTCCGTATCAGTGGTCTGACAGAAATTGACTAATCAGAGTGAGATGAAGATTCATCTGGGGTCGTGGCAAAAAAATAACACAGCTGCACAGTTGGGAGTGAGTGAGAGCACATGCACGAAAATTGTTTCCCAAAATGTGTTTCCCCTACAAATATCACCAAAACCTCCACTGTACAAAATACAAATACGCTCCACAACAGTACAGGTCTCAGTAAGAGATTCAGACCCCTTTTTTCCTCACTTTATGCAAGTTGGACAGACAGTCTGTGTGTATAATAAATAATATTTACAACATTTCATACACCTCACTTAAGTTTTACAGTAATTTCTTTTTGTGCAGACCTGCCACCTTCTACATTAAGTAGTTGCTGTAGGAGCATTTGTTAGATGGCAGTTTCATCCTATCCATGTCTAATACTACTATAACTGTAGTAGTTGACTATTGGAGGCAGCCCCTGTGGGAATTTAGAGCAATGTAACAATTTTTCAAGACTCTGAGTGAGACAGTGGGGGAGGGGTAGCCACTATCTACTACCAAAAATGCATGCTGTCTTTCTGAGTTGCTGTCTCATCATCTGTCCCCAAACCAACATTGTGCTGCTGGATTAAATTCGCTTGCAGTTTTGTATGAGGAAGCACTGTTGCATTTGTGCCAGAGTTAGTGAGATCATTGGTGTCTTTACCACAGGATTTTAAAGGTGGGAACATGAAACTAGTCAAATAGCTTGTTGTTTTCACAAAAGTGAAATCACACCCTAGGCCAAATTCACTCAATTTACTCAGTGTCTAAGATGATAGCCATTAGACAATTTGTTAATTTCAATATAATGGACTCGTAGACCAGGCGTAGGCGCGGCGAATGGAGGGTGTGCCGCGCCAACAGGGTGTGTCTAGGGGTATGCTGCAATTTCGTTCCCGGCGTAGCCTGGCGCAAGTCCTCCTCTGTCCCGCCTGTGATTTTACGAATCGTACTATACATTCGGGAAAAGGATGAATATTAATGAGCAACCCCACTAAACTTTGGACGTCGAGACGACGTGCAGATGACGTCTATATTGGGTCCGTCAGTCCATGACCAATTCTGGACATGTATTCGACGTCGAAATTGGGTCCAACATTTGGACGTCCAACTATGACCAGACTTGGACGTCATATTTACAATCAAAATTTAACCTTTGAGCTGGGTTATTTTTTGGACGTCATCTGGACATCTATGACAGGTACAGCTAATACAACATCACAAATTATCAATGTCAATACGTTTTAAAGGGGCTAGAATGGTTGAACAGGGCATTTATCCTTGTTCTGTGATGACCCATAATGCAACCAATTTCCTGAGTTATGCTACAAGATTAAACAAGCATACACTTGTACAGTACCCCCCTTTTTTTTTTTTTTTACTTCAAGGCATCACACTTATGTGGGTCGAACAAAACGCCGTTTACAGGATCGTTTGGCAGAACACAAATATGCAATCAAAATTGGCAATAGCGATTACGTGATGGCGAAGCATATTAAGGATATTCATGATAATTCTGCTGCATTTACAGCCATTGGCAAAGACTGTGTGCCTTTGACCCATCGAAAAGGGGATAGGCAGAGGATTCTAAATAAAAAAGAAAGCAGGTGGATCTACAAGTTGCAGGCAATGACTTTCCCTGGTCTAAATGACTCATTGGACATGGTGGCGTTTCTATAATTAAATGATTGATTAATTGGAATATTGGTTTAATGTTATACGTGTGTATTGACCTATAGTTTTATAAATTCGCTTTCTCTCTCTGATGCATATTAAGTATGTTATTAAAAAACTTGGGATGTGTCTGAACAATGAATGTAATTATGTATGTAATTGTGGAATGCAGGTGATGACGCGAGTCGATTTCATTGATGTAACCCTTCAGCTGATGAGCTGTTTGACTATGATTTTTTGTTTTAATTACACAGCTGACATAAATTGGAATTGTCTTCTCTAGACAATGCGCATGTGACCTCTATACCCTGACGAAGGCCTTTTGCGGCCGAAACATGTTGGTTCTAGGAGTTCGAATATGAACTAGCTGTTTAATTAAAAGCTTTTTAATTGAAGAGGAGTTGCCTTGGACACTCTGCTTTTTTATGCTTTGAAGTATTTTCCCAATTTTGTCCAAAGAGCACCTTCTTATTGATATTGAATGCCGTAGCCCTTTTCTTTCACGTTTATCTAATTGATATTATTATTTTGATATTATATATTATTATTATCGTATTTTATGCAATTGCCGGTGAATGGTCATGGTTTTTTTTCCCCACACAGTCTGGAGGCCATTGTGTCAGTGCATACATTAATAGCATCGTTGTGATGAAATGGGTAGTTTCTCTAAAGCTGTCAATAGGAGTCGGGCTGAATACGCTCACGATGCACAGGAAACTATTGGCTTGCAAATGTGGGAAGTGGAGTGTATGACTGCAGATGTTATTTCTTTATCATTCATTGTTTCTCTGTTTGTGTATTTGCAGAAGGACTCGTGAAATCCAATGCCACAGCAACGGAAGAAAACATAAAGGCGTTTGTGGCTGAGCATTTAAAGCATGCGCTGCAGACGTGGCAGTGGAGGATTTGCGCCGTAATGACTCATAAGCGAGTGTCGATGGAGATTTTGGTCCCATTTATGTTCCATTGCACACAAACACACACACAACGTTGCCTTTTTGTTTGCTTTTACTATTTAATAAAGATGAACATGTGTATTGGATTTGTCATTTATTGTCATTTATTTGTGTGTATATAACTTTTGTCCCATGTTTCCATTGGGTGGAGGACGTGGCACTTAACTTTCTTGCCTTGTTTCAGTAGCCAGTTTGCACCTCTTGTTTGCTTGTGATATCTGGTGCTTAGACAAGTAAATTGATTTTTTTTTTTTTTTTGGGGGGGGGGGGGGGGGGATTTCTCGTCCTATTTCAGAGTTTTGTTGCAGAAACACAGCTGCAGGAATATAAACTGCAGCAAACGTGTCCACCCTCTTGAAACATGGGACTACATTTTTAGAATACTACAGTGTAGAATAATATAAATAATATAGAATAAAATTTAGTCTAAAATTTATTCCAAATTTGACGTTGAAAAGACGTCCATTAAGGACCACCTTTGGACCATAAATAGCCCATACACGGAGGTTTTCATCGATGTCCACGAAGGACGTTCGGTGGACGTCGAAAAAATGACGTCGCCTGGCGTTACAAAACAACCCCTTCAGACGACCATCATTCGACGTCCAAAAATGACTTGTAAATGATGTCGATCTGACATCGCATTGCGCAGTGGGACCGATACCTGATTGGCCCAAGGTCCGTACTCTATCATGTGACGTAGGCGCCATTCGCAGCTGTCATTCTTGCCCGCTTCAAGCAGAAGTTGGACTAGAGATCGTGCGTATATTTTGTTCCATGTAGCCTCATCAACCCCTTTGCTATAGAATAATATCACGTGATAACGTTTGGATTTGATAGTTCAATCGCGATGTAATGTATATTGTAACGTACAGTAATGTTATATTAAACTAACGTTAATCAAATGCATTCTGTGGTGTGTGTGTTATTCATTGTTTGACAAATAGACTAACGTTAACATTACCCATTCTCGGCTAATGTAATGTAACTTGTTACCGATTTTCTTTGCAACATTATGGTTCCAAGATCTCAGCCCAGTAGTTATTAGGCGTCATGTTCATCTCCCAAGCTAACGTTAAAGATCTGCTGTCCAGTCATTTACGAAGTGTTGGCCAGCCCTCCTACAATGAATAATACAAGCTGCGTTAACATAATCTGGCGCATAAAGTTCGCCACACTGTACAAAGAAAGCAGTGTGTGTAGTCTACTAGGCCAATTCCTACCAGTGTAATCTATCAGATGTAACTTAGCTGTCTCTATCTTCTGTTCTGGGTTTGAGCGTCTGGGATATTTTCCAGACATGTAGGCTAAAGAGAGCTTAGATGACATCTTTATAACAAGCTGGGAGAAATACAATTGAATTTAAAAAGGTGTTTACCTGAGCGTGTCATAGTTTATATTACTGAGCAAAAGGTTCTCTCTCTTGCGAAAGCGGTTCTTGCATACAAATTCATTTTGACTCATAAGGGTGTGTTTTTAACATCTGAACGACGTGAACCTCCTGTATCAACCAACGATGAAATGAATAGATTTCACATCTTTGGACGCAGTTCCTCTGCTACAAGTGGAAACCGCGTTTGTTTCTATTGTCATGAGTCTGGTCACTTAATTGCAGCCTGCCCTCTAAAAGCAAAAGCTCAGGAGAAGGCTAGACCAGCGACTGTACGTTTAATTCAACACCTTTCAGAATCTATTCAGTCTGAAACTTAGACTTCATTACCAAAAATTGATGACGATTTCAAACCTTTTATTTTCCAAGGATTTTTTTCTTTGACGGGCAAGGAGAGAGACAAAGTTCCAATAACTACATTGAGGGATACTGGGGCTAAACATTCGGTTGCCCGACAGGGTGCTGCATCTTTTTCTGACCGATCGTACTGTGGATCTGATCTGTTGGTATGGGGAATTGGATTAAGTGTGTTGCGCTTACCCTTACACAACATTATGCTCTCCTCCTCTTTAGTGTCTGGCCCAGCGCGAGTGGGCATCCAAGATCAGTTGCCTGTGGCAGAAATTGATCTTATTCTGGGAAATGATTTGGCTGGTGATAAAGTGTTTCCTGCGTCTCCAGGGGTGATCGAGAATCCAGTAGCAGATGCGCCCTTACGAAAAAGAAGTTTATTGAAGTGTGCTATTAGTATACTTCTTCTAAATTAAAAATAAGTGAGTATACTTTCAGTGAACTTTTGATGTACTTATCAGAGATATAGTTAGCAAAGTAATATACTCAGCAACAAAAGTTTCTGTGACACCAATATTGTTAATTATTTTTCATAACGCAATTATGAAATTGTCATACATGGTGATATCAGACTGAAACAGTACACGTAAACACAACATTGAAATGGAAATCATGAAAATGCGAGAAAATGACTTTGCACGTGAAAATGTGCGTAAATCATGCTTGTGGATGGCAATAAAAGAGGAGAATTTTTGGAATGTTCACATTGTGCCTGATGAACGACGGAAGCATCACTTATCGAAAACACAGCCATTTCGGATCAGGAACTCTACCCTCTAAATGCCAAGACTGTCTGAAAATGATCGGTGGAGGGCCATTGGGATGATTGAATCCGGAACCTCGCAGAGGGAAGTTGCTCATCGCCTGAATGTCCACCGAAACACCATTTGGAACTTATGGCAGCGTCATCAGCAGACAAGACATGTCAGAGACCGTCCTCGCAGCGGCCGTCCACGAGTAACCACTCCCAGACAGGACAACTGGATTCGAACAACCCATCTCCGAAATCGATTCCAACCTGCAACCATAACTGCAAGAACGATACCTGGTTTGAGGCGACTGTCTGCACAGACAATCCGTCGCTGTCTCCGTCATTTTGGCATTGTCCCACGTCGGCCAGCAAGATGTCCAATACTCACAGTACAACACCGACGACTGCGTCTACAGTGGGCACAACAACATCGACGGTGGATCCAACGTCAGTGGGATCTTGTACTCTTCACTGATGAATCAAGATTCATGCTTAACCGATGTGATGGTCGTTTACGTGTATACCGTCGACGTGGAGAACGTTATGCCAACAACTGTGTTCAGGAATTTGATCCTTTTGGAGGTGGTAGTGTCATGATTTGGGGAGGGATCACGGCTAGAAACAGAACAGATTTGCTTGTTATTGATGGAAATCTGACAGGTCAAAGATATCGCGATGAAGTGCTACGGCCATTGGTGGTACCGTTTTTGATGCAACATGGTCCCGGAATAACGCTGCAACATGATAACGCCAGACCACACGTTGCAAGGATTGTACAGCAGTATCTGATGCAACAACATGTCAATGTCCTGCCATAGCCAGCCAGATCCCCAGACATGTCCCCAATCGAGCATCTTTGGGACGAGATGGATCGACGTTTGCGGCGGTTGGATAACCCGCCAGCTACACTCCAGGAATTGCGACAACATCTACGTCAGATTTGGAATGACATCCCACAGCAATTTCTGGCACATCTGATTCGGTCCATGCGCCGGAGATGCGTTGCTTGCATCATGGCACGAGGAAGTCACACCCGGTATTGAAGTGTGAAGGTCACAATTGGTTAGACGTCAGACAAGTGCTTCATGACGCATGAAAATGACATTTTTCGTTTTGAGTGACGTTGGCACTGAAAAGTCAGTGTTTCTCCTGTTAAATAAACATATTGATTGCATTGAGATCTTTGCGTGTCATTTATAACATACACATAAATGGTGTCACAGAAACTTTTGTTGCTGAGTAATATTTAAATATACTTAGCTTATACTGAAAAGTACACAGAAAAGTCTAAGTATATTTGACTAATACTTATACCTAAACTTTTGATTATCATACTTTTCTTGAGTATATCTCAAAGTATTAAAATATTCATGCCTGATGTTCAAGTATGCTGGCTTGCAGTTAGGCTACTATCAAAAGAATAAGCACATTAAAATATTTTTAAAGTACTTCTTGGCTTCTTTGAAGTATTCTGCATTATATCTTTACTCGGTTTTTACGATCTCATGGACTTACATATTTTACATGTACGTTTGCAGTAACAAGTCAGCTTTGGGGCAGCAAAGCAGAACATGGGTGGAGCTGAACTTGATTTTTATGCCGTGTTATTAACCCACACAGAAATAGATAAACATTTGTCTCATTTTATTTGGGAACAAATTTGACAATTATTGCAGTATTGACTGAGTTGATACATACTCGTACAAAAAAAGTATACTTCAGGTTTAAGCAACATAAACTTAAAATACACCACAAGTGCTTTTAAGTATACTGTGACTTAACTAGTTGTATACCTCTAGCATCCTTTTCAATTTATGAAAGTATACATTTAAGTATACTGCAAGTAAACTTACAGATATACTGTTAGTATATTAGTTAAATACTTCTTGTAAACATTTCAGTTCATGAAAGTATACTGTGAAGTATACTGCTAGTAAACTTATGTTTACTAGTTATATACACTTCGAGCACAATTTCTAGTTTATAAAAGTATACTTTGAAGTATATTGAAAGTAAATTCAGATGTACTACAACTTTACTTGTTACATACTTCAAGCCAACTTTAGTTTAGTGTAGCTAAAAGTTTTTTTTTTTTTTACTGCAAGTATACTTCAATGTCTTCTTTAAGCTAACTTAACATCATACTCACAGCTTATGATTATTGCAATCTAAAATACGTTAAATAACTTCTGAATAGCAATAGTAATGTAAGTAGACAAGAGTTTACCTCATGTACTCTACAAGTAGACATTGCTTAAAGTGCCAGTAAATACCTTGCATGTCTTCAATGATATCTCAATTGTGACAACATATAAAAATAGTATCAGTAGGTAGGGAAATCATTCATTTTCACATCTATATGTTATACAAATTTTTACGACATCGAAAAATATGGATTTTGATATTAAAAACTCACTCAACCCTCAAACTGTCGCACGAGCGAAAATGTGATGTCATTAGAGTAAGTTCCCTTTCTTGTGTACCACGTGACATGTGACGTAGCACACACAACAGCAATGGCAGAAAGAATCAAGTTGACAGCCTTGAGAGAAAACGCCAGAAAATTGCCCTTGATGCCAAAAGAAGACGATCCCTAGTAGAAACCCCTGTAGTAGATGACCGATCTGCTAAATTGCCTGCTCCTTGTGGGGCTAAAAAGCCTGATACTGCTGACTTTGTGAGGGAGGAATTTCTTCCATTTGGTGTCAGAGGGATTTGTGGCTCTGAATGATAATTCTCCTCCTGTCCCCATATATATTTTTTCAGTTGTTTTGAATTTTTAATTCAACATTTCTCCAGAACGTGAAAATGTGACTGATCATATTTCCATTGTGGTCTTCGTATGCTTGAAAGATCAACACTCTACGTGGGTTATTGGTTAAAAAAACACAGCATTCAGCATGTATAAAAAAGGAAATGGCTGAGAAATGAAATGAAGAAATGGAAACCACAAAGCCATTGAAATAGGGAACCACAGATGTTTTCTGAAATTCTCTGGTTCCTTTTCCTCTGAAAACTCCATCGAGTTTGAATTTAACTATTAGAAACATCGCCCTTTCAAAAGTACCAACGCACCCACACCAAAAATAGATAAGCATGCGTAGGCACACACATCGCGCACAATCATCATCACAGCAATCATTATCGAAAAGTCGTATCATACCAAACTCATAATTGCAAGGGTATTCATAATTGCACAGTACTGAAAAATATTGGATATTTCAGAATATTTACTGTAATTTTTGCACCCGATTTTAATGTTATCTGTCAATCTGTTATCTTAATGGGCGTAATCATCGGTCATTAATACCATAAATATGGGCCAGTAGGGCTCCACTGTACCTACCAGTGGGTTGAGTGGATCGTTATAATTGAATTATTAAGTTAGACAGAGATTGAGTTTTCTAACATGATGACGGTGCTAAAAAGCAGGAAGTTCCATAATACGACTCAATACAACGACAGTTCATATTAGGATGGAGGCTGGGGTGGTTCAATGGATGTGTAGCCTATAACCATGCATACGCCCATAGGAGAACCGGGTAAACCCAGAATTCTAACCTTAACTCTTCAAAGCTCCATTACCATTCCCTGACCCAGAAACTTAACATTAACTAAATTAAAATTACAATTTCTGAGTCGCTTGTAGCAAACACAGTTGGGCCCTACAAGCCCATGTCGATGGTGCTAATAACAGATAACACTCATTCAATCGACTGGTAACATTCAAAGTGGGTGCTAGTTTACTGAAGAAATTCTAAAGTATTAAATCATTTTGAGTTTGTCTCAACCTACTCCTGGCTCTGGAGTCGTCTTTTTTTTTTTAAAAGCCCCCCCCCCCCATTTTTCAATGAGTTTAGCCATTTATGTAAAGGGGGTAGTGTTTTGAGGACTAGGAGCGATCGAATGGGGGTCTAAAAGTTACTTCCGCAAAAAAGGGAAATAACCACTGAATGTTTGAGAGTAGACAAGGGGCAAAGAAAAAGTACCCTTTATAAAACAGGGCGAGAAAAGGGACTGTCAAGAGATGCCTCAAAAAAAGAACACAAAAGAACACACTCAAACCGTAGGGACACTGATTTAGGGCCGGTTCATACTCAACGTTAAGGTACGCGAGCAAGGTGTCCATCTTGCGTCCTTGCGTAGCAAAGTGTGTCATCCAAATTTTTGTAACGCAACGCGTCGACGCGTGTATTTCCGTGAGATTCCAATAGGGGAGATAAAGCAAATAATGCACCATATGCTGTGTTCAACACACTTAAAGGAAGAAAGAAGGCGGAGGAGACGGAGAGGCTTTGCTGCCCCCTATTGCATGAGCAGTGTACTGCTTTTTAACGAGGCACAGCGCAGCAAGGGACGCGCGTTCAGGCTTCTCTGTGTACGGAATGGAACGGACCTGAGGTCGCGTTCGCTCGCGTGCCTTGCGTTGAGTATGAACTGGCCCTTAGGCTGGATTTACACTGCGGGTTAAATGTGACTCGAATCGGATCTTTTGCTCAATTGCGGCCAATATCCGATCTGTCACATGGCTGTGTTTATTTATACACTGCCCGGCCAAAAAAAAAGTCACCATTTGGAAATGAATGAACAAATTTTATTATTGGATCATTATTGCGGTAATTAATGTTTCAGCTGGCAATAATCATTTTAACCCTAACAGATGAAGGGCATCACTACTCATTTCTTAAAAAATCATGTTGGAAGACACATCCCTTGATGGTGGAAAAGATGTTACAGTATTTCAGAATGGGCAAGTTATTGGCCTGTATTTAGCAAAGAAAACCATGAATGACAAAAACAAGTATGAGGAATCATTCACAAACAAATTTGCCACCACAAAGTCCTGACCTTAACCACTTGAAAGTTATTGGGATGTGCTCAAGAACGACCACCGAGTGGTTCAACCATTATGTTGATAAGACAAGATCTCGGCCAAAAATTATGGCATTTCTGATCGAAAATAAATGTTCTGGTATTGCATATGGTTGTCAAAACGATGACAAGACGAATTTGCATTGTAATCAAATCTAAAGGGGTTCCAACTAAATATTTGAGTGCGCGACTTTTTTTTTGGCCGGGCAGTGTATATTAAAAAAAAAAAAAAAAAAACCCCCAGACTAAGGCGGAGTCTGCCTGCGCATTTGCGATGATGCAGGTGATAGGTGTACTGCTTTCACGCCAGACGTAAAACGAATTTTTCGCGCGCGAGATATTCAAAGTCAATGCAAAGACGAATGCACGCGAAACGCGTATATTCGCATCTTTGCATTTACTTTGAATGTGCTGAGAATTATATTTCAATTTTTGTCATCATGTTTATCATTAACTAAATAAAATTTATTTCGCGTCCAGTGTGAAAGCGGCTTAAAACGGCATTAACGGGAGTATCAGATGGGTTACCCAGTGAAATGTTGGGAGCTTGCTTCATGTTTTGACCATTTCTGGTGACTTTTAGGCCTGCATTCTTTTGTTGCGCTGCGCACACTCACACACACTTGCTTTCACTTTCGGTAGCCTTCACTATGCGCATGTGGATCGCTCATAACAATGGCCAGGTAATGTGTGGTATAAACAAATTGATTGAAACGAAATCGACTTCAGTCAAGCTCGAGGCAAGCTGTTAACACAATTGAACGAATTAGACATGGGCCTCACAAGGCGATCTGGGCAACTAGCCTTTGTTACACTAGGCTGTTGGCTTGCGGTGCTTTGGTACTTTTAAGACGAGTAGTGCTTTACGTAGACGAAAGGGAGAAGAAATGGAACCGGATACCCCCCTTACAGGATTCTAAAATTATATATGCGCGCTTCGCAACAGCTCGACTGCCTATTGAACTCAACACGAGCCTCTAAATCGGGGAAGCTGGGAAACCCGGGGATAAGCTGAACGAAAGAGGAAGAAACACTTTCCGGTACCTCAAGTTAACTCTCGTGAGAGGAGAAAGGGCAAAAATAGAACAGGAGCTCTGTTCAGCCCCCAAGAAGGTAACCTACTCCAGAGCGAGAAAAACAAAAGAAAGATGTCCTAATTCCACGGCAATTTTATGCTCACATGGAAATACCAACCACTAAAACTGGAACGAGGAGCTACAGGGTGTAGCAGACAGAAACCTCGGACAAGAACCAGTCCGTACCTTACCAGCTCAAGTGAAACACTCAAGCCGGGACTGAAGGGCGGTACAAGTTTATATAGGTAGATTAGATCCAAAATCCAACCCAGGTGTGTATCCCAAAGCGAGACACTGACACCAGCTGGCCGAAATTAGAAATTGCCCACTAACCACGACAATTTATTGTAAGATGGGGAAAGATAAGTCCGATAAGCACAATGCTTACATACTGTTAGAGAAGAAAGCATTTGTAAAGCAGTTTATAATAATGCATCAGTTTAGTATAGCTCTTTTCTGGGCACTCAAAGACGCTTCATAATGGAGACATTACATTCACTAACACATTCACGCTCTGATGGTGGAAAACTACGTTTTTGTAGCCACAGCTGCCCTGGGGAAGACTGACGCAGTTTAGAATTTAAAAAAGTGAATATTGCTTATACACTTTCAGGGGAATTATCCAGCTTCATGTTTAATTTCTTTACTTAATTTTTTTTTTTTTTTGTTCGTTTCTTTAATTTCTTCATTAATGTAGATTATTCAAACAGGAATTCAGCAGCTCAGTAGAAAATGAAAGCAGGGATTTTTAAATCATGTTTTACACCTTTTAAATGTTTGGTCAAACGCAGGAGCTGCAGATGCTCCACCATGGCTGCCCCATCTACTCATGTCATCTTCAGCTGCGTTATTTAGCCTACATATCGACTACTTGATTGGTAATTGTGAAATTGAATTGATCTGTATTGTTAGAATAGGCTTCTAATTGACTATAATAGACGTTGTATAACTGAAATTCATCAACACTAGTGAATTACCCGTGGCGAGAATAATTTCGACGCAAAAAATTGACCTTTGACCCCAGTGACCTTGACCTTTCAAAAAACTAACCCCTCAAGGACAATTCCTGGGACAAACTACATAGACCCAGCAAGTTTGGTGAAGATCCATCAGAGGACCTCGGAGGAGTAGGGGAATAAACAGACAGACAAGCAGACAAACATTCCTCAAATTATAGTATGATGATATGATTCTCTAACACGTGAAGGATCGGCTCCCCCACAAAAACCTGCTTCCTCCTGAGATTTCTTCCCATCAATGCTTTTTTTCTCACTGCTGTTTAAGGTTCTTTTCCCCCTATGGGGAGTTTTTTTTCTACCTCATTTGGGGACCTGGCGTCTGCCCTACTGCTATTCTGTAAAGCATCTTTATCACAGTTCTTCTGTAAAAATACAAATACTAAATTGAATTGAATTACCAAGCAAGAAAAAAAAAACATTTTATGTTTAAACGACCAATTAACTATTTGTTTTTAGCCATATATTGCAAATTCTGAATGTGGTGCCTGTAACACAATACAAAAAAAGTTGCATAGGTGCAATATAAAACTTGGAACATGTTGGCATGTTGAAAAATGGGTGTACAGGTGTTGAACAGGTGACATCATCATGCTTGGACACAACAAGTAGTAGGCAACAAGTTCTCTGGGATTACTGCATATTACAAAAAAAAACTGCTTGATTGAATAATCCATTTTTACATTTTAAGAATAAAAAAAAAATCAGTGTATGTGAGACGTTTATGTCATCCAAATGATCAATACTTTCCACAAAACCTGTGGTATGCAATCTGATGCATGTCATCTACCCCACAGTGGACTATCCAACCAAGGCAGGCTGTAGAGGTCTGCAGAATAGAAGATTAAAGATGGCTGCCCCCATTCTCTGTCCTGCAGTTTTTTGTCCACAGAAATCTTCACTAATTTTGAAAAGGTTACGGTAAGAATAACTTTAATCTTGTTACTCATATCTGAATATTAATAATTACTACATTGAAGCAACGTAAACATACAAAACACTTTATAAACTATTTCAAGCAAAATGATAGATAGATAGATATATAGATAGTTCTTTATTAATCCCCATAGGAGAAATTCAGGTGTTGCAGCAGCACAGACATACATTAAAGAGTACAGATATAAAAAGACAATATAATATAAAACAGACAATATATAAAAAGGTATATAAAAACTAAAAAAGTACAATTGGATGTAAAGTGGCTTAGTGAAGAAAAAGTGGCAGCATAATGATGGACATTATTACAGTAGAGTCCTGAGTGCAGTGTTCAGTGTATGTGCATGTCTGAGAGAGTGTGTGTGTGTGGGAAAGAGAGAGAGAGGGTTTATGAGAGAGTATGAATGTTATTATCCTTATGCATTGGGGGCTGTTGAGTGTGAGGACAGTCTCCTGCTGCTGTTGTACAGTCTGATGGCAGTGGGCACAAAGGAGCGCCTGAAGCACTCAGTTCTGCATCTGGGTGGGATGATGCGCTGGCTGAAAGAGCTGCCCATCTGCCACAGTTCCTCATGGAGAGGGTGAGAGGGGTTATCCAGGATGGCCTTGAATTTGTCCGTCATCCTTTTCTCAGCCACTGACTCCAGACTGTCCAACTCAAGCCCCACCACAGAGCGGGCCTTCCTCACCAGTTTATTAAGTGAGCCAGCCTCGCCCGCCTTGAGGCCGCCTCCCCAGCACACCACAGCGAAGAACTGGGCGCTGGCCACTATAGACTGGTAGAAGCTCTTTAGTAGCCCGCTGCAGACGTCAATGATCTGAGTCTCCTCAGGAAGAACAGCCTGCTCTGTCCTTTCCTGAAGAGGGCGTCTGTGTTGTGAGTCCAGTCCAGTGTATTATTGATGTGGACCCCAAGGTACTTGTATGAGTCCACCCTCTCCACCTCCTCCTCCTGGATGACAACTGGGGCGGGGGACTTCCTGTTCCTCCTGTGGTCCACCACCAGCTCCTTAGTCTTGCTGATATTGAGTCTTAAATGGTTACTGTTGTACCATTTAATGAAGTTCTCAATCAGACTCCTGTACTCCTTCTCATTGTCATCTGTGATACATCCAGCAATGGAGGAGTCGTCCGAGAACTTTTGGAGATGGCAGGAACCAGAGTTGAACCGGAAGTCTGAGGTGTAGAGGGTGAAGAGGAATGGCGCCAGAACTGTACCCTGAGGCACCCCAGTGTTGCTTATCACTGTACCAGAGGCACAGCCACCCACTCTGACATACTGCGGCCGGCCAGTGAGGTAGTCCAAGATTCATGCTGCCATGTCAGGGTGCAGCTGCATTACCAGTAGTTTATCCCTTAGGAGACAGGGCTGATTGGTGTTAAAAGCACTAGAGAAGTCGAAGAATATCACTCTCACAGTACTTCCCTGCATCTCCAAATGGGACAGCGACTTGTGGGTAAGGAAGATCAGGGCGTCCTCCACACCGATGTGCGGCTGGTATGCAAACTGCAGTGGGTCCAGGAATGCAGTTAGTGATGTCCTTAAATGTCTGAGAACCAGCCTCTCAAATGTCTTCATAACATGTGACGTGAGTGCCACAGGTCTGTAGTCATTGAGATCATTGACTCTGAGATCATTGACTGAGATCATTGAAAATGGAGATGAAAATATCTGAATCAAATGTGATACTACAGGTTTTTAACCCTGAGAGATCTGCAGGAATCTCTGCCAACATTACTGTATTTATGGGACTCATTTTTGAAGCTAGCGCAACGGTATCATATGAAACTAGAAGAAACTAAGGCATCCATTGGTCACACCCATGTCATGCTAGCTTGTAGGGAAGGGGGCCAAGCAATGCTTCGGATTTAGTCTAAATTAACAAAGGAAAAACTTTCATGGCCATTATCACAGGGGTCCTTTGACTTCTGACCGATATGTAAAAATGGGTTGCCTCGTACATATGAGTCCCCTCTTACAAACATACTGTTTTCATGATAATCTCATGCAGTTTTCAGCAAACAAAAGCAGTTTTTTTTTTTTTTTGCATAGAGTAACAATGTGTTATTTTCATCAATTGTATTTGAATATTTCTTGGAATTTCATAAATTGGGCATGCGTAAGGGTTGCGCTTTGCGCACAGTGCTGATGAACAGCGGACAGGAAGTTGAGGACTGGACTCAGGTGCAAGGATGTACTTGGAGGTATTTATTATGCCAACTGCACAGCAGAAGGCATGAAAGAAGCAACACAGAACAAACAGGCATCCAGGTACCTTTGAATCACTATTGGTAATGCAGACTCTGGGCATTAGCTGCAGTAACAATGTTTAACATTTAGAAAAACAAAACAGGAAATGAGGTTCCTGGTTGAAGTGCTAAAATAATCAATAACAGTACTAAGTTTAAACATTTTAGAATTATACACGCAATATGTGGGGAAATACGTCTATACAAAGACTATGAACGCAACACAGGTTACAAGACTTCACGAAGAATGAGTGAGGGACTCGGTCATAAATAGCAACACTACAACACAGTGGAAATGACAAAAAGATGTAGGCAATGATTATTGGAGTGAGGAATGCAGTCCAGGTCTTAATAGACCGGTGCTGGACGGCTGGAGGCGTGGTCTTACGGTACGACTAAAACTGAGACTCTCAAGGATTCAATGAGCCCAATTCTATATATGTGCGATGGTGTCACTGTAGTCCCCAAACAGCCATTTTGTTGCCGTCGGACTAGTTTTTGAAACTTGGCGTCATTGTATAAAAATATCAAATATGGTACAAATTGAATTTCATGTATGCAAATTATTTGGTTTTACAGTTTGTCTTAAGGTCCAATAAATACTTCAGTTTCAAAAAATATGAATTTTTGGCCATTATTTCATGGTTCAGTTTTTACAGGGTTTTTAATCCAGTTTTTAATCCTTCAGCAGGCACTACAGCTACAGCTTCCCCGTGAGGAGGAAGTGTTATAGAGATGATATAGATCAGTGCTTCTCAAACCTCTCCTGGAGGACCACCTGTCCTGCATGTTTTAGATCTTTCCCTGTTTTAGCACAGGTGATTCAAATGATCAGCTCGTTATTGACCCTCTAAAGCTCATTGATAACATCCTGATTATTTGAATCACCTGTGCTGGGGCAGGGAAAGATCTAAAACAGGCAGGGCAGGTGGTCCTCCAGGAGAGGTTTGAGAAACACTGATATAGATGGATGATGTCTTCTAATTGATGGCTTTCAGATACACCCCCACTTCTTTCAACAAAAGAATACCAAGCCGCATTCTGTAAGAGCTGCAATGGCCTGGCTTCCATTCCAGAGCCATTTCTGTGTAGATTTGGCCACATGTTTAGGGTCATTATCTTGCTGAAAGACCCAGTGATGACCCATCTTCAGCTTTCCGGCAGAGGCCACCAGATTTTGACTTAAAATGTCCTGGTATTTCAAAACATTCATGATGCCATGCACCCGAACAAGGTTCCCAGGGCCTCTGGAAGAGAAACAGGCCCACCGCATCACCAATCCTCCCCCATACCTCACAATGGGCATGAGGTTCTTTTCTGCATTGTCATCTTTTGTGTTCCGCCAGACCCACTTCGAGTGTTCATTGCCAAAAAGCTCTATCTTGGTCCCATCTGACCAAAGCACACGGTCCCAGTTGAAGTCCCAGTACCACTTAGTGAACCCCAAACGTTTGCATTTATGATTGTGAGTGAGAAAAGGTTTTTTCCGTGCATGCCTGTCAAACAGCTTGTTGGCATGTAGATAGCGCCTGATGGTTGTTTTGGAGACTTTGTGACCCCAAGATGCTACCATTTGTTGCAATTCTTTAAGAGTGAGCTTTGGAGAACTTTTTATTTCTCCCACCATCCTCCTCACTGGGCATGTTGGCAAAATAACCTTCGTCCTCATCCAGGCTTGTTTACCATTGTTCCAGTTGTTTTAAAGTTCTTAATGATTCCTCTGACAGTAGATATGGGCAGGTGCAGGCGAGTGGCTATTTTCTTGTAGCCATTGCCTGACTTGTGAAGGTTGACACACATCTGTCTTACTTGAATAGTGTGGTCCTTTGTCTTTCCCATGTTGAAGAATGGATAAGAGAAATGGCCTTTGTGTCACATCATATTTATACCCCAGGGAAACAGGAAGTGATGATTTACTAATTAAATGTTCCTAGATTCTCAGATCAACTTTGTAAACTACTGTAGAAATGACAGAAATACTTCAATTACATTGAATTCCTAGATATTGTTAGGGGTGCCAGTAATTGTGGAACAGGTGATTTTATGAAAAATAATTATTTCTTAGGGATTTTTTTCCCTTAAAATTCACTTGAGTTGAAGGTTACATTTTCCTACAATTTTCAGTGTGAGTGTATGCCTCTGCAATAAACAATTCATTTACAAAAATTTAAGGCTTTTAACACATCTTAACCAGGGGTGCCAATAATTATTGAGGGCGCTGTATAAGTAATGTTATAATTTTGGATGTCCATATTCAACCTCTGTAAAAGTTTCTAAACATAAGATACAGGGGTTTTGCCGTTATCCAAGAATGTGATTTTGTGAACGAGATTTCTCCTCTGAACAGCTGGTCCCGAGATCCTCACGAGATCTGGGCAAAACCTGACATCAGGTTGTGCCATCCAATTAATACAGACATAGCCAGAGCTAAGCACGGCGCTGGACCTGCCCACACCGGAAACTATTCTAGCAGGCACAAACAACTGCGGATCATACTATGCCTTAGTAGCGTCTACACTTCCAGAAATACAAAAGAAGAACCGCAGATCATTTGAGGTGCAGTTTTGTCAGTATCTCTCCCAAAGCTGCTCGTCCATTTATTTTTGGATGCGAAAAAAGCACCTATTTCTTTATCAAAAGACACTGCCACCAGAAATCAGTGGGTAGCTTTTTTGTTTGCTGGCAGCAAACTGCCATGGCCAAAGGGAACATTATCTGTTTGTGCTCAGCATTTCACCATAGACAGCTTTGTCAATCAAGGATAATTTGACGCTGGATTAGTGTTTCAGCTGCTTCTCAAAGTATCTCTCCCAAAACTGCTCGTCCGTTTATTTTTGGACTCATTTCTCCCATTTCTCTTCCAAAAGACGATGCCACCAGAAATCAGTGGGTAGCTTTTATGTTTGCTGGTGGCAGCCACAGCCAAAGGGAACGTTAGCTGTTTGTGCTCAGCATTTCACCAAAGACAGCTTTGTCAATAAAGGATAAATCAACCATGGATAAGCGTTTCAGCTGCTTTTCAAACCTGAAGCAGTTGCATCGATCAAGCGCTTGGATCCACAAGCTGTAAGTAACGATAGAATAGCAAATAATGAAAGTGAAGCTAACGTGTTATGGATGGCTAGCAGGACCGGTAACGAAAGCACTAACAACTGGCCTCTGTTGTGATCTGTGATTCTGCTTGTCATGTTTTAGTTCTGTACCTGGCTCTGCCATGTTTAGGATTCTTGTGTTTAGTGACCACTGCCTGTCTGACCATTCTTAGGATTGTGTATTGTGTTTTTGATATTTAGATATTCTTGTTTATTATTTTTCATATCCGTTTTTATTCATAACCGTTGTCTCGTTATCCCTGTCTGCGTTTTGGCATTCGCCAGATTCATGTAATTAGATAATCCCTCGTGTCAATCCTGATTATTGTTTCATTGATTGCACCTGTTCTCCCTGGTCATGTGTTTACCCCGGATGTGTAAATAAGATGTCTGTTTGGTTCACTCTCTTGTCAGATCGTTCTCCCTAGTTTTCTCGTGCCACGTTTCTCGCCTTGATTTCTCAGTGTTTATCTTTCTGACTGGACTGTCCTTGATTTCGAGCTTTGCTTACTCCCCGTACTTTTGCCGCATTCTTGTTTTTCGACCTCTTTTGTCTGACTACGGTTTTTGTGATTGGTGCCCTGTGTTTGACTCTGGATTTCGCCCTTTGGATTCTGATTTTGGATTGCGGACTTTGTACTGTTGCCAGCTCTGTTGGGGGGTTTCCCCCTTCATCTTGCCCGGATGAAGGAGCAAGCAGACAAGAGGCGCACAACAGCTCCTTCTTACCGGCCTGGGCAGCGTGTCTGGCTATCTTCAAGGGACATTCCTCTTAGAGGTAATGGGGGCAAACTTTTCCCTCAATTTTTGGGTCCATTTACTATCGAAAGAGTTTTGAGTCCCACTGCGGTTCGCCGCCGTCTTCCACTGTCTATGAGACTTATTCACCCCACGTTTCACGTGTCTCAAGTCGAACCTGCTGTAACCCACCCCCTGTTCTCTGGACCTGATCCCCCACCACCCGCCCGGATCATCGACGGAGGCGAAGCCTATACGGTCCGTGCTCTCCTGGACTGTCGTCGGCAAGGCTGGGGACTGCAGTACCTCGTCGACTGGGAGGGTTACGGACCGGAACACCGCAGTTGGGTACCGTCTCGTCACATCTTGGATAAGGACTTAATCAGACACTTTCATGCCACTCATCCACGACCTTCAGGTTAAACGCCAGGAGGCGTTTTTTTTTTTGGGGGGGTGTACTGTCGTGATCTGTGATTCTGCTTGTCATGTTTTAGTTCTGTACCTGGCTCTGCCATGTTTAGGATTCTTGTGTTTAGTGACCACTGCCTGTCTGACCATTCTTAGGATTGTGTATTGTGTTTTTGATATTTAGATATTCTTGTTTTTTATTCATAACCGTTGTCTTGTTATCCCTGTCTGCGTTTTGGCATTCGCCAGATTCATATAATTAGATAATCCCTCGTGTCAATCCTGATTATTGTTTCATTGATTGCACCTGTTCTCCCTGGTCATGTGTTTACCCCGGATGTGTAAATAAGATGTCTGTTTGGTTCACTCTCTTTTCAGATCGTTCTCCCTAGTTTTCTCGTGCCACGTTTCTCGCCTTGATTTCTCAGTGTTTATCTTTCTGACTGGACCGTCCTTGATTTCGAGCTTTGCCTACTCCCTGTACTTTTGCCGCATTCTTGTTTTTTTTGACCTCTTTTGTCTGACTACGGTTTCTGTGATTGGTGCCCTGTGTTTGACTCTGGATTTCGCCCTTTGGATTCTTTTGGATTGCGGAAATTGTACTGTTGCCAGCTCTGTTCGGGGGTTTCCCCCTTCAGAAATAAAGCCTCCTTTTTGCATTATACTGGTGTTTGCTCTTGGTTCATTTCGTAAAACCTCACAGCCTCAAATGCAAGCTTTGTAAAATATCTGAAGATAAAGCCTGGATCGGTCGCGACTATCATTCACTCACAGACGCAGAAGTTGTAAGTTGCTTTTATGGCATAAGCCTATCTAACGTGATGTTAGATGTGGCCATAGCACTGCGGCTAATGTAGCCAAGATACTGTTGCTAATGTTTGTGTCCTAAATATGCAAGAGTGATATCAGGGGACATGCAACAGAAGGTGTGTGAACATAAACCTCATTTGGAGCAAACATTTTATACTTGTTTGCAGTTTGGATGCTTGGTACAACTGTTCACAGTATCAGAACTTGCTGTCTGTTAAACCAGTATCTCGGGGTAATGTTTCTGTCTGCTGTTATGACCGCTTGGTTACCAGCTACTGCATGTTAGTTCGCGTGCTGTGCTACTTAAAATGCACCTGGTTAACTTACATGCAGTGATTCTGATCAATATGCTTGTGTTACTCTGGTAAGCATCAATGTGGCAGTTTCATCATAAATCTGCCTGATTGTAGCCACTACAGTTGAAGCTAACTGAAGGGGTGCTGTAAAAGGCTGCAGGTAGACCAGACGTAGGTTTTGCTGAGCTAGGGGTACGTGTTTGGGTGCTTGTGAAACGATGGCTTTACTTATCAATGACCGGGATCAGCCGGATACTTCACCAATATCTGGGTTAGCTCTCTGATGCTACCGCGGTGATAGCAATCGAGAAACGCACAAGCATTAACGTGTCTGGTATAACAAATGATTTCTCTGCAGCATTGCCAAAAAAGCAGAGATTTAATACAACATTCTTTCCTGTAGAAGTTATCAATTCGCTAGCTCCACATAAGAAACTGTTCACGTAGCGGAACTTACAGTCTGTAAAAGCTGTATTATGTTCATAACCTAACCGGAGCTCTCTCTACCTTTCGCTTACTGTCTATAACGCGCCCATTTTCCGCGAGCAAACGCTGGTCATTCCGACGCAATAAGTAAACCATTACCATGGGCAATTTCCGAATAGACCGTTTAGTCTGGATCTTTCGCCCCTCCGTCATATACCGGTGCAGAAGTTGTTCATTACTCCACGCTAACGACACACCACAGTTATGCTCATGGAGAGGTCCCTGTAATACACACCGAAGCAAAAGTTGTTGGTTCACTTTTTACTGTTCCTCACTGTCCATGTTTGCCTCCAAACTCAGACCCAATGGATTTCTATGATCTTTGGTCTACACTTGGGTATGTCGACCCATTCTTCAAATACAGTATGCCTCTTTTGGGTGGATTCTAGCTCTCCCTCAATCCTAGCCATAGAGTGGAAACACCGGTGTACTCACCATAGAAACCGTAGGTAGACAGGAAATTCGAGCTTGAGCTGCCAGAATTTCTCACTGCGTCCTCTACTTTCGGTGCTGCGTTTTATAGAACACATTTATTTCATTAGATCTATACACATTTACAGCATTTCATTGCAGAATTTCCCTGCCTATTGTTTAGCTCAGATGGCAGACGCGTCTCACGTTTCAAACTAGGTGGACCCTGGAAACTGCGTTCTGCTGAGTCCCACCCAGCTCCGCCCTCCACAGAGCTAGCCAATCAGAAGAAAGTGGGCACACGGGGAGGGGGGGCCATAGCGGAAGAGCCACCCAAACGAGGCGTTTCAGGCAAAGAATGCAATGGACTACAAATGTTTTTTTTTTTTTTTCCGGATGGCAGCATAAGCGAAATAAGGACCCTTTTTTGGACTTTGAATGATCAGGAGTACTCTAGGGGAGTCCAAGATCAAAATATAAACTTTGAAATGAAGCATAGTAAGTCCGCTTTAATTTAAATGGTGTTTAAATTGAGTAGGCTTGGCATTAATCATGTCAGAGATGAAATAATTTTTCATATGGAGTGATGAATAATATGTACAATAGCAAATAAGTATTCTTTCGTTTATTGTTGCATTTGTTGTAAGTGGCCCCAGCTTGGCCGCCATTACTAATGGTGTTGATCTACTAATGATCACACACTCATTTGTTCATCTGCCCATTATTTAAAGGGGACCTATTTTGCTATATTTCCAAGTTTGTATTTTGATCTTGGACTCTCCTAGAGTACTCCTGTTTGTTCAAGGTCCAAAACAGGGTCCTTATTTAGTTCATACTGTCATCCTCATCACCCCATTTGTAGTCCATTGTCGTCTCTGCCTGAAACGCCTCATTGGGGTGGCTCTTCCACTATGGCCTCCACCTCCCATGTGCCCACTTTCTTCTGACTGGCCAGCTCAGTTGAGGGCGGAGTTGAGCGGGATGAGGCTGCAGAATGCAATTTTCCAGGTCCGCCTCCCCAAAGTGAAACGCGAGGCATGTCTGCCATCTAATAAGGAATTGGCAGGGAAATTCCGAAATCCAACGCTGTACTTGAATATAGATCTATTGAAATGAACTTGTTCTCATAAACGCAGTGGCAAAAGTGGAGGACGCAGTGCGAAAGTCTGGCAGCTCAAGCTCAAATTTGCTATTGGCTACAGTTTGCTACGGCAACAGTGGTGAATACAGTGGTTTTTCTACTCTATAGCTAGGATGCAGGGAAAGCTCGAATCCACCACATACAGACACATTTGTAGAACGAGTCAACATACTCAAGTGTAGACCGGAGACCGTAGAAATCCAGTGGGTCTGAGTTTAGAGGGAAACATGGACAGTGAGGAGCAGCTAAAAGTGGACCAACAGCTTATGGACTGCTTCGGTGTGCATTAGGACCTGCTGGTTCGTTTGCATAGCTGTGGTGTGTTGCTAGCGTGGAGAAACGAACAGCTTCCGTTCAGGTATATGACGGAGGAGGGCGAAATCTCCAGGCTAAACAGCCTTTTTGGAAATTGGCTGTCATATTGGTTCACTTATTGCGTCAGAATGACCAGCGTTTCCTCACGGAAAATGGGCTTGTTATGGATAGTGCACGAGAGCTAGATAGAGCTTTGGTTATGTTATGAGCATAATACAGGTTTTACAGACTGTAAGTCCCGTTTGCGTGAACCATTGCTTATGTGGAGCTAGCGAATCGATAACTTTTACAGGAAAGAATTTAATATTCAATTGCCGATTCAATATTCAATCGATGACAATTCAGAGAAATCATTTGTTATACTGGACACCTTATAGCCTGTGCGCTTCCCTATTGCTTTCACCGATAGCATCAGAGAGCTCGCCCAGGTATTGGAGAAGTATCAGGCTGACCCCGGTCATGGATAAGTAAAGCGATCATTTCACAAGCACCCAAAAATGCACCCCAAGCTCTGCAAAACCTACGTCTGGTCTATCTGCAGCCTTCGCAGCCCAACTCTGCAGACACATACAGCACCTCTCCGGTTAGCTTTAACTGTAGTGGCTACAATCAGGCAACGTTATGATGGAACTGCCCCATTGATGCTTACCGAAGTAACACAAGCATACTGATCATAATTACTGCCTATAAGTTACCAGGAGCATTTTAATTTGCACAGCACGCAAACTAACATGCAGTAGCTGAGAACCGAGCGGTCATAACAACTACAGAGACAAATGTTACCCTGCAATACAGGTTTTACAGACAGTAAATTCCGTTACCGGGGGGGGCAGTTGTACTAAGCATCGAAATTACAAACAAGTATAAAAATTTGCTTCAAATGAGGTTTATGTTCATACACACCATCCGTTGAATTTCCCCTGATATTACTCTTGCATATTTAGGACACAAACATTAGCAACAGTAACTTGGCTACGTTAGCCGCAGTGCTACAGCCACATTCAACAGGCCATCAGTTGGGTAGGCTTTTGCTGTGAAGCAACTGCTTCCGTATCTGTTTCCATGTTTCCATCCACACGTTCTTATACGAATTATGTAATATCGAATTAAAAATGCCTCACGGAGACAGTGAAATTAGACTTGATTTCAAAACTATCGACTCATAATTTGTACAGTACATCTCATCGGATTTTCTCTTGATCAGTAAAAGGCTTATGCGAAAAATGCTGATGGAAACGTTATTTGCCGAATAAATCTGCTACTGCATCTTGATGGTGTTTTCATGCCGTCGTTTCCTTCTGATAATGGTCTGTATACTGGTAATAGCTGGCACCTACGCACTACTACAACTTGTGCAATTATCGTTATTTGTTGGTAAACGTGATCCATTTTGGCGAACCAGCTAATTTAGTTGGCTAACAAACTACTTTCGCTCACTTGAGGGTTCTGCAATTCAGTGCGAAAATGAATGGAAACAGCTTAAAATGTCAGAAATGTACTCGATACACCAATTTGATAGCAAAACAGCATGTGGCATCATTACCCACTACTTTTTATTCGCTTTAATGCCGTTAGATGGAAACATATTTTCACAAGCTTTATTCGCATTAATATTTCTGGCAAACTTCAGATAATTTGATTGACAAGTGGATGGAAACATAGCTTGTGAGTAGCGGACAGTCACGACCGATACAGGCTTTATCTTCAGATATTTTACAAAGCCTGCATTTGAGGCTAGTTACGTTTGAGGCCAACTATCATTAGCGGTCCTGCTAGCCTCCCGAAACACATTAGCTTTACTTGCATTATTTGTTGTTATATCGTTACTTACAGCTTGTGGCTCCGAGCGCTTCATCGATGCAACTGCTTCATGTTTGAGAAGCAGCTGAAATGCTTATCCTGTGTCGAATTATCCTTTATTGGCAAAGCTGTCTATGCTGAACACAATGCTGAGCACAAACAGCTAACGTTACCTTTAGCCGTGGCTGTTCGCCGCCAACAAACAAAAAAGCTACCCACTGATTTCTCGAGGCATCGTCTTTTGGGAGAGACATAGGTGCTTTTATTTGTGTCCAAAAGTAAACGGACGAGCAGCTTTGAGAGAGATACTGACAAAACTGCACCTCAAATGATCTGCAGTACTTCTTTTGTATATCTGGAAGTGTAGATGCTTCTAAGGCAAAGTATGGTCCACGGTGTTCATGTCTGCAAGAATAGTTTCTGGTGTGGGCAGGTCCAGTGCCGTGATTTGCTTTGGCTTGGTCTGTATTAATTGGACGGCACAACCTGACATCGGGTTTTGCCCAGATCTCGTGAAGATCTCGGGAGGAGCTGTTCAGAGAGGAAATCACGTTCTTGGATTACGGCAAAACCCCTGTATCTTATGTTTAGAAACTTTTCAGAGGTTGAGTATGGACATCCAACATTATTACATTACTTATATGTATTAAAAGAAGGATCAGCATAATAGGTCCCCTTTAACACATTTCTAACGAGGAGGAAGGGGTGTGCTGGAGCTTATCAGAGCCTGTGAATGGTGGGAACAAATCCTGAAAATTTAGATTTTTCCAGTTTGATTCACTGAGGTTTAAATGGCCTCTAATTTCAAGGTGAATATGAAACGAGTGTCACAGATTGCTGAACTACTATAAAAACAGGAATCAAGTTCCTCCCTCCTTATCTTACTTTTCAGCGCCCTCTGCTGTCAAAATTCAGTTAACGCAGTAACCGAGCAGTGGACCAGGCTAATACATTTTCCAAGATCTTGGTAGACAATATGATGTTTTTGCAAAGTAATTCAAATTTAGAGTAATGTCAAGGTCCATCTGCCTTAACATGTACGGTATAGCTGGAGAGAGAACTCCATCAGGCTGCCTATGTGCCTCATGCATATCTGCCTCATGTCCTTCACTGTGTTGGGCCCCTGAAAGCAGTAAAAAAAAAAACCTGTATATAGTTGTCATATCTAATCCAAAAATGGCCTCAACAAAGCCAATTCTCAGTCAGCATACAAAGTGCTAATGAATAAATTCTTTGGATTATTCTGGAAGGCAGTTTAAATATGTTAATGATCTCATAGCTTTAAAGTTTGAATAACCTGGCCAGCTACTTGCTGTTGAAGAGTATTCCTCATTGTTGGCAAAGAAACTTGAGGTGACACTGCAAAGAGATCTAGAAACAGAGCAAACATGATTTAGACGTCACACAGTAAGGGATTTATCTATCCCAATATATATAAATATTGTCATGAAAGTGAGGAGTGAAAACTTCATTTAACATACAGCCTCCCACATCCATTCAGCTGGATCTGAAAAACAACTTACTGCATTTTTCAGTTGTCTGTTTTTCATTTATGCACAGACACATGCACATTAAGGTAAAAGGTATGAATGAAAAGACAACTGATGGCTTGTTTTCTCTTCCCACAAGTGCTTGGCACCTTCGTACCCCCTGTTGACACCGGTTTTCACCTGCTCCATGAATATAAGGAGTCACTAAAGAGGAAAGAATACATCATACATCAAAGAAATTGCATCATGCAATTTTCTAATTTGGCAGTTCATGTTTGAACTGTGGCCACAAGAGGTCACTATAATATAAATTTAGCTTCAGCTTCGCTCATGGTTGATCTTAAGCACATTTATTACATACTGTTTATTACATAGATAGTGTGTATACATATATATATATATATATATATATATATATATATATATATATATATATATACTCAGAGGCTATGAAAACTCAACACCAGTTTGGATTCAATTAATTTTGTGACTCAAATTTATTGTCTTATTTTAACAATTCAAAATATGTTGGGTGGGTTGACTTTGATCAATTAAATGTGTTAATGGGCCTATTTGGACAATAATAAACAGGTGCATTAAACATTATGAGCACAAGTTGAAATTGAAAAATCATGACAAGAACGAACGGAACACACATTTTAAAATGAACTCAAGGGAACAGTCAGTATCGGGTGTGGCCCCCATGAACATCCACACAGGCAGTACAACGTCTCCTCATGGACCTGATTAAGCGTCTTAGGTTGTCTCGGGGAAGTTGTGGCCACTCTGCCTGAAGTGCATTCTGGAGTTGCTGCCTGGTTTGTGGTCTGGTTACTCGATGAAAGAGCTCGTCCCAGTTGGAGATACTACACCCAAAACGTACTGATGCTGGACATACTACACCCAAAATGGTGAGCCACTTGCCAGCCACTTACTCCCGCCTCAAGCATACCCAGGGCCCTGTTCCGTTGTTCAGTCGACAGACATGCACTTATGATACTTAAAAATGTTTTTTGTGTGGCTTTTATCATGCCTTTATATAGAGAAGACAACCCCTGCTTCATTACAATCACTGTACTTGCACAACTCCTTTATCCCATATGTTCTACTCAATATGGATTGATGAGAGTCCAACTCACACTGTTGAGTTACATGATGATCATTCATGTGTAACAAGGAACACATTGTGACCCCAATGGACACTTAAGAACTCAAATTGGACTACTCAGGTCCTGAGCAAAAATAAACCAAAATTTTGAGTGTTGTGTTTTCATTGCCTTTACTGGTAGAGGGCAGACTATGCAAAATTGCTGTGATTACATCGATCTCTGTCTGCCATTACTAATTGGGTGGACTCGTGCTTGGTATTGGTACGAAGATGCCGAAATATTGCTTGGCATAAGGCTGTTCAAACCACTGCAGCAAAGCAAATGGCATAAGCTTTCACAAGTAAGTACTTGTAATATTATAGGCTAATGACAGTGTCTAGAGGTAAAATAAAAAACATTTTGTTAAAATTAAAGTTGAGTGGTCAAGTCAGGAAGTGCGATTCAGCGCGCTTATAGCCCGAGATTTCTCGTTCGGATTGGCCGGTTTATGGTTATTAATTAATTGCTATTACTATTACTACTATTACTGCCGCCATTCAGGGCAAAATTGACGGGGCATTACGGCTATGGGATTTGGCAACGCCGTCGATGCCGTTGTCAATTTCAAGGCTTGGTGCGGTATAGTAGTGTTATGATTCTGATCTGCCTTGCTTTGTTTTTATGCTTTGCCTGTTTCGATTTTGGATTTCTGCTATGTCTGACTATTCTTTGATATGTGTATTGTGATTTAGTAACCTAGATTTGTTCATGTATTGTCTTAGTTTAGTCTTTCCATGTTTAACATTTTACCAGTTTCATTCCAGTCCATGTTTTGCTTTCTACCATGCATTGCACTTTGTCCCCCCCTGTCTGGTCTCTTGTCTTGTCATTGCTCACAGCCCCGGTACTGTGTGCCACGCTGCCCTTTCTCTCATTATCTATGCACGTTAAAACTCCTTGACCGGAGCCATATGTCTGTCTAAAGGATTGTCTCGTGATCCCTGTCCGCGTTTTGGCTTTTGCCTATTTCATGTGATTAGGTTCTCCCTCTTGTTCCCTCCTTTGTAATTAGTCTTATTTCCTGCACCTGTGTTCTATGTATCATGTGTTCTCCCAGGAGTGTATATTAGGTGTCTCTTCACAGAACTTCCTGGTCAGAACGTTTCTCGTGTTTACCTGTGTTGCTATTGTATCCGCCTTGTACTCATTGTGTTACTCTTCTGACTGAACCGTCCGACTTTCGATTTTGGTTTACAAACCCATTTTTGCCCGACTACGATTTTCGTGATTGCTGCCCTGGTAATGGTTTGGATTACACCCACTGGTTTTTGATTTTTGTTTCTCTGACAAACCTGTGCCTGTGTACCGAACCTGTTTTTGTCTGACTACAAGTACTGTGTTTGCTGCCCTGGTTTTCAACTTTGATTCTGCCCTCCTGGATTGTGACTTTTGGATTGTGGACTCTGTACTTTTGCCTTCTGCCCCTGTGGGGGTTACCCCCTCGCTCAATAATATCACCTTACCTACAATCCTGTGTTCTCGCAACTGGTTCCTGAACAATACCTCACAAGTAGGGTTTATTGATAGCAATATAGTAATGTCTGTGAGGGATGGAGCACAGAGTAGAATGGCAAAGTTAAGTTCAAATGGAAGAGGGCTAGGGTAGGACGGAGGACGTGTCTGCACCCAGCCAGTAGCATCCTGTGGCAGTAGCCAGATGGAAATTACCCACACCAGAACCAAACTGTCTAAAGGCTGGACCAAAGAGTTTAGCAAGAACGCAGTCATAATCCCAATGACTATACAAGGCTTGGGAGGCGTTCCCAATAAACTGGGCAAAAGAGCACACTGAAGAGTGACGAGCAGGGACTCGGTCCCAATCCTGGAAACCGAGTGAAAGGCATCATCAGGCCTACCAAAGAAAACGTAGCCTCAGCACACAAAATCTTTGAAATGCCTACATTAATCGCGGAAATAGCAACAGAAAAATAATACCCCGCTACCGAAACTGCAAAAACTGCAACATAAACTGTTGACTCGTAGCATAAGACTATGAAACTGCAACATCCTCTTTCACATCCGTCTTTGCCATTTACTGCGCTTGCGCGTACCGGCCCAGGCTGCTTTCAGAGATAGCGGAATCAGGCGTGTCTCCTTCGGATGGTAAGTAAAACTTCCAAATATGACGTTATTATTTATGCAGATGTTTAACAATGAATTGTAAGACGTAGCTGTTACATCCACATTCTCGTAAATTCGCTTATTTTAGCATGTCACCCTGCCGAAAATGAACGATGCACTGTCGATTTCGCTATAGTCTTAGAGTTGCCAACTTGACGACTTTCTCAAGACGTATACATACGTCTTGAGTGGACAAACAATCCCGATTTGGAAAGTCGCCAGATTAAGCGAGAAAGTCGTCAAGTTGGCAACTCTAAGACTTTAGCGAAATCGACAGTGCATCGTTCATTTTCGGCAGGGTGACATGCTAAAATAAGCGAATTTACGAGAATGTGGATGTAACAGCTACGTCTTACAATTCATTGTTAAACATCTGCATTAACAATAACGTCATATTTGGAAGCTTTACTTACCAACCGAAGGAGACACGCCTGATTCCGCTATCTCTGAAAGCAGCCTGGGCCGGTACGCGCAAGCGCAGTAAATGGCAAAGACGGATGCGAAAGAAGATGTTGCAGATTCATAGTCTTATGCTACGAGTCAACAGTTTATGTTGCGGTTTTTGCAGTTTCTGTAGCGGGGTATTATTTTTTTGTTGCTATTTCCGCGATTAATGCAGGCATTTCAAAGTTTTTGTGTGCTGAGGCTACGTTTTCTTTGGTAGGCCTGATCATAGCTTGCTGCATTTAGTCGGACTAGAAAGAATACTTCCCATTTAACTATCATTAAAGATTACAATAAATTTCTGAAGATGATTAACTCGAGGCTTGTGATATACTGACTGGCTATTTAAAGGGCTCATAGCGGGTGGCAATCCAGCAGCCAGCGCACTTATATCAATGGGTACACAAAAAATGCCTAAGGGTAATGGGAAACAAAAATGCAAAACACCTGGCAGAGGAGGCATGCAGGACGTCAAACCAATTAAAGTAGACAATATATCTAAAAGACACGCAAGTTGCAGGATGGGAGGAGACACAAAGGGAATTCACGCGAGGGTTCTGACAGCATGCCAGTGTGGAAGACTATCTGTGTATCTGTGTTTTACTTTAGAGATATGATGCATCCAGGAGTGCAGTATAATGTGTGTGACTGTGTTCTATTGTGAAGATGTGTTGCGTGCACTTGTGGAGTATTATCTTTTCCACCATACAGTTTACAGTCAGCCTGCCATTGTTGCCTGCTTTATGTTTTCTAAATTTTTGTGTCAGCCTGACAAAAAGCTCCTTCACTAACCTTCACCACACTTTATTGTCCTCCTATTGCATGCAACTGTCTAAAAAATTGGTATACCCGGATTTGTGTGGTTATGCAGGACATTGCAGTGCACACCTTGGCAGCAAGCTTTGTGGTTCTCAGGATGAAGCCCCACTACACTCGGGACAAGTCTACACTCAAATGCACTTCATTCATTGTATACGGTACGCAAGCATTTTGCAGCTCTACGCATGCCACCCTACTGTGTGGCGAAGTAGGAGGGACAAAAGATGAAAATTTTGAACTTCATGCAAATTGATACACTACTCACTCAACAGAGGCAAGACATGTTTGCCCAAAAACCAAGTGCAAACAGAATTTTTTTTATTTTTTTACAGTGTGAAGACATTAACTTTCATTCTACATGCCCTCAATCCAGCAAGAGGTAAGTAGGATGCATTACATGACTTAACATTACAGGTTCTTAGCAAACGCTCGTGACGAACAAAAGTGCACAAGGTCTGTACAAAAGTGCAGACCTCCTAGGAGACAAGTACAAGTGCTAACAGTAAGTGAAAGAACACTTTCTGTTGTACCCAATCTAAACCAATAAGCAATCACCAAAAATACTGACAAGACCGAGTAGAATGACAACAGAATCAAGTAAACAAACTCAACTAAAAAAGTATAAAAGACTCGAGTAGACCAGCAGCAAAGCCGAGAGGAGGACAATAGAATTAAGTGTAACAAAAGGGCAAGGTCAAGTGAACAAAATGGCAACTGTAACAAAAGGGCGACAAAATCAAGTGCAACAAAAGGGCAACAAAATAAATGCAACAAAAGGGCAACAAAGTTAAGTGTAACAAAAGGGCAACAAAATCAAGTAAACCGACAATAAAATCGGGTGCAACAAAAATGACGGGCAACCAAATCAAGCGGTAAAAAAATCAGGAAAAAAAGGAAAACAAAATTAAGTGCAACAAGATCATGTAAAGGGCAACAAATCAAGGGATGTAGGGACAGGATTCAGGGCAGTGGAGTAGGGGAAAGATGGAGCCTGAAGAGGTGGGTTTTCAGGCAGCGCTTGAAGGTGCTCAAGGATTCTGCTGTCCTGACCTCGATAGGTAGATCATTCCACCAACGAGATACCAGGACAGACAACAGTCTTGAGCGCGAAGGGGAGGAGCGGAGAGGGGGAGGTGCTATGCGACCAGAAGTAGCAGAGCGGAGTGCTCTGGCAGAGGGGTAAGGTCTGAACAGTCTCTGGATGTATGCTGGGGTTCTGTTGACTCCCTGGTAGGCTAGCACCAATGACTTGAATTTGATGCGAGCAGCAACAGGGAGCCAGTGGAGCCTTGTGAGCAGGGGGGTGACGTGGGAGTGCCTTGGGAGGTTGTGGACCAGGCGAGCTGCAGCGTTCTGGATGAGCTGCAGGGGTCTGATGGCGGATGCTGGGAGGCCGGCGAGGAGGGAGTTGCAGTAGTCCAGGTGGGAGAGGATCAGCGCTTGGACTAGGAGCTGCGTTGAGTAGCTGGTGAAGAAGGGCCAGATTCTACGGATGTTGTAGAGGAAGAACCTGCAGGTCCGAATGACTGCTGCGATGTTCTCAGCAGAGGAGAGCCTGTCGTCGAACAGGACCGCGAGGTTCTTCACACTCCGCGAGGGGGAGATGGTGGTATCCCCCAGGATGATGGTCAGGTTCAGAAGAGGGGAGGATGGAGCATCTCCGTCTTGCTTGGGTTGAGCTTCAGGTGATGGTTGTAGGCAGGTGGAGATACGGGTGGAGACCTGGACATCAGGAAGAAAAGAGAGAAAAGGTTGAGTATCATCAGCATAAAAGTGATATGAAAAACCATGAGCAGAAATAACAGAACCGAGAGATTGGAGATAAAGAGAGAAGAGGAGTGGACCAAGAACTGAGCCTTGGGAGACGCCTGTGGTAAGGGGGCGGGGTGTTAATACTTCACCAGCCCAGGCAATTTGGTAGGAGCGACCGGAGAGGTAGGACTTCAGCCAGATGAGGGCTGTACCACAGATTCCTAGTGCAGACAGGGAAGAGAGGAGGATGGAGGGTCGACAGTGTCGAATGCGGCAGAGAGGTGAGGAGGATCAGGATGGATGAGAGGGAGGCGGCGCGTGCAGTGTGAAGCGCTTCACTGACGGAGATGAGTGTGGTCTCTGTGGAGTGGGCAGCTCTGAAGCCAGACTGGAGAGGGTCCAGGAGGTTGTTTTCTGCAAGAAAAGAGGAGAGTTGGTTAGCAACAGCACGTTCAAGGGTTTTTGACAGGAAGGGGAGGAGGGAGACTGGGCAGAAGTTCTGAATGACTGAGGGGTCAAGGGAGGGTTTTTTCAGGAGAGGGGTAATGATGGCCAATTTGAATGGAGAGGGAAAGCATTCAGAGCACAAAGAAGAGTCAATGAGGGAGGTGACATAAGCGAGGATGTCGGGTGTGATAGGCTGGAGGAGGGGGTAGGGGCAGGTCGAGGGCACATGTGGTAGGATGGTGGGAAAGGAGCAGTTGGTTGAGTTAGGTGGAGTTGGGCTAAGAAAAAAAATAAATTGCATAATACAGCTTTAATATGTTTTGCTTTGGTTCTTGCACACCGACTAACCTTAAGGCCCTGAAATACTGACGCTCCTAAATTGTTATTTCTGGCTATGCTATTGACATAAGCTATAAATACAAAACATGAGTTGTAATATAAAGTACACTATCGCGGATAAGCTAACTTATATGTGATGGGCTTACATGACACATTTATTAATTCAATATGACATTGTACTACCTGCTTGTCTTGTGCACTATATATAACACACGTAGAAGTCGGCATGCATTTAAAAAGGATACAATCTATTTCGGAGAATGCACAGTCAGTATAAATTAGGGAGAAATTATTTATCCAGCCCAATACATAGTTTTTGCATTTGTTTGGCCATGGCAACAATGAACAGGAATGGCTTTACATCTAGTCGGGGGTAAGTGTAAATTTTAAGTCATACCATTTCTGAATGTTGGGACTGACTGCAACCAGTTTGTATGAAGTTATAGCGTTAATCCACCTCTTACACTCAAAGTTAGCCACATTCACACATAAGTCTGGCTAGTGTAACAGGCTGCAGGAGAGGAGAGAGAGGTCAGGGGATGTGAATTTTCCAGGCGACTTGGCACATTATGTGGCCTACAATTAAAGCAAGCTCCCCCAAAAAAAAGATGGACAAACTTTGACTGCCCCTAACATCTGAAAACCCATTTAAAATATCAGCGTTTTTCACTGTGACTGTGAGGAAGATGCAAATACCGAATAAGAGGAAAGCTAATTCTGAATATGTTGGGATTCTGTGATTCTGTTCATGCCTTGTTTAAGTTTTGTGCCTGGCCTTGCCATGTTTATTGATTTATGTGCTTAGTGACCACTGCTCTGTTTTCTGACCATGCTTTAGGTCATGTATTGTGTTTCGGTAATTTTAGTATTCCTGGTTTATTATTTTTCATGTCTTGTATTATTCATAGTCTCTGCCTTGTTTATTTTGCCATGCCTTGCTTTGCACTTCGTCTTCCCAGTCTTGTCTCATGTAGGTCTTTGCTCACGGTCCCTAGTCTTGCGTGCCACTCATTCGGGTGATTTATTGGTTTCTGGGTTTCAACCTTCTTTCATTATTTCGTGTTCTTCCTTCCTCTCTCTCTTGCTATCTACTAACCCATACTAACAGTTTGTTGTTTTCGCTTAATTACTAACCCATATTAACATTGTGTATTTTTACTAACTTACTAACATGCACTCGGGATTGTATAGCTGCACATACTAATTGACTAACGATCTCTCAGCAGTCGCCCAATTCTAGTCTCCGCCTCCTTACCTATCCCTAATTATCTCTGCTACGGATTTCTGTGGATCTCCACTTATACTTTGCGCTTTCCTTTCTTTAATCTATACACTTTAGTACTCTCTGACCGGAGCTGTTTTGTACATAGTTTTGTCTTGTGATCCCAGTCTGCGTTTTGGCTTTTGCCAAATTCATGTAATTAGATTTACTCCTCATGTGTCACTCCTGATTATTGTATCATTGATTGCACCTGTTTCTCCCTGGTCATGTGTTCACCCCGGATGTGTATTTAAGATGTCTGTTTATGCACTTCCAGCGTCACATCGTTCTTCCTGTGCCACGTTTGTTTACGCCTTGATTCTTAGTGATTTATCTTTCTGACTGGACCGCCTGACTACGAGCTTTGCACATTCCTTGTATTGTACTGCAATCTTGTGTATCGACCTCTTTTTGCCTGACTACGGATTTTGTGATTGATGCCCTGGTTTTGATTCTGGATTACGCCCATTGGACTTTGATTTTGGATTGTGGACATTGTACTGTTGCCAGCTCTGTTGGGGGGTTTCCCCCTTCAGAAATAAAGCCTCCTTTTTGTATTCTACTGGTTGTGGCACTTGGTTCATTTTGTAAATCCCAACAGAATAAAAAAAAATAGATCATTCAAAAGCTGTGTTTGTTTCATCGTCTTGTTGAAATAAAATAACATCATCCATATCATTTATAAGATACTCTGCAGTAGTCAACCAAGGGGAAACACTACATTTTATTGCATTTATTGGCAGACTGTCTTTTAGACTCATTTTGATAAGTCATTCTTTGAGTTGCTTTGTACTGCAGGCAGTTCTTGCCAATTCTGGAATGCCAACTTTTTCTGCTGGATTTTCTGTCATTGAACCAAGGAGACAAACATTTAGAGTTTCCTTTCTTTGAATCAGGCTTTACCCAAAGGGACATCTGCATGGGTCTGCATTCGTAGAACTGCCATTAGGAACATACTCTCACTGAAATGTCCTGTGACTGGCCAAGTCACTGGTTAAATTTTCTAAAGCAACAAAACGGAGCCAAGAGGAGGTACAGATAAAAACTAGAGGCGCTTGTAGAGTGCAAACCTCCGCCAAGGCAGGACAGTCCAAATCTTGCTGAGTGGGAGCAAAGATCAGTTATCGCGTGTCATAGAATTTCAAGATGGCTGCCGTGGCAGGCATATTGTTTGACTGATCGCAGTGAAAATCAATTGGGTCCATCCCTGATGTAATAGCGACCCAGCCACAAAATTTCAGAGATATCCTTTCATTTCTTTTTGAGTTATCCTGTTCACAAACAAACGGCACTGATCACGTAACCTCCTGCCAACTTTGTTTGACGGAGGTAAAAATTTCTCTTGGGCCACTTGAATTACTATGAAAGATTTTATGGAATGCTTGCCCTATGACGCCAGGAAAGCGGCATACCTCAGCCTTGAGTCAAGGTATACTTAACCACTGGCAAGAGTGATTGGCAAGAATCATACAGCTTTAATCTGCTCCATTCTCATGAAGTACACTGAGCAGGGGAGGGCTATCCATGTTCTGACAATATAGGTCGGTAAAAGTGAAACAGTAAAAGTGATTGGTTCCAACCACCTGGATTTGCTCATTGGAACAACCCTTCAGTCAGGAGGAAGTACATATTAGTGATATCAGCTGTTTGCATTCATGGATGGAAGTAAAACATGGCAGGACTTTTACGTTTTGACCCCTGAAATTTCAAATTCTGTGCCTAATTAGAGAATTACAACGCAGCTTGAAGTTAGATAACAGTAAGTGGTATTATTTTTCCCCTGCTGTAGGTCATTGTTCTGTAATTCTCCAATGCTAGGGAACTCTATCGACTCTATTAAGGGGGATAAAGTGGTAATTGGTCGTGTCTGACAAGCTTGCTTTGTCAAAGGTATTGTACTTATATTGTAGCACCCTAGCAGCCTTTGGATAAACCCCTTCAGTATAACTACCAGTCACAATGCTGTGTTTTTGCTGTTTGACGCCTTTAATTGATTGATTGTGTCATCTCAACCCTTGCTCCCAGATGTTATCACTTGTATGCCTCGCCCCTTTTGTGCATATACCTTGTATGTAAGTTCGGTGATAGTGTGGTAGCTGGATTGTCATGGTTCATACTGTTCTAAACATTCTTTTCAGTATGTATCTTTTACTATTGAACTAAGCTCATCTTTTGTGTGTTTTCTGTAAATTAATGTTTGTGTAAAAACCTAATTAATCTCCAGTGCCTCAATATCTGGGACAAGCTCCTTAACCTTTATAGGGGTCACCAGGATTGAGTTCACATTCTTGTTACTCCGTTGTTTTGTTATTAATCCTGCCTATTCCCCAGTAAGTTTATTGGAAACATCTCCCAAGCCTGCATTGGTCTGCAGGATTAGGACTGGGTTCCTGCTTAACCATTGAGTTCCACTGTAAAGCAGTGCTGCCTCTGCAAGGGGGATTCTCCACTTGTGGAGGCAGACTGTGGGGCAGTCTTCTGCCCAAGGACGGGACTGGTCTGGGCGTGGACACACCCATACACTTTACAGTCATTATCAACTTAGCTGGACTGCCCCCTCCTCAGTTCTGGGCCACAAGTTTTCCCTCTAATATTACTACGTTCTTGTTAATAAAAACTCCCTTGTGCATTGTACCCAGAATCTACTTTTGGTTTCCTGTTTGGATAATAACACTACAGACAGATTTACAATAAGGCTGGTGTCTTACAGGAATTGAAATCACAACTGCTTTCATATTCTTTTTAAAGTGAACAAGTATTTAGATTATGTAAACAAAAATACCCCTTCATTGTTCAGAAAACCATCATGTCTAATGGTTGTATTTACTGATTAGCGGCCAGCTTGTATACATATCAGAGCATTTCTATTTTCCCTTATGTTAACATGTCAAGATCCCAACCAAGTTATCAACCAATCGACGGAAGTGGGTCTTGTGGAAGCGCTGTACTTTAACATTGGATCCCATAGAGAATGTGCCAGACAGGCTGTGGAGGCCAAATGGTTGCAGATAGAGATTAAGTTTGTTTTATTACCATCTAGAAAGTCACATATATCCTATATTTTGGCTATGTTAAAGATGACCTCAGATGACCTTGAAAGGTCAAACTTGAGGTTAAGCAAAATGTTACAATTTTAGGCTTCTAGGCCTCAGAATATAAAAGATTGGAAAGATATATGAATCATGGAGTTACAGAAGGGCCCAACTTCACCAAGGTATTTCTTTCAGGGGAGCATTTTTTCTGTTTGCAGTTAATGCTATAAAAGGAAATTTAAAACAGCCAAGTGTAACGTGTTACGGCCAAACAGAGGTTTATTTAGGCTGAACATGAAGTATACTGCCTGTCACATAAAATAATGGAAGCACTTGAAACATGGCGGAGTTGGGCCCTTTTGTAATTAAACAGACAAAATGAAAGTACTACAATGATTTCTCCAATGATATTTGAACTTTATTTCAAACTACAACATTACTCCTGCATCGGGTATGACAGTGGGTCTGCTTTACTTCCAAAACTCTGCCAGTGGTGCTTGTTCATTGGGTTGTTCACCTCAGAATCGGACATGTGTTGTTCTGTGGGCACTTCCATGTTTGAACTGGTGCTGCCATCTAGCGGCCACCAGTAACATTTGTTGAAGAGGGGCCCTACTCCTGGACTTGGGCCGTTCTTCAACTCATGCTAAAGAACTCACCTCAGTTAACAGCTTTATGCACTGGAGTCGGGCCCTTCTTCAATTCATTTTCATAGCTCTTAACCCAATATACAAGATAGGCTGATGGATTTCTGGATTTGGTGACCTTGAACTTGACCTTCAACGGCCAACCTTAACAGTGAACTTTCACTAATAACAGCAAAATTGTTCCAGATAGAGTGTAGGTTTGTATTGGAGACATATAGGAATTCATGCATGAACTTTCATTTGGTGACATTCATATTGACCTTGGAAGGTCAAACTTGACCTTGTGAAAATTCTCTGACTTCTATCACCAAAAAGGTCACAGATAGAACCTTAGTTTTTATCACAGACTTAAAGGAAGTCACACATGAACTTTCATTTGGTGACATTCAACTTGACTGTTGGTGACCTTTGAAGGTCTAACATAGTGACATCGATTTCAGGAATTTCCTGCATATTAAGATTTTCATTCACATAGAGTGCGAGACCCCAACCCTTTCTATTGCATCTATCCTTCCCTTTGAGCTTGTAACCTTCTGTATGTATATTCAGCCCCATCCTCTTCAAGCGATATCTTTGTAATCCCAAATGGCCCGCACAAATCATAACAGCCCTGAGATCTGAGAATTTAGTTTTTGTATTTCTAGTATTTAACACCCTAAAGCCTTGCATCTTCCCAGCAGTCACCTTGGTGTTACGAGATTTGCCATGGTATAGTATGCATGAGCCTCTGACCCTTAAACACATAATTGCTTTCAAGCTGTTTTTGTTTCAGATCGCTTGATGCGTAATCACACAGCTTATTTACTGAATAATCAAGACCAATATAAAAGCCTGTAATTACTGAGAAATTATTAAGAAACTAGCACTCTGCCCGTGGGGATTCACGGGTTCTATTTTATGTAATTTCGTCTTTATATTATGGTGAACAATGCACCATTATGATGTCATAGCATGCACCTCTATGATGTCATCACATTGCTAAGATGTTTCCATAAACACCAAGGTGGCTGTCATGCGACCAATATTTTTATAGTAATAAAACCTAAGTAACCATCAAGGGGAATACGCAGCACTGACATTCTGTGCTCAGTGGAACACAAAGTCGTCTGCAAGACAGAGCGAAAAAGCATCGCTCACATTATGCTGCAGATAACGTGTTACTTTCTCTTGTGGCCTGGCATCTGTTTTTTAGGATTCAGGACTCCTGTGGATGAATTGGCTTGGGTTCAAAAGGGGGAATCCCCAGGAGAGGACAAAGGTGGAATCCACCCTGCTTGTCTATACTATAATAGCATCGCTGTCGTTATGCAGTAGATACGCGCACGGCGGAGTCTAATACTGATTGGCCGAATACAGTCGCCTGCAAGACGGGGAAAAATAGCCGCACCCGCGCTATGCTGCACGTACGCGCCCAGTGGAATCTCGCACTGAGTGGCCGGACACATACGCACACCCACACACACTCAGAGGCCACTCGGCTATTGAAAGAGATCACAACTGGACTACATTGACAATGCACTTAAGAGACATCGCTGGGATATAAAAAAATTATAAAATGATTATTTAATCCAATACTTTTTCTGAATTGCATCTTCTGTCATAGCTATTCATTCAGCAGTGCAGCCCAATTTATTTTAAGATTGCAATTAATCAAAATGTTTTCGGCATTGAAAAGAATAGGCCACATTTGCAAGGAAGCACAATTGCGTAGTGGTTGCCTGCGAAATGTTGGTAATTTAATAATTTAATGAATTGATTTCATGGTAGCAAAATCATTGATGAGGTCTTCATAGATCAGCTTCTGAGAAAGTTGTTGGAAGGCTACAATATGACATTGTATGAATGGCAATTATCCGATTAATTAGACACAAAATCTAAACCTTATCAAAATACCATCTTCATCAGCATTATTTATATGACATTCCGAGAAACCTCAGTTAAAGCAATCTCATATTTTACCCGACCTCTTTGATGAAAACCTGTGTCTTTAAAAATCATTTATGGCAACGTAGCTTGATTGTAGCATTGACTGTATTAAAAGATGGACACAGCACCCAGGGCAGAAAAGTGAGGACAATGTGGCAATCTCCAAAAATCGCATTCTATTTAATGGCCAGCAGACGGCGACGTCGGTGGTTGCAGAAAGAAGTTAAATGCTGTAGAAGTCGATGAGGAAATTACCCTACTTTTACACCTGAGTTATAATTCCAATAATGATTTTCCACGTTTTTCATGGAATCTATCGGAAGTTTCAAGTCTCCCTCAATATATCATGATGTTCATTTGTGTAAATTATGGTCCCAAACAAACTAGAATAAAGGATAAAGCCAGAATATACTTTAGGGGCGTGGCTATCCTCTGGTCCTCGTCAAATGCGGTCAGAGCCACCCGTAGATCCACCCCTTGCTCCTCCCTGGATCTTCAGTTCATGCTCTCGTCCAATGGGAATCACATCCGGTTTCAAAATGACAAAATGGAGCAATTCAAATTGCCAAAATTGAGGCTTCCTAAATGGTATGCTGAAACTAATGGGTGATGGCACGGTTGCTTTGTCCATCTTTTTATACAGTCAAAGGATAAGTAGCCAATTTGCTCAATAATTTGATTAGATTAATCGTCCCATTCTTAATTGGAAACAGATTGAGAGTTAACCTGCATTACAGTAATGTCACAGGTTGTAGACAGTTTTTTCTTTAGAAAAGCAAACTTAACATGCAGCCCAAGTTGGCAAAACCGCATTTCTTAAAACTTTTTCTTAGGCGTATCAAGCCGATTGGACACTGACGCAGAAAAAAATTATGCTGCTTTGTGAGCTACTGAAATTCAGAAGCTCTAAAAGACATGGACTTTTTATCTCATCATTAATGCAAATAGGAAAATGCTTGATTACTATTGCACTTAACAACAGTGCAAGCATAGGGAAAATTGACAGTTATTCTATTGATTAATCATTGCACCTGAGCAAATGAACACCTATTTGCTTATTAGGGAATGTAAATGGGAATGGGTTTGGAAAAGTAACACGCTTTAAGGTGAGGTGAGAGCATGGATGTAATCCTCTGGAGGCAAGTTCAGGGTGGAAGAGATGAAATAAAGGCATTTTAGACTATTGACCCTGTACAGCCCCACCTGTTCCCCAGCAGCCTGCTACTCCAAGCCCCTCTCTTTGCTTTTCTGCTTTAAAAATACATCATCACTAGCGCATGTAGCCCTGTTAGCTTCTATTAGGGCAGTCTGCATTTCTCTATTCTTATGACTCTCTAACCTCCACGACCTCTGAATCCCTAGTTTAAATAAGCCTTAAAACATCCAACAAATGAGAAAGAGGAGAGGGCAGTGCATGTGACTGAGTGAGAAAAAGAAAGGAGAGAGAGAGAGAGAATACCGAATACACTGAATTGCTAAAATGAAACAAAAATAATGAACACAAAAAACAAAAACATAACTGAATATGTTCAGACCCTGAATTCATGCTTACCTGCTCATTCATGCATTACAATGCACTGGCATGTAAATTCACTCTACTTATGTAATATAGAATTAAGTAGTACCAGTAGCTGTGAGAAAAATTCTGAAATAATCAGCTTACCTTCCGCTATTTTTGTGATAATCAACACGGCACAATGGCAAAGAATGATGTAAATCTCATTCTTCGAGCAGTGTTTGACAGCACTGATTTACATCATTCTAAGTATAGAATTAAAATCAAGACGACATAACAAAGGTATTTAAAGTCTCACAGCGGGTGGATACCAGCGCCGTAGTGCATGGAATGCTCCTTTTCTGAAGTTAAAGGGGGAATACCAATCACCTCCACTCTCAGAAATAAGGCTTCAGTAGAGGTTCACTTCGGTTCCTCAATGAACAGTCAACACTAATGCACCTCAAAGGGGTAATTATTGGACCTCAAGGCAACTATACCATTTTGGAGGCTAAAAAGGTACATATGCATCTTCAAAGGTATGGGTACCTTCAAGGCTACTGTCCTAGTGACAAGCAGTTTTAGCACTAAAGGTACAAGGATGAAATTTATTTTCTAAGAGCGTCCTTGCTTATGAGACATGAACATGAATTGCTAACTCAGATGAGAGATTTATCGATGGAATATCCCCTTAAGTTGGGTTTACAGATATAGGCCACTACTTTCATCGGCTTTAATATGTTATAAGGTAATAAGCTTTAAGTTTAATGAGTTACAAGGCTTTAATGTCCATAAGTTACCAAATGTTGTTCGCAAAAGACAATTCACGCTGTAATTCCACACTAAATAATCTGAATCACAATGAGATACTCACAATGAGGTTTCTTACCTCACGGTAAGTGGTCATGACAAACACTGTATAAATCAGTGGTCTCCCTCGTCCGGGAGTGATAAAATCTGGTTGATTTTTACTCAAACCATAGCAAAGCACACCTTATTTTTGCAGAGATTTTGATGAGCTGCTAATTAGCCAAATCAGGTGTGCTGAGAGCAAAAAACCAATAGCTTGCCAACTCTCCAGGAACGGGGTTGGAGACCAATCTATAAATGTTCTCAGGAGTATTTCCTTCAGATACAAAAAATAAGTACTGCCTATCAGAGAAAATAATGAAATTCGATCAAACTAAAAGTTGCAGAACATTTTCACTGGGGCATGCGCTGTATTTTAGAATCACAAAAATAAACAAAAAATAGATGGATCCTACTGTTAGGCAGGAGTGCAATTTATGTAATTGTGAATACCTTTATTCAAAAGTGAGAGCGAAATAATGCAGTGAAATCCCCAACAGATACTGAAAGTGCCCCGTGGTAATTTCCCATTGCTGCTGCCAGTGTTTTGGTGCAATCATAACAATACATAAACTGGCATATTTCATGTCGCTTGGTAGCAAAACCAGTTTTATGTCTCTAATTTACCTCAGAGGGCGTTGTACATTCCTTTCACTTGTTTACGTTATGTCTTACAGGGCATTCTGCCAAAAATGAATCACTTTTTAACCCCATCCATTTTGAAGAAAATGATTTTAATGTCTGAATCTACATGAAAGCATGTTAGAAAAGGTTTAATAAACCAAAATGACCATGCAGACAGGAGTCAGGGCTTTAAAATTGACACATATTTGACCACAGTTCTGCAAAATTAAATTACTTTTCTTTAAGTTAACAAGAACAACTGCTGTCATGGAGAGTACAAGCAACCCCCTGCCTTTTCGTTTCCATGAATCATACTTGATATGGTCTAAACTAAACAGTTACTTTCTATTTTACCCAATTCTGAGATATGTGAACGGTTGACACTTCTTTGCTGCTTTCATTACATCTTCACCTCGTGCCCACGATCAGTTGAGCCACACCAGACTTCCAAGAAAATCGTTATATCTGAATTTTTATATTTTTTCACCATAAATATCATGTCAGTTTTCCTATTTACTATTACATGACTGAAAACAATAATAAAATAAAATAACATAATAAGGGAGTCAGATCTCAAACTGAAATAAAAAAAAAAAGTAAAGATCTTCACTTCACCTGATTTGAGCTGCATATTAACGTTGACTCACACTTTATTATTGAGTTTTTGCATTTGAATTTTCTGTTTTTTGGTCAAGTGACAATGAACAAATGGGGAAAGAATTCACAAATATATGCGGTAAAAAAGAAATAATGAGTAACTTTAAGGATTCATGAGTTAGAGTGTCCAAACCACCATATTCTCAGAGGTCTGTTGTGGCTAAATTGATAGCTGGTACAAAACAAAAACTTTGGGAAATTTAACTAGGGGCAACCCAATGTCAGAGAATGACCAACAAAAAAAAAAGTGCCTTTTTTTTTTTTTTTTTTTGCAAATTGAGGTTTCCATACAAAAAAAGCTAATAATTCTTATACTTTAATTCTGTCATTTTGGACAAACCTATTTGTAAACCTTCCAGTAATAGAAGAACCATTATTATTGTGCTTAAAATGCATCTTTATATGTGGGGTGATGCATCTGATATAAGTTATTTAAGAGTCTCTTGAATGGTGAGCCACTTGGTTGAATCAACTTGCATTCTATCACACTCTGTTACATATTAACAAAATTCTTTAAAATCTATAACAGTGAGTCAGAAAGTGATCAACTTCTGGTTGCTTAATTTGTATTCAAAATAAAAGGTTATCTTACGTCACGAGATTACTTCAAAAAGCAGAAGTATATAAATATTGCGATACTAATGCCGAAGTAATACTGGTATATCTGAAGTTAATATTTCATCTTGCAATTTTGGAGTAAGTCAGTGAACTGAGTTATTTAAAATTAATAGCAAAACCAGTTCTACATGCAAAAGAAGCAAAAGCACTTCTATATGCTTCTTTATCCTCTACATTTACATCAGCATTGTCCCTTTCCCTTTAGCACTCCTTCATCTAACGTCGGCCTTGTACATATACAATTTCACTAATAATCACTGTCCCTGGCTTAGCCTTAGAGGCGTTCCAACCAATATTCCTGACAGGGCACGTTTCCCAAAAGCATAGTAGCTAACTAAGTTAGCAACTTACGTGGTTCGTCCATTCATAGTCAATGGATCCAACTATGTAAGTTAGCATCTGTGATTTGAGGAAACACACTCCAGGTCAAGGGAAACCACTAAGCTTCAGAGGAAAAACAGATTCCAAAAGTGAAAGAAGCAATTTAGCTCTCTGAAACTGCAAGGCATGTGTGGGAAATTATACCCTACTAAGATACTGCCAGAAGTTTTATGGAAATGTAGTCATGTGTGTAAGTATAAGGATATTGACAGAATTTTCATCCTTTTCGGCTGTGTATGTCACCACAAAGACTTTGAAACAAAACAACAACGATATAAAATGAAGTGTAGCATAATTTAAGTGCGCAGAAATTGCAGCTATTCACTACATAATCCCCCAATTTTCAGGGCTCAAAAGTAAGTGGACAAACAAACACCATTATAAAGTAATCTCTCATTTTAACACCTGGTTTCAAATTATTTGTAGTTCATTACTGTCTGAAGCCATCGACATCAGCAGACACTGGGTTTCTTCCATAATGATGCACTGCCAGGTCTCCGGAGAAGGCGTCTTCAGTTTTTGCTCGTTCTTCGGACAATTTAGTTTCATTTTTCCATTCAGCAACTTAAATACCTGCTCAGTTGGATTCAGATTCACCCTGACTCCAATTGAGCACGCATTTCAGAACACTGCACTTCTTTCTCTTAAGAAAGTCTTCAGTCACTTTGGAAGTATGTTTTGAGTCATTACCCATTAGTACTGCGTGAAGTGCTGTCCAGTGAGGTTAGAAAAATTTGGTTGGAAACATTAGTTCTGAGCGGAAAACTTGCCTGATTCAGAATTCAACTTGTTTTTTCAGTCAAAAGTCACATTATCGACTAAAAACGATTTCCATTGGCAGCATTAAATGACCTTGCCATAACTTTGCAGATGGGGTGGCATGATTTAGCTCATGAGCAGTATGAATGGGTTTTTTTTTAATACCATAGCAAGAATGATTATTGCCATCTACCACAACTGTTATCTGTGGTCTTGCTCACCAGTGTGTTTTACAATGTACAAAATAGTTAATCTGGTCACAGCTAATTTTTTTCAATCCTTCTGATTGGCATGTTTGGATTTTTCTGCCAACTGTTGGCTGGCTTCACTGGCAGCGACAACTTCATATCGCAGCAACAGATTCAAATGTAGAGGCCACGCTTGAAATTAACTCAATCTTTTATTTGCTTACTTTGAAACTACATCGTGAGGAAATAACAGGTCTAACTGGCTACGGAACAACTGCAGCCAATCATCCAATTATCTTCAATCCCTTAAAATGTTGGCAGGGCACTCATAAAAAGCGCTCTCGTCCTACCAATGTTCACCCAATTTGGATGTAAATACACTAAAATTGAAGCTGAACACCTGCCTTTTTAACTCATGTTCATCTTTTAATTTTATCTCCATGCATTATGCTGTGGTAACACAATAAAATAACAGTAGCCGAGTGTATATAAACAGTAAAAGCTTGAATCTGGAAAAAGACACTTCCAATGGTTATTTTTGGTTTTTATTTTTTTATATTTGATATCTCAAAAAGACTAAAATACACAGTACTCAGTATTGAATGATTTTGCATTGCATGAGATATGTTCCATGTGCATTCAAATGGGAGCTTTAATGGCCCAGAACAGACACTCCTAAAATAAAATGTTATATATATACACTTCCTGACAAAAGTATTAGGACGTCACTATTTATGTGTGTGATTTTCTTACAGTGCAGTTGAAAATAGTGAATGTATCATATTTGGAAATAGTTGTTTATTCAAATAAAAATACAGACCCCATTTTGGATACACCAAACTGAATTATTCTAAGTCTTGACCCTCCTTTTATAGAGAATCAAAATCACTCCATGTGCCACACCTGATCATATTGATTGAACTAATAGTAGCCGTGGTCTTCCATTATAACAAAGACACAATTCCAAACTTGTAAATTTGAAGATTACCATCTTGCAAGCACTATTTATTATAATATCTCTTATTTATTACAGACCCAAAGTGAGAGTTTTTTATGCAGAGAAAAAATATGCCAACTTGTATATCTGTAGCTTCCCCAAATGTTCAAATAATGTTCTGTGATGTTTACATGTACATTTTAGGACACCATTAAATTCCTACAACACTCACATGTGTAATATAGCACGTACATCAAAGGTTGAGTGAGAATGAGGATCGTCCTAATACTTTTGTCAGGTAGTGTATATATATATATATATATATATATATATATATATATATATATATGTGTGTGTGTGTGTCTGTGTGTTTGTGTGCATAGACAAATAATACAAATTCCTTGCTTTGCCACTACAGGTTTATTGCTAAGTTTGTCAAAGATCATCATTTGATGCTTTTTCAAAAAAAAAGAAAAAAAAAGAAGAAAAATGAGAGACAAATCCACCACAAGATACGATATATTTAAGTGCTGTAATACATTGGGAATCATGCATATGCAATTTTCTATATCTGTAGAAGTTTAATTAATTATTCATTGTTATCACTTATACTAATCACTAATTCATTTGACACAATTCACCAGCACCATAAATGATATATATATTGAAACCCACCAGATGACAGAATACAGAGAATACTATAAAACCATGCATTGCCAGTCAAAGGTTTTATTACACCCACAATTTGAGATGGACATGAGAAATATACACAATTCATAATAAAGATTTTGTAAATAATCATTTTACGAAATGATTGCCACATAAACTCAAATTGACTGATTAGTTCTTGATTTTGGGATCAAATGGATGCTACATTATACTGATTGTACTTCACTCATTTGAAAATGGAAATAACAAACCTGTTTGTGTTACCAAGTATAGCTTTTCATTATCTTCCAAATTTAGACAAATATCCAGTGAAAATAAAAACCGTTTCTGATATTTAATTATTCTCATCTTACCTTCTGACATTTGAGGTTACAGTTGAGGTCACCAGTTTTCATACACTTAGATTGAATTCAGTAAAACCCATTTTAACCACTCCACAAATTTCATGTTAAAAAAATATAGTTTTGGCAAGTTAGAGAGGACATATAGGCTACTTTGTGCAAGACAAGTTTTCCAACAATTGTTTACGCAAGATTATTTCACTCTTAATTGCCTATATCTCATTTCCAGTGGGTCAAAAATTTACAAACAATAAGTCGACTGCCTTTGAACAACTTCCAGAAAATGGCTTTTGTAACCTTTTGATAGGCTAATTGACATCATTTGAGTCAACTTAAGGTATACTAGGGGATGTATTTTAAGGCCTACCTTCAAAGTCCGCATTTCTTTGCTTGACATTATGGGAAAACTTTAAATAAATCAGCCAAGACCTTGGAGCAAAATTGTGGACCTTCATAAGACTGGTTCCACCCTGGAAACAATTACAAATGCTGAGTGGTACCTTGTTCACATGTACGAACAATAGCATGCGAGTACAAAAACCATGGAACCGCAGCCATCACGCTGCACACGAAGGAGCATTCATTCTGTCTCCTACAGATGAATGTCTTTGGTGCAGAAAGATCAAATCAATCCCAGCACAACAGCAAAGGACCTTGTGAAAATGGTACAGAAAACTGGTGCAAAACTATCTGCATACACATTAAAATGAGGCCTGTATCGACATGACCTGGTAGGCCACTCAGCAAGGAAGAAGTCATCATTCCAAAACTGCTTTAAAAACGCCAAACTGAGGTGTGCAACTGAAAACGAGGGACAAAGATCTTGATTTTTGGAGAAATGTTGAAAGAAAAAATTTGCACTGTTTGCCCGTCATTACCATCATTACTTTTTCAGAAAAAAGGGGGATGTTGCAAGCCAAAGAACACCATCCTAATCGTGAAACATGGGGACTACAGCATCATATTGTGGGGGTACTTTGCTGCAGGAGGGACAGGTGCACTTGGTGCACAAAGTAGATGGCATCATGAGGAAGGATAATTATTATGATAAACTGAAGTGTCATCTCGAGTCAGGAAGTCAAAGCTTGGCAGCAAATGAGTCTTCCAAATGGACAAAAACCCCAAGCATACTTCAAAAATAGAGGTAAAATAAATTTAAGGACAACAAAATCAAGGTATTGAAGTGGTCATCCCAAAACAGTGACCTCAGTCCAAAGGAAATTTTGCGGGCAGAACCTAAAAAGCATGTGAGAGCAAGGAAGCCAACAAACCTGACACACTTACATCAGATTGGTCATGAGGATAAGTCAAAATTTTTTGGGAATTTTGACAATGGGTGGCCAAAATGTTTGACCCGATTAAGTTAAACAATATAAAGGCAATGCTACCGAATATTTCATGTACGTAAACTTTTGTTCCACTGGGAACTTGATGAAAGGAATAAATGCTGAAATCTATTACTTTCTCAAATATTTGTCTGACATATCACATTCTTAATATAAAGTGTGAACCTTACTAACTGAAGACAGGGAATGTTTACTTGGATTAAATATCAGGAATTGTGAAAAAAACTGACTTTAAATGTATTTGGCCAAGGTATATGTAAACTTTTGACCTCAACTATATATACATAGTGTGAAAGTGCTGATATTTCACCAAAAACAAAACACTTGGAAAGTGTACAAAACCTTTTGACTTTTTTTGGCTTTTAAAGACTCATGTTCCATCAATGTTCTTTAAAAACAGTCTGTGATTGTCATGCAGTTATGATGATTGCAAAAAATGTATCAAAAGTAAGATGGCATCAAATGAGATCATCAAAATTTTTTCAGTTTCTTCGTTTTTTCTTGCCTCGTTTTCTTTTTAAATTCTTCTTCTGCCCCCATGCTCTGGAAAGGAAATGGGCTATGCATTAATTTATTGTAAAACAAAATGGAGGTATTCCTGAAGGAAGACCCAACCAAACACAGGAAATGTTCATACATGAGAAATTTGTGTAGTAAAAGAAATTACAAAAAATATTTTCGCTGAAGTAACATGTATATACTATATATTACGGCAATGTGGCTCTGTTATGTGTGTGTGTGGTTGCTTAATCAGAAAACTCTATTATAATTTTCAACGTCATACACATAAAAACCATCAACCATTAGATACAAGTCAAGCAATGCTATAATCAATTCATAATGCCCCAAAAATGAAAAATAACTTCTCTAACGAAACACCTCTTCGGAAGCCAACTAATGTTATCATAGCATTACTAGACACTTATGAGAGAGACAAACTGATATGATGTACAATACTATCTACAGTTGGTTCAAAAATTACTGGTACCCCTGATTGGCAATATACAAACAATGCATTAAAAAAATTCTCAAAAACATATTTATAGAGAAACTCTAAATACCAACACGTGAGAAATACTGTATGATATTAATGTTCCGATGAAACCAACCAAAATCATTTACTGATTTAAATTAAAATCAATTTCCCCCAAATCAAGGCTTCACAATTAATGGAACCCTTCAAAATGTTTGATAATAACATCTACTAAAATTAACCCAGGTCTGAAATTCTACGTATTTAAATTTCATCTAAGTGTTAAGGAACTATATTGAACCATTACATCACTTCCAGTTTCACTATGGTATGAAAATGAGGTATCATAAATGCAATATCCCTTTGTCACCTAACACCATGAAGAAAACAACACAACTGCTAGTTCAAAAAAAGCAGATGGTTATAGTCCTTCATAAATCAGGTAATGGCTATTATAAGAAAACGACTGAATATGCGACTGAGCACTGTCAGGGCAATCATTAAACAATTCTGAAGATATGGCACTGTCGAAAACCTTGAGGGTAGAGGATGCAACTGCATTATGCCCCCCAGGATACTGAGGAGGATGGTGAGAGAAGCAACATAATCCCCAAGAAACACTGTGAAGAAATTGATGGCCTTGGTGCCATCTTGGGGTTACCAGTTTCAAAAAGCATCATCAGGTGCCACCTCCGCAACCACAGGCTCTGTGGATGGGCTGCTGTAGGAAAGCCTTTTCTGACCAGAGGACACGGAAGCAAGCACGTGGGGCTGGCCAAACATCATTTAAATTAAGACTGGAACAAGGTGCTTTGTCAGATAAGGCAAAAATTGCATGTTTCAGTCAGTTACAGTATTGGCATGTCTGGCGTCAAAACAGAAATGGATACATGAAGAAGCACCTCTTACCCACAGTGAAATATGATGGTGGATCAGTCATGTTTTGGGGCTTTAATTCTAGACGTCCAGGGGCAATGGTTAAGATTAATAGCATAATGAAATACACCAAATATTAGGATATTTTGGCTGAAAATCTGATTGCCTCCTCCAGAAGGCTGTGACTTAGTAGTAGATGGACTTTCTGACAAAGCAATGACCCAAAGCATGCCTCAAGATCCTCACAGCAATGGTTCTATGATAAAAAAAAAATTATAAAAAAATCAATGCTCTGCAATGGCCATCTCAGTCACAAGTCCACAATCCAATTGAAAACCTGTGGGCTGAGTTGTAGAGAGCAGTTGATAAAGGCAAATCCTTTGAAACAATCACAGGTCCTGACTTGTTCTCAATCTTTCTTCCTAATTACCAATACATTCACTCCAAAAACTCTTCACATCAACATCCATCCATTGGGAAAGTCTTTACTGTCTGAAAGCCAGAAAGGTGTAAGACTAAATAAATAAATGGAGTTTAATAGATGATGGAGTGATGAAACAGAAAAAGAGAAGGGCAGGGTGTGATGGCTGGTATTTTGAGACGCCAAATGCAGTGGCCGGGACGAAAGGAAGCGCAGCAAAATGACAAACAGATAAAACAAGAGAGAGGGGCTCGCGCTTCCAAAGGACATATGTAAATCTCATCCGAATAATAATCAGGAAGCGAAGCAAGCGAGACAGAACGAAATAAAGGAAAAATCTCAGAAGCCGGGATCAAAAGACTAAGCACTAGACGGTGCACAGACAGAGGAAGGGAGAGGGAAAAGAGAGAAAATTTCCCTGACTAACTAACACTTGTCCTTCTTTGCAGCTAAATTCAAACCAACTCTCTAGCTAGAGAACTTACGGGCTATAGTGCAGTAGTAACACTGACACTCTAGCAAGGATGGCGAGGCGAAACTTGGGCTTAATTAGAGTCCAGGTGCTGCCCGCAATTAATGCCAGCTGGCCACAGAATCCAATGTGGGAAAAACGATATCGTCCCGGACGAGAGTAACAAAGAAATCTCCCAAACAAACGCCAACCTCCAAAACCATGACAGGTAGTAATAATGACAGTAATAGTACAATAATAAAAAATAATAAATAATGATAATAAGAAGAAGACGAACAGCACATGGTCTTCACACCATTCACCAGCGACTGCATCCCCATTCACACTTCCAATGCCATAATAACATTGGCAGTCAACACCACATTAATTAGGCTGATCATAAATAATGATAAAATGTCCAATGGGGTGAAGGTCGAATCTGGCTGGAGGGTGCACTGTCAACAACCTGATCCTTCACCCAACCAAAATGCAAGCAATGATCATAGACATCAGGAAAACAAAGCAGACTGCCCTCATTCCTCTCCACATACAGGGGGTAGCAGAGGAAATTCTGGACAGCCTTAGGCTCCTAGAAGTCTACGGGCTCTATATTACGCCAGAATCCCTAAACCCGTTATTTGGGGATTTAACATTGCGTAAGAGGCGTTACCCCGCAAAAGTTGCTATCTTGCACACATGCCTATACCCCTGAATCATAATCCTACCCACTATATTATGCATCGGCGTGGTTTGGGCGTTACGCCAGTTAAACCAATCAGTATGCCGGGTGCTATTGCCTTTGGGAGGCTGCGCTATCCCAAATCCTCAAACCGAAACCTGTGATGGAGAGAGGAAGGTCGTCGCGTTTCTCCATTGAAGAATTTAAATTGCCCGTGCATGAGGTCAAATCCAGACAGGAGAGGATCCGTTTTTGTTAAGTTAATCATGAATTGTATTATTATTATTATTATTATTTGACATTGACATATTGTTTGATGTTTGGTATGTAATAAAAAACATCAAGCCTACCCCTTTTGTGATGGAAACTTCAAAAAAAAAAAGAAAAAAGAAAAAAATGCGTTTCGCCATGCACAGCGAGTAACTTTTTTTTCCAGCGGGAGTGGCATTTCAGAACTCTTCAGCGAATGAAGTTAATTCTGGTGACAAGTACGTGGTTTCGTCCGTTTCAATTTCCAATCGGACAGCTGTCTATTTTTTTAAAGCAAGCTGCGTGACTGTGCTGCAAAAACAGGTGTGCGTACTTGTCGCCGAAATTACCTTCATTCGCAAAAGAGTTCTGAAATTCTGCTCTCGCTGGAAAAAAAATAAATAAAAAATATCATCGCTGAGTGCCAGTGCATAGACCTATTTATAATTTAATTATTTTTCTGAACTGAATGTAGCCCATTTGTCGCAGTTAGATCGCATAGGGGGAGAGAAGTCGTGTCTTCAATTGCCAAATGGGTAGCCGGTGGTTTGAGGACCCGCTATACGCTTTCCCTAACCCGTGTGGTCAAGATAGCAATTGTAGGGAAAGCACATAAACACGCCCACGGGCACACCTCCAGGCGCAAATAAAGGAGTCGGCATAATGTATCGCGGGTAGTGTGGCCAAAAGATACCGTTTAAGGATAGTGGAAGCTGCTAAATGCGAAATTCACAGGTAGCGGGTAAGGGCAACGGGTAGGGCAGTGTGAAAGATAGAGCCCTACATGTCTAATCACCTGACATGGATCACTAACATCTCACACTATAATCAGAAAAGCCCAGCAAAGACTTTTTTTTTTGCGAAAGCTGAAACAAGTTCAGCTCCTGCAAAGGCTACAGCTTAACTTCTGCAGGACCACTATCGACAGCATCCTGTCTGACCGCGTCACTGTGTGGCACACCAACGGCACAGAGGGAGAGAGGAAGGACTTGCGCTTAGTGGTGAAGGCAGACCAATGTGTTTTGTTGATGGAGCTCCCAACTCTGGCCACCATCAATACCACGTGCCTCAGAAAGGCCACAAACATCTGCGTGGACATCACTCACCTCAGCCGCTCACTGTTTGAACATCTTCCGTCTGGCCAACGCCACAGGCCAATAAAATCAAAACAAATGGACTCAGTAACAGCATTTACCCCAGAGCAGTAGCTTCTATTGCACCCCCTGGGCACCCTCACACCACTGCGAACTGTAGAGTAGTGAAATGTATTTTGCAAATTATTCAGAACTAAACTTGCATGTGCACATCAGTCACATTAAAGCTTTTTTTTAATCTGCACAGAATCACTTTAAGGTTTTACAAACTATATTTATTAAAATTAATAATAATAATAATAATATAAACCCGTCCAATTGTGGTCAGCAGGAATCCTCCACAGAGTCCTATTTGTCTAAGGTGACTTGTTGCCTCCTGACTCAAGGACCAGAATGAGTATAACATCTTTTTAGTGTGAGACATAGAATAATAATAATAATAATTTTATATAATTAAATAACTTTTATTTCTCGATATAAAATATGCACATATACAAAAATTCATCTAGGTATTAAAATTGTCAATATAAGTAAGTAAGTAAACAAATAAATAAATAAATAAATAATGTGTCGTTTCTAACAGTTTTTTCCTTTGTACTTCATTGTTTATTGTACTTGTTACCATCAAATTTACCCAGAGAGATACCAGACGGAATTTAATTGTACTTTGGTATGGTGAAAATACAGTTGAATATGATTCTGATTCTGACACGGCTGGTCAGAACTCACTCATCTAAATTAACTGATTGAACAAATATGTGAATGTGCATTGTGACGCTTAGCGGTAGGACCAGTAGCAATACAAGCAGACTCAGGTTGGGAATAAATGTTATCGAAATTCAAACTGAATTCGATACACAGCATCCTGATGAAAAAGTACACAACTAGCATTTAAGATGAGCCATGGCTTAGCCTAATATTCTGGGTAGCCTACTGTTCCACAAAGAACTCGACTGGGAACACCAAAAGCCAAAAAAAAAAAATTTTAAATCGCAGCGTCTTAGATTTAATTAGGAACTACAGTTATAATCAAACCTACCGTCAATGGGTGACCCCTCCATTATGGGACCACAAGTTTATACACTCATTGTACTCTTCAAAATTGTCCGATTTTAATAAACCTCCTGTCATTTAAAAACGCTATGATGATTAATCCAATAAGTTACAATCCTTTAAGAATGTGGAAGCGGCAACATTCATGGTTCCTGATCAGGCCACCAGGGTCTCGCCTTGCGAATAACCACAGCCAAAGAATAATGGCACGGCAAAACTGCAGATATTAACACGTATTTTAATGTTCAGTGACTGAAAATTCAGAGCCGTCGTTTGCTCAAATGGCGTTCCATATACCAACTTTCGAGTCAGTGGCGCTTGTACATAATTAGTAATCCTTCACACAGATTGCATGGACTTAGAACACACTTTTCAATAACCCCAGATGAAACCTCCATGTTAGCCAGTGGTTCTCTCATGTGAATCAAATTACCATAATACACAAAAATATAAACATATAGGCCAAGGCCTTCATCAACATTGCGCGTTCACTCAAATTATGTTTCATCACTCCCCGCTGAGGTTGTGCGCTGATCCCTCCAACATCTAACGTCAATACTACAATGATAATGCAGTGCACTCTCCACTCGCGAACACTCTCGTGAATGAAAAGTAAAAAATAAAAAAGTAGTAAAATAGGCCCACAAGCATTAGTAAACCATATCCTATTTACGAACGACCGCTGCACTCACTCCCGCATTTTTTCCCCCAGAAAGAGCACCTTTCCACTTAAAACTGTATTTTTCAGGAAAGTGGGCACATTATAATTTTGAGAGTATTATCACTAAATTTCAGTGTGAAGTAAATTACCTTTTTGGATGCAGGATCATCCGCCCTTGCTTGCCACGCGGATCAAGGCAGAGCTTTTTCCCAGTCTGCTTTAGAGAAACGCTGCCGAAGGAAAGCTTGTCACTTTTATCACATTTTTGATGTAACAACGTTTTACAGTTACAATGTAATATTTTCCCCAGAATTTGCTCATTAACATAGCGAGGCTTCAGCAATGACTGCCGCCTACTTACACTATCTCAAGCTTTGAGCAATAGATAGATGCTGGGTATGTCCGAAATGACAGCGCATGAGCTGGGCGCACACGCTTGACGATCTCTCCGCTGCACAAGCATCGTTCAGTCCCCAGAACTCGTCCTGGGAAGTTGGAATAACAACAGCGGCTTTATTCTTAATTACTAGTGATGCTCGTTGGGGTAACTCAAATCACACAAACGGTAAACCTTTGCACTTCGGACTTTTTTTTAATAATGACGGATTAACATTTATGGAAAAGTAACATTTATGGGTTTATGAAACGTTAGGTGCCGAATGGGCGCACCAGCTAATAAAAACCGGTCAGTTGGGGGAATTTGGTGCATTAAAGGGCAATGTTCTGGCACCCTGGAGATCCCCGCACTGACCCATTGCCTCATACAACATCAGACATAGCCACAATTTTATATAATAAAAAAAACTGACAAAAAGCATGACAACCCCTGCACATATTCCTCATGATTCTTTCGTCGCTGTTAATAGAGTAGCCAATAGAAGAGTCAATCAAAGGATTAATAAAAATAAAAAAAATCCCACGTACATATTTACATTGGGTGTAAATTATTAGCCCGCTCGCTTGTGTCTCAATCAGTGACTTTGAAAGGATGCAATTGACAGAGCTAGTCTGTTGGGTTAATTTTAAGAGGGCATATTCTCAGCAATTTACCCCAGCAGAGGACAGAGCCCAACATGAAAAATATCCTAAGGGAGGTAAATATTAAAAAGGACAGGCCTACTCCACAATATTAGAGAGATTGTACAGTAAAATGCATTTCATGAAGCCAAGTTCTTACCAGCAGAATGAATTACTCCAACAGCAAAGACGACGGCGCACAAAAGAGTCAAAGTTGCGGAGTTCATTTTCCCTGCTCTGAGAGCGGAGCTGCTACCATCCTGTGCGGGGTCGACAACTCACGTTTTAATAGGCTTTAACAGGATTTACTTTCACTTTCAAGATGAGTGAAACCAATCATTTTACGTGGCACCGCGTGAATGAGAATTGCACCTCGACCAAAATAGAGCAGTTCGAGTTTGTCCACTCTAACAAGTTACAGTTTATGAACACCAAGCATTCTAAAATGTGAGGTTTGGAGACACCACGAATGCTTACATTGCGGAGGGAAAAGAGGAGGCCCATTTGTATTCGCTGCGATGTAGGCTATTGGTATTTCATTAAAACCTGCGGCCATGACATTGCTGAAGTTAGACATTTCCACCGGTAGGTCTTACATAATTTACCGTTTGTATGATTCCAGTGTGAAATCTTGTTTGCAAAGCCATTACTCCTTTGTACAAATAAGTGTGTCACCCCATCTTCATGTAATCCGACAAAGGGATCCAGACTAATAGGCACTCCGAATTGGAAATGCACAAATAATGCTAACTTCACGAAAAAAAAAAAAAAAAACTCTGATTATCACAACCCTTGTGACTGTCGGCTGTCTCCCCCATTCAGCTATGTTGGCACGATGGTTGGCTTGTTACTAAGAAAGAAAAATACATCCTGGGAGTGGGGAAGTGAATATCATGGGAAGATTCAGAAATCTATGCTTAAAAGGCAACCTCTAACTGCTGAAAGCTTCCGTTTAAATTGGATTGATCGGAAAGTGAGAGATGGTGCGTTCAGGGACCACACACACTCACGAGGGAAATCCAAAAACATATGCCTTTAATAAAGTCCAAGTCAAAACCAAAACTACAAGTTGCCAAGCCACAATACAAAATCCAAAAAGTGTTGATAGGACTAGTAGGGGTCAGAACCAGGAAGACAGACGAGCAAAGGTACATAAAGGATAGGCAAAAAGTCGTAATTGATGAACAAATCCAAGGGTCATACACAGGGCATCCAAACACAGAAGTCGTGGTCATACAAAAATGGGTCGAAATCCAGAAAGACAAAAACAATAAAAAAAAGGGCAATGGCAAGAATTGAAGTCAGACAATCCAATAGAAGAAAACCAATACTCAATGGCATACAAGGCGCTCTGCACATTGAAATATTGATCAACATTCTGACAAGAAGCTGGTTGTGAAAAGACTGCTTAAATAGACGAGAGGGAAGTCACATGCTATGCAGGAAGCAGGTGAAATGGATCAAACTGATTACAATGGGAGAATCACGAGGGAAACCCTAACCACGAAAATTGGCGAAAGCCAAGACACGGACGGGAATCACACAAACAGCCTGTGACATTTAAACAGCTCCGGTCAAGGAGTTCTAAGTGCACACATAACGAGTGCAGGAAAGTAATTAAGCACGTGCAAGAGATTTTGCTGAAACTCAGGAGAAGACAGGGACAGCTGAGCAAGAGGCGAAGATTAGAACAGGGCGATTGCTGAGAGGGAATTAGTGGTGCAACTTTACAGATTTAACTAGAGTGCTGGTTAGTAAGTTAGTAATCTATATACATGGATTAGTTGTGTTAGTAGACTATGATACAAAATACAAATGTTAGTTCTGTTAGTAATCAGATTCAGAACAGTAAGACAAAGGAAGTAAACGAGAATCAAAGGAATATATTAAATACCGGAATTCATTTAAATCACCTGAAGCATGTGAGCACACAGACAGGGAAGACGGACTGAACCAACTAAATCACAAGACAGGGGAGACAAGTGCAATGGAACTGAAAATAGAACTTAAAACCTGAGAATTACAATAACCATAAAGAATAAATAAAAGACAAAATCATGAACACAGAACAAGAACATAAACATGACCAAAAAGCATAACCATGACAAGATGGTAGTACATTTTTGACATCTTTACCAAATGGGAGTACATCTTTCAATTAAGCTTGCACAAGTGGGCCTCTGTAATAATCTGCCAGGGGTCATGGGGTCAAACGTGGGGTTATCTACATGTTAATGAACTATTTTCATCTCACCAGCAATAAGTCACTGCAGTAAGAGATTCCTCTTGTCCTTGCTGTGTGCTTCTAATCCCTTAAAGATGTTACAAATGTGCAACTAAAAAGCCCTCTGAGATGACATACTTCAGCCAATTCATCTGTTACAAAGAACAGAAAAAGGAGGTGACAGATTCCCTGATGATGAATCTATCAAAAAATGTAATTAATTGTTCCTGACCCATGGCACATAATTCCACAACATATCCCTGAAATTGACAGTGAAACTTGAGAGATATTTTGTGGACAAACAGACAAGACATGTACTAATACATGACCTCCGCCCAAATTTATTGGTGGAGGTAATGAAAATGTTCTCACCTAAACAGAATAATGTTGATGAAACAGTGACAAATGGAAATTAAACTCAGTTTGAGAACTCTAAGTGACTTATCTTTTTGAATAAAAGCAAGTTGTTGCAAGCAGTGTGTTACTTGACTCTCCTTCATACAATTGATGGCACCAAGCATTCAGTGCACCTTCATTTTGCTTCTGCAGCACCAACTTCAGATATACAGAGTCCTTCAGAATCATTGGCACCCTTCAGCTACACCCAGTGAAATGAGGTGTTAAAAAATGTCTTTATTGTTTATCCTCAGGATCCATCAATTAAAATATTCACAAAAATGTGACCATGGATTTAAGTAACATAATTGAATAAAACATGAAATTCTTAGCATTAAACAAATATTTTTTAAAAAAAATGTGTGCCACAATTATTGGCACCTCTTCATTTAATGACTGGTGCAGCCTCCCTTTGCCTAGATAAAAGCTCTGCTTCTTCTCCCACAATGTGTGATGAGGTTGGTTAAAATATGGCATGGAATCAGGGACCATTCCTCCATACAGAATCCCTCCAGAGACCCTCCAGATTCCACAGTCAATGCTTATACACTCTCCTTTTCAGCTTATCTCACAGATTTTCTACAGGGCTTAGGTCAGTGAACTAGGAAGGCTGCGACAAAACTTTCATTTTGCGGTTCGTGAAGCTATCTTTCGTCAATATTTTGGATATTTTCACCGCCATGTCTACCACAGATCCTTCCAGTTAAAGGAATCACTCAATACCTATTCCAATGATTCTTTACCAATTTTATAGATCTATTCAAAATGAAGAACTGGATTGATTTTGAGTTCATTTATTGATTCATTATTAATAATAGTCAATTAACTAATTAATTTCCTGGAACACTTGAGTTCTTCTTTATTGCCTGATATCTATGCGATATCACCTTGAAATTTTGCCATTTGATTCTTTCACTCATGACCAATGAGTTACTGTAGGTTTTTATTGTGGGAAATAATCCATCTCTCAACAAATTATGATATTGCTATGCTCTTGTTCTGTCTGTCTTGTGTCCCTTTAGTTTTGCCTTAGTTTCTTGCCTTTTGTCTGTTTCTAGATCAGGGGTCACCAACCCTGTTCCTGGAGAGCTACCATCCAGTAGGTTTCTACTCTAACCCTAATTCAGCACACCTGATTCAGCTCATTAGCTACTTAACAAGATCACAAGCTGGGCGATTAAATAGCTAATTACTTAAATCGGGTGTGTTGAATTAGGGTTGGAGTAGAAACCTACAGGCCGGTAGCCCTCCAGGAGCAGGGTTTGTGACCCCTGTTCCAGATCCTGTCCCGCACTGCCAAATGGAATCCTCCTCATGTCTGTGTTCCAGTCCACGTTTTGTTTTCTCGAGTGCATGCACTGCTTCTTTGCCATTGGCAGGCTCCTCCCCTTCCCGCTCAAGGCTGCTGTCTATCCTGGCACCTCGTTGGTGGAATGATCTACCCATCGAGGTCAGAACGGCAGAATCCTTGAGCATCTTCAAGCGCCGCCTGAAAACCCACCTCTTCAGGCTCCACCTCTCCCCTACTCCACTGCCTTGATTCCTGTCCCTACATCCTTTCGATTTATGCACTTTATTCTGTTTACCTTACTGTGACTGTGTCACTTGATTTGGTTTCCCTTCATTGTGTTGCACTCTATTGTCAGTTTACTTGATTTTCCTGCCCCTTTGTTGCACCTGACCTGTTGCCCTTCTATTGCACCTATTTTATTGCTCTTTGTTGCACTTGCCTCTGCACTTAACCTTGTTGCCATTTTGTTCACTTGCCCTTGACCTTGCCTTTTTGTTATTAGTCTAGATCTGTAACAATGGAACGTGTTCTGTCACTTACTGTTAGCACTTTTACTTGTCTCCAAGGAGGTCTGCACTTTTGCACTGTTCTTATGCACTTTTGTACGTCGCTCTGGATAAGAGTGTCTGCTAAGTACCTGTAATGTAATGTAATGGTACTTCCATTTTCCTTTCGTGCTGTTGTAGTTTCAGGCCTTTCTAAGCTTATGTCAATTAACTGTTTTTAGTTACAAACACTTACTAACATTCACGGGAGGAGTTTTTCTTAGACAGACACTTTACTAATATTACTAATTTAGGTAGGGTGTTAATTGTCATGATATCCTGCTTTGATGTTATTTCAGATCTTGCTTTACTTTGCTGTGTAACTTTTTTCACACTTCCTTCAATCTGCATACTTCATTGGTACTTAGCTGAGCTGGACCATTTTCTTAATGGGCTTGTGATGTCATGAAGCCTTGTCCAATGTCTCGTGTTCATGCTTTGTTCCCTCCCTGTTCTGCTCAGGTGTTCCTGGTTCTCTCATCAGCCCTGAATCCTTCTTATTCTGCAGAGGCATTCCAGCTGGCAGTCGGTCCATTGTTTCCATGCAGTGTGTCTCATGCTCTTGATCACATCATTGAGTTTATGCGACCATATTTGTTTCAGCTCCCTGAGTTTAGTTTTTTGTTGGCTTTGTGACCCCCTTAATCCTGCAGTTTTTTCAGTTTGGACTTTTCAGATTTTTAAGTGGAGTTTTTTTGTGGGCCTTGTGCCCACCTTCCCCCCCCATAATTTCTGTTCATTCGTACAGTTTCTGTTGGCCCACATGCCTCATTTGTTTGGAATCTTTTGTTCAATAAAAATCATTCTTTGGATTCGTGACTCTCTACTGGAGTCCTTCTGTGAACGTAACATGTTTTATTAAGGGACTCAAAATAATCCTTTAGTGTATTTTCCATGTATGGACAGTTTGAAAATATCTTAAAAAAGAGCTCAAGTCGATGATTTAAAGGGATACTGCTATGTTTGGGCAAAGCAATCATTTTCCAGTGGTACTACTTGCGTCATCCAAGCTGCCTGGGGTAATTCTGTTGTTAGGCTTTCTTTTTGGGGAGCTTCGCTTGAGGAAGTTTTGCTGATATACCCTTTGCTGTCAGGGGGGACAGTGCAGGCCTTGTTTTGCTCTTGACAGACAGCAGAGCCCTTTTTTTTTTTTTTTCTTTTTGGCAACCACCCCAAACAGGATAAATGGTTGTGCGAATATTTATTTTTATTATTTTTTTTATCATTCTCATTTAAAGTGAAATTTTCTTGAGGGCACTGTAGTGTTTAGCTATAGGTACAGTCCTGAGAAAAAGTACACCTTTTAATTTCTGTGGTTTTATGAATCCGGACATAAATAAAAATCTGGTTCCAATCAGGTCCTAAAATTATGTAAATCTAACCTCAGGTGTAAAACAACACACAACAGATTCCTCAGTCATTAATTTACAAACATTCAGGAAAAATGCAGATGCCATGTGTGAAAAACTAAGTACTCCCTTACTACTTCCAAGGAGTTCAGAAAGCCAGGTACTGCTGATCAAATGCGCTTGATTAATTGATCAAGTGTGACCATAAAAGCAGAGATTTTGGCGCTTTGCTCTTCTGGAGCATTTAATTGTGTGTTAACACAATGCCAAGAGGGAAGACATCAACAATCATCTTAGAGAACAATTGTTGCTGCCATAAGGGCTATAAAACCATTTCCAAATAATTTGAAGTCCATCATTCTACAGTGAGGAAGATTACTCAGAAGTGGAAAAGATTTGCAACAGTTGTCAGTCTTTCCAGGAGTGGATGTCCCAGTAAATTCATCCCAACGTCAGACCGTGCAAGGCTCAGAGAGATTGCACTAAACCCAAAAACTACATCTTGGACTACAGGCCTCAGTTAGCATGTTAAATGTTAAAGTTCATGAAAGTACAATTTGAAAAAGACTGAACAACTATGGCTTGTTTGAAAGGGTTGCTAGGAGAACCTTCTCTCCAAAAGGAACATGGCAACACAGCGTAGGTTTGCAAAGCTGCATGTGAATAAACTACTTGCCTTTTGGCACAATGTCCATTGGACAGATGAGGCCAAAGTGGAGTTGTTTGGCCATAATGTGCAGTGCCGGGTTTGGCTCATACCAACTGTGAAGCATGTTGGTGGAGGGGTGATGATTTAAGCTTGTTTTGCAGCCTCAGGACCTGGGCACCTTGCCACTTTTGGTAGAAACTGAGTTTAACTTTCATTTGCAGGAATTGAGTGGTGAAAAGTCTTAAAACTCTAAATATTAATGTCATTTGAACTTTCAATATCAAGTTTCTATCATATTTTTTTCTGTTAGGGAAGGTCCAGAACAGAACCTAATAGTTTTTGTTCAATTGCAAGATCTTTGCCACTGATAAACTAACTGGGTTTTTTCAGATCACAGGAGAATTGGGTCATGCAACAGGACAATCATCCCAACCACACCAGCAAATCTACAACAGAATGGTTGGAAAAGAGAGAAAATCGAGGTGTTGCAATGGCCAAGTCGAAGTCCAGACCTTAATCGGATTGAAATGCTGTGGCAGGACCTTAAGAGAGCTGTGCATCAACAAATGTTTCTTTTTGTCATTACTGTATGTTCCAGTGCTAATACTGGACTACTTATGGTACCAACCCCCATTTTATGACTGAGTTTGGAAACAGATCGTTTGGAAAGCACAGTAAAGCCACACATTTCAGCAAACAAAAAATGAAAGGGCATGCGGGCAAGAGGAGAGACCAGGAGGAAGAAAACTATTTATGGGAAATCATGAATAAAATTTGATTCAAGGAAGCAGAGACTGGTTTAGAAACAAGTTTGCCCGACTCTCTGCTTTTGCTCACCAGGGTGTGAAAAAGAGACAAAACAAATCAACTGCTACAATGAAGAGGAAACCAGTGAAGTTATGTAATTGCAAAATAATCTCAAAAATTATGAAATAAAGAAATAGAAATCTGCAAAACAAGAAAACCAATGCAGACAGAGAATTGTGCATTTGGATAAATAACATTAACTAAGCTTGTTTCGAGGGCTTAATGCAATTGGACATTAGCTGCCTCCCGTACATTGAACTATTTTGTGGATAATTCAACATTTAGACTCCTGATTTTAGATCACTCCTGAACTTTCTGCATCCTCTTTGTGCTTAAAGAGAGCACAGGGGGAATTTTTGGCTTCTAATAAATGGCCATAAACATTCCTGAGGGTAGACCAATGAACAGCAAATAAACTCTGCGAACAACATGGGGAATCCCAGAATGCTGTTATGTTACATTTATGAAAGTGAAAGTCCCAAAGTTTCAACATTGCATAAGGTCATAAATCCTGCAAGCACGTCATTTTCTAAGGTCTCTAAGGATGCCCAGATTCTATTTGTCATTACGGCCAGTCATTTTACTTAATGTACATTTTTATTCTTTAATTAGGAATTTTTTCACAGATACAGCACTCTCCAAGGACAAGCAACTGCTCTGGTTCACACAGCTAGAAATCAGGTCGATCACATGTCAAAATAATTCACTCAATATGTCGAAGTAGTTTGGGTCAAATGGGACCAATTTTGTTAATGATTTTCACCCTTGGGGATCATCATCCACCTTCATAAAATACCTCCAAATCGGGGATTCTTGACATGTGTCCAGAGCATTTGAAGAAATGAAAGACAGGAATGTCAAAGAAATCCCTTAAGGCGAAGAAATTTGCCTTAACAAACTAGTAGACCATATTTCCAGACTTTTTTTTTTTGGATTTTTGATTGAATTATTTTTCTCCGTTTTATGGGCCCTTGAAATTTTGCCCCATTGTTAAAGATAAACTGAGAAAAAAAATTCTCAAAAAATTTGTGATAAATTTTTTGGTAAATCAGGCAATCAGCTTACCTTGGTACTGTCAATGTACAGTGTGAGCACCATGTTGATTGAATCGGAAGAGGGTCTAATGGGGGCGCTGTACTTTAACATTGGGTCTTATGGAGAATATGCAAGATGGCCAGTGGAGGCCAAATGGTTGCAGGTAGAGATTAAGTTAGTATAATCAACATATAGGAAGTGAAACATGACCTATATTTTAGCAATATTGAATTTGACCACAGATGACTCTGAAAGGTCAAACTCGAGGTCAAGGAAAATATTAACAATGTTAAAAGATAGGAATTATAATTTTTTAAAAAATCTGATAACTTTTTCTAAATCGGACAATCAACGTGTCTTGATACACTTTATTTACATGGCGAGTGCCATTCTGATTGAATTGACGGATGTGGGTCAAGTGGGGGCGCTGTACTTAAACATTGGATCTTATGGAGAATGGGCTAAATCGCCTGTGGAAGCTAAATGGTTGCAGATGGAGATTAAGTTTGTATTATCGACTTATAGGAAGTCATATGACCTATATTTTGGCTGTTTTAAAGTTGACCTCAGATGACCTTTTAAGGTCAAACTTGAGGGGAACACAATGTTACAATTTTCAAAGGCTTCTTGGCTTGAAAATATTGAAGATTGAGAACATGTGTTCTGAACACTTATAGGACGTCAGATATAAACTTTCATTTGGTGGCCTTGAACTTGACTGTCGGTGACCTTCTAAGGTCAAACTTCACATAGTGAAGTTTCAATGACTTATATTAGCAATATCATTGCAGATAGAGTGTAGGTTTGTATTGGAGACAAATAAGGAGTCCGATGTGAATGTTCATTTGGTGACCTTCATATTGACCTTTGAAGGTCAAACTTGAGCGATCATTACTTTTATCTCTAAAAAAGGTCATAGACAGAGCCTAAGTTTGTATCACAGACTTAAAGGAAGTCACACATGAATATTCATTTGGTGACATCCAGCTTGACTGTTCAAGGTCAAACTTGACATATTACAATGACAATGACGAGAGAGAGATAATAATACGGTTTCTATTAAAATTTAATTGATTTTGATTGATGGCTTTTTGATGAGTTGATGATGTAATATGAGTTAATTTTTTAATTAGGTTATAATAGTTTATTATTTATCACCCCTTTGCCCCCTCCCATCCCTCCCTCTCCTCCCCTGGCTGTGTGGAGTAATTCAGCACACCCTCCCTCCTTTTTGGGGATAACTCTTTTACATTTATTTATTTGCATTATTGTTTAGTGCTTTTTAAAAATATATTATTTCAGTGGTGGGGAAATGGAAGTAATAAGTGGTAAAACTTTATTTCAAGCGTTTGTTGGTTGTGGGAAAACGAAAGAGGGTTAAAATTCGTAGAGTGTTTTAAAGTTGTGGGTAATATGTTAATAAAATAGTGTTTTAAAGGAAAATAAAAAATAAAAATAAATAAAAATAAAAGTTAGTAAAATTGGCTTTTTGATGAGTTGATGATGTCATATGAGTTCATTTTTTAATGAGGTTATTATAGTTTATTCAGTATCACCCCTTTGCCCCCTCCACCTCCCCACCCTCTCCTCCCCTGGCTGTGTGGTGTAATTCAGCACACCCTCCCTCCTTTTAGGGATAACTCTTTTAAAACATTTATTTAATTGCATTATTGTTTAGTGCTTTTTAAACATATATTATTTCAGTGGTGGCGGAAATGGAAGTGACAAGTGGTAAAACTTTATTTCAAGCGTTTCTTGGTGTGGGTGTTACAAGATGCAGGATCCGGAAGTTTTTATTGAATGCAACATGAGGGAAAACTCAGTAAACCAAAACAACACAACAAAGTCCGTCTGAAGGTCTCTTCAGTCTTCCCTTCTTAAGGACACATTGGGAGGATGCAGGAATGCGGAAGGCAATCTACTGTGGAAACACATGGATTAAGGAACAAATTCACAAGGACCGGGTAACAATACTGACTCGAGGCAAGACGCTTAGACGACCAATTAAACTAGACAGTTTAGATTGAGGTAATAATATATACCCCCTTAAATAAGAGCTGGTTAGTACGGTTAGTAATGAACCTATCAGGGGATGCATTCACTCAGAGTTATGCGAGACCCTGAATTAAGCACAGGTAGAAGCAATGAATGAAATACCAAACCGAAAGAGGAAACATGCTTGGACAACGAGACTCAGGCATGCTGAATACTGTCACACGACATCACAGGAGTCAGGGCAAGAGGGAATCAATGGTCAGACCGCGGGAATGGAGCGGAAACACAAATCAAGAAACACTCGGTGTAAAATGCACAAGCACAAACAAGCACACGAGACAGAATCATAACAGTCATGGGAAAATGAAAGAGGGTTAAAATTCAAAGTGTTTTAAAGTTGTGGGTAATATGTTAGTAAGATAGTGTTTTAAAGAAAATAAATAAATAAATAAAACTAAATAAAAATATAAAAATAAAAGTTAGTAAAATAGTGCTAAAGCAAAAATTGTTAGTAAAAGTGTTTTACAGTAAAAAAAAAAGAAATTAAAATAGTGTTTTTAAAGTGTTAAAACTAGAGAGTAATGAATGAAGTACATTTGAAATAGCTGTGAATATGTGGAAAGAATAAAGAAAGGAAAGAAAGATAAAATTACTCACCAGTAAAGTCTGGCCCCGAGATGTAAATGGAGGAAAAAAAGTTTTTCTGAGTTAGTTGTCGAGAGCTTGATTCAAAATGAGGCTGGTATCCAAAGTGTTCTCATCTCGCAAGTCATCTCTCACTGGCAGTGTGCATGTTGAGTGAGTGGGGTATGTCAAAGGGGGGCGCGCCTGGTTCTGTGGGTGTGTGCGTACATGTGTTGGCAGGAATATGGTCAACCAATGGCTGAGCCATACAGTTTCTGTCAAAAAATCACAACAGTAAAATTAAACTTACCCAGAAAACAGAAATTGGGTCAACAACTGCTGACCAAAGGCTTATGGGCATGTGGGCGACATGGGGATGAGTGCAGCTAAGGGATATCAGAGGCCTCAAGGACTTTTCAGCCCTGCAGGGAAGTTGTGTAAATACGGTTCAGATAAGGCGCAAAGAAACAATTGTGCTTCATCAAAGAGTAACATACCCTTGGCATTTATAATTTTAATCTGTCTTCTGTCTGCACTATTCTTTTAAAGGACCGATTGATTAATTTAAGCAATAATGTATTCCACTCCTGCCAACTGTTCCAAAAGCTGTTAAACCATCTTATTATTTCATAGCACTGTTATGTGTACACCTCAAGGAGAAAATGATGAGGAAACTGGAAAGGATTCAGAATGACACCATAAAACACATACTGGGACCATCAAAATCTATTTAATGAAGGATTCTTAACAGGCCATGTAAAATATTTTCTGTATTTTGTATTTGACAATGTTTAATGTTTAATAAGTTGTAAATATTTTATTTGTAATGTATTGGATCCAGTCTTAAAAATAAGTAATAAATAAATAAAATAAATTCCGACATACTCTATTTTTAACAGGCCATGTAAAATATTTTCTGTATTTTGTATTTGATAAAGTTTAGTGCTTTATCACTTATAAATATTTTATTTGCATCTAGTCTTGGAAATTAGTAATAAATAAATAACTTAATTCCCGATATACTCGATTATATATAGCCCATTTTCATAAAATTCAATACTTCATCAGTTTGTTTTTAAAGCAGTGGAAATATATTGGCTATTCTTTCTTTCAGTATGAATGAAGGCATAGGGTCTTTTAGATTCAATTATGTTATACCATTTTTAAACTTTAAGAAATGATAAAATTATGTGTGGAAAGCTGGAAAATGGGAGTTTTAAAGTATGTCCTAGAATTTTATGTTGAATGCAGGTTTTAACTACAGTTTTTACAATTGAGCTGGAGTGCTTGCAGGTCATGTGTGTGTGTGTGTGTGTGTGTGTGTGTCTGTGTCTGTGTCTGTGTGTGAGTGTGTGAGTGTGCGCACGTGCGGAAGGTGTGGCTTGAGTATACCAACTTAATTAAGGATTTTTAACAGGCTGTGTAAAATATTTTCTGTATTTTATCACTTACAAGTGTTTTATTTGAAATATATTGCATCCAGTCTTGGAAATGAGTAACAATAAATAAATACCGATATACTCGATTATACATGAACCATTTTCATAAATGTCAATACAGCATTAGTTTAAGTCTTTGTTTCTAAAAATGTGAGTTTCAATGTATATCCTGGAATTTTTATGTTGAATAGAGGTTTTAACTCGGTTTCTCATTTGAGAGGGAGTGCTTGCGAGTCGTGTGATTGTGTGTGCGTGTGCTTGCGTGCGTGTGTGTATCAGTTTGTTAAATTCTATGCAAGTTCTTCGTTTTTAAAAAACAGTCAAAGACTCGAAATATACCTGCTATTTTTTTTCAGTATGAATAAACAATCAGGGCCTTTTAGATCAATGTTTGAACCATCATGTCTCATATTAAAGTCTTTTAACTCGTTAAGAAATGATAAAATCGTGTGTAGAAAGCTGGAAAATGCGAGTTTCAAAGTAGAATTTTATGTTGAATATAGGTTTTAACTAAGTTTTTCATTTGAGCGGAAGTGCATGTTGGTCGTGCGCACGCGTGTGTGTGTGTGCGTGTGTTAGTTTGTTAAATTATATGCAAGATTTTTGTTTTTAAAAAGCAGTCTAAAAGTCGAAATATACCCGTTATTTTTTCTTTCAGTATGAATAGGGGAGACCGGGGATAATAGTAACACTTCTTTGCTTGAGCACGTGTAACGCAGTGGTTCCTTGTGATAGAGTTCTCAAATTTTTACATGCGGTTCTCCATATTTGTCTGCTATAAATGATACACTTGGACTTCTACTACACTATCACAGATTTTGTGAATTAATGTCAAATATAAAGAGGTATGTTGTTTAAACCTACCCCCACAGCACCGGGGTGAGTTGTAACACTACGTGAGGATGGATGTAACAATTAAATTTATAGCCTTATAAAACATTAAAACCATTAAATGTATGGAAGCACTTTAATGAATAATAAAGAAGGGATCATAAACTTGTAAGACTACAAAATAAATACAATAAAATAAATAAATATACATAACATGAAGAAATATCAAGTATAAACTTGCATGTGTTGTGTGTGTGTGTGTGTGTGTGTGTGTGTGTGTGTGTGTGTGTGCTCTGTAGCCTGAAACAGGTTAATGTGAAAAGCACTTGAACACTTGGAGATCTGTGGAACAATCAAACTACTTTTGAACAGTGTTGTGCAAAGCTGCACTAAGTGCTTAATGAGTACTGAAAGGCATTTGAACAGTTGAACTGTCTATTGAACAATAAACAAAACACTTTTGAACACTGTGTTTTCAAGGTGCAGAAGTACTTAGTAAGTAACTATTAACTAAGCATGCTAGGCATGCCGTAAAAAGGGAACCAGTACAAAATGTCAACATAAGGGGAAGATTGTAACACTTTTTAAGAACAGTTACAACCCTCCCCATGCCAGGCCGCCATTAAAAAGCTAACAGTTTTTAGCATTTAGCTTCAAAGCTAGCACTAATGCAACATGTCAAATGAAACTAGAGAACTTGAGCTTATGTACGTGAAACAATTGTATCTACAACACAATGGACACTATGCAAAAATATTTGTCATGAAAATTTTTACTTTCTTACCTGAAAATTTGTTTTTGGCACCAGAACAGACAGTTTTCAGCTCAGAGACATGAGGCTTCACCAGTGAGCTCACTTTGTAAGTGGGCATGGACTGTATTGATGACATCACTGCAGTTTTTTTAACTTTAAGAAATGATAAAATTGTGTGTAGAAAGCTGGAAAATGTGAGTTTCAAAGTATATGCTAGAGTTTTATGTTGACTGTAGGTTTTAACTCAGTTTTTCATTTGAGCGGGAGGGCTTGCGAGTCGTATATGTGTGTGTGTGTTTCCCCCATTCTGAGTTTTGGCAACAGAAATAGCAGACATGTCTGGCAAAGGACCTCGTGTTGGCGCTGGTGTTTTACACTGAACAACATGGCATTGAGTGGAAGATGTCCGAAAAGGAGTAGGCAAGACTACTTCGACAAGTAAAATGGCAATAGACAATGGAGAGAGAGCTATGAGAAGAACTTGATCGACTGCTGACCAAAGTACACAGGGTAGAAGACAGTGATCATTGGATAACTTTTCTTGTGGAACAGTTCTGTCTGACTTAAGGCGTGGTTAGAGTCCACTGACATAAATATCAAGGCAGGAGTGTGTCTTGAGTGACATTGTTGGTGTGCCTTAATTCCAACCTATCTCAATTTTATCTGCTTTCTTCATTACCTCAGTGCAGAAACGTCTTTAACTATGGACGCCATATCCAGTAGTTCGACAGAGTTTAGAGTATTGGAAGTCAGGCATATGACAGCATCAGAAAAATTGAATGCCTGGGCTGAAAATGTGGTTGACAGGTGTGAATCAGCCTACAGATTTTTTGGACTCTTGTACCCAAATAAGGTGAGAGCCATGCAAGTCATATTGACTGATGCTGTGAGAAACGAATGTACAGCTGAGGCCTTCTTATCGGCCCTCAGGGATGAAGATCCTTTCCTTTTCAACGACCTGGAAACAAACGGCCCTAGAAAAACATTTGGTGAGTATCAACATTGATGGCCTCGGCTTCCGTTCTCACTAAATAATTCCACATTGACTTACCGGTCATTTTCCTCTTTGTACGTCTATCCTGTTACCTGGTCTGTTCTTGTCATAACAGTGAGGAGTCGTCCACCGACTGAGCCGTTTGACTTATGGAGCGCAAACCGAGGCCTGCACAACTTCTTCTAAACACGAAGAGATGAATTCAAAGTCGTGGATATACTTGTGGAATGCAACCTTTTGACTGTGGAAGAGTACGATGACATACGGCTTGCTAGAGAGAGGTCGCTGTTTCTCGTACTGCACGAAATTATGACACGAGCATCTCCGGAACATGTAGCATTTTTGGAATGCCTGGAGGGACTGTATCGAGATGTGTGGCCGTCACCAAACACGGAGGTTGTTTCACAGGACGACAAACACCAACAGAGAATCGAGAAGACTTTCAATGGGCAGGGGAATTATGACATCATACATGTGAACAGTGCCATGACACCAGAGGCCACAGTAGAGGACGTGTGGTGGTGCCCAATTTATACAATTCACAGAGCGGAACACGCTTTTGGGTGTGGGCATGTAACCTGTGCAACTTGTGATATAAAGACTGGAAACAAATGCCCCTTGTATCGGAGGCGTAAGGAAAAGGTGTACAAGGAGGCTTTCGCTGTGAAAAATGCTCACCTGCAATGTCCCGAATGTAAGGGTCCTAAAATGGTGCTTATTTACGACGGACCCAACGGGGAGGGCTGTCATCATGTTGCATGTGAGTGTGCCATTAAAAACCATAGGTGTGCTTGTGTGCATACAGCAACTATGTTCATGACTATCTACAAGATGTGAAGAGGTAGTTTTCGGACTTGGGGCAATTATGTACCAAAACCTGTGTAAAACTTTGCTATTAAGATGTCTGTTTTGTTTTTTGTTTATTTGTTTTTTGTTTTTACAATAAAAAACCAGTGTATGATCAATTGACACTGCCAATTGTACGCAATAAAAGAGGCTTCATGCTCACAAACTGCCAAGTTTCTAAAAAATTTAGAGTTGTGTTCAACAAGAGTTCCGCAGTCAGATTTCAAGACTGTTCTTAAAAAGTGTTACAATCTTCCCCTTATGTTGACATTTTGCACTGGTTCCCTTTTTACGGCATGCCTAGCATGCTTAGTTAATAGTTACTTACTAAGTACCTCTGCACCTTGAAAACAAAAGTGTTTTGTTCATTGTTCAATAGACAGTTCAGCTGTTCAAATGCCTTTCAGTACTCATTAAGTATTTAGTGCAGCTTTGCACTACACTGTACAAAAGTAGTTTGATTGTTCCACAGATCTCCAAGTGTTCAAGTGCTTTTTCACATTAACCTGTTTCAGGCTACAGAACACACACACACACACACCCACCCACACACAACACACACAAGTTTATACTTGATATTTCTTCATTTTATGTATATTTATTTATTTTATTGTATTTATTTTTATCGTATTTAACTTACAATTTTTATATATTTTATTATATTTATTTTTTAGTCTTACAAGTTTATGATCCCTTCTTTAATATTCATTAAAGTGCTTCCATACATTTAATGGTTTTAATCTTTTTTAAGGCTATGAATTTAATTGTTACATCCATCCTCACGTAGTGTTACAACTCACCCTGGTGCTGTGGGGGTAGGTTTAAACAACATACGTCTTTATATTTGACATTAATTCACATAATCTGTGATAGTGTAGTAGAAGTCCAAGTGTATCATTTATAGCAGACAAATATGGAGAACCGCATGTAAAAATTTGAGAACTCTATCACAAGGAACCACTGCGTTACACGTGCTCAAGCAAAGAAGTGTTACTATTATCCCCGGTCTCCCCTTTTGATACTGAAAGAAAAAATAACGGGTATATTTCGACTTTTGGACTGCTTTTTAAAAACAAAAACCTTGCATATAATTTAACAAACTAACACACGCACACACGCACACACACACACACACACGCTCAAATGAAAAACTTAGTTAAAACCTATATTAAACATAAAATTCTACTTTGAAACTCGAATTTTCCAGCTTTCTACACACGATTTTATCATTTCTTAACAAGTTAAAAGACTTAATATGATACATGATGGTTCAAACATTGATCTAAAAGGCCCTGATTGTTTATTTGAATGAATGAAGTTTATTTCGGTCTCAGTTACAATCCATTGGCATTTACAAAAACAAGATAAATTTCTTTTCCAGAGGCCGAAAAGGTGTAAGCTGAAGCCAAGGCTTATTGTGCCTACCCTTCTTACATACGTGTTAAGTTACAAACATACAATTACAATATCAGGATGTCATGACATATCAGAAAACAATAATTAATTCAGACGCACATATAAAAGCAAAATCAAAGGATTAGTAAGTACATATTATTTTGATTATAATTATAATAAAGATCTATATTTATCTATTACCATGGATTTATACATTTTTTTAAATTGACTGATTGAGCTGCAGAGTTTTAATTCATTGTCCAATTTGTTCCATAAAGATATCCCTTTAACGGATACACATTTGCTTTTGATAGTAGTTCTTATTTTGGTGTTTTTAAACATACATATACCCCTTAAATTATGATCACTCTTTCTTAACAAGAAAAGTTCCTGGATGCATCGTGGGAGCAGATTATTGTTAGCCTTGTACATTATAATTAAAGTGTTTAGATCAATAATGTCTTGTAGTTTTAAGGTGTATAAGTTAATGAACAGTGGGTTTGTTGGTTCATAATAACCTTTTTGATTTACAATTCTCATGGCCTTTTTCTGTAAGAGGAAGATTGGATTTATTTTAGTTTTATGTGTGTTCCCCCACACCTCCACACAGTAGTTAATGTGTGGAAGCACGAGAGCGCAGTACAGAATATATAGTGAATGTTTGTTTAAGAAATATTTCATTTTACATATTATGGCAATTGCTTTGGATATTTTTGTTTACAAGATATTTATGTGAGGTTTCCAGTTGAGTTTATGATCAACTGTAATACCCAAAAATTTATTTTCATACACCCGCTCAAGTTCCACATTATTGACCTGAAGTTTGACCGGTATGTTCATTCTTCTATTTCCAAATATTATGTATTTTGTTTTGCTTAAATTCAACGACAATTTATTAATGTCAAACCATTTTTTTAGTATTGCTAATTCCTGTTCAACTGTATTCAGAAGCAGTGCAAGATCTTTTCCCGAGCAGTGGAGGCTGGTGTCATTGGCAAACAGGACACATTTCAGATGCTTTGGCACATTACAGATGTCATTGATATCCAGAATGAATAATTTAGGGCCCAGCACAGAGCCTTGAGGGACTCCATATGTAACCCTGTTCAGGTCAGAATTATTGTTTTCTATATGGACATATTGGTGTCTGTTGCTGAGGTAGCTTTGTAACCATGAAAGAGCGATTCCTCAGATTCCATATCTTTGTAATTTATTAATTAGTATTTGATGATCAATGGTGTCGAAAGCCTTTTTTAAGTCAATGAAGACTCCCACCATAAATTCTCTGTTATCTATTGCATCAGATATCTGTTCCACCAGCTCCATTACTGCCATCGAAGTGGACCTATTAGACCTGAACCCATACTGTTGATTGCTGAGTAGATGGTGTTTGTCTATGAAGTTGTCTAGTCTTTCAGCAAAGAGTTTCTCTAGGACTTTGGAAAATTGTGAGAGCAGAGAGATAGGCCGGTAATTTGTAAACAGGAATCTGTCTCCACTTTTAAAAATAGGAATTACTTTAGCCACTTTCATTTCCTGGGGAAAGATGCCTGCAAGAAAAGATTGGTTGCATATGTATGTAAATGGTGTTACTATGTATTCAATTATATTTTTAATCAGCATCATATCAATGTTAGTGCTGTCAGTGGATTTTTTGTTCTTAAATTTTTTTACAATTTCAAGTATTTCATTTTCATGTACACTCTTAATAAAAATGGAGGAGGGGTTTTGATTGATTATCTTTTCACCTAGGCCTTCTCTATCTTTTGGCTGTACAATTTCCTTTGCTAAACTTGGTCCGACATTTATAAAGAAGTTATTAAACTCATTTGCAATTTCTTTTGTTTTATTTATAATCATATTATATTTTAAAAAACAACTAGGATACCCAACATTAACAGTACCCTTCTTAATTATGTTATTTAATATTCGCCATGTCCCTTGGACATTGCTCTGATGTTGTTGCAGTACCTTGTGGTAATACTCCTTTTTATTTGTTCTCATAATACTTATTAATTTATTTTTATACACTTTGTACGTAGTTTCGGCTTCTTTTATTCTATGTTTTAAAAATAACTTTTACAATGCATTTTTCTTTTTGCATGCATTTACGATGTCTTTGGTCATCCAGGGCATATCCTGCCTGTGTCGCTTGATAATTTGTGACTTCCTTAAAGGACAGTGTTTATCATACAGTTTAAGAAATGTGGTCAGAAAAGCCTCATAGGCCTGGTCTGGGTCAGTGGTAGCATAAACCTCGCTCCATGTCTGTGTACATAAGTCCGCTTTGAAGGCAGCAATGGTTTGCGGTGTTCTGCATCTAGTCAGTACACGTGCATAATTCATACTTATGTTCACAATTTTGGGGTGTCTAAAAATAGCAAAAACTGGGAGGTGATCACTTATATCATTAATTAGGAGCCCAGAAGTTACTTGGTTTTCAAGGGTGTTTATGAATATATTATCTATCAATGTGGCAGTGTCAGTTGTTATTCTGCTTGGCTTGGTGATAACAGGGAAAAGGCTATTACTGTACATTGCATTGATAAAATCGGTTGTCTTAGTGTTTCCATGGGGGTTTAGTAAATCAATATTAAAGTCAACACATAGCATATACATCTTATTATTATTTAGTTTGCTGAACATAGTATCTACTTTGTGATTGAATGTGTCTAGGCAAGATCCTGGCTTTCTATACAAACAGCTAATGATTATATTTTTGGATTTTTCAATTAAAATTTCAATGGTTAAACATTCAAGAACCTCATCTATGGTGGTTGTCATACTTTTAACTGTGTTACATCTCAGAGCTGTGTCCACATATAGTGCAACTCCTCCTCCTTTTTTATTATTCCTATTTAATGTAAACAGTTCATACCCCTCCATTTCCACATTGTGACCTTTCTCCTCCTCAAGCCAAGTTTCAGACACTGCAATCACATTGAATTTGTTAAATTTATTCAGATATTCTTTGATTTTATTAAAGTTTTTATAAAGACTCCGACTGTTGAAGTGTATAATTGAAAAATTGCCTTCCATTTTAGCGCTACTGAATTGATCGTCCGTATAGTATTCACAATTTAGGTTTATGCTATTGTAAAAGTGATTATCAGGGTCGATTTCATCAATTCCATGCATTTTGTGTTCAGAGTAATCAAAATTATTTCAGTTAAGATCCTCATACTTTCTATACTGACTATACACATCATCACCCCCTTCATAACTTTTGCCAGTGACATTAAACTCTTCTGGATCAGCATCTCTAAATGGGAACAGAAAGTCCTCCTCAGAATCTGTCATTGTATTTTAGGCAAACTGGCCCAAACACACACACACACACACACACACACACACACACACACACACACACACACCAGATAATCACAAACATTACAGTCCCATATATAAAGCGGCAAGTCCAATCCAATCGACAGGTCCAATCGAGGGACAAAAAAAAAAAGGAAAGAGAGAGAAAAAAAGTGGAAAAAAAACCACAAAAACCTTACGTCCATCCAGCAAGTCCAATGACCAAAAAAAAAAAAAAAAAAAAAAGCAAGCACCACCATTGGTCCATCCAGCATAAATGCCCGTACAATATCCATCCAAATAGGAGAAGCAAAGTTGTCTTAATTCGAGGCGAGGTCATCATCCTTTGCAAAGACTTCCAAAAATAGAAATTGCATGCAAAATCCATAAAAAACAAAAGTACATGCAGATTCCCCCAAAAAATAGCCAATAGTGCAGAAGGGGAGGACAATACATCCATCCAGAAGAAAAGAGCAAGCAGACATAAACCAAAAAAATGTAGCAGGCTGCATAGAGTTAGTGAGGAAAAAAAGGTGAAGGATGGCAGGATCCCCATTCCTTTAGCGCCCTCAAGAGACCTCCAGGCCATGCTCTCATTTGGAGGAACAGCACATTTATCGGTATTTGTCAAGTTCATTCAGTTCTCTTACCGTGATCACTTTGGCTTCTTCGGGTGTAACACCGTTCAGTCTTATCAATACCTTGCAATTCCGGGTCCATGTTGCTTTGATTTTGTTACTTCTCCTCAGGTAGCGGGCCTCGCGGGCAATCTCGGCGTTCTTTTTAGTTAAGATGTTAACCTTAAAAAAAACCTCTGATCCCCTCAGCTTCTTCCCCTGCATCAGTAGCTCCGTTTTGTGTTTACGATTTACAATGCGAACTATGACGGCAGGCATAGATTTGCGGTCCTTTGGAGGAAGTGTGTGACACGCCGATATGCTGTTGGTATTGATGTAGATATTTTTGCTCTCAAGAAAATTAACGACCTGCATTTCCAGACTCTGGAGGTCTCTAATCTCGGCATCTTCTGCAACATTTCTGCCCTCAGCCGCCGCTTTAGCATATGATCGCGGTTTGACATCTAATCCAGTAATAATGACGTCTTCCATTCGTGAGTATTGCTCTAAGTCATGTATCCTTCGTTCAAGATCATTAATTGTTGTGTCCCTTTGATCATGCTTTTAAGTTGTTTGACTTCACTCACGAGCCCTGTCAACGCCGTCAGCTGGTCCGTCACTCTTGTCAGTTCGCCCGACATAAAGTTTAGCGACTTACGAATCTCCTCGATGTCATCCTCCATCTGGGGATTGGTTGGAGATTTCTTTGGTGGCATAGTCGCTTACTTCTGGCCTTCGATGTCGAATATTATATTTAAAAGTTGTGTTTAAAAGTTTTGTTTTCTGTTACTGAGACAGCGGTCCGCAAGATGCCGCCATCTTCCCATAATCCCAGGTTCACTTATTCATACTGAAAAAAATATAACAGGTATATTTCGAGTCTTTCACTGTTTTTTAAAAACGAAGAACTTGCATAGAATTTAACAAACTGATACACACACGCACGCAAGCACGCGCACACACAATCACACGACTCGCAAGCACTCCCTCTCAAATGAGAAACTGAGTTAAAACCTATATTCAACATTAAAATTCCAGGTCCCGTGAGCGGAGGCCCGACCACCAGGCGCTCGCCTACCAACCCCAACACCAGGCCTGGCTCCTGGGGTCCCGGTGACGCCAATCCGGGCGACGTATGCATCCTCGATTTTCTGACATTCATAAGGGGTTATTCGAATCGCTCTTTGTCTGACCTGTCACCTAGGACCTGTTTGCCCTGGGAGACCCTACCAGGGGCAAATAAGCCCCAGACAACATAGCTCCAAGGATCATCCAGGTGCTCAAACCCCTCCCCTCCTTGAATCGCCATATGACATCATCAACTCATCAAAAAGCCAATTTTACAAACTTTTATTTTGATTTATTTTTATTTTTTATTTTGCTTTAAAACACTATTTTATTAACATATTACCCACAACTTTAAAACACTCTACGAATTTTAACCTTCATTCGTTTTCCCACAACCAACAAACGCTTGAAATAAAGTTTTACCACTTATTACTTCCATTTCCCCACCACTGAAATAATATATGTTTAAAAGGCACTTCACAATAATGCAATTAAATAAATGTTTTAAAAGAGTTATCCCCAAAAAGGAGGGAGGGAGGGAGGGAGGGAGGGAGGGAGGGAGGGAGGGTGGCTGTGCAGAATTACCCCACACGCGAGGGAGGAGAGGGAGGGATGGGAGGGGGCAAAGGGGTGATAAATAATAAACTATTATAACCTAATTAAAAAATTAACTCATATTACATCATCAACTCATCAAAAAGCCATCAGTCAAAATCAATTAAATTTTGACAGAAACCGTATCATGTTATCTCTCTCTATGACGTGTATTACCAAAAAAGCCACAGATGGAGCCTTGGTTTATATTAGAGATATATAGAGATATATAGGAAGTTGAGGTGGGAAATATATTGCAACCTGACAGGGCCTTAAATACTGCCTTATGCCTCAAGGTGTCACAAGGACACTAGTGCAACACAAGACTAAGAATAATCAATTATGAAGAATAAGAGAGCAATTGTCTGGGGCCACCATATGTGTAACTGGTTTGTTTGTGTTTCTCTTCTTGCTTTTCCATTGCACCCGTTGTCAATACTGCCTGCATCAAAACAAGTGAAACTGATCCACTACTACTTGGGTTTCCTCAATCAACAGATTGAGTTCCTTGACTTGAGTTCATGAGTGTTCTCTTAATCTTGAGCAGAATAAATGTGCCACAGTTCTTCTGTTTAGTGTGGTGGGTAAACATTCTAAAGTCAAAGAATAAACATTATTCCCACTCTCCAAAGAGAACTCAGCCAGGCACATATGGCCTGCAAACTGCTGTAGAAAAAGTAGTGGGAATCAGGGGCGGACATTGTATTCAGGGGGCTCCCCACAAAGGTCGGGAAGGCCCCCCCCCCGCGTGGAAAATTTTTTTGATGATTTTTAATGATGTTTTTACGGTATTTTATGCTGTTTTCTCATGCTTTCAAATTGTGTGTTTTTTGTGTTGGGTCAGGTGTCTTAATTAAAAATGCCATCCCCCAGCTCAATACATATTCTGAAATAGTGATGATTTAAGAAGAACTTGACAAGACAATGAAGAAGAGCAGTTGAATTTAAGTTTAATCATACACCTCCTGTCCTGTCTGCTCACTTGGCTCAACTGTAATCAAAAACAGCTCAGTTAGTTATGAGAGTTTGTTTTAACAGAAATAGCCTGTGTATTATTTATATCACTAATAGTCGCAGACAACACACTTGTACTTACTTGAATCACTGATATTTTTTACAATCTATTGCGTCTTCTGGTTTTGGCTTCAGCAAATTCCTTGACAAGGGCTTCCATGTCCAAAGTTCTTCGGACTCTCTGTTCAATGGACATCAATACCAATCCATTCAGTCTCTCTTCTGACATGGTTGATCGCATATAATTTTTAATTAGCTTCAAGTAGGAGAAGCTCCTCTCTCCTGATGCGACTGTGACAGGTAAGGTTAGAAGGAGTCGCAGGGCGATGCTTAGCGTGGCATAAGCTTCCATCAGCTCCTCTTGGTAAATGAAGTGCAGCATTTCAGCTGGTTTGGAAATCTGATTGGGAAATGCTCTCACAGCAGCTTGCACATCAGTTGCCAACTCTTCTGCTTCCACATCCTGAAACTTCTCCTCCAATTTTTTGCAGCAGGCATCCAGTGTGCCGTCCTCCACAACCTTCTTCATGTTCTTTGCAGAGTAGAGGAAGCCAAAAACATCAAAGAACTGCTGTACCTGAGTAAATCTCTCAGTGATGCTGGAAGCTGCTTGTTCCACTAAGGGGATGAAAAACTCTAATCTGAAATGTTGCTCTGGTGTGAACTGAGTCTCCTCTCTACCCTCATAGTCAAAGAGATGAGTTTTTTTTCTCTGCCGCTCCACTGGAAACGTCATCTCAATCTTGAGTTGTGTGGCAATCTCCTTTGCAGCTGTTTCTGCTCTTGCCAGTACATTATCACGGTACTCTTGCAGAAACTGTTTTACTCCATCAGTCTCACTCTTAATTCTTTCAATGCTAATGTTTGGGCTCTGCAGGAGTTTGCTAATTCTGTTTATTTGATTTAGAACGTCATACCAGACCATAACACACAGCAGAAATTAGCATGTTCTCAACTCTTTTGACAGGCCCTGAACTGTGGACAAGGTATCTCCATCCTTCTTTTCTATGGCATGATCTTCCAAGTCACTCAGAGCCTCCAGGATGCCTGGCATTTCTTTGCGAACTGCTTTGACACTATCAATGCGACATTCCCATCTGGTTGTAGAGAGACTTTTCACAGTGAGCTTCACATGCTGCTGCAGAATTGACCAGCGCTGGACAGAGGAGCTGAATACATTATAGAGGCGCTGAAGAGTTCCAAAGAATGAAATGGAGATAACAGAGGACTTGGCAGAGACGGCCACAACAAGGTTCAAGGTATGGCTTGTGCAAGGAACACACAGTGCCTTGTGGTTAACCTCAAGCACTCTTTTTTGCAGCCCTTGCTTGTGCCCCATCATGTTACTACCATTGTCGTACGCCTGGCCACGGCAGTTGTTGATGTCAAGGTCCATTTTTTTCAGCTGCTCACAGAAGGTTTCAAAGAGGCCCTTCCCTGTTGTGTCATCAACCTCTATGAATCCAACAAAGTGCTCTGTAATAGTGGCTCCCACAGACTCCTCACAGCTCACAATACGTAGCACCATTGATAGCTGTTCAGTGTGACTATTGTCTGGTGTACAGTCCATTATCACCGAGAAGTACTTTGCTTCTTTGACTTTCTGGATTATTTTGTCTAGTGTTTTTTTCCCCACTAGCTCTATTATTTCATTTTGAATGCGAGGGCTCAGGAAGTGTTCTTTTTGTATTTCCTTCTCTGAAATTTTTCTGAGGTGTTCCCTCATCACAGGATCAAACTTTGCCATGAGCTCAACCTGCCCCAGGAAATTCCCATTGTGGGGCTGATAGAGCTTCTCAATGTGACCCCTGAGTGCCAGATTGTGTTCTGCCAAATGGCAAATAATAGCTATAATTCTGCTGAGGATATCTTTCCACTGCTGGACCTTCAGAGCATGTAGTGTCTGGCTTGTTCTGTCTATTGCTGTCCCAGCCTTCAGTCCTTCTGCAAGATTGTGCCATTTTTCCATGTTGTCACGGTGTGAAAAGGAGCATTCATGGTCTTTCAGTTGTTTCGCTATGTTACACCATGTAGAATAACCTTGATTACACAAAGCATTAGCCCCTCTCCCCAAAAGCATGCTGCAAAAGCAATACACAGCATCACTGCTGGTTGAGTACACAAGCCATTTGCGCTGTACACTTTCTCCATTTTTCATTCTTTTAACATACTGAGATGTTGGGAATCGCCGTGGGGGGTTGTCATTGTTTTTAGGGAAAGCATAGTCCTTCACCTGGACAGGCCCTTTGATGACAATGTCACACCGCTCCTTATCACTCAGGTTTCCTGGCCAAAGAGCTGGGTCATCAGGTACTAACACTGCTGGCACTTCAGGTAACTGTTCTGTCAGTGCTTCTACCTCCTCGCTACTAAAAGCAACATCACTGTCTTCATCCTCGCTTCCAAAAGCAACATCAGAGTCACTATCGTCGAGAGCAGAAATAGAAGCCTTGCAGTCACTGCTAATAGCAGTAACAGCCCTAGTACTTGGAGTTGCAGCAGCACCACTAGTACTGGCTGAAACAGCCCCAGTACTCCTACCAGCATCACTGGTGCTAGCAGCCCCACCAGCAGCAGCAACTGGCTCAGGACCAAGCACCTCATCCTCTCTGACATCTGCTACATTAGCTCTGTCTTCCTCTTCCAGTAACACATCCTCTTCTTCACTCTGCTCACCTATTGCTTCTTTGGGTTCTTCTGCTGCCTTAAAAAAACTTGTTAACTTTGGCAAAGAAGCCCTAAGCCTTTCTGCTTCTTTCTTCTTTTTTTCTTTTCAGCTCCACTTGGATAACTTCTCTTCATGGCTGTGGCCTACGGCTACCAACAGGATTCAATCAGAGAATCATGGCACTGAACTATTTGTTGTCACTGGGTCTACTTTATTAATTTAAGAAGAGCACACACACACCTACTTACAGCAGAACTAGCAACTATACTTTCAGTAACTTGTAACAAGGAGGAGAACTGTTCATTGTGTTCAAGTGGAGAGGAAGAAAGACCTATTAGCCAGATAAGATGTCTCTCATGTCAGCCATTTTCATGAAAAATGCATATCTACAAACTCATTATCAAGGTCAGAGCTTTTCAACCTTTTTCATTTGAGCCACAGATCACCATTTGAATTTGACGAAGTTTAACAATAATCTGTAAATAATAATAATTCAAATACTGAGAGCATAAATGCAAATTGAATGTGCATATACATTCACATATGTGCATATACATATACGGGCGAACTGACAAGTTGCTAATGCTAGGAGCTAAATTAGGGTAAGGGTTCATTTGGTTACCAACTCTCCATATTAGCTGAGGACCAGTCCACCTGGAAACCCTGGACCACTGTTTGAAAACCAAATAGGTCATTATGTTATTTCATATTTTGTGCTATCATGACAAATCACTGATTTATCATGATGGGACAAATTATGAAATAAAATAAAATCTCCTACATTTTGCCATAAAGACCCAAAACATGTTTGCACAAACAACACAACAAAAGACAAAAAAGAGCCATGCAACGCCACAGCCCACATAGCAACAGTGCAAACTGTGCAGTGCAACTTTGCCAACCAGCAACAGCAGCAGCAGCATTTAAATTTATTTTTATTATTATTATTTACCACTCACCAGCTAACTGAGGAGGACGATGGATGAGAGCGACTTTTTGCCGACGCGACGTTCGCTCACTTCCCCCGCGCGCTGCCTGGCGTTCCTCTTTCCTCTCAAAGGTGCCAGTGCGCGTTTCAAAACAAGAGCCTATTTTACTTTCTATTACACTATCGATCATTCACCACACGTTTTATTTTGAAAATGTACCGGAAATAGTAGTAGTAATTGATACTGCTTCATGTTGTCAGGACAGTGGGGGAAAAAACGAACCAGCAGCAGACTGAAACGTAATTATTAAGCAGCCCAGCAGGGGGCCCCCCTCTGCCTCGGGGCTCTACGCAACTGCGTAGTCTGCGTAGAGCAAATGTACGCCTCTGGTGGGAATGAAACATAATCTGTCACTCCAGATTATGCTGGATGAATCCAGAGATCCAGTCTTCTTGGGCACCCAAAGATGACCCTCAGGTAACCCCTAGGTTTGGGAGACTCAAACATGGTCTCTGAGCATCCTTGGCAGCAAAAAAATGAACTTACACCATGATGTAATGGCAAACTTGTTACTAAGGGTGGAGTGTTACTAAGTGACAATTAACAATCAGAAAATGATAATTGTATGACGAGGAGGAAAGTATCATCTTTTACCCCACCTTATGGGAAGGTCCAAAGGCCCTATAAATTAAGTGGTCAGACAATCAGTGGTCAGTCGGTGTGGGGCGTTTGATGGGATATGAATGCTTTGTGGTATGCGCAGACCAGCCCGGGTTGTTGTACTTCACTTAGGAGGTCTTATAAATGTATGTTAACTTTTATTTAGTGACCTTGACATTGACCTTCAATAATTTGAAGGTCAAACTTCACATGAAATTTTCATGACTTGTTTTCTCACCATAAGATTGCTTGCCGGTAAGCAACCCTTGGTCCTTTTTTATGCCTTATTCTTGTTGTTATTTTGTGTGGTTTCAAAGAAAAGTAAAAAACATTTGATCACAAAAAAGAAATTCAGTTAACAAATAGTTTAAACACAAATACTGGGTAAATACTAGGGGGGGGTTGATTGACAGCTGTATCATTCCAATCATTTGAGTTGGTCATACGTTTGATTGGCTGTTGTTTTTTTTAGCTCTTTCCCTTACAGGATAGACACATTTTTTTTCGATCCAGTGTCAAACATCTTGTGTTTCATAGCTCTTTTGATCACTGTAGAGGTAGAATAAGAATTTTAAAAATTTGTAACAAATCTGCGGGAGCCTGCTGTACCTTTAATGGGTAGTAGGGCTGCAAGAAAGAAAGGGGAGGGGGGGGGATAAAATAAGGACGAACCGTACGCACCGCATTAATATCTCCTTGCTTAGTGTCAATTTGATTTGCCTGACGCAGCTGTATCTGCATCGTTTTGTCACGTGCTAAGAGTGCTTCAGACCCTTCTTTCAAATTCTTCTTAACAAAAGATCATCTTAGGCTAGGAAGGAATCTGGGAAACGCGTTTGCTTCTTACTGGAGCCTTAAAAAGGATCTAAAGAAACTCTTACCGATAAGATCTTCTTAACCCCTCACCACTCCGACGGCTCGTATACGGGCCCATCAGGGAAGTTAAAAACAAGAAAAGATTTCATTTTATCTTGAGTACGTCCTTTACAGGCATTTTAAGAAAATGTTACCGGAGTGGTAAGGGGTTAAATGAAACTGGGAAATGTGGCCTTTGCATGTAATCAGTCATGCGAAAAATTTGTTTTGCGTCCAGCGTGCAAGCGGCTTTACTGAGCATAGAACGCAAGCATTACACTGCCTGATACAGTTTGTGGCTGGCTGAGAAAGATGTGAAGTCGTTAGTTTGCATCACAGATTCAGCTGCGTTGATTAAGCCAGGTCGAGTTTCCATTACGCGTGCCAACCGCATTTAATCTGACATCAGCACAATCGATATAGATACTATAATTTATGTCCGGATTCTGGTAGTTACTTTAAATAGTGGTTGCTGTAATTATTTATTGCATTGAAATGTGCCTGACATTCTGGAAACCTGCCTGTGAGGTTTTGGTGACGTGTGCGCACTGTGCGCCGGTCAGCCAAATTACCACTTCACAGAAAGTGAACCAAGTTGGAGCTGGCGAGCTTTCTGCACAACCTCAGCGGAGACTTTTGCAACGAAATTGTCACTGTGTCTTGATGAATATGTGAGACCTCCCCCTACTACACCGCCACACCCATCTCGGCGCACATCCGTCTACCAAATTGAAAATTGAAAATGACCAAGGTTGCATACCACAGACAAATTTATTTACTATCCTTTGTCCAATATCAAACCAGTAAGGGAAGACTGTATTTATTCACGCAACGTCTTTACTCACTGCATGTTTCCACACACCAGTAATGATATTGAACACAAAAGCATTTAAGGGTGTATTCAGACCAGGAAAGTTTGATAGTTCACTTGCTTTGGTCCGAACCAAATGTTTTTTTCATTTTTTTTCATTTTGGTGCGGTTCGCTTTCACACCTCCAAAAGATCCGCACCAGGGTTCCTTTGGTCCGGACCGAGTCCGACCTTTTCAGCTCGGTCTCGATCCGCTTTTTTGGTCCGGACCAGAGTTCGGCGGTTGTATTCAGACCACCCCAAAAGGTCCGGACCAAATAAAATTTGGTTCGTTTGGTCGTTTGGTCCAGACCAAACAGCGTAGGTGTGAATACGCCCTCAATTGAAGCATGAGGTTTGGGGAACTTCTTTTTCATTTGGCTCCGTACTCACTACTATATTTGTGACTAAACGTGCTAAAACAGCATCATCAAAGGGTTTCTAGTGCAATTAAACCACACAGAAATGATTATACATTCTCCACCTATTTCAGAAGATCATAATAATATTTAGGACAGATTAATTTGCACTCAATTGCTTCCATAGTGCAATAGAGTTGTAACAGGCAAGTTAGCCTTTATAAGCCTAAAAAATAAGGTAGAGGGAAAAAGACGGAATTTTTTCAGGAAAGGTATGCAATAATCTAAGCATTACCAGTTTAAATTTTGGGACTTTAAGGTCCCAAATTATGCCACCAGGTATACAGCTAATTAGCTATTATGAGCCAGATGAAAGTCTCCCCTTCCTGACATCTCAAGTGGGAGTGACCATCAGTGGCGGCTCGTGAATTGGCAACAGGGGAAGCCCAAACAATCCCTTAAAGTTCATGATTGTTCATGACCTGTTTTCAATTATTCATTTAAATTACCATAACATAAAATGAAACCAGTTTTCATTTATAACGCATACTGATTACGATTCCTGACTTCTCACACTTTTATTTACTCAGGGGTTGGGGCTGGAAGCAATGCATTTGTTTCATGATTGTTTAAATGAAATAAGATAATTTGAAACGTCTTTGTGCAATTCCATTGCTTCAAACTCCTCCATGCACAAGTACTTAAATTCCACGCGAAAATCTCTTACATGTGCCTAGATAGAATAATTGCTGTCTACAGCAGAGGAATGTAAAAATGCCACTTAACTCATGCCGAATGCGCGAGAGTTGACAGGTGTAGCAGGGCCCGGGTGGGGACTTGAACCTCCAGAGTACCGGGTAAGAGTCATGCGCGCTGACCACATCGCCAAAGAGCCAGGCTCGTTAGCAAAGTAGCCAAGGCACGTACTTATCAGGAGACACTCTCAGTGACAGGACCCTTCAACTGTCACATCTCTCCCCCTCTTTCGTGAGCGTGTCCTCACGCTCCATGCTTGACGCATGCTGCCATCCATTAGGATGCCCCAGATCCTGCCGATTACGCCAGAATGTAGCAGGCCAAAGGAGGGCCCGGGCGGGGACTTGAACCTCCAGACTCCCGGGTAAGAGTCATGCGCGCTGACCACGTCGCCAAAGAGCCAGGCTCAAGGTAGCCAGGGCACGTACTTATTCGGAGACACTTCCAGTGACAGGACCCTTCAACTGTCACACAGGTATGCGTTATTAATGAAAACTGGCCGCATCAGATAATGTTTTCGGAGTTTCTGTTATTGTAATTTAAATGAATGATTGAAAACAAGTCATGAACAATCATTAACTTTAAGGAATTGTTTGGGCTTCCCCTGTTGCCAATTCACGAGCCGCCACTGGTGACCACCCAGAACAATGAAATCTGATTGACTGCTTGGCTGGTGTTGATCAGCTCTTCTTGCCTCTGGCAAGTTACTTCCCCTTGTGATGTCAAGAGGGGAAAGATTTTCAAGTGGTTTGGAATAACTCATTAGCCGTGCAGCTAGTGACATAAGGGGGGACCTTTAAAGGAGCTGCATCACAATGACTGCGCCTGCTCAGAACTCAAGGCCTGAGAAAGTGAATCTGCTCGACTGCAAACCATATAGAGCAAGAGCTCGGGAAGTCAGGATAGCTGGAAAGCTAACCAATTTATCTGTGTAATACAACGCTACATATGCACCTCTGTTCAAGAAAATGGTCGTCTGCCGAGCATACTGTGGTGGGCGCAGTCGACAGAGTCGAGAGTATAACATCAAAAAATTGAGCTACATCAGCTCATAACCTCACCAGATGAAACCAAAGGCTAAACGTTTAGTACAACCCTCTGTATCATGAATTGGCAATGCCAGACTATTCCACTGGTGGGGTACCTCTGCCTGGCTTCCCAAAATGATCACAGCCCCTCACTGATCTAGATCAACTCATGAGCTAACGAAATCAAGTCAAGGGCAGGATTTCACTTATTAACCTATAAATACAAGTAAATGGTGCGGTGGTGTATTTTCTTGGAAGTTGACTATAAATTAAGTAAGACAGTTTTTCTTGACCCATTGGCCTACTCTGTGGGTAGCATAATCCTGTGTGGCTGTAGTCCATCCCAGAAGCATGTTTCATACCTTGTGATTGAAGTATTGACCCACAGCTGCCATTTCTCAACAAAGGAAATGGGAATCTGAGAAGGTGTCAGGGGTAAGTTTCTCTATCTTATTAAATAAAAACCATATTAATAAAAATCCAACTTGAAAGAAAGGGGAATTTGTAGTGTACAAGTAAAATGTTCACTGTTCATTACAAAGTTTTTGTTGATCATAGCACAAGGCCTGAGGAGTGAGGAGTGTAACTTGTACTTGCGCCATGAATACAGTGCCGTGAAAAGTCTTTGACTCCTTCCTGATTTTTTTTTTTTTTTTTTGCAAATTTGTCAGGCTTAAATATTTCAGATCATCAAACAAGTGCTAATATTAGACAAAGATCACCCGAGTAAATTCAAAATGCAGTTTTTAAATGATGACATTTTTTTTGTTCAATTTCACTGGCCACACCCAGGCCTGATAACTGTCAGACCTGTTTAATCAAGAAATCACTTGAATAAAACCTGTCTGACAAAGTGAAGTAGGCTGAAAGATCTCAAAAAGCAACTCATCATGCCATGATTCAAAGAAGAATGAGAGAGATGAGAAACAAAGTCATTGATATCAATCAGTCTGGAAAGGGTTACAACGCCATTTCTAAGGCTTTGAGACTCCAACAAACCATGGTGAGAGCCTTGTCCACAAGTGGAGAAAACTTGGAACAGTGGTGAACCTTTCCAGGAGTGGCTGGCATACCAAAATTATTCCAAGAGCTCATCAATGACTCATCCAGAGGATCACAAAAGAACCCAGAACAACATGTAAAGAACTGCAGGTCTCACATGCCTCAGTTGAAGTCAGTGTTCATGATTCAACAATGAGAAAGAGACTGGGCAAAAATGGCATCCATGGGAGAGTTCCAAGGTGAAAACCACTGCTGACCAATGTAAGAGGGAAGCCAGGAGATAACATGGACATGCAACCAAAAGTGCCTTATTGCCCTCAGTTCCTAACATAGTGGGGTAATAAAAGCATATGAGCCTATACTCCCTCCACAGCTGGCATCGTCTCCAGTCAGGCATGGCTGGTAACAGTGGGGTAGTAAAGCCATCAGGGTCCAGACACCCTCTACAGCTGCACCCCCCCAATTCTACCACTGAGATAAGGGGGCCTGGAACTGGACACTTCAGCAGGGTGTGACCTGTGCTCTCTGCCCCATTAGTGCCATAGTGACCTCTTCTGGACACACTGTCACCGCACCTTTTCATTTCATCACTGTGACTGTTCTGAGTTAAGAGTTTCAATTTAAACAAAACCCACTGTTACACTGTTTTAACTGCCCTCATGTCATCACTGAATTACTGTATTATACTTGGGGTAATAGTGATGTGAGTTTCATGGGGAATGGGTCTGTTGGGAAGGAAATTCATAATAATTACATCATCATAATTCTCTACGTAACCGTGTTTGGTATGCATCTCTTCAGCTAAATTCAAGGAGTTGAATGAGATGCATTTCATATCCACTGTATTTCAAGAAAACATAGTTTCTGTTCCCCAGCAATAATTTGTCCTGAACCAGAGTTATCTCTTGAGGTGTATTTACAATCATCTCTCCCCCTTTGCAGAAAGTGCTTTGCGACCTCCCCGAGATCTGTCTCCAAGGGTCCTGGCACTGGTCTAATTACTTTTATTATCTCCTTTGAATAATAAATGTTTTCTTATTTCCTCCGGAGGGGGAAATCTAATTCCGATTTGGGCCATCTGGGCGGCCTTAAATCTGAGAGAGACGACCTAATCTGGGAAGCTCGTACCCGACTTCCCATACTTTGGTCCGTGCGTATTTCTAGCTTAATAATTTCATAATTCGGACTTTTGCACGACCATTTGTATGTAGCCTTTTTCGCCAGGTATGACTTTTCTCTCATTTTCTATGTGTGTAACTTATGATTGGTTTGACGCTGGTCTGTTTGATTTAAGCCCTTCCCTACCTGATGAATAAACTATTGTTATTTCTTTAAACTTGCGTGGTCTCACTGGCTCTTAAGTCTTGTACATTCTTTCAAGCTACGTCACGCTGGAGACTTAGGGGTATGCTCAACCAAGGACTGACTGATCAGCGGCTTTGGGATGAGAATCGGTTTTAATCAAGTTAGATAGGCAGCCAGGATCGACCAACATAAGAATTCATGTTTGCCAGCTCTGGGATTTTTAGCCTGAAGTAAACTCATAAGACGAAAAGTCAGTTATCTGTTGAAAATTCATATAAGCGGAGCCCATGGGCGGGCTGAATCTGGGTTCGCTGTAATTCAAGCCAAAAGATGCTGTTGCAGTGATTGCTGACTTCTAATCCTCTGGTATTACCGACGAACCTAAGCAGCGGAAATAGTACTAAAAACCCGGGGGTATATATTTTAGTGACGTAGGCTTGCATTTATGAGTCCGGGAATAATCTCCCCGAAATCTACGCAGGTGTTCCCTAAATTATCAATTCTAATTCTAATTTGGAGTCAGATATGTAACGAGGATATAATTAAATTTTGTATTCTAAATGTATTATGGAGTCAGATTTGAAGCGAGAATAATATTGTAATCGTTATGCTTAGTTTGCTTCAATCACTGATAAATCTGACGTTTTCAGTTGCTGCGTGTGTCCCAATGTGCACCTGGGATTATTCGCAGCATGACTTTGAGTTAGAGGATTCCGTGATTTCGGCATAGCCCCGTTTTCGAACGGAGAACTAATGAGAACACCTCGGGTAAGTCTCAATCTGGGTCCAAGGCGGGACACAGGCATAAAAGATTTAATTGACACGTTCCATTGCCTCATAACATCTGGATTCTACACGCATAAACCTTCGCCCCTGGCTCCTCCGTCGTTGGTCGAGCTGTGTGGGTTCTACACCAAAAAGTACACAAAGACTTGTCTCACATTTGCCAAAAAACATCTTGATGATCCCCAAGACTTTTGGGAAAATATTCTGTGGACTGGCTCCTGGGCCAATCATCTGATTCCACCCCATCCTTGCCAATCCACCTTCATTTTGCACATATTTAGTTTCTCAAGTAATATACTTTTTATAGGGGAAAGTTTTCTGCATAAATTTGAGGATTCAAAGTGCTATTTTAGCAGTCAAGCCAAAGGACATGCAGAATATGAGCTGGTTTTCTAACCAGCATTAGGCATCATAGAAGAAGATACCTTTTTCAATGATTATTGCGGTTGGAAAAGTTTACATTTTTTCATGTCCCTCCGCTAAAGTACTAAAGTAGCCAGTACTAAAGAGTCGTCTGATTCCACATAAAACTCTTAAATATATAAAGCATAATGCCCGAGTAACTACAATATATAAATACAATGCAAGATGATAACGGATTAGCAAGGATGGAAGTAGTTTTTGACTGGCAGTCTAGCGGATTCACTTTCTTTAAAGCTATGAGCATACACATTAATCGTGACACAGCTTCTTTAAGGGGGCCAAGGTCAAGGTCACTGAAAAACAGAAAATCGTTTAAAACGTCTGCCTTGTGGTGGATATGTTGTGCCTGGTGCCTCTTGTTGTCTTTAAGACAAAACTTTATAAAATTATTAAGACAAAAATACTAAATATGAATTGTTGATTGATTACACTTTGGCGAATAGTAATTTATGTAAAAGAATCTACAAATATAAGCCGAGTGTTTTCTCCACGCCTGGCAACAGATCTGAACTGCAACCCACCGGCGTTGTATTTGAGAACTGCCTGCCACCCTGTGGTTTGTTTTAGGAATTACACTTTCCTTTCTGAGCTGTATCGACGAAACTTATGACATGGAAAATTAAATTACGATCGTGCTATCACACTGAATTCGCAAACACTTCATCTATTTTTAAACCATATTTTCAGCTCTTGAAGGAAATCTGATTAATTTTATTTTAGTGTCAGCACATGTTGGGTTTGTTATAATTGAAGGGGAGCAGAATCTCTCTTGTTGCTTCTTTAATGACTTAGGCGGCTGATGACAAACAGGAGCTCTCATTAACCGCAAGGCCAGCTGGGTACTCATATCATCCACGGCCACGAGTCCCGATGGGTGACTCTTACGTTTCCCATTAGTCAGCATTTCGTTCCAAAATGCTTTCTGTATCCAACAATATCCCGGCATCAGTGATGCTTACCGGTTCTATTTTAACTAGAATTGCGTCAACTTATGTTAAAGAGCTTCCGTAACACGGATTACCAATGCAGTCTTTTCATTCGAATCCAAACGTTTATCATTTGTAATCGCTCATATCGCGCAATCTTTATTATTGTAGCACTGGATGTGTTTCAGAAAGTGTACTGCGCCTTTAAAAACACGAGCGACTGCGGGGCGCAGGTAAACAAATGCGACTGACGTCTTTCCGACACAAGAAACTTGCTGGGTTTGCAAGCTTGTTACTTTTCGACGGTTATAAAATGGTGGTGATATTGTGATCGAAGAGATCCTTTCCAAACAAAATAAATAAATTATTACATTAATTTAAAAACTCTCAGGAGAGTAGAGCCTTTCATGAGGATGAATGTCGAGCTGACGCTTGGCTCAGGGCTTGCTTTCAGAACCCATTGCTGAGCCAGGAAGAGTCACATGAATTGAAGTTGAAGATGGCGGAGCAGTATTCAGCATCGTCAGGGCACAGCGGGGATTTGCAAGTTCATGATAATTTGGACCGAAATTCCGCTGGTGGAGTTTCACAGAAAAAAGAAAATAACGGTCATTATGCCAGCAGTCCAGAGGAGTCATTTTCCCCTACCTCGGTCATATATTTTAAAGAGGCATTAAGTTCTGGGAACATACAGTTTGCAAAGAGGGAACCTGGGCTTCATGAATCGCCACAATATGAGTTTCAAATCCGGAAAATCAGGAGTAAAAGTAAGTGTGGGGATTTGGCGAAGTTATTTAAAAGTCTCCCATTACCTTTGTATATTCTAAAGCTCTTAGTTCTATAGCTAGCGAACTGGCTAGTTTGTTAACTCGCTGAAGACAAGCGTATTGTGCGAAGATGCAGGAGTGAGTTTCTCGCTGTGTCTCCGCAGCCTACAAAAAGGTTTTATCTTCGGAAAATGGGTTTGAGCTCGATAGCCTTCTGTGCCATCACGAAATGCGTTTTTATGCGTCGAGTCGAGGGCGAGTTAAACTGAACCAACCTCATAGTTGGGTATGCTGCGGATGTCCTTCTCCAAAATCCCGTTTGGGCTCTCCGGTGGCTTGCAAGCGGAAGCCAGTAATCGCTAGTCGGTCTTTAGTTTACACAATTTCCTTCGTGCACATGGAATAAACGAATACGTATTAACGTGAGCAACATCAGAAAATATCGGGAAATTAATGCGCGGATACCAGCTAGCTGCAAAGTGGTTAATGAGTCAAAAGGACGTGTAAGTTACGGCAGCTGCTATTCTGCTGCTGTTTGCACCATACAAACACCTGACCAACTGTCAGAGCTCACGGCTTTACCTATTTTATGTTTCATTTTGTGTTTTATCGTGAGTATATGATTTACTGTTGCACACCAAATCGCCCTTTAAGGGACAATTAATAAAGTAAAGTGAAGTGAAAAGAGCATATTGTCATCGTCTTGGCTCAGTAAGTTAGGTGACTGAAGATGGTATTATCCTGACGAAACGAAGTTAGCGGAGTTCAAGTTGTCATCTGAGCTCCAAGTCAGATGCTGAAAAATCAAAGTTAGTAGACCCAAGGACTTACACCGGGGAAAATAAGTGTTGAACGCATAATTTTTCTCAGTAAACATATTTCTAATGGGGCTATTGACATGAAATTTTCACCAGATGTCGGTTACACCCCAAGTAATCCATGCATACAAAGCAATCGAAACAAATAAGTCAATAAATGTAGTTATATGTAATAAAGTGGAATGACAGAGGGAATGAGTAGGTCTATGGAACACATGAGTAAAAGGAGGTGCAAAACGGCATGTAAAGCCAAGAAACCAGCTGAGATCTGTCAGTGCTGTATTTAGAAAACAATCCTGCCTCCTATCAGTGGAAATTAATATCAGCTGGTTTAGTCCTAATTGATGGCCTATAAAAAGTTTTCACATGACTAAGGTCACACAAGAAGCATCTCATGATGGGTAAAAGCAAAGAGCTCTCGCAAGACCTTCACAACTGTATTGATGCAAAACATACTGATGACACTGGTTACAGACATATTTCTAAACTTCTGAATGTTCCAGTGAGGACTGTTGGGCCCATAATCTGGAAGTGGAAAGAACATCTTTTCACCATAAACCAGCCATGACCAGGTGCTCCTTGCAAGATTTCTGATAGAGGAGTCAAAAGAATAATCAGAAGAGTTGTCCAAGAGCTAAGGACCACTTGTGGAGAGCTTCAGAAAGACATGGAATTGGCAGGTACAGTTGTTTCAAAGTAAACAATAAGCAATGCACTCAACCGCCATGGACCTATGCACACTCACTGCGCAAGACTCCATTGCTGAAGAAAAAGCATGTTAAAGCTTGTTTTAAATTTGCTCCACAACATTTGAACAAGCCTAGGAAATACTGGGAGAATGCAGTCTTGTCAGCTGTGACCAAAATTGAACTCTTTGGATGTCATAGCACACACCATGTTTGGAGGACAAGCGGCACTGCACATCACCCCCAGAACACCATACCAACAGTGAAGTTTGGAGGTGGGAACATCATGGTGTGGGGCTGTTTTTCAGCTCATAGTACCGCAGACTTCAGGTAATTGAAGGAAGGATGAATGGAGAAATGTACCGAGACATCCTTGATAAGAATCTGCTGCCATCTACCAGGATGCTGAAGATGAAACGTGGGTGGATATTTCAGCAAGACATTGATCCCAAACGCACAGCCATGTAGATTCTCAGTTAGTTTCAGAAAAAGAAAATAAAACTGCTAGAATGGCCACAGTCATTCACCCAACTTGAATCCAGTTGAAAATCTATGGAAAGAATTGATGATCAGGGTTCATAGAAGAGGCCCCTGGAACCTTCAAGATTTGAAGACAGTTTGTGAGGAAGAATTGGCCCGAAATCACACCTGAGCAATGCATGCGACTAGTTTCTCCATACAGGAGGCATCTTGAAGCTGTCATTATCAACACAGTCTTTTCTACTAAGTATTAAATACATTTATGTTCAATACTTTCCCCCCTATGTCATTCCATTTTATTTCACATAATTTATGGACTTTTCGTTCTGATTTCTTTGTATGTGTGGATAACTTGCGTTGTTACCGACATCTGGTGAAAATTTCATGTCAATGGCCCCATTAGAAATATATTAACTGAGAAAAATGTTGACGCGATCAATACTTATTTTCCCCGCTGTACCTCCGTTTCTTCACATTTTTGCTTTGGAAGCCAAATTGTGACAGTGGTATTAGAGATGGATTTGAACGCAATGGAAAATCTGAATAAATGTGAGCTGTAAAATGACCAATTCAGGTACTTTCATTTAGGGAATTATTATGACAGATTTAGATAAAGGATTAATGGCCTGTTCTCTATGGAATGCACTAAAAATACCGTGCTCAATGGAAAATGTCATGAGTTTAAGGATTAAGGAAAGATGTAAGAGGGGGCCGCCAAGCCAATGTTGACATGGAGATAAAAAAAAAAAGTATGCATTATGATTGGTCATTATAAGTGGAAAACACATTGTAATATATTGCTAAACTGTAAAAATGGAAATAATTATGTATAAGTATATATGTATAATATATTGAAATAAATACATTGAAACTAATTAATACTATTGTTGTCATTCCGTGACAATTTGCCTCTTGTAATTCCGTGACATTGACTTTTTGAATTCTCTTGGCCGTAAAGCAGGGTTGAAGTCAATATTTGTTTCTATAATTTAAAGTATTAACAAAAGACACCTTAAATATGAACATATTGAAGTTTCATAACTTAACTATGATAGGAACATCACTTTCTGGATACTTAAACACAACATTAAAAAAAACCATGTCAATTTTGTGTAATTCCGTGACGGAGTAGTTTTTGCTTGTTTCTTCTATGAAAATTTCGCAAAAAATATATTTTCACTTAATGATATTAAAGAACACGTTAATACCTTCAATATGACATATCATACTTGATTTTCTCTTATTTAGTTGTAGAGTTACAACCCAAAATGTAATGGGACTGTAATTCCGTGACAGCTTGGCGGCCCCCAAGAGAAGCCTACTGCTCTCTTTCTAGACGCCATTATCGTACGCCCCTTACTCTCGATGTATGATTGCTTTCGTGAATGGCCAGATGGATAGTGCACTGCTTTTATTATTATGGGACGGTCCATCTTCTCTCCTGAGGAATGGTACATGTACATGTACCCCCTACTGAAATAAAATAAATATTGAAGCACCTTTCCTGAACATTTAGAGAAGTCAAACAGCTTTTATCATGGCTGCCACACAAGTATTACGGGGTCATTTTCAAGAAATTGGGAACTTTTCCAAGCAAAAAAGACTAGTGGAACATAGTCTGGGTATGTCAACGACTACATATCAGTCCGCTTTCCTGATTGTTGCCAGCTTGTCCTGGCACCTTATGGAAAAATGGTCTTCTTGGCAAATAAAGGTGACTGGAACAAAATAATGTGGATGATCATTATTCTTTCCAATCCTGGATTTTCACCACCGGTTATGACTCCGTACCTCTTAGACCAAAGAACAGATGCTCCCAGTAGTCAAATCACAGTAATGTAAGGATTAGAACGATAAAATAAAATCAGTGTGGTTTCAAAGGACAAATTAAATCAGGCTCCACGTGTTATACCAGTATAATACCAGTATGCCTGTGTCTGAGCTATGATATAAATAGTTTATGACCAATGTATCACAAGAAATGATGAATTCAATAAATCCGCTATAAGAAATACTAGTGGAATTTTTTGACTTCTGCTTATTTAAAGCAGGAGTAGCCTGCTGTTACAGGGATTTAGCTGCGTGTGTGGCAAGAGCATCGGACTTGGCTTCTCTCAGAAATTACCTAGTCTATGGTTGTTTGCGCAGATATAGACGCTGGCATCTAAAAATTCAAAAATATAATTCCTCAATCATTCTTTAATTAAATTTCCAAATGTCTTGCTTCACTGGAATAATTTTTTCAGAGTCTCTGTGACACAAATTATTTATATAGCTATATAAAGCCTAATCAGGCTCATGCATTACTGGGAAAAAAATTATTTGTATTCTGCACAAAGGGGTTAATGCAGACATTTAATCTTCATTTATTTTGCTTCACATACACGATTTTATCGAACAGGTAGTATTGGAACGTACTGAGGCAAGTGGATTAGGATACCAAGCATGCATAATCTTGTCGGGAAAAGCTGCTGTAGTTGCGCTGCCTTCCCTTGATAAATGCTGTGTTTCCAGAAACAGACATTTGGCTTTTTTTTTTTTTTTTTTTTAAACTCAACTGTTTGTTGACCGGCTGAGTCAACAAACTCGATTTCCGTCGTCTGATGTCCATGAACAATTCTGCCCATAACCTCTAGTGCTCACCAATATTGATCTAATTTGACGGAACCTGGTATGCAACATCTTTAGCTCATTGGCTAATTTTGTTTAGCATTTTGGCCCAGCACTCTAAAAAGTGGGCGTGGTAGGGCGATTGTACTGAAAACCTGAAGTTGTCCAATATAGATGTTTCTGAAATGGATAAAGGGCAAAGATGGGTTAGCAAGGAAACGCACAGCCAAGGAATTTCAGCTTTACTTGAAGCTCAACTAGTCTTTACTGCTAAAATTAGTTCTTATATCACTACCATATTAAAAAAAAAAAAAAATTGGTGTAAAGCAAACATTCATGACACCAAGTGATTTATTGATATGAATGATAGAACCGGCTTCTATCGGAGGATTTCTGAATTTACACATTAAGAATTCTAGCATTTTTTTTTTCTTTTACAAACTGCAGTTTTTGACAAATGAATGCGAATGCGGCTTTAGAGAAACCACTCCACAATTTTAAATAACAACAGTGTTTGCCTGTACTGTGTAGGCTTCGCTTCTAGTAATCCAACTGTTTGCTTTTGGTAATTTCTGGAAATACCTGAAATAGGGTGGCTACTTGGCTGCAGTCCTGTTTCGGCTTTGCATGACCTTCAGAGTTTGATGGGTTTCCCTCATTTCTTTGCACCTGCAAGCAAGGTAGCCTGTCCATTGTGGCTGTTTTAAAAAGCAGTATCTTGAGTATAAACGGGCTATGTTACGTCTGCTCCATTTGTCAGATTTATTGATGGTCGTGTGACTCTGAAGCAGTGAAAATTCGCCAGTTTTCATTACAGTGCCGCCATTGTTTTAGTACGTCTTCAGGATAAGTTATTCTTTCCCCCTCTTGTTTACTGCAACTCCTCATCAAACTGGGTGCTTGCAAATATTAATGTGCGAATTCATGATCTTTCGAATAGAATTTCTTACAGAAGTTTTATGGAGAGAACAAGCAGATAGCCATTGCTTAGGCTAACTTAAATCTACATCATAAGAATTCAAATGCCATATTTGGAGGAGGTACACTACCACGCAAAAGTTTAGAATTGCTTGTCATTTAAGTAGATGTTGCCATTTTTCTGTAAAAATGGAAATATTATAATTACATATGTCTTTTGGCCTTAGTGTTTGCGTCTCTGTCACCAAAAACACGCAAAATACTTAAGGCTTTTTAATAAAATACAAATTTCTCCATGTTGTTGGTTGCTATTTACCGAAACTGAAATATTTCTTCTGTTCAGCTTTTTCACTTTGAGCCTTAGTGATATCATCTAGGAAGAGAACATGGAGGACAACACTCATGCTCTACCCTGACTCAAAAAATGTTGGGACAGTTCGGAAAATGCTCATGGAAACAGAAAATGGTGATTCTTCTTTGACTTTAATTTAATTGCTGGTGGTATGAATTCAAGATATTTTATGTTTTGTCTTGTCAGCTTCATTTCATCTGTAAATATATATCAATTCCTGCCAATCAGGCTTGCAAAGCATTCCAGAAATAAGCCCACTCTGCTTGGGAGAAATTGGTTGAGTTAAAAGTTGGGAATTATTGTTGCACATTAAAATTTTCTAAGATCAAATTTGTCTAGCCGTTGATCTAATTCTACAGCTTGGAGCAGATGGCTGTGTTGTGTGAAAGCTGTGGCCTGAGTCCTCATTCTTTTGCTGAATCACATTTCCGGTGCAAAAAGTGCCAGCATAGTGGATGTATTGATTATTTTTATTTATTTATTTTTTTGAATGTTCATAATTGCGGTCATAGTCTCAGATAGTGGATGTTTAATTGTTCTGTAGGAAATATTTGATATTTAGCTTTTAAATGGAGAATTAATCTGCAAACATATAGATGCTGTTATTCTCATGTTATCGATGCGAGGCTCAGCTTTCTGCCTGCAGGAATACATTGGGGGCACAGAATTACTCTGTATTTGATTAACAGGCCTGCTTCCTAGGCAAGGAATGCTGTCAATACAAGAGAGCTGGATGAGCTTCTATCGCTACAACAGGCATGTTTGGAATTTTTTTTTTTTTTTTAATGCAGCGAGCACCTGCTCATGTGATGGCAAATTGTTAGTGCGGCTCATCAGCCTGCCATTTTGGTCCACACCCACCCCAGTGAACTGCGGAGCGGAAGGTTTTAATTCGTGGAGCGGCGACTGGCTTTTGTGGCTCTTCCAAACTCGACCGCAGTGATAGCTTTGAGCAGCGGAGCAGCGAGGACAGCTGGCCAGCCTTTCTTTCAGGGTCGGCAGCTCTCTCATCCTCGTGCATCAGTAGAGGGGGAGGAGGCAGAGGAGAGCATCTCCTTCAGCTCAGAGGAGAGGATCGCTGCCAGCTGCTTCTCCTCTCCTTTCCCCCCCTTTTGGCTTTTTTTTTGTGCTTCATTTTCTCTATGCTGCATAGCCTGTGCATAAACTACCAGTGCAGAAGCTGAAGGATTTGGTTCTTTTTTTCTGTCTTTTTTTGGGGTTTTTTTTTTTTGTCTGTTTGTTTGTTTACATTTTGCGAGTTTAGTTGTTGGTCGCTTAGCTTTTTTCCACCATTTTCCGCTGCTGTCGGCACACCAGCTGAGTCATCATGTCTGACCTGACGCCCCAGAGCGACACCCCAACCCCCACCACTGAAAAGATCACACAGGCGGCAAGAGAGACCATTTACCTGTGCAATTTCAGGGTTTCTGTGGATGGGGAGTGGCTCTGTCTGCGTGAGCTCAACGACATTTCACTCACCCCTGACCTCGAGCCGGCCCACGAAGGTACGTAAGCGCAGGGCGTATGACAGTGTGACGGGAGCAAGCTGTGAAGCCAGGCTCAGCAGGTACAGTGTGATTGGAGTCAGTGGGGTCTGTCAATCCTCAGTGGGTCGCTATGTCAGTGTTCACTAAATGCTCTCATTCATAAGTCATGCAGCAAGCCAGGATTTTTTACGCGACGAATCTACTAAGCTGTGGAGCTCAGTTAGCTGGCTGAAAGCAAACTTGCCATTTGCTAACAATATTTTTATAGTCAGTATGATTGCTTGTACCTTTTTGGGGTTTTTTTTTTTTTTTTGCTCATTGCTGCATGTGTATCAGGTGCATGGACTGAAGTGTCTTGGGCAATGTACCGGGTGGAAACGTGATTGAATTTCGTAAGTTAGGGATTTTTTCATTATTATTATCATTTTTTTTTTTTTGTAAACCAATTCTCTTTTGTTATACAGTACATTTCTCACCAAAAACATTAATACTGGCATACTGAAAGCTACAATTTGTGAAGTATTCAGTCTTTGCACCATTGGTCCTGAATTAATTCACAAGAATGTTTTTATTTATTCTGGGAAGATGTAAATCAATGTTGTGATCATTTCTTCTCCTCTAAAATAGCCCATTTCAAACCCATTATTGGGAGGTCGATTTAGCCTTAAGATAGAAGCTGCCTAACCAAGATTTGTATCAATCTTCATCAAGATCACTGCTTTAAAAGAAAATCTACATACAAAACTCAAAACCAGTGAAGTTGGCACGTTATGTAAATCGTAGATAAATACAGAATACAATGATTTGCAAATCCTTTTGAACTTATATTCAATTGAATACACTGCAAAGACAAGATTTTTAATGTTCAAACTGAGAAACATTTTTTTTTTTTTTGCAAATAATCGTTAACTTAGAATTTAAAGGCAGCAACACATTGCAAAAAAGTTGGCACAGGGGCCTTTTTACTACTGTGTTGCAGCGCCTTTCCTTTTAACGACACTCAGTAAACGTTTGGGAACTGAGGAGACCAATTTTTGAAGCTTTTCAGGTGGAATTCTTTCCCATTCTTGCTTGATGTACAGCTTAAGTTGTTCAACAGTCCGGGGTTTCCGTTGTCGTATTTTACGCTTCATAATGCGCCTCACATTTTCAATGGGAGACAGGTCTGGACTACAGGCAGGCCAGTCTAGTATCCGCACTCTTTTACTACGGAGCCATGCTGTTGTAACATGTGCAGAATGTGGCTTGGCATTGTCTTGCTGAAATAAGCAGGGGCGTCCATGAAAAAGACGTTGCTTGGATGGCAACATATGTTGCTCCAAAACCTGTATGTACCTTTCAGCATTAATGGTGCCTTCACATAAGTGTAAGTTGCCCATGCCATGGGCACTAATACACCCCCATACCATCACAGATGCAGGCTTTTGAACTTTTTGCGCCTATAACAGTCCGGATGGTTCTTCTCCTCTTTGGTCCGGAGGACACGACGTCCACAGTTTCCAAAAACAATTTGAAATGTGGACTCGTCAGACCACGGAACACTTTTCCACTTTGCATCAGTCCATCTTAGATGAGCTTGGGCCCAGCGAAGCCGGCGGCGTTTCTGGGTGCTGTTGATAATTGGCTTTCGCTTTGCATTGTTTTAACTTGCACTTGCAGATGTAGCGACGAACTATAGTTACCGACAGTGGTTTTCTGAAGTGTTCCTGAGCCCATGTGGTGATGTCCTTTACACACTGATGTCGGTTTTTGATGCAGTGCCGCCTGAGGGATCGAAGGTCACGGGCATTCAATGTTGGTTTTCGGCCTTGTCGCTTACGTGCAGTGATCCAGATTCTCTGAACCTTTTGACGATATTACGTACCGTAGATGATGAAATCCCTATATTTCTTGCAATTGCTCAATGAGGACTGTTGTTTTTAAACTGTTCGACAATCAGCTCACGCATTTGTTCACTAAGTGTTGACCCTCGCCCCATCTTTGTTTGTGAATGACCGAGCATTTCAGGGAAGGTGCTTTTATACCCAATCATGGCACCCACCTGTTCCCAATTAGCCCGTTCACCTGTGGGATGTTCCAAATAAGTGTTTGATGAGCATTCCTCAACTCTCTCAGTCTTTTTTGCCACTTGTGCCAGCTTTTTTGAAACATGTTGCAGGCATCAAATTCCAAATGAGCTAATATTTGCAAAAAATTACAAAGTTTACCTGTTCGAACATTAAGTAACTTGTCTTTGCAGTGTATTCAATTGAATATAGGTTGAAAAGGATTTGCAAATCATTGTATTCTGTTTTTGTTTACGATTTACACAACGTGCCAACTCCACTGGTTTTGGGTTTTGTATTTACCAATGCTGATTGCTGCGTCAGACTTAGTTGGGAGCATGAATATTCTCATTATATGTTTATTATTTTGGTGCTTTAAAAATGTTTTTGTTGTTTGTTTGTTTTCAAGTCAGTTTTGGGCTGCTTTGTACTAGGCTGTGGCTCTTTAAGACTGACTGAGTTGTTAGAAAATACATCTGAAAAGTTTTTTTGCAAACATTACTTGTCAGACCGGGACACAACACATGCGCACTCAGGCAAGCAGTGGGTTTTGGTAGAGCTGAGATCAGCTCAGTTTTGGACTGTTTCCTGCAGTTTTCTTGCAGATGTGGTATTGGGCACGCGGGAGGTGAAGCGATTTGCGGATATTGGCTACATATTCGGGTACCATAGATTCAGCCCTTTTATGTTCTTGTGCAGTGGGGAGGATAGGGTGACCTATTTAGCCTCTTGGTGTAAGAGGAAAAGCAAGCAAAAATAATATACAAAGAGAGCAGCCGTGTATGTAATGGTCAGCTCATTGTAAACTCTTCAACAGGCAACTGTCAAACTTTGCCTTATCTTGTCGGCTGTAAAGATTGGCCGTAAATGTGAGATTGTTGCAATTTACAGTAGCTAAGTCAAAGGATTGGACCCTCAAATTTAAGATTGCGAGCCCCAAGTGAAGGTGTCCTGGGATTAGAAGTTTCAACTCCATCCATTTTTCATTCTTTCAATTCTATGTAAGCACTGTAATACATGATAATTCATGATGTAGTACATGCACGGTCCACTATTTAGTGCATCTTTTGATGAATATTGTCCATATTTAAAAAAAATAAATAAAATCAGTTTATGTAGAAAGAACAAAGAAGCATTGTTAAAAATTTGATCAGAGTGAGAAAGCAGTTGTGTATTTGTGTTGGAGAAATTTCAGACCAAAAAATAAGTCATTTGTAGCCTCAGGGCAGCTGTTGTTGGTTAGGGAGGCCGAGGAAAAAAAAAAAAACTGCTTCCTTTCAAAATTCACTTTCAATTTGGCTCTGTCTGGAGAATGGTGAATTCTGTACTTCTGTCTGATCTCATATTCAAAAAACCTGGACCAGAATTACTAACTGTACCAGTTTTCAGGTCTGTATATTTATCCAAAAGGAAGTTATGGACCACTAAAAATGCTTCCAAATAGAAAAGCTGTTTTCCAGATACCAAAAAGGTGGGCGACACCCTGTTTTGAAAGTGCCAAAAAGTGGTGGTTTCTTGGGCCTTAGCTTTTGATTTCGTCATAAGACACTCCAAGGTATTATTTTATTTATTTATTATATTCAAACAAAATCCAAGGGGGTCACTGGCGCATGTCTATGTGATTTGTTATGGAATGACCCTAAAAAAAAGGTTTAAATGTTATTTAGTAACTCTCATAACCCACTGACACAGGATTTCTCCTGCTGTAAATTGGTTTTGCCATGTCAGCATTTCCTTGTGAAAGCCAATGGAAATGTTTTCCTGGGCCGTGTCATGTCCTCACTTTGTGTTTATTATTTTCCTTTATTACAGGGAAGTCCCACCGAGTCGGGGAGCCCTGAATACAATAAAACAATTACAAAGTAGGTTAACAACACGGAGCACAGTAGAATTCACACAGTTAAATACAACATTTGCAGACTAAAGGAAATCAAACTTTAAAATACAATTAAAAATAAAAAAGAAAATTATAAAATAATTAAAAACATACCGGGACATTTTATTCTGATAATTATGTAGACCTACATAATGCATCACTTTGTTACTTCAGTTTTTGTTTTTTAATCCTCTTCATTGCTTTTAATTAAGACTAATGGAAGTATTTGACAAATTTAGCAGAGAAAATCCAAATGCTCAATGGTGTAAAGGTCAGCAACCCTTTACTGGAGAGGTCGCAAGTGGTTTTGCTGAGATGGGTCAAACTTTACCTCTGTACTTTTCTCACTCGATCTATCCTCCGATCTCCATACACCCGCCTCTCTCAGCCTCTGTTACTATAGTTATTTTGCGGTCAAGTCCATATGGTGAAATCTCCTCTGCTAACTGAGGTCTCTATCCTGGCCACAGTGGGATGAGACACCACTGCCCTCACATAAGCAGACAGAAACACAGTTGTGCGCGCACACACACAGGCAGATACACATGCACTCACACGCACATGTGCACTCACATACAGACACACACAGGCACACACTAACACAGGCTGCTGTCTTCTAACTTCCTTCCCTCCGGCCACCTGTACTGAAGTATACATGCAGTTTTTTCTCTCTCCATTCTTATTCAACTGCATTTCCTTACTTCAGGGCTTAATTTTCCGGCTGTGGCTTTTGTGTCTTTTTTATTTCCTTTGCTAAATATTCACTCTCCTGCAACCAACTTCATGCTTTCTGGGGTCACTTTTTTGCAGACTGTGCTGTGTTATCAACCTTTTCTTCTACAATGAACATGGCCTATGAACTAGAGATGCAATTATTAGGGCTCGAGCACCGACCGGTGCGCGAAGGTGCGAGGAAACTATCGTTTTTCTTCATCATCATCATCATCATCTTCTTCTTCTTCTTCTTCTTCTTCTTCTTCGAGAAGTAATTTGCATATACGTCAGGCTTGCGAAAAATTACAAACTATTGTTGTTCTTGAGCTTGGCCGTGCCCTGGTCGCTCGATAGCGTCACCAAACACGCGGCCATTTTGGAACGCACTTGCTCAGATTCTCAAGAAATTTGATGGGGCCATAGTAGTCATAATGAAGTTTTTGAAATTTTTTCACCTCACAGGAAGTGAGCTATGAGCCTTTTCCTGCATTTTTCCAGATTTTACAAATACATTTTTGAGGGCTTTATCATACTCAAAAACTCGCCAAACTTTGCTATTAGGTAAAAAATATGAAGATCTTCAAATTGATATCTGGGTACCTCCAGGAAATTGGGAGCAAAAGTGTGACATGGAAGTCAAAATTTCAGAATGGCTGTAGAACCAGTTGAATATGATTTTCTATTAGCCAAACAACCCCTTTTATCATAAAACAAAACCAAAACTCAGTATCTTTTTCAGGAAAAACTTTGTTGTGATGCCATTGCAGATTGAGCATTTCCAAAATACCTATGCTACGTGGACACCATTTCAGTAATTGATGGTTGTTTATAAAAAAAGAATGTCTCATATTCTTAATGGTGTTGTGGTAAAATAATCTCCTTCAGGATACATTTTAATTACACTAAACAAAAGACTGCATTACAAACTATAAAAATGGAATACGGATACATGAGTTTGTGGTATCTACGGTTGCAGGTTTCTTTAATATGGTCATCAACTTTCCAATTTTTATTTCAATGGTACAATACAAGAAAATAACTAGTTTGTGGTCATCCTCAACAAGTTGACATCCCTTACAAGCAGATATTTATGAACTTTAACTCATATAATCACTCAATGTTTGTTCAAAGTGTCTTTCAAATGCCACTGAATAGTCATTCCTATGCTACATGGACACCGTGTCCGAGTAAATCCACAACAAAATCTAGTTTTCTGTAATATGAGTTCCATTTTATGCAAGGTTCATTCTATATTGTTATGAAATTAATACAAACAAGTTACCAACCATCTAGAACCATTAGAAATGCAAAATAAAGTGGCAGTATTCAACATTTACCTATGCTACATGGACACCATGTCTGTAAAAGATCTAGTTTTCTGTGCAGCAGTGTTCTATTCTATGTAAGATCCAATCCATATTGATACACAGCGTGTTGTTGTCAATGAAGAAGTGTGGCATAAGCCTCTTTGCCGGAATATTCCATTTTGAAGCCGGGTTTGATTTTTTTGGAGACCGGTGCATGGTGCATGATGCTACATTTTACATCTTGGACACCACGCCGTGGAGTGAATACGATGTTATATCACAAAAACGATTATTCGCTATGGTTTTTTACTTTTTGTATATTTATTCCAATATTTTTGGACACCATGGTGGAAAATAAAATTAATTATATTTTTCCTGCGGGATGTGCATCAAGGTTTCTTCCGATGCTTCCTATTTCGTATAATGGGACACCACTGTAGCGTCGGTATTGCTTTATTGATTGAGTTGCTGCGAAGGGAAGTCCCAATGCCCGATCAATTTACTAGTTTTCCGGGAAAGTACTCATCATAACTAATGTTTATTTTAATGATAAATAGATAACAATGTGAAATTAATTGTATAAAAATCGGATTTTATTTGAAGTGTTTTTATGTCACGCTTTTTGATGAAAATAGTCTCAGACATCAGCAATATTTTTTTCGATTTTTTGTTCCTGGAGATTTTTTCTTTTCGATTTTTTCTGTCTCGCATATACCTTATGGTCATAGGCCTCTCCTAAAATGCCCCTTTAGATTTTTCCCTCAGGTTTTAAGAGCCGACGCAAGGGTCAAAAAGACACCCTTTGGATGTTTGGAATTGCGCCCAGTTTGGCGGAAGTACCCATCCCATTTGGCACTGGATGTGACATTATGGCTCTATAGTGCCCCCTAATACAACTTTACGGGCTTGATAACAGTCTCCTTCCAAGTATAAATATATGCTGAAATTAGGTCGGGTGTGGCCAGGTGGCTCCACAGCGCCCTCTAGCCATGGCCATGTTACGAGCTTGAATGTTCATGAAATTTGGTGGGATCATTGAATTTGTCATGCGGGGAAAGGGTAATTTTATTGAATTTTTTTATCCAAACAGTTAGTGAGCCATTTCCTGCATTTTTCCAAGCTTTACAAATACACGTTTGAAGACTATAGGATACTCTAAAACATGCAAAACATTGCGCAGATTGGAATTGTCTCATGGTCTTTGATTTGATATAACAATTGGCACATAATGTGGCACACTGCCTCTACAGCACCCCCTAATAATTTTTTCTAAAGAATTGCCCTTTTGAGGGTCTCAACATGCTTGAAAACATAGAAAAATCAACACACTTGTAGAGCCTGGTATTACAATTACAATGGTATAGGTTTTGCACACGGGCATGTCAAAATGGCAGCATAGCGCCCTCCAGGCAATTTCACCAAAACAGTTCTTATGGTTCAGTTCAACTAAATGAACAAAATTTGGTGGAGACACGAATCATGCCAAGACTTGTAAAAAAAAAAAAAAAAAAATTACATAGAGTCATGACACGAACCCAACAGAAAAGATATTATATTGAATTGACATTTCAACTTTTCAACTTTCATGAACTGGTGTCATACTTTTTATTGCTCCACCCATTGATTTCAGGAATGGTGTTTACACTCCACTCAGGAAAACGCATAGTATTTTTGTACACAGTCAAGCAGTGTTGAATGGCTATGAATGCACACCTGTACCTGTCAACATCTCGCCACCATTACCAATGTGCAAAAGCGGTGCAAGACATTTCCTTCTGCCTAGATTACTAGAGCAAAGCGGAGTAGCCTACCCTAGCTGCATTGCATCGTTACTGAAGCGAAGGACCGGTCAAATAGCTGAATTCTTGCGTCAAGACTTTCTTTTTTGAATGCAAGATGTAAGCTATAGGCTCTGTTAATTGGTGACTATGCGTTTACGCTATCAGATGCTCTCACAAGCGTTTTTATGGGATAGATCAAATGGAAAGGCACTGCTTTAATGTCCGTGCATATTCTTGAGTTATCTATTCGTGTTCCGCAGTGTACTGAAAAAGTTTTAAGAATAATATTTGCGGCATGAAATATCTGATCATAATTGGTGTCTAACGTCTTCTACTTGTCCATAGGAGCGGTTTTAGGACTTTTTTAAAAATTTATTTCTACGTTTAGATACTTGATGCGTGCCCAGAGGGTCATCTGACAATATGACTTTGGACTTTTGGCAGCTTTTCAGATTGTTTCACTGCCATTACCATGGCAACTGTCATAAAATTGCCCGTCTTACTGTCTATTCCCCCTCCCCTTCTCCTCAGATCCCAAGGACCCCATCGCCATCGAGAGGCTTAACCTGATGAACATGGCCAAACTGAGCATCAAGGGTCTGATCGAGTCGGCTCTGAACCTGGGCCGAACCCTTGACTCGGACTACGCCCCACTCCAGCAGTTCTTTGTGGTGATGGAGCACTGTCTGAAGCACGGCTTGAAAAGTACGCTCTCTAGTGGCCCAGTCCACCTTGGCAGGCTTTTCTTCGGTGACCTGCTTAATTACAGTTCATATGCAAGGGGAAGCCCCTCTAAGTGTTTCTATATAATGGCAAGTCTGTTGACACCTGCTGATTGGTGGGTCCTGTTGCCTGTTAATCTCACTCTGTTTGGCACTCAGAACAAATTGTCTGTGGTTAGACTACATTTGTCTCAGGCTGCATTCTCTGGTCTGATAGACAAATGTTTCTGTTGTTCTTGTTTTGGCTGCTGCTCAAGTATGTTGTTGAAGTGCAAGAGTATGTCTACACACATTACATGAAGTTGCTCTGTAAACACAAGTCTACTTGTCGCCCTCTGTGTTTAATTGATGAAGCGGGGAGTCCAGAAAGAACTATCTGAGCATAATCTGCTTTAGCCACATACTTTCACGCTCGTCATTCATACTAACTCTGTGCAGATTTTGAAAATAACTTTCAAAGTGGCATGAACCCCTATATAATAATTGATCATGTCACTCCTTTCAGGTTCTCATGTCTGGCCTGCTGGAAAGCTGCACATTATGCTAGTTTGTGAGTTCGGTCATTGGATTTCTAGACCTTATAACTACATACTTGAGTAAATTGATTGGAACAAGCAGTAATTTTTTAAATCTTTTATCCCATTTCATGTTCTCAAGAAAAAAAAAACATGACTTTTGTCTTTTTTATTTATATATTTTTTTGCATTTTTATCTCCAGAGTAGAATAAAATCATATTGTAAAAGAAATGTCATAATATTTGTGGCGTGGGTGACACCACAATGGTGCATGCGCGGTCATTACATCAGTGAGTATTATACCGAATGTTATTACATCAGTGGGTGTTATACCGCATGTTTCTTGGTTATTTGTGGTCTTTTGCTTCCCTGGTCACTACAAACACACAAGCAAATCATACAGGGACATGGTAAGTACAGTTAGTTTCAGTTTTTCTGTCTGAAAACCTGAGGTGGTCATATAATATATTAATATGTGTAAATCAATATGATTATGCATCCCCCGACAGGGGGAGCATGTATGTATTCAGTAGCGTGAAGCCGCCGCCGCAAATGTTTTTGCTAATATCTCCAAGTGTATTTTGAGCAGCCTTTAGATATTGACCACCTGTTTTGACCTGGCCTGGGGAATTTTGTTGGGTATGGTGACCTTGACCTTGGCCTGATTTTTCAAGGTCATCTGGCATTATGGGATTCTGGGGTTGTGCACTCTCTAACTTTGGAGGGATTTGAGCTAGACACTTGAAATTGATACCACAGATGTATCTCTGGAGGGGCTCGGACAAGTTCGAACATGGGTGACCTTCACCTACTTTTTCAAGGTCATTTGAAGGTGATTTGATAGATTGTCTAAATTTGGATTTTGGGGGTTTTGAGTTGCCACTAAATATTGACCACCAATACTGATCAGGCCCAGGGGATTTTGTTGGGTATGGTGACCTTGACCTTGACCTGTTCTTTCAAGGTCACCCTATGACAGCATCAGCATAATTGGCTGTGACATATGTCATATCACTTTCCATTTTCTATTGTCTTAGCCTTGGATGTCTCTAAGTTCAACTGGAGATGGGCTTCTCGGGGGATGCATACCATATGTTTTCGTTTGCGAAAACTAATATTTCTAGTTCATTGTAAAATTTCAGCTGAAATTTAAAAATAATCCATTATTTAGTACCTTTATTTATTTTGAATAGCTTTGGCAATTCGCACAAGGGTGTAAATATTACTTTTATGAAAATCAAGTTTGAAACTATGGCTCAAATTTCAAACTCATCTTTAAAAGGATGGTTTCAATGCCACTGCTGTTATTTACAAGAGAGTTATGACTGAACCCTCTTTTGGGGGAAAAAAAAAAATATATATATATATATATATGATATAAAATATATTATGTGCTCAGTGTCTATATTGAATACATGGGTTGTACTGCAGAGACGTGAGAGTGAGGCATCTGTATTGTAGGCAAGAAGACTTTTCTTGGGCAGAATAAGTCTTTCTGGGGTCCTTTGGAGTTGGTGGAGAAGTTGACCCCAGAGGCAGGCGAAATCGCGGCCAGTGTGAAGGACCTCCCTGGTCTCAAGTAAGTAACTTTTTTTTTTAGCATCTAGTCTGTGATACCGTATGAAGAAAGCCGTTTGGCTGGGGGGTTGTTTTCTCTGGAGTAATATTCTATCTGTAGAAGCGATAATGTGCTTATGTAATTGTGACTGAATCTTAAAATTTCAATGCTCTCATTTTTGAGTCATGTAATTGTGTACGTACAAATACTTAGTTCAGAGTGGCTCATCTGCAGTAACAGAAGTGGGAACAAACTGGCCTTGAGTCTCCCTGCGCAGAATGTAGCGAATTTGAAGTTTCAGGCTGTAGTTTTCCTGACATCTGCTTTTCGTTCTCACGGATTTTAATTTTCTCTTTAGTAGGATATTAGTTGACTAAACCCCTTTCTCACAGAAAAACAGGGAGAAATACTGGGTTTTGTTGATGGCATATACTTCAGCATATACTGGGTCATGACTGTGCACACGAGACCAGGGTCTGCAAGTTTAATTTGGGATCTAGGAGTCTCATTTCTTTTATTTTTTCTCTTATGAATCTGAAATCATAACTCCTGCTAATCAAGCATTTCACTAATGGGGATCAGGATTAGTACTGAGATCTTTTTCATTATTTCTTATGTATAATTTTTTTTTTAATGTGCAGATTAGGTAAAGTTTGGAACACAGATTATCAATTCCTTGACTCCAAATATCTGGAAATTTCTGAGGTTTCGTATGAATGCGTTTATGTTTGTTTCTTGTCACATTTATCTCATTAAGTTAAACACTTGTATGATGTGCCTCAGAGTTTTCAGTCACAATTAGGCATCTTTGAAGTCATCGTTTGGACATTTTGCAGTTAAAATAAAACTTGTGCTGCTATTTAAAAAAAAAATTAGGCAAAAGTGATCTTTGATTTCATCTTTTGGACATTTAGCAATTAAAATGAAACTAATTTTGCAGATTTTTGGCCAAATCATTGAAAATTTATTTAATATGGTAGAAATGGAGATAATCTGGGCTTTAAAATGGAAAACTTTCCCAGTTCATTGCTTCTGTGTGAAAGCGGTATTATAAAATACCCTCTGCCGACTTGACAGGGATCCACTGTGTCGTATTTGGTGGTGGTTTTTTTTCTTACATTAGATAGTTTCCAAAGTATAGAGCTGCTTTGTTTGCTCGCCTCAGTTTTGCTAGTAATGCCATTTTTAATTTCTGGTCATGCTTGACTGTCATAATTTTGAAAATGGCTGCTGAAGAGGGATGACTGTGGGTTTAGTAAGGGCATGAATTGTATACTGAAAAGCATGCCTGATTTACTGTATGGATCATCTTATCTGACATAAATGGCCTTCATCCTCCCTTGTTCAGAACACCATTGGGAAAGGGAAGGGCGTGGCTTCGTCTGGCTCTGATGCAGAAGAAACTGTCGGATTACTTGAAGACCATAATCAACCGGAAGGACTTGCTAAGGTTTGTTTGCTTTCATACATTTATTTCATTCTGTTTTAATCAAAAATGCAGTTTTAGTTCTGGAAATTGTAACGCCGTGGCCCTTTTATTTTATACCAATTTTGTCTATTAATATGAAGTGTAAGAAGGATAAACGTCTATAAAATACAGATCTATTTTGGGATGTTGTCAAATCCTAAATCCAGAAGGAATAATAAAAGCATTGATCATTATGTGTAGACTATTTTGCATATCATAACTTGTGGTTGGTGGCGTCTCATTTGCACGTGTGTGCACTTTATACTGTAGACTTTCTAATGACAATATCATGCTAAAGTACGCTTGCTTTCTTGGGTTTGACATTGCAGATTTATTTTATTACATGTTTAGATTTAATATACTGTGTAAATTATTCAAATTCAGCTTAATGTCCATAAATTGCAGGTTTGTCTTGTATTAAAATACACTTGCCAAGATTAGGAATGAAATGTACTTCTGTAGGTGATACTGCTTGCTTTCCCCCATCAGTGAGTTCTACGAGGCGAATGCCCTAATGATGGAGGAAGAGGGAGCGGTGATCGCGGGACTGTTGGTGGGGCTAAATGTGATTGACGCAAACCTCTGTATGAAGGGAGAAGATCTAGACTCTCAGGTGACTTCATCTCTCACTTCAGGATATGCGCATCTCTATGCTAGTCAGTCTGTGGGTGCTCGAGCTAACTGAGCTGGTTTTACGCTACTGACATAGTTTGAAATTTTGGGCCGATCTGTGTAGGGGATGCGCCTCTACGATAAATGAAATGGCGAGGATGGATGATGAAAACACATTTGTCTCAGTAATCCTCCCATGGGACAACAATTAGGTGTTGCAGGAAACCTGCAAAGTTAGTAATGAAATTACTTTTAAAACCAAAAATATGCTATTTTTATTAATTATTGAAATGATCAATTTTACTGATTAAATAAAATATATTAAATGAGAGATTTAACTAGACAGTCCAGTTGCCCGTGACCGCATGGGTGTAGCCCCCAAAAGCCTGCATCTCCAGCCTGCACTGCGTCCACAAGGAAATCTCTATGCTTCAGCACAAATTTGCAAATTATTCAGCCAATACTGTTACCATGGCAACCAAAATGGATAAATTAAGTGTAACAGACGTCCATACCAAATATAAAAGTAATTGGTCAGAAATTACTGCCTGCACTGCGTCCTCAAGGGAGTGTCTGTGGATGCAGATGCGGTGGCAGAAACGACAAGAATGAATCCATAGTAGCCGCCCGACTTTGTCCGAGGGGTGCAATAGACAATCTGAAGGAGTCCTAAATAGCTAATTTTGACTTGGATCACTTTGTTATGCTCCACCAAGGCAGACAACAGGTTTAATGAATGAATACGTCACCTAAAATTGGGACTGTCCCAATTTTAGCAAGATGTCTTGTCACCTTAGATTAGGAGCTCCAGCTATCTAAGTCGGCCTTTGAATGTCCTGATTTTGACAGTAATTAGATTGAGGAATTTATGTGTCCATTTCAGATTGTGTTCACATGAGTGAACCCTGCTCTCTTAAAGGAGCAGTGTGTAGAATTTAGATTGATATTTTGGCAGAAATGGAATATAACATTCATAGCTACTGTTTTCGTAGTGTATAATCACGTGAAAACAATAATCTTTGAGTTTCATTTTGCTTAGAATAAGCCCTTGTTACGACCTCAGTGGGTCTGTCTCCATTCCCCCATGGTTTAATCTCTCTCTGTCTCCAATTATTTGTCATTTGTGTGAATTACTCTGTGCGAGCCCCTGTTTTTCATTGGTGCTCAACCCAGCCCAGCCCATCGCCAGCCTCTAGTCTGCTCCGCTGCCCGCTCGCTGACGTGCCTGATTGGTCCGGTGTTCCTGACCTCCTCCAATCCCGGATCAACGCCGCGTTTCTTCTATAAAGCGATCTGTCAAACGCACATTTGAGACGGCTGTGATTTAATGTGAGCAGTCTGTCTCGTGCTGTTAACCTTCGTGATTGCTCTTTTGTTGTTAAACTCTGTGACTATCCATTCGTTTCACGTGTATCGATTGTTGGAAATCGTATGAAGTACACTGACTTGAATCTGTCTTTCACTCTGGTAGTTACTCGTTGTCTTTGTCAGTTGTATGAAGTACCGATTGTTAGACAATCACATGAAGTATAAGGACTTGAATCTCTAACTCAGACGCCGGTGGTTACTCGTTACTTTATTGATTGGAAGACAACCGTACAAAGTATAAGGACTTGAATCTGTAATTCTGGAGTTTAACTCTGTCAATTGTCTGTGTTTTAATCTGGAGACAGGACCAGATAAGAGCTCTCGACTTTGCAATTTGTTAGCCTTCACTTTAGTTGTGCTACTCACTGATGTTTATTTTCTCCTTTTTTTCCTGTACAGTTGGTTAAGCCCATTTTTGGTTCTTTACTTTATTTGAGTAGCACCATTTCGGTCCATTGTTTTCCTTTTCAACCATGTACCAGCCAATCATTTGTTATTCAATGTACTCTCAAAACGCCTGCATTAAACCAATACTTTCACTTCGACCTATTACCATCTGGGTATTTGTTACTTCCTTCAACCCTAGACCAATGGGGACGTAACAGCCCTTTAAACCTACATGGGAGCGGGTCCACCTCCTTGGAGGCCGCCATGTTGCGCCGCCATTTTTTCTACAGTAGCCCAGAACGGGGAAAAAAGTAAATGAATAAAGCACTGACACGAGAGCACCTTTCACGTTTTCTCAAGTTTTGCGGCCACCATAGGTTTTCTGAGAAAATGAATGGTCAGTTGGTTGCAATCTATAATCTGACCACTAGATGGCTCTAAATCTTACACACTGATCCTTTACTTGGGTCATTGCGTACAGAATGTTAGTTCATATTTTTCATTAAACTTGTCTGTACTTGCAGGTTGGGGTCATAGATTTTTCCATGTACCTAAAGGATGGAGGCCACAGCAGCAAGAGCGCAGAAGGGTGAGTCTATGTCAAGGGATAAATACTTGTTCGTAAATTCCTTTAGTTCCTACTGTTAATATTTCTGCTGAAAATCTCTGCCCCTCTCCCTTAATTTTTCAGTGATGGACAAATAACGGCCATTCTTGACCAGAAGAACTATGTAGAAGAACTCAATAGACATTTGAGGTATGCTGTTGAATTTAAGAAGCAGTTTTGCTTTTTCTACTTTGAGTAATTTTTTTTCCTCCCATCCGGGAGAAGCTGGTCATATGCTGAAGTCACTTTGTTCCTCTCCCTAAATAGTGCTTCGGTGAACAACCTCCAAGCAAAAGTGGATGCACTTGAGAAGTCCAATTCAAAGTTAATAGAAGAGGTTTGATTTTCCTTGTTTTATCTCACTTCGAGCAGAGGCACTGTAAACACCTGAAAGAACTCAAATATCTGGACTCCATTCAATAGAAATTGCTAATCAGCCCGATTAAATATGCTATCAGATGGGAATCATTAATTCACATCTCTCATTTATTTAAAGTGTGGTTTTTTTATAATTTATTTTCGAGTGTTTTTTTTTTTCTTATTTTGCCGCAGGCGTCATCTATTGACAAAGCTGGATGTTTGTTACAGTTCCAGTTATAATGGAGAATTTTGATGTTAAATGATAAAATGTGATGTATGCTTTTAGCTTGCAGTTGCGAACAACCGGATCATAACCCTCCAAGAAGACCTCGAACGGGTAAAGGAGGAAAGCTCTCACCTGCTGGACTCTGATCGCAAGGTATTTACACCTTTTTGGTCCCTGGTTTTCTCATCTCGGAAAGTTATTGAAGCCTAGTTGAAACATCCTTGGTCTTAATACTAATGAACTTTGCTGGCTGACATTTTCAGTTCAAGTTTCAGGTCCAGTTTCCATGTGAATGAATGCACTTTCAGAAAAGTTGAAAAGTTTCCAAGATACTCCGCAGAAGAGCATTTCTTGGAATATATTTTTTAATGTCTGTGATAGATAGCCTTTCCTAGCACATGAATATCATTCTCCATTTCCCATGAAAGGTCAGTCTCATTGGTGGAAAATCCTGGTGCAGAATTTGTCCCAGTTGTTTGGATAGCTAATAGGCGTGTATAATCAGATGGCACAGTTATTGAGTGCAAGATGTACATCACAAGACTCACAGTCTGACCTCTAGACTTTCTACTTCTGGTCCGCTTTTGCTGGACTCGGGTCACCGCTGAAAAATAAGCTGGTTGATATCCAGTCTGACTGAGCTTCTTTAGATAGCTTTTTTTACACTGCAGCATAGCAGGTGTGATGTGGAATCTGGGGACTAGATTTTTGCTTCTAAAATGGCTGACGAGTGGGTGTGTGATTTGTCTGTGCAGTTGTCAAAATCGGATGACGTGACAGACGGCCAGGTGCTGGATGAGGCGCGCAAACAGCTCAAGGAGGAGACTCAACTACGATTGGTCGGTATAACCATATGCATCTTATTTGTTGTCGGCTACATGCTGACATTGGTGGTTTTGTAGGTCACAATGATGGAATATTTCAGTCTATCCTAGTAAATATTGCTGATAAATTTCTTCACTTGATGGGTTGAGTTGATAGACTTCAAAAGTTTCTCCATGTGCAAGCAGCTACTAAATTAATCCCTTTTCAGAGAATTTTTCCTGTTGTGCGTGAGCATATTTTTAAAGCTTAATTAGTCAGTATTTGTGGCACAGTCTGTGGAAAATTATTCCAGTGAAGCAAGACATTTGGAAATTTAATTATAGAATTATTTAGCAATTAAATTTCGGAATGTGCGGATGCCAGCGTGTAAATCTGTGCATAGGGGTTAATGTATGGCAGCATAATGTGTTTGGAGTTTGGAGCCCAGTCTGGGACAGTGCTAGCGTTAGCCTGATCTCAGCGCGACCCCCAGGATGTAGAGACAGAGCTGGAGCTTCAGATTGGGATGAAACAGGAGATGGAGCTCTCCATGAAGATGCTGGAGAAGGACATCTGCGAGAAGCAGGATGCCTTGGTGGAACTCCGGCAGCAGCTGGAAGACCTGCGCACCTACAACCATGAGCTCTCGCACAAGTCCCAGGTACCATCCGTGAACGTTCACAATAAGGCCCAGATCCAGGAAGCATGGCTGGAGCAGACCAATAGATGGATGTCTATATATCAGTAATATTGCTGTAGATCAGTAGTTCTGAACCCCTTCATTGAGTGTCCCTGGTTGAATCCGGGTATTTGGAATGTTCTACCTCAGACGCACCAGATACAACTGATCAAGCCCTTCATAAGCCGCATCAGGTCTGCTTTAGCTTGTGCATGTAAAACATCTGATTGTACGATCTGAACTGCCAAACTGGCGGGGGGGGAGGAGAGGTTTGGGAGCCACTGCTGCAGATGGATTAATACCGAATATTGCCCGATACATGGACGGATTTATGCCTGTTATGCACAATACAAATTTACATGAGCCAAATTCTGACAGTACAATGTATTTTATCAGTGCAAAGATACAGTGTTTTGGCCCAGTAAATTTAGCATTCAAATAATCTTTTATGATGAGTTTAAGTATCCCCCGTGGAACTGGGGACTGCTGCATTTGAAGGTACTATATTCATGCTGGGTTTTTTTTTTTTTTGCCAGGTATTACATTTTTGGATATCCAAGAAGGTTTATAAACTTTTTTGGAAAAAAAAAAAAAAAAACCATAAAGATGATGATTTCTTGACCATTCGCTGCCTGTCATTCTTTACCCGCTGAAGACCAGGGTCATTTGAATGGGTGTCTCCCCGCCTCCCAGTAATGAATGGTGCTCTGATTGGCTGAGAGCTATAGGCCCATTATACATTCCGTCATCAGATAGTGACTCATTCCAGAGAGGACTAGAGGCAGAACTTACAAGTTAAAAGGTCAGAATGTATTCACCTATGGTGAAAACCATGAGTTATAATTATCAATGACTTAAACATCAACTCATGACAAGTCTTCTTGACCAGTCACTGCAAAACACTATACAAATACCTGCTTTATTTCTTTCATGCGGACATTAAAACCAATGGGGAAAAGAGCCAGTTCCCACTCCACTCTGTTAAGAATCTTTCACATCAAAATCCCGGGGCTACATTAGCTACAGTCAGTAAATACACATAAACTCATTTTGTATTAAGCTAGGCAATGAGTATGGAAAATCAATGTGAGCAGACCATGCAACTTTGTGGATGGCACTTGCATTGTAACCTAATGCGACATGCAGTCGCCAAACAAGATTTACTGCTCTTGAAATTTGGTTTAAATTCTTGACAGAAACTGGAAATGCTTAGCTACAGGTTCAGGGTTTGCAGTTTCTTGACAGACATTTTGAATGTCCTTCGGTGATAACTTTTTAGTAAATCCTGCATTGTACTGACCCTCATTCAAAATGCAGCCTGAAGTAAAATTGCAAGCACACACTGGCAGACGTGAATCAATTTCAGCCAATTTGTCACTGCAGACAAATGCAAAAATGTAACATTCGCACTATTTGGGAGAGAGGGGTTGGAACTCAAGCAAGATTTTGTTAGGTAGCAGTGGAGCGCACACACAGCTGATGGGCATGAACTCTGCAAAGCACGTCAGTGATGCAGAAAACAGCTGAAATTTCAAATCGCTGAATTCAAACTCCGAAGGGGAAAATGGGGGCCTTCAAAATCAACAGTCTCTGAGCTGTTTGATACCTTGGAGCCCACTGCACAGGTGGACTGTGAATAAAGGAAAAGAAAAATTAATTGTGTGCTTATGGCACGCAACACATTGTTCTTCTTCAGTACGTTTATTAATTTATTTTTTCATATCAGCTGACTTTTTTGTCTCGTATCAACTGCCCAAGTATTCGCGAAAGAGAAGTGGTTCTAATGCCGAAACGTCTGGCCTAACCATGTCTCTAGGCCTTATACAAACAGTTCCATAGCCCCTTTTCATTCTTTCACAATACCTGTTTTTCATCCCTTTTTATCTCCATTAAAAATGCGTAGTGGAGTTCTGACATTTTGACATCACTGAACGCTGGCCCACCCTAGTGGCAGAACTCCACCATGCATTTTTAATGGACATTTTAGCAAGCACACTCTCGAGGTTCGTCCTGACGAAACACAGTTCTAGTTATATGTGTCCTTTAACTAAATATATTTTGTGTGGGTGTTTTTCGCAAGGCACCTTTAACATGTGGCCTGGTCTGGTCCGCAATCAGGGTTCAGAGGTCGCTGTGAAGCAGAAGACTGAAATAATCAGCCGCTTGGAAGACAAGACCAACCAGATGGCAGCGACCATCAAACGGCTAGAGCAAAGGTAGGAAGTCACCTGCACCAGCCGAAAGATGTTGCCTAAACTTAGTGTGGTGTTGAGCTCTTGCCCAAAGCATATTTAACTGGATGCCCCCTGATGTCACCAATAAAGATGACTAATTTGCATATTGATGCCTCTTTATGTGGTCACCTCATTCCAAAGGTTGTGTGTAAAGAAAATTTTGATTGTTTGCTGTTAGTGGAACATGCTGGAATTCGAGTTCTCCTGGACCCCCAATCTGCCCTCTCAACACAGAGGACATGCTTTTTTGCAGACCAGATGCTAATGCTAGTCTTTAATAACAGCTTTATTCATCTCCTTTTTCTCATTATTTTGTTTTTTGTCGCACCATTTTCACACCCCTTCCCACCCCCCACCCACCCACCCCCCCATTGCTGGTTTACTTCTGTTTCCTGAACAGGGAAAAAGACTTAGTAAAACATGCCCAGAGCCTGCAATCTGTGGCAAAGAAGCTACTCCAGGCACCAGAATAAGCAGTGAAGAGGATTTAGAGATTCATGAGTCCAGCAGACTGATTATTCTGTGTAATATGGACTTGCCAAAAAATACAGTTTGAAGCACAATCTTTATTTTATGAATCACAAGGTGCTGTCCTCTAGTCTAGTCAGAGAAAGTGGCTACATTTCCTTCAGTATCTCCTAAATAAGTTTCTGTTTTCCGTCGATGTGTATTTTACGGGAAAAAGGCCATTGAGTAGATGAAAGAAGAATGCTTTCGTGAGCGGTTTCTTTGCTGGGATTTATTTTGAGAGTAATGTTGATAGCTTTTTTGCCCAGGGATACAAAGAATGTACGCCGGGTACAATCGCCAATAATTGCAGACGAAGAAAAATACCTTCTAGATTTCGACTTGCAATTGAGCAGATTTACTTTGTTCAAAATTGTGAGCATGGGCAGTAATCTTGACGCAGCTCCTTTAACTGAACTTCCTGGCGACCGCAGGATTACAGGGCAGACTTGACTCCTTTGATTGATGTGATGCTTATTTTTGCTTCTGTTTCCACAATGAAACCCCCTCAGTATTGCAAGCATTGGTTTGACAAGATATCTAAGGAATACTCATACACATATTGATTGTAGTTAAAGTTAATATTGTGCATCTGGGACCAAAAATTCTGCTATCTCCATTGATGTTGGACAATTGATCTGTTTTCCCCAGTAGTTATGAAATGGCTTTCTACCTGTGAAATGTCTTGAATTCACAGTTATTGTATCCCTGGATGATGAGTCAGGGATACTATGGATCAGCAATCGTTTCGCTGCGTCCCCTGCCGCAGCTACCGTAGACATATCTTGGAAGCGCTCTGCAGGTCACAGTTTCTTTTCAAGTCATTTTATATTTGGCATGGACCGTGTGTGTGGTAAGGTCAGGAAGCCTATCGATTTTGGGGGTGATTGCTTTAGAACGTCCGGGGGTACATGTCAGCCTGTGGGCGACCGACAGATGATTGAACTCCATTATTCCCATTTGAATGCCATCATTAACAGAATTAACTGCTGACAAGCTTATATAAATTCATATTCAATGGGAGCTTGGTATGTGATTTAATCGCTAATTGTCCCTTATGCAAAGGAATAACCAAAAAGACTGATAATTTCTTGAAATAAAGCATCAGTGAGTATAAGAGATGTGTGACAGATTTGGGAACTTAACAAGTCCATGATAAAAAATTGGCTTTGTGTGCTGCACTGTGTTGGATGACAAATAAATTATTGAGGATTCATTTGGAGGAATGGGCAAAAGTTGGTAATATACCTCATGTCCCTGATAATTCATTTGGATGCAAACCTGGAGCTGTGCAGTGCATGTTTATGGTGGTTGGTGTAATGGAAGCTATACACAGTTATTGCTATTGGAGGGAAAACTGGACAATGGGTACTAATTTCAATCGATGTGAATTGTGAAATTGACCCTAATAAAACAAAAACCGTTGAAACATGAGTCAGCTTGGTTCATCACATTGGACATAACCATCCGTTCTTCCTTTGGAAAGAATGATGATATCGCCTCACATTTCCTTTATTTCCAATCTGCCTTTTGCATTCCTCCATTTTCTGTTTGTCTCTCCTCTCCCATTTGATTTGGGGAGAGGACTGTTTCTCCCTCCCATGACTTTTGGTTTTACCACACGTTCATGTGGCTCGAACCCAGATCCAGGCAGGCAGAGCGGGAGCGGGACCTGGCCAACGAAGCCAATCGACTCTTCAAACAGGAATTCGGCGACAAGATTGAAAGCCTCCTGCTGGAGATCGAGCAACTGAGGAGGCAGAGGTACAGTTACGGTTGTCCTAATTACAGAAACACTTGTGTTTCCCCCTTGATGCAACGTGAGCGCGTTAAAGATGATACCATAATTTTCAAGAATCTTGACCAAAGAATATTTCACTAAAATAAGTTGGGAAGATAAAATGGATTATGCAATTTGCATTTTCAATTTTTTTTTCCCGCCTGCTCTTCAGATAATGACAGTGACTGTCGACCCTCAAAGTCCCACTTTTTTTTACTTTTCCACTCGTAAATGAGTCATTGGGAAAAAAAACAAAACAATAAACAATGTTTTTGAGCATGAGGGCAGCAGTAATAAATTTCAATTAAAGCCAAAAGTGTACGCTCTCAGATAAGTTTTAATTTCATGTTTCAATCTGCTGCGGTGAACATCGACAATCCTGCCTGGTTTTTCAGAAAACCCTCAGATGTTAATTGTCTTAAAATAATGCCTTGGATTTTTGAATGCTTTTTTTTAGTGGGTGCCTTAGGTCTTACTGAGTTAAGGCAAGTCAATAAAATCAAAAAGATCATTTGTAAAATGGCAAGAATTTATTTGTTTTTTTAATGAGCCAACTGGAGGCTGTCATCAGATGAATATGGGTTCTGTGATTAATTTCCAGCCAAGGAAAACTGCTGCAGCTCATGCAGATGTTTTCTGTGGACAGTGTCACCTGACTGTTGACATGGAATCTAGAATAAGTGAATTAATACTGTTCAGTAGACTTTGGGAGGCAGTTACTAGCTGATTTCCAGCATAAATGGGTTATGTTTATTAGATTTGTTCACATGACAGAACCCAGTTAAAGGCTTTACTGAACTAAGGCACAAATGGGTGCCACGAGGCTTGATTTCATTTAAAGTTTAGTTCATTTTTGTATGTCTAAGCCAGCACTGGTCATTATTATCCCCCGCCGCGAAGAGGTAGCGGATATAGGAATGAATTTTGCCCTTCAGCATGTCTATCAATCCATCTTTTTAACTGGGCCAGAACTCTGACATCACTCAATAATTCTCCACAAAATTCATGGATGGATATATATGGATTTATCTTGTTTGAAGGATGTGTCTTTGCATACTTCTGTCTGTCCTCCTGGTGGTCTGTCTGTCCCCCCATCACGTATTGCTTCCAGGCCAGATTTCAACCATCTCATTCTTTTGCAGGCCAGAACTTCTAAATGATTCAAATAATTCTCCACTGAATTTGAAATATGGACACATTTTATTGTGCAGATGCACCTTCTCATATTTTTGTCTGTGTCCTTCTCTTTGCTGCTTTTTTTTCCAGGGCAATTATCAGCCATCCTGTTCCTTGCCTGAGCCAGAACGCCTAAAACGTTCAATATTTCTCAATGAAATTTTATATATGGATATATCTTACTTTGCAGATGTGCCTTTTCATACTTCCATCTGTCCTCCTGTCTATCTGTCCACTGTGTCTTGTTTCCTGGCTGACAATCAGCCATCCCATGGTTGTAGATCAGAATATTTTATGTCGTGGAATTTTTCTGTATATTTTAATAAAAGAAGGCCAGAGCCTATAAATTTTTACCTTCTCATGATTTAACTTTTTGTAGTTCAAAAACATGGTGATTATCGCCCAGGCATACGGTGTGTGTCAGAGGTGAGGGAGTGTTCTGTGTGTTGTTTTGAAGGCACACCTTGGGGATGGAGTTGAAGAGAGAAAGGGAGCTGAAGGGCAGCGCAGCCCGTATCGACACCCCATCGAGGGAGAAGCTGCCCCCGTCCCCACAGAGAGGTGTCAGGGACCAGATGGAGGACATAAGGAAGGTGCGGACAGATACAGCGCCCATCGTAATGTTTGCAACAGATGCATACTTATTTTCTAGATATGGTTCTGAACTCCAGTATTATTCTTCGTCAGCAAATCGCCCACAACTAGACTGTAGACTTTGACTAAAGGTTGTAAACGTGGTTTCACCTGTAAAAATTACATCTTTTTTTTTTATTTGTTGCAGTTAAATTGAATATGTACACATCTAGGATCTAGGAGTGTGCAGTTCAGCTCTACAGTCCATCTGTGATGAGTAAAGACAGCATTAACGTTTTCAAATTAGACCGATTTAGTTGGGACACAAAATATACACACTTTTCCGTCAGGAGTTGGAGGCAGTCAAGAAAGAGAACGATCAACTGCGGACAGTGTTGGAAAAAGGAAGTCTTGGATCGAACACGTGAGTGTGAGGGAGTTTTTCCAGCCCCTTTTTAGAAGGGATCAGATGACAAGCATTCTTTGAGGTGGTGCACTGACGCCCGCTTTGTTTTTGTTTCCTTTAAGGTCATTGTCGCAAACTGAGGATGACCAGGTGTGTCTTACGCCTTTGCCTGCAGTGCTCGTCAGTGTCAGCTCGTCAGAGGCAACAAGTTGTCATGATAATGCCATTAAATAAACGCCAGTCTATTTGTGTATGATTTATAATATGGATAGCTGCGTGCTCTGTATGCAAGCAATTTTTGAATGAAGGCAAGGACATTGCACTTCTGTGGTGGACATTGTCTCCTATTTCTATTGTCTTTAAGGATCAGTCATTAACTGAGGACGTTAAGCCATCGATGTGCAACTTGTGTGAGGACACAGACTCTTTGACGAGAGCGAAGGTACTGTACACCGTATGGCAGAAGGAATTATTTTTGTCCATAATTAAAACCACCAGTCGTACTTAGTGCCGTGTTTTTTTTTTTTTTCCCTGTTTCTTTGCTTTGTTCCCTTTTTGAAGCAGCAAGCAAGTATTGTTTACTGTACTACTGTGCATCATCACATCTGCAATCATTGAAAATGGATGTAACGGTTTCGAGGCATAGCTCGATTGTAGAAAGAGATGGTTGTCATAACTTTTGCATTTTCTAATTCATGTTATTGCCTGTAGCTTAAAGGACATGTAAACACTACGACATGACAAATGTTGTGAAAAGCTGGAACTTATCAGAGGAAACAAATGGATATTTCTTTCTACTGAAAATCAATCCCCAGTCAAAGATAATCAGTATTATTGATCACTTGGAACTGAAACTGCCGAACACATCTCGAGCCGTACCGAGTAACCTGTTTCGTCAGCGATGGAACTCAGGGACACGTACCAGTGTATCAAGTATGGTAAACAGTGGATTTAAGGGCGAGAGTTTATTTTCCCGTTTGGAAGCCTTGAGTGACGTCGAATTAGATTTTAGTTGTGGAAGCGAAGATTTTGGTCTTGGTTTGGCGAAAGATTATGTAGGGCCACAGCCCTATAAATGCAAACCTTAAAGAAGCTAGAGGTAGCGTGAGTGCAATGGGATTTACATATGTCAATAAATTTCATTATTTATGAATATATATTTACAAACCCATCGACATTATCATGCAGAATTTTTTCGTGACATTCATTCTTGATAGCCAGGTCCTTGTGCTGGTCAAAATATAGAGTTATAGCCTTCTTCAAAATGTTTAAAATGTCATGGAGTTCACTCATGATTTATTGCAATTTGCTGCATATCCCGAGTACAGTATCTGGATAAGTGAACCAGAATCACGATAATCCACAAACCTGGGCTTTGAAAAATCGTTAAGCAACTGGGCTTCAAGAAGAACTGTTTCAATTTTTTAAATTTAATCTTCAGTTATCCTGATATGATTTTCTGATGGTAAAGGAGCCAGAAATGACGTCACAGCCACTTCTGGAGAGGAGAGGAACATGCTTTGAATTGAAAGTGCTTTGACGAGGATGAGGTGCCTTATCAGTGAAATGTTTATAATAATAATAATAATGCATCAATTTTATATAGCGCTTTTTCTGCTTTCTGGGCACTCAAAGACGCTTCACAAGGATACATTATTCATTCACTCACACATTCACACTCTGATGGTGGTAAACTACGTTTTTGTAGCCACAGCTGCCCTGGGGCAGACTGACGGAAGCGTGGCTGCCAGTATGCGCCTACGGCCCCTCCGACCACCACCAAACATTCACACGCAGCCATACAGTGTTCCTATATTGCATGTTTTTGTGGGTGGGGGAAACCGGAGTACCCGGAGAAAACCCACGCGAACACAGGGAGAACATGCAAACTCCACACAGAAAGGCCCCAGGCCGGATTTGAACCCACAACCTTCTTGCTGTGAGGCAGTAGTGCTAACCACTGTGCCACCGTGCCGCCCGTTTATGACCAACATTATTTTGGAAGACCATTTAATCCATCCATGAGGTAAAATCAGACTGTGAAACAGGGTTTACATGCCCTTTTAGTCAAGAATTGTCTCTTGATGCCGATCTGAGATCTTTCTTGGAATTCAGTTTCATAATCCAGAATTGCTGTTTGAAACAATGTACATGTCAGACATCTAAGTTTATTGTTGCAAAGAAGCCGGAGTACACATGACGTGTTGGTTCAGCTCTGGGTTATGATTGGTCCTGATCTGCATACACCTTTAAAATTATTATACAAAGTGTTTGGGGCTAATTTGGATTTACCTTGTCCCTAGTCAGTGCATGTAACATAAGCCTCAAGTTGAAGAGCACACGTCATAGGAACCATCACAGGCAGTATTGGAGGCGGCTTCACATACCATAACCCCCCGTAAAGTTTGTGCCAAACGTGTTCTATCTCTTATGAGGGTGGATTGAAGAAGTTTTCTGAAAGAATATGAGCGTCTGCAATTTCACTGGAAACTTCTTGCATCTGTTTTTCAGAGACCGTGTGAGAACTGCGGGGAGGTGTTCTGCGAGAGCTGTCTGGCAAATGAGCTGCCTTTGCCATCTTCAATCAACCCAGTCCGAGTCTGCAATACCTGCCATTCAAAGCTACTGCAGCAATACGCCTCTGGCCCATCCTGAACCTCTGGAGAACCTGAGAGCAGTCTGAGACTGAATATATCATATATTGTGGAATATAAGATAGGGAACCCGTGTGACCATTTTAAATTAAGCGGCAGGGACAAGTGAGTTACACATTATGAAGACTGGACTTGGTTGTAAAGTTGCTTGTAGAAAGGGCATAACTGGGAATGATTCACCTTTTGAAAGCTTTATCAGTGTTGCCAATGTTCATATCAGTAATGATCATCACAACATTGAATGAATGATAAACATTGAATGTCCACTAAGTGGATTTAAACTGCACACATGTAAGCCAGTTAAGTTTTGTGCTGCAGCAAATTTCAGGAATATTAACGTAATGGTAAATAGGGTGAACTGCAGTTGTAATACTTGAATTCTTCTCTAAAACATTTCCCTTGTCCTGCCCTCCTCTACCCCCCAAAACTGTGAATATATTTAAGGGTAACTTAAGCCATGATATCATATACATTTGTAATGCAATTGGCATAGAGTCTTACCCTGGACATTACCAATACAGGTCACACATTATCTAGTTATCTAAAGATGCTGAAAAAAATACAATGGTGTTTTTCAAAAGGTAACATTGCATTTTATGCTGCGATTTCATTCTAGCTGTATTTTACCAATTGCTGTTCAGAGAAGTAGTTTTTTGCCCAATCTTGCTTCATATGAAAAAAAAAGGAATAATAATAGTTTGGAGGTGGTTTTTTAATGCCCGTATCGGTTGTGTAACTGAAATGAGATGAACACCTTACTGTAGTGGCAGTGTCTGTCCTCGGCGACACCACGTAAAAAGCATTGTGCTCCTATTTATCATTCTGACTACCAGGAAGCATGATGCTTCTTTCCACACTACAAGACTCCAGGTAAAAACACTGAATGTGCATCACAAAGATTTCTACTCTGTATCTTCACTATTGCTTTATATGATTCATGAGAACCTTCTCATGGCATTGTAGCTACAAACTGTTGTTACTGGAAATTACAGTGCAATATTATGCAAGGGTTTCTTTTAGAATTCTGAACAATAAACTTTTATTAAAATCACGAGGATTGACCACTTTCAGTTTGATTTTGACACGACTAGGGAGATGTATGTTTTTAGCATTAAACACGCAAAGCTGTATGTATGTATACGCCGTATCAGTTTTGATTAAATGTATGTTATGGCTAAAATTACTGGCGCATTGAATTTTGGGAATGGCCCATTGATTTTCTATGATATGGGCCATTGGCCCATGCTGTCCTTCCCCACCCCTGCAAGTGTGTACAAAACACAATCACTTTAACCCTTTGAGCACTGAATACATTTTCAAGGAATAAAAAATGTAGTTATCCTGTGCTGTTGAAAACGTAACATGTGGCAACTTGTTTCGCAGGGAGCTCTTTTAAATAAGTTGCCACATGATAGGTTTTCAACAGCGTCTGATTTTGACATCCTACATCCCTGGGCAACTATAGACGCCCATGGTGCTGAAAGGGTTAAGATTATGAACCAAAAATGAAGACTTCTTACACAGCAAACAGTGGTATTGTTACAGTTTGGTGTATTCTTCGAGTGGCTTATTTAAGTCTGATCCAGTTGGTTGTGGTTTTATTATTAGACCGCTTCCATTGAAAGTAAATTGATTGAGTGCTCTGCACACACAACTAGAATGTCATCGACTGCTTGACAGAAAATACAGCATACAGTGTATCCATCTCTTAAAGCCTCATTTGTATTGTGTGAGTACTACCTTGTAAATAAAAAATAACGCATAGTGATCATTCTATGATTTTGCGGCACACTTAAATCCAACACGAATAATTCAGATGCAAGCAGGGCTTCTCTTCAGCAGCGTATGTTCACCTCTTGTTAATTTTTTACCTGCAAAAACAAATTCAAGTAATGATTAAAATACATTATGTATTAAGGTTTTTATTAGAGTAAATGCATAAAGGTGAATAAATTAATCACTTATGTTTAGCAGCCTAGAAACAACAACTGACAGCATGTGGCATTCTTCAGAGTTATGGGCTGGATGGGGGGTTCACCACATCTACATGGATGTAGCTTTTTTTAGGCTTGAACAACACTAATGGCTACAGTTAACACTGAATATGAATGATGTACACTGAATACAAATGATGGAATGTACATGTTCTCATGCTACTACATAAATGTCACTATACTGGTTTATAAATCACACAATACGAAGCACACATTCCATTTTAACCATGCAAGTGTTTTCTGGTCAGACCTCATCGTTTGGCAGCCGGAGAATTCAGGAACAACTCGATGTACCGTTCTCCTGCAACCAGAGAATAGTATCTTTCCATTAGCATGTAAATATTTCAAGTATATTTTTTAATTTGAAAAGTACATTCAAGTTCCTACAAAAAATGACAGATACACCTGCATAGAATAAGGGCGCTTTCACACCGGAGCTGTGTGGTCCGCTTTAAATGGAGCAGAGTTTGTTTCCTCGGATAGCTGCTTTGTTTGGGCAGGTGTGAAAGCTAATTTGGGGACCAAACAAGCGAACACTGGTCCGGTTGAAAACGTTAGTCTTGGTTCACTTGTGGTGGTGAGGTTTGCTTACAGTAGAAACACAAAAGTGCTATCCAACGAACCAAAGAGAGGAAAGGAACCAAAGATGGCTCACTGCCTCGCCTGCTGCTCATACTGGGCAACTTCTTGTTTTTTTTTAACCCTTATTTAACCAGGGAAGTCCCGCTTCAGGTTCAAGGGAGCCCTAGGGGTTGAGGTGGGGAGGGAGAGGCCAATTAGGTGACAGGTTGAGAGCCAGGTTGGGACTTTAGCCATGACACCCCCTACTCTTATCGAAGAGTGTCATCGGATCTTTAATGTCCACTGTGAGTCAGGTTTAACGTCTCATTCGAAAGACGGCGTCCCATTCAGTACCGTGTCCATGTCATTGCACTGGGGCATTATTCTGCCAGAGGGAAGATCGCCACCTACTAGCCACCGACACCTCTTCCAGCAGCAACCAGTCTTCCATCCAAGTACTGACCAAGCCCACGCCTGCTTAGCTTCAGCCACGCTACTGGAGCAGATCGAAATGTGGTATGACTGCTGGTGAACAAACAATTAGGTTTGAACACCAAAGTAAAAAGAGAAGCCCCAGGACGGCATACATTTGGTGTTGCTCCATTGTATGTTTCTTTTGTGAACAATCCGGCGAAGGTGAGGATTTCTGTGGTCGGTCCTGGCCAATCGATGAGCCGTGTTTTCTTCTTCCTCATACTTTTTTCTTCCTGGTCAGTGCTGGTATTGGGCAATACTGCCCCAAACGAGCAGCTGTTGTAACTGCATGACATTGTCCAGGCGGTTTGGGACACTTTCAAAAGCGCAGTGAGAAAGTGACCCAAACGAAATGGAGGAGTGAAATTTTTCGGCATTCCCCGCCCAATCGAACCGAGTCCCCTGGACTATCCTGGAGTGAAAGTGCCCTGAGACTCCTACAAAGGGCTGTACAAAGCTTAACCGTAGCTAAAATAGGCATTAGTTATCTGCATTTAGAGCTCAACCTCACAGGACATGCAGGTCTAAATGGACAGAAAGGCTTGTTCTGATTATTTGTGTATTCTAGGGGTGGGTGACTCCATTGTTGAAAGGCCAGTGTGTATTTTTGGATCATGTTTCAAAAAATGACCTTGATCAAATGAACCAACAGCCCACATGCTAACACTCGTTCATTCCGAGATTAGATAACTGCAAGATTGGTCTTTCGCGGTCATTCATGCTAATCTAATTATGGCCAGAAGTTGGCAAGGAAATGGATAAAGCCCACCTCTTATCTAACAGCTCAACTTACCCATGTGCGCCTTGTCTTTGGACATGGCAGACAGAGCTTCTTCATGGCTGGCAAAGAACACATCGGCCTCACCGCTGGCTCGCCCGTCCGGGCCGTACTCGATGAGAATCTTCCTTAGTCTCACTGGTGAGAAGAACTGGCAGAGAAAAACATGTTATGTAACATTTTTCACCAGCTATAAGAAATGGCTTCTGAAGTCAAACAACTGATCATCAACCTGTAACACTAAGTCCTGCCCGCACATGGATTCTGGGCAATTACCCCATGGAACCAGCTGAAGAACGAATCGAATCCTTCCACAGCAGCATCGAAGGCTATGCTCACATTACCAGGCTGAAGCAACTCGAATTGATTTTCCGCCCATAAGTGACACAAATAAAATGTTTTTCAGGGCTGTATGGACACTTTAATCTGATGATCAAATCAAAATTGAGTCATTTTCATGTGTGCTGGATTAGATATAAATCCGATGCATAGCCATGCGACATGGATGAGAATGTCCAGATCAGAATTCATGCGACTTTTCGCCTGTATGCATTTACAGAAGCGCTGTAGAAGAAGTGCCAGCAATTCTGCCTTTTTCTGAGTTAACAACAGACGCTTTTTGGTGGTCTTGTCTTACATTAACTATGTCTCGTCCAGTTGCGTGAAATGGCAGTCCTCTCATGTGTACGTAGTGTCCAGGCTCTCTGGGGACTGCGTGTGATCTCGGTAAAGGATCAGCATTTCCTGTAAAAAGAAAAAAAAACATTCCAGAGTTCATTGATGCTGTGCAAATCAATTAAAATTTTGTATGTAAACAGCAAAGGATTTGATGATGATTAATTACTGATTAAAGGTCCCCCCGTCATGTCACCACGTGCATAGCGAATCAACGACTACAAGCCATTTCAAAACCTGTTTCTCAAAGACATTACGTGGGTTAGTGACCATTCAGAGGCAAAAAGGACTGATATACTCCTGCTAAATAGTTAATTAGTTCCTTGATCATTCTGGGTGGTCCCTCACCCTGTGATTTCAGAATAGAATGCATTTTGAAATGGCTTGCGATGGCAAATTGGCTGTGCACTTGGACTGCACTCACATTACCAGGCTGAAGTGATTCAAATCTGATTTTTTTACCTGACTGTGATTGACATAATGTTTATGACACGTTCATGTCAATGTCAAACGTTTATGACTCAAGACAACCCAAACAATGTCAACTTCTCATTACAAAAACCGAATGAAACTTAATGACAACAGTCATAACCGTTTATGACATTGGCATAATATTTATGACATGTTCATGACTGTGTCATGTCACTCTTATGAGGATACCTTCAAGTAAAGTGTAACCCTAAAATCCTTAGAAAGTGTCAAAACTATAAATCATAAACCCACTTTGTGAAGACTATTTTACCAGGTGTGTGATTAAGAGCTATAACAGAAATGTCCCTGTGGTAAATGTTTCAATTTATTGTTTGAAAAAACAAAGGGACTGCACTTCAATCTCCTGCTATCATTTTTCATGATGACTTTATAATAATTATATCTTGACAGAAAATGCTTGTCAAATTTTTGTCCAGCAAGGTGTCTACATTTTTAAAATCAGTGAAATTCCTATGTAAATTAAAGCAGTAACTGTACTGGTTTCGCGCCGAGGATGTGGCTCAACAGTCGGTGCCGATGAAGCGACCTCCCTCTGGCCCCTTTGAGAATGAACATCATTTTTCTGGGAGGGAAACACCTCAATGTACCTGAACACAAGCAAATCAACACAAACTGTAAATCAGTCCCAAATATTGAATTACAAACACTTCAGTACTCTACATGATTGTAAATTTCCGCAAACGTGGCAAGAAAACTGGAGTACCCCAAGGAATCCCACACAAGAACAGGAAGAACATGCCAACTTCCAGCATCGGTCAAAGACCAGCTGGAACTCTGGAACCTCTTTCTAGCAAAGCAGCTCTTAAGTACTTTTATTTTCTGAAACGGTATTGCGAGCAAAATTATATCTCCCAGGCTATCGGCCTAGGGAGCAATGCACATAATTAATGCGAGGCAAATTCATACACCAAGCCAATCTCAATAATAAAATTCAATACATGGTGATGACATCAAACATGTAAATAAAAGAATAGAAATATGAGTTCACGCATAAAAAGCACCCCAAATGCTGGAATAAGGAGCAAGGAAATTGATTTAAAATGATTTGTGCCCCCCCCCCCCAAAAAAAAAAAAAAAAAAAAACACAACAACACAACAGCATATAACCTTGTGCGGGCAGAGCTCCGACGCTGTGAAAGTTCCAGGATTGTGCAGGATAGAATCCACAGAAGTCAAAGGAATAGCTAACCTGCTGCCCATCTCCTCTCTGTGCTTTCCCAAGGCCTGATCTGCTGCGTCCTGAGATGTAAACTCCACAAAGGCGAGCCCCGTGTTCCTCCCTCTGTGATCTGTAACCAGAGTCACCCCTCCTGGAACAATCTCCAGACCTGAGGACCAGGACACCCAATTGCCTTGTCAGCTAAAATACACACAACCTCTGGTAAACTGTGCTGCCAGCTAGTCTGTATAGCACAGTGAGTGCGTTTACATCCAATCTTTTAACAGATTCGTTTACATCCCACCTAGACCAAATGTAGGCTCATTTGATACTGAATTCTCAGCATTTATCATGAGTTTAGAAGCTTTGCAGGTCAGCCTCAAATACGTTTTTCTGAGTCAGTCTTCTAGAACTCTCTTGCTTTCAATAGTTTGTCACATCAGCATGGATGTTCAGTGAAGAACACTCAGCATCTTGCATTACCTCATAACTTATACGTTTCAGAACACCACAGTCTTAGTCAGTCTCATCTGTCGGTTGGGTCGCGTTTAGTGTGATTGGAATCCGTTTCCTCCGAAGGTGCAGCTGATCTGATGCCCCAATTGTCCAACTGGTGCCAGATGAATTAAATCACAACGGGTTCCTGCAGCTCCTCAATAAAAGCTTGAAGACTTTATTTATAAATCTGGCATCTCCAATCCCACCCAAATCTGGAATGCCCAGTTGGTGAACTATGTACAAGTCTTGCTCGTATGCGACCCCCTGCTGCCAATTCAGGAGAGTGTAGACAGTTCACGGCTCTCCTCCGAAGCACGAGCCCGTCAGCCACCGCTTCTTATATACTCATTGGTCGAATCTTCGCAAGTTCATAATGAGGGTGGAGGATACTTGGACATGTACAGGCTTAGAATCTTCCTGACGAGCTCCCATCTGGCCAACAGGAGGGGCTTGAGCAACGAACAAGGCAACTATTATTTTCCATCCCCGGCAGTCCCTTCCCAATTTGCAACCCTGTTGCGCAATAGCCAATTGTGAAAATTACTCTGAAAAAGCTGCCGACCACTGCTGGTTGGTACAAGGCAGGGTTCGAACCCGCAACGTGATAGTCACTTTTGCTTCGCAACGCCAGGCTTTACCGAGTAAGCTATCCGGCAACACAGATGCCCCTTTTTAAAAAGGCTTTCTGAGCCACCCCTCTACGCACACAGTTTGGCATCTTAAAACAAGAGCCATCTGGCAATGGTGGATCCCCCCGGCTGTAGGTTGTGTAACCAACAGGTTGTGTGGACAGACGGACGGACCGAAACCCCCAAAAGGCACAACTAGACCATAAGGAGAAGCTCCATACCAAATTTGGTGTTTGTAAGTGGTATAGTTTTCGAGTTCTGGTCCGGAAACGATTTTATTACAGACGGACGGACAGACGGACGGACACACTGATCGCTATAGCCCCCCCGCATTATATGCCGGGGGGATAAAAACAAACAGGCTCAAAAATACAGGCAGTTTGAGTTCTCTTGTGCTATAAGTAGCGACGGCAAGACTTGAACAACTGACACTTCGCAGCTATTTGTGTTATAAATTGGTTCAATTTTCGGCACTTGTGAATGATAGAATCATCTGCTGGTCAAAATATTACAGTAGAATGCTGTCATAAGGGCACAACTGAACTCTTTAAAAACAGTTACCTACATGGACACATGGACACATGCTGTGCTGTGATTGAATGCCTGCAACATCAATAAACCATCATAAGTTCACATACAATACATCACGGTGTTTAGTATGTAACAGCCTCGAGTGATAATACCCCCACAAAACAAGACCTGAAACAATGGATTTGATCCATTTTCACTGCCTGACCCACGATTATTTGTTCTTCACAATTAAGATATTAATTCGCCTTTATTTTAGCTATAATTTTAGCCAAATACTCTACTCATGAGATTTTCAATTATTGCTTTCTTTACAAGGCTCACATGGAAGAAAAAAAAAACAAAAGTAAAGGAAAGGATAAAAAGAAAAGTGAGTCACTACAAACAAGGAACTTATATTCGAATGAAAAACGATTGGTTTCCTTTAGAAATCTTTGGCCGGCAGCCAAAATTTGAACATTAATTTCAAAACTTGGCATGGAGTTTCCATAAAGTAATAAATCTAACTCTTTACATAAATTCAAAGAGCCCCATACATTATTGGCAAGCTGTTTAATAGAGATAAGCAGTACCAATCATTCAGCAGCATAAAAAGGGCAAAAAAGTTAAACATAGAATGCTCTAACTGCCCCACATAAACTAGATGGCGATTCTTTACAATTAATTCAATATAATTAATCATTCAGACCACAATGGCCCAAATGCAACCTAGTATGCAAAATTGAAGCATACCGATCTCCCAAATAAAATAACTTATTATTAACTTACTATTAACTTACTAACTTATTTACACTATTTACACTGTATTTCAAAGTTTTACTTCGCTGTCTTTGAATATGTTTTATGTTGTTATTTTATCGTTGTTATTTTAAAGGCCCCTCGAGGGACGAGCATTGAGAATTAGCAGCTAAAATGTTATGATTCATTGAAATGGAGAACTGCTGTGCAATTCTCTATGTATGTGGTATCTGTCCCTATCAAATAAACATTAAATGAAAATAAATGAGAAAATTAATGACTGGCTTACAAAATGTATTTCTTAACAGTGCATTTTTGAATGCAGATACTGAAATGCTTTCACAAGAAGCCTGTGGAATGGAATTCCAAAGAGAAATTGTTGAATACAAAAAAGAATTTTTGGATTTATCAGTACGTACATCAGGAAGACTAAAATTAACTCTATCACATTCACCCTTCTAATCAATGACACTTCACTGTTGATTTGTCTCTCCAACCTGAAGCCATAAAACTTCATCAAAAAATTACTTGATTCACACACCGAGCATGTGAGTCAAGCTTACATCACTGACTGTGGGTTTCAGGTGGTCACGCTGTCAAGCCCCATTGCAATACCCCCCGCTTCACCTCCTGTCGGGTAACTAACAAGGGAGCCGTAAGAGGTGCAACTGTTAAACACCTGTAGTCATCAACCACTCCCATAAGGCCTGGGCATAGCCATACCTACAAAAAGGGGCCTGAAGCTGCTTTCCTATTGGACGTGAAACAAATTTTTTGCACGACAGATTACATTCAAAGTCAATGCAAACACGCGAATACACGCAAAATGCATGTATTTGCATCTTTGCATTGACTTTGAATGTAATAAAAGCAGCCAAAGGGAGGGCCAGGAATTGTGACCTGAAAAGAACTGAATGATGTCCTCCTCAGTACAGCTGTAAGGAAGGCCCCGGAGCTTCACCACACCATCCTGCGGAGGCTGCTGCTCTGACTGCATCAGGATGGCCTCAGCTTCCCGGTTCGTCACTTCATACACTAGAAATAAAGCAGGAATCAGGCCTATCCACCTTCTCCAGTAAAGGAACTGCCATCATTTACCATCACATTTTACATGCTGCACACAGTGCTGATCTGCTAGGGGGCAGAGCCCTTATTCTTGCATGAGAAATGCAGCTGAATAATCACAACTGAGGATAACTTGTTGATTAATTTAAAAGTGCTGATCAAACAATCCATTTATTGATGTGAAAAACACGCTTATTCAAAAAACAATGTCATTCATCAAAGTGTATTATGTCCCCTATCAAACATAGTGATATTTAACAATGTTGACTTGATCTTCAAACAATAACATAGCATCCCTCAGCAAACCTTCCACATATCTGGATCCCATATATTGTCTGTGTTTCTCCAAAGCTTTGAGGACGTCCACCTCCTGTTCCAACTCAATAAAAGCTTGTCCACTTGGTTTCCCCTGGCTGTTAAGTGTCAAATGGATTCCATTCACCCCATCACGAATTTGACAATCTGTAATCCAATATGACGTATAATAACACAGCAATTAGTCTCACATTTATAACAAAAACCTAGGTCAGAGGCTGCATTTTGAGCACTTCCACAATCGTACTCATACATTTATATTACATTTAATACCACTCTATGAATTTACACTAATTTCACTCCAATTTGAATAAGATGTGGATAGTGGGCCCAAGAAGCATTAAACAGACTTAAGGTTTTATTTATGTAAACAGTGACCATACTGCGCATACCCAGAACAGTATTAATCGTCAAGAACTTACCAGAGAAAAAATTCAAGAGATCTTCAGGCGTACATGACCAAGGAAGTCCCTTAAGGCAGACGATGAAAATCTCCTTACTCGCAGGTTGTGGGTTTGAATGGTATTCAGGTAAAGGTGGATAGTCGCCTTCATTGAAAGGTACCCCTGTCTGATGGCAAGATACATATCTTTTGTAGGCCAACTGGAAATGTTTTCTTCCTTAAGTATTGCAATTTAGCTGCATTAAAAAAACAAACAACCTATTTGATGATAATTTTCAGGATGGCACTTTCTTCACTTACCTCAGTGGAGAATTTTTGGGGAGACAAAAAAATCCTAGGGTAAAAAACACGAAGAGGATGGATATGTGATGTCCAGCGGTGATAGAACTGTAGACATCTACTTCCGTCTCTTGCCTCAAGTCCTTTGTTGGCCCCATTAAACTCCAGTATTTTCTTAGAATTACTACATCTTGCGATGCAACGCCTAAGTGCTGAGGAATTCAATAAAGACCTGCAAACCCCACTGGCCATTTCTGAATAACCTTCGCGCAGTCTGCCAAGCTCCGAACTAGTTAGCAAGGTAAGTGACTAAATCACTAAAAGGCGACGCATGGGTAGCGTGACAATCCGTGGACGTGCTCTGGTAATAACGGGAAAACTATACATATATTTTATTTCAGCGAAAACATAAATAATAATACAACAACAACTATGTCGTTACAAGTTCGCTGCTGTCATTCAGTTGCAGTACGGCCAACGTGACGGCGAATGTTATTGTGAACCAACAACGGCGTTCCGAAAAAAGGAGACAATTGACTTGTAAAAAGTTAGCCTTGCAATTTGTATGTCGCCATCTACAGGTGCAGTAGACCTTTTCACGCGTCTGATGTCCAGATTTAGCGACCATCGTAGACTGTATAAAAAGTTCAGTATTTTATACAGTCTCTGGCTACCATATAACAAATGCAGTCGATGATTACTATACAATATTGCATATTGGTGAATGATATATCCAGCAAAACCATATTTACATCAGAGCTTTTCGCCTAAACGTGCACGTACGCGGGCCTATACTTGTAATTTCATATATACTACTGCTGAAAAATAAGTTTAACGTGTTCAGCATTGGTGACAGCGCAGGAACGGACCGTCACAACGTCTAGGTTTAGCTGCGAACGGTGCATTTATACTAAATGGTCCCTTTTAACGAAATAGTAAACCCGCTTTCACACCGGACGCGAAACGAATTTCTCGCACGACAGATTACATTCAAAGTCAATGCAAAGACGCTCGAGCGTCTTTGCATTGACTTTGAATGTAACCTGCCGTGCGAAAAATTCGTTTCGCGTCCGGTATGAATGCAGTTTGAAGTTGACACTCAGTGCGCTGGTCACACAGTTTCTCGCGAGAGTGACGATCGCTCAGACTTCGAGCAGGAGGAAGTTTGGCATCGGATTCTGGAGGCAGAAAACTGTCAAGCACGGCAGCGGCTGTCGTCTCGCCTGCCTGAAAATAGCAAACATTTAAACTTTTGATTGACGGAGTTCAGTCTTCACCGCGCACCCGTGCTTCTGAGAGCTCCTTTGGCGAAAGGAAATGAGCTTTATTTTGTGAGTATGCGCTGTTAATTCAGCCTTTGTGTCTGCTTTAGAGCTGTCAATTTGCTGCGGTAGGTGGACAGCAAATGTGAACGCAGTAAATACTGCTCATCCTGCTTAGATGCTGCAATTCTGCGCCGTGATGTGTCAGCAAGTCGCCAAGGAAGATCATAAGCCAAACTACTAATGTCTTCGATCACCACTGTCTTTTTTTCCCCCCGTTCAGCACAGCCCGGACTGGGTAGGGCTAATCTTCTGAAAACATTCTGCTGAAAAACTGCAATCATCCATAACGTTACTTTCCTTCATAACTTCTTTATTTCTTAATATATCGTGATGAAATTTTCACCAGTTATTCTTGAGATGTATGTCTATCCATATCTAGTTGAGTTGATGGGGGGAAAAAGAAAAATTGGCGAATTTTCAGCGGAATGTTTTCAGCAGATTAGCCCTACTCGCACGGACTGCTCTCTGTCGTAGTCTTATGGTGGCAGCGATAACGGTAGCAGGTTAACGTGAATGTCCGCCCGCTCGCTATGGTGACGGATTGAACGGTCGTTTGATCATACTTGTCGGTCTGTCATTACATGAATTTTGCTCTCTGCCAGCCTGATAAGCTATAAAATGTGCGGCCGCTTTCTCAAAATGCAATTGGCTACGAGCTAGGCTTGCTTTCTTGTGATAATTTAATTTGAGAGTAATGATGGATGACGATCTTGCAACCTTACCTATTACAATTGGGTACCAGGCTTGCATTAAGCCAGCCATATCATATCTGTTATATTTAGATTTATATAATGTTGATTTATTGTAAATGTAGGTGATTTACGTCGAAATTCACTTGCAATTCAAGTGCATTTCAGTATAATTTTATGGTTGACAGTTAAGTAACTGGCTGACCAGCTAACTTCAAGTATCTTAGTTGGTGATCCAGTGATCGAGTGATCTTGCTTCCACCAATTATACTTTTTGTTCTTGTCTTGTGAAGATATTGCAGGTGCTGCTACTGCAAATACACAACCCACACTCTAAATTTACAGTATCTAGGACTTTGGATGCTAAACTTCGGCAAATGTTTGTGTCGCTTTAGCTGTTATTTATTGTAGACAGAATTCTTGTGGTATCAGGAAATATAAAGGGTGTAAAATGATGTTTAGCCGTTGAGATCCCTCGTATGAAGTAAGCCGATCTTGTCTGACCTAGGTGATTCGATCGCAGTGTGTGAATCCAAATCCATCCGATTTCTCTCCATCCAGGCAATTAAGCAAACAGGTACGTCCGCTAATTGGCCAGACTGTGATCACACCTGATTCTCAGGTAAAGGGAGAGTAACAAACCAGCAGTTCCCTGCTCTCCGAGGATCGTGATTTGGCGGGCTCCGATTGAGGGGTATGCTTCAGCGTTTAGAACCCTGGCGTCCATTTCATTTGCGTATATTTTGCGCTGGAGTGGAAAGAGTACTATTATATTCTACTCAAGTACAAGAACACTTACTCTGGTGTAATTTTACTGAAGTACAAGGGCCATGTCACGCTGTAACGGAGCTACAAAATTGGTGTATTTTGTATCATAGCTTCAAAACTAAGTAAGAGAATTACAATATAAATGGCTTTGTGTAGGACTTTCCTAGTACTTCAAAAAACAAAATAGCCAATTTTGTTCATTTGATCTATTCTGGGTGAAAACGGCAAAAAAAAAACAAAAAAAAAAAACTGATGGGTAACGGTTACTAACCAGTTTTTTGCCGTTTTCGCCCAAAATAAATCAAATGAATGCCAGTCACACAAGAGTGCCTTATGTCACTACTGGGGGTGAAAGGTTAAAAACCAGGACCATCTTGAAATGAGTTTTATTTTTAAAAATCTTTTTAATAATATGTAAAAATTATCTGATGGTAGGTGGATTTCAGAGGTCGTTCTTGAATTTATTTATTTTTTTTTTTGCTATTTATTCAGATTATTGGCATTCTTTTAATCGAACACTGTAACCTGGTTAGGTCAGTCTGCTTCTCATTATCTCTTCTTAATGATTATCGGCTACATTTTGGTTTTGATTGGTCGATTGGCTGAATAAATGGGTTGATTGCTAGTTAGGCTAAGTGCACAGGAATTGATGCCAAGGCAATTGAGGCTGTTCAACCTCGGTGGTAATTACACTTCAAAACACATTTTTCTTCCCAGAAAGATTTCAAAGGGCCTCTCATGTTTGTTCAACACCGTATTTGGTATGCGTCATGGAAAAGGTAATAAATTTATTACCATTAAATTTATAATGTTTTAATCAGTTCTACCATGTGTTCCACTGCTGTGCTCTACTCCAGTATATGGAGGTGGTGGCAAAGTATTTTATATGTATGATCCATTACCTGTTATTTTATTTTACCTTTTTTTTTGTTTCTATCTCCTCTACTTCACTTATTTTATTTATTATTATTATTTCTATTTTTTAGTATCCCATCTCATCTTATTGTCAATTATATGAACTTTTGTTCGAAATAAACAACTGAATTGAGTTGAATTGAATTACCCAGCACTACTGCTCAGCAACAAAACTTCCTTGCTGTCTTTGCATGCAGAGTAACAGGTGGAAATGGCACCCCACAGTATGAGTGCAGAGGATGTTTCGGATACTGATACATTTTACAGAAAGCAAGCTAGATAAAATTGCTTCTTTAACATAACCTTCACCAGCTGATAAAAAGGATTTTGGTAGCTTGTGTCTGTAGCCGACTGGGGCAAGTTAGGTAGACAGCAGAAAATTTCACCTGCCAGTTCAGCAACGTAAAGAACATAATCTTACTATTTTGCCACGGTCAGCCTCATTTTTGTCTATTAACGTTGATGTCCGCTAATGGTTGTATGTGTGTTTGCTGGAGCTAGCTAGCGTGTGGAAAATTTTGCTTTTTGCCAGATCATTGCATTAACATAATAAAACAGGGACCTGGCTGGCTTACTCACCTGCAACTCTGTCGATCATCCTCTCCTCTTCAGCAGTGGGTTCGAGGGTGAAAGTGAGTGTTTTTGACTTTGATTGCTTGGTTGGAAAAGTGGATGGTATTACTGTTTCAGTCAAAATTCGTTTCAGAGGATAAACCTAAATCAGAACTCTGGAGATTTCTTGCGCAGTCCTCAAGAAGAAAATGCTTGCCGCAAACTTTTACTTTTGGGCCAGGTCAAGCGGTTACGGGCTTATAAAATTGATGTATTTTGTATCATAGCTCCAAAACTAGGTAAGATAGAATTACAATTTAAATGGCTTTGTGTAGGTCTTCCCTAGTACTTCAAACAATAAAATAGCTCATTTTGGTCATTTGATTTATTTTGGGTGAAAACGATAATAAACTGTTTGGAAACGGAGTTACAAATTTGTAATTCCGTAACCGACCAATTTTTTGCCATTTTACTGCAGCTTCTAGTCCTGAGGACGCCCCTCCCCTTTCATTTTACTGTTTGAAACTCCTGCTGTTGCATCACGAACAGAACAGCTCTGATTGCTTCATAACTTCCAGCTCTGCCCTGCTCCCTCCCACAACCTTATTAGCCCTGTTTTCTGGCCAATCAGAGCAAAGCTCATTATCATAGAGGGTTGCTCACTCAAAGCAGCCTGTTCTTCAGAAAATAAAATGTAGTAAATTGCCTTGAAATAATGGATTTTTAGATTTCCAAGAATACCAATGTAATAACTTGGGGGAGGGTTGGGAAACGGCTTGATATTCAACCTTTGAAGATTTAATCCGTTATACTTCTCTCTTGTAGTATTGGAAAAACTTGAATTATGCTGTGGTGTATGTATAATGGCTATTTTTGTGTTTGCCTCTGCTTCATTTTATAGTGGAAATCGCTCATCAAAGACGTTCAAGCCGAAAAAGAACATTCCGGAGGGATCGCACCAGTACGAGCTGCTGAAACATGCAGAAGCCACGCTAGGCAGTGGGAACCTGCGTATGGCGGTCATGCTGCCTGATGGCGAGGACCTCAATGAGTGGGTGGCTGTCAACAGTGAGTTACATAACCTAGCGTAAAACACCATAGCATAACCTAGCATAAAATAAAATGGCATAGCAAGGTGTAACACCTCATCACACAGTATAATGTGAAGTTAAGAGCAGCCTAAATCATTAGTTAATTTAAAATTGAGGTATTTGTGTGTTTTTAGCTGTGTATTGAGCATCATGGAAGCATGAGAAATGAAGTCTATAGCAATGAAGTTAAATTTTTGTATTGGTATTCCCCTACCACCCAAGGGGTAATCGGGAAAGGGGAAAATCATTTTTCATGGCAGTGTAAATTGGTTTTTGTAATTTTTTTTCTTATCACTGCACCAACGTTATACTTGCTTTATCCCTCTCTTCACATCCTTTCCCACCCTTGTTACCCAAGTTGATGGAGATAGAACAGTTTCGTAGAAAACCTTGTTAGTAAAAAAAACACGCAGAGTTGCCATTCTCCGCCACTTTCTCAGTCACAGTGAGGCCCAGGCTACACAAAGTCAGGAATTTGGAATCGTCTGCTGTGAAACCATTCTCTCTGCTGTGTGCATTGACATTCACCAAGTTGGAAGGTCTTCTGCCACATTTTTGATGGACGCCGCGGAAAAGTGCTCATTAATGCATGTCAGAAAGGCATGCTAAGTAAATGCCGTGACCGGCTGCTGCATGTCTGAGCTTGAGCCTGGTCTAAATCAGAACAAGGAAAAGTGCTGTGTCGGTCAGTTTTCAGTAGTACGTTTGCAGTCTTGCTTTTCTGCTCACTTGAACTGTCTTTGTTCAGAAAGGCACGCTTCACTCAGCCAGTGTGTCCCCACAGAGAAAGGAAGTGATTGCAGCTCCAGAGCACTGTCTGTTCTACTTGGGGGGCTAATCACAGCTCAGAAACCCGGCTTGGAAAAAAATGAGCTGGGGTGGGATCGAGGATCTGCTACTGCCAAGTGACTCAGGATTTGTGCTGGATCACTCGCTTTCATAATGACAGTAGAGCATGTCACAGCTTGCATCTGAAAATGTTAGAAGAGTGCACTCATGATTTCAACGGACTGGGATGCATGCTGGGATGCTAGTGTTGGCGTAAATTTGTCTGGAATGGCTGGTTAAATTTTCAGAATGGAAAGATAAACTCTTAAACATGGCTGTTAGGGATCTCTGAAAGTATGGACTCATGTTTAGGTCCCTGTTCTCTCACGTCTTTTGGCTCTGTAGGACATCGAGCAGCTCCAAACCTCTGCTCATTCCACTCAGTGCTACGACCTGTGGCGTCACTAGACCTAATACTGTACTGGGGCACAAACAACGCGAGCGCTTGAGAAAACATTTTTAGCACTAATTTATCATAAAAAAGCATAAATAGTGCTTCAAATTATACATTCATGTCGGATTATCTTGTTGTCTCAAAACCAAAGTACTCGATGAGCCCGATCCTCTGTTCATACAGAACCCATGATTTAATGCGAAATAGCTCATCTATGCTCACCAAACATTGATAGCAATCTCCAGAACCCGAGTTGGCAGTGCAAGGCTAACCATTATGAATCAACGTTATGCCTATGATGAGCCAGTTAGCTATAAGGCAGCAGCTCACGTCTGCGCTAGCCTACTTCAATTTACAGTCAGAGCTAGCTGGCAAGACGGCAGCTGAAAGTTTAAGCAAAGTTGTGACATTTAAATTCCCATGGAAATGGCGACACAGAGGAGAAAACAAACAATAAGGACAGGCAGTTGCCCAGCACTAACCTGAAGACGGGTGGAGAGAATGACGGCGAGAGCAGTCAGCACTGACAGACACCGTTGGGTGTGTGACCTTGTGTTCCGAAGTTCTGAAGTGAGCACTAGCCAATCACAGCCAAAGCCACGTGAATATTAAGTAGCCACATGTCATTGTGTATCATACGGAGTGAAGTGAATAAAGTAGCAATGAGTTACAGTTATCATATTAAGTACTTGTGTGCCTATGCACTTTCTGTTACTGTAGATTCTCTTACTGTAGATTATGGGGACATGTAGACTTAAAACGTGATTTTTTTTCTTTTTTTTTTAAATCCCCTGGGGAAAATTATACTGGGGCACTGCAGACCAATACTAGGGCACATGCCCCAGTAAAATGTGTCTGGTTCCGCCGACGGCTACAACTTCACCTTACTGCTTGCTCTGCGAAAACATAATCTTACCAAACATTTTAATCTTGAATGAAATGAAGTTAAATTATCTTTCTCCATGGACAAATCCAGAAATTAGTGAAAAATATCTCACATCAGAGGCAGATTTTTTTTTTTTTGGTTTGTTTTCAGTTTTCCCTGGGGCCCACCCAACTGGAGTTGAGGGCCCTCTGAGACAGAAGTTGGGCGAATAAGATAACCAGACCGAAACTGTGATGTGCTGTATTCCTTTGGGCCGAGCTCTTGAGGGATTTTCATGTTTTCCCTTTTCCCACGGCAGGCTAATTGCCACCATGGTCGTTGTATTTCAAATCGCAGGTACTCACTCGCTCATGGTCATAGAGTGCTTAAGAAATTTATTTGACCAGCTGTCATAAAAAAAATGGGAAAACAAGAATATTAAAAAGTTGTTTAAAACTAAAAATTATTTCATTATTTCTTTGGCAAAAATCAAACTGAAACCACCAAATAGTCCTCATTCATACATAAAAACAAAAAAAAAAAACTATTTTGTATGACCTCCTTTGGCCTTGATAACAGCTTGCATTCTTGCTTTCAACCACTAAAACTAATTTTTATGTTTAGGAATGCAAGAAAATTACTGTTATTTGGCATCTTAATCAGAAAATAATCTGGTTAACTATTCTTTCAGCTTTTTTGTAAAATGGTAAATCGAAAATTCATGGATAATGTGCTATATAAATAAACTTTGATTGATTGATTGATAACAACAATTATATTTGAGCATTAAAAATATAAACGCCGAACGGCGTTTCGGGGATATTATGTTTTTGGTCCGACCGCCGCCACCCTACGTGTTAATGTGATAACTTCAGTAATATTTCAATTAGATTTTTCATGTTTTGCCTACAAGTAAGTATCATAAAGAGGAGGAACTGATTCGATTTTGGAGGATTTACAATTTCTAGATTGGCCACCAGGGACCAAAAACGGAAAAATCACAGTTTTTATCATATCTCTGGAAATATTTGTCCAATTGACATGAAACTATGGGCAACTGCAAGGTCATGACCTCACAATGTGTCACATGATGACATCATACCTGTGTGGTTCAATATTTTGCCACCAGGTGGCGCTTTATGATGGAAAATTACCATTTTGGCCATATCTTCAGAACCATTTGTCCGATTGACCTAAAATTAAGTTCAAATTAAAGTCTATTCAAGGTCTAGTCAAGGATTGGGGAATTGGAGGATTGGGGGAGTTCGGGGATATACCTCAAGCCGTCACCTCCGACGGCAAAAGCCTAGTTTGGAAGCTGGCACTCGCTCAAGGTCATTGTATTAACGTCCATCTCTCCTTGCTATTCGCAAGCACAAAAAGTTTGTCGTTTCAGCCAAGATTTTTAATTATCTAACCCTTTGTGGCATGCTGAACAGATGGATATTACTTTTTGTTGAACTTGTACAATGTATTTTCCTGCCCTGTCGGTTCCCTTGAGGAAAACAACAGCTTTAATGATGGTAATTTTTTTAATTTTTAATTTCTAGATCTTGACAGGTCTCCGTCTTTTGAAGTTATTTGGCTGCTGGCTATGTATTTTAATGGCTTTGGCATGTGGTTAACTAAATGCACTTACTTACGGATGCACACGCTCCTAAAATAGTGTGGAAGTGCAGTCATAAGTGCTGCTGATACAGAAGATCGTCTTTCATTTCAGCAGAGAATTACGTGAAACTTGGCCATCCATTGTTTTCAGTCGTACATAGGCAAGCTGTGTCCTAACTGTTGCGCATGGGTATCTGGACTAGGTCTATGCTTCTTACGTTCTTCATAAGTAATCAATAAAATGAGTTTAGTTTGGCTCTAAGAACAGCCCTTTCCTTGATGATTGCACTCAGGGTTACTAAAGTCTTCCCTCTTCCGTTTAAATAAATAACTGCAGAAATTCTGGGAGAACACTGAGTATTCACATTAATGACTGCGCCATTACTCACAGTGGTGATCGTGCTATGACTTGAATGGGCGCCTCATTGGAGACTGGTTCTATATTCTCCATAACAGCTGGCCTGTGCGTAGAAAACGTGGCTCGTGATGAAATCGATGCCATCCAATGGATCTGAGTATTAGTACTGGGCAGAAGCGGCTTGTCCATTAAAGTAGACTATGCACTGTGTATTTAAAATGGATTAAAAAAGAAACTCCACAAATGTACTTAAAATCTTAATGTACTTGTGTTTTAAACGTTTTCATACCCTGGCTGAATTTGTAAAATGGGTCGCGTATTTAAAAAAGAAAACATGAATGGCCAGGCAGAACACGTTTCTTTTATTTCATATTGGATAAGAACAGCACAATCATCAAATAAAACATGGCAATTGGGGAAAAAATGAAATGAACCCTGTTCAAAAGTGTGCATACCCTTAGTTCTTAAAACTGTGTATTGCCCCCTTTAGCATCAATAACAGTGTGCAGTGTTTCGCGATAGTTGTCAATGAGGCCTCTAATTCTCTCAAGTGGTATAGCTGCCCATTCTTCCTTGCGAAATGCCTCCAGCTTCTGCACATTCGTTGGTCATCTTGCATGAACTGCACGTTTGAGATCTCTCCAATGCGGCTCGATGATATTGAGGTCAATAGACTGTGATGACTATCACTGCCACCTCACAGCAAGAAGGGTGTTTGAGTCTGTCCTGGGGCCTTTTTGTGTGGAGTGTGCATGATCTCCACGTGTTCACGTGGGTTTCCTCCGAGTACTCCGGTTTCCCCCACCTGGAAAAACATGCATTATAGGAACACTCTTACTAGCAGAGTTGGGTCCAAGTACTTTCAAGTACTTCTGAGAATTTTATAGCAACATTTTTTTTTATTTATTTATTTATTTATTTTTATACATACCATAGTGCTTGTATTTGTATCTGAGTACTACCTAATAATGCCTAATATTAGGTATTAGACCTAATAATTTTATTTGGCCTAATGCCAAATAATGCCAAATAATACCTAATAATGAGAAAATGTACTTGTATCCAAGTACTTTTCAAGTACTTGACCGATCTTTTTCAGCACTTAGGAGACAGACTGGTCAAGAACTTTGGAAAGTACTTGAATACAAGTAAAAGTACTTTAGGCATTAATAGGAAGTACTCCAATACAAGTGCAAGCACTTTGGTATTAATTAAAAAAAAAAAAAAAAAAAACTTTCTTCCAATTCTTGAAAGTACTTGAACCCAACTCTGCTTACCAGTACCCTTGACCAAGGAACTGGCTTTAGAACTGGAGTTGGTCCCCGGGCACTGCTCTGTGGCTGCCCACTGCTCCTAACTATAGGATGGGTTAAATGCAGAGGACAAATTACCCCACGGGGTTCAATTAAGTAAATCTTGAAATATCTATTTCTCAGGTCAATTGATAGAACAATGCCCTGGTCACAGAAAATGCAGCAGGGACATGTCAGCATTCTGGATTTGTATTTCGGATATCTATTCAAGGCTCTGAGGTTGAAAATGGCTTGGATGCCTTTACCCCCTTTCTTGAGGATTTGAAAATATTTTTAGCAAAGTCTGTCCTAACTTTGACCAGGCAGAATGATTCTTATGGTTTCTTTTTCCATCAGAGAATTGATCTTTTATTGTAAGACATGAGCCAACCCCCCCAGGAAGTCATTCCTTTGATCTGAGGTGGAATAACGGCAAAGTGCAGTATTGCAGTCTTTTGCGCATGCCATCCACTCTACTTCTTACGGAAACAGGGCAGGCTGAAATATTTAGTCACTGCCATGGCGCTTTCTTGAGGTGACATCTGGTGGCCTAAGGCATATACTTTTCTCTCCAGCAGGGGGAAGCAAGGCTGTGCCTGATGGGTTTATGAGGGAGATGAAGTTGTTTCTCTTCCATTTTCTTTTTTCTTTTTAACTGCGCCCCAGTATTTTGCCTGTCTTTGACAGGTAACAGTTTTACTACAGCGTGACAAGCAGAAGTGCTTGTTAGATGTGTGCGGTCCACTGACAAGAACCACTGACTGAACTCTGTCTCGTCTCCCTGAATTGAATTGGAATTTCTTTCCTGGTTCAAATTTTGTTGATCTATTTTTTTTTTCAAATTGCCCTTAATTGCAAAATGTTAGTATTTTGGATTTATCTCTGAAATGTTATCATTTATTTTTTGTGCATTTCTTGTTAGAGGTGCCAGCAACGCACCCTAAGGTGCACACATTGTAAATAAATAAACCTAAGTCCAATTGGAATGCATGATCTGTACTTATAGTTGTGTCACGATTACTTCCCATGCTCAGAATATACGTCCTAAGAAAGTGAATCTGCTTGACTGCAAGTGATAATCAGATTCCATCCTTGCCGATCTATCTTCATGTTGCATTGTATTTATATTTTAGTTACTCTGGCATTAGGCATATTACATGTATATTAAGGAGCTTTCTATGGAAATTTGAGGATTCAAAGTGCTATTTTAAGCTTTAGCTAAGGGAAACACAGAATGTTGGCTGGTTGCATTCCTCAATGATCATAGAAAAAAAAAAACCTTCCAGATTTCATCTTGCAGTTGAGCGGATTTACTTCGTTCAGAATTGTGAACATGCGTGGTAATCATGACACAGCTCCTTTAAACCACTTATTAGACCGTATGATCCCTTTTGCGTGAAGCTCATTTTGAATTATGGATTTTAATTGGCATGTTTAAAAAGTTATTGCGAGTTGTGTACAGCTAGCAAAGTACTGGTTGTCATTGAAAGGGTATTGAATGATGGCTTATCTTAAATGAGGATGATTTTTCTTGCCATCATCGTCTTAAACGGATTCTGTAATATTATATAGGCATGTTGGCCACCATTTCACTTATCAACCCCATTTCTGCTTCCTTAGCCGTAGATTTTTTCAACCAGATTAACATGCTTTACGGGACCATCACTGACTTCTGCACAGAGGAGAGCTGTTCCCTTATGTCTGCTGGACCCAAGTAAGGCCTTAATTATTTCTACCCTGAAGGCTCTTCCTTTTGCCTCTTATGTAGACGTTGAAATGTGTCATCCTCAATTTATAGAGTCTCCGCCCAGGTTATTTCAATTTGATCGCATACATGCTGTTTGCAGTTGTCTGTATTTTTATGGTGTTTCATCACCTCCTAATTACTGGTTTTGGCATTATAGGTTGAGCGTTACAACATAAATTATTTATATTTTCTTTGTTTTATTCTCCAGATCAAGTGCTTGCTTAAAGAATGATAATATTATGATTGTATCATTTTGTAGGTATGAGTACCATTGGGCTGATGGAACCAATATAAAAAAGCCAATTAAATGCTCCGCACCGAAGTACATCGATTACTTGATGACCTGGGTACAGGATCAGCTGGATGATGAAACACTGTTCCCTTCAAAAATAGGTGGGTCCAGGTTTCCTGTTTCATTCTCTTTTTAATTCCATTATCATAAGTGTGAAGATATCTAAGTGCTGTTTCCTTCACTGTCATAACTTTGCCCAATTAGTTTTGCCACCCTTTCCTATATTGACCTTGCTCTCTGCTACTGCGTATTGTCAAGTGATGGGGAAAAGGCAGTGGCAGTCTGTCGGCAGAAACACAGGGCCAGCAATAACCTCGCCTTTCACTACTTAATGACCTACACCTCTTGCAGTTTACCTCTCCTAATTGGCAACAGTTGCTCAGACTGATAGGTAGAACTGACGAGAGCCTAATTATATCCCTGAACGGCGTTTCGGGGATATTATGTTTTTGGTCCGACCGCCGCCGCGCCGCCCTACGTGTTAACGCGATAACTTCAGTAATATTTCAATTAGAAATTTCATGTTTTGCATATAGGTAAGTATCATCAAGAGGAAGAACTGATTTGATTTTGGACAATTTACATTTTCTAGATTGGCCACCAGAGGCCAAAAACAGAAAAATCACTTTTTTTAATCATATCTCTGGAAATATTTGTCCGATTGACCTCAAATCTAGTGCAAATGAAAGGTCATGACCTGAGGATGTGTCCTATGTTGACATTATACCTGTTTGGTTCAAAATTTTGACACAAGGTGGAGCTTTGTCACATAAAATTCACCATTTTTGCCATATCTTTGGAACCATTTGTCCAATTGACATGAAACTATGTGCAACTGCAAGGTCATGACCTCACGTGTCACATAATGACATCATACCTGTATGGTTCAATATTTTGCCACCAGGTGGCGCTTTGTGATGGAAAATTACCATTTTGGCTATATCTTCAGAACCATTTGTCTGATTCATTTGAACTTAATTTCAGGTCAAGGTCTATTCAAGGATTTGGGAATTGGAGGATTGGGGGCGTTCGGGGATATACCCCAAGCCGTTGCCTCCGATGGCATAAGCCTAGTTTTTGAAAGCCTTGTTATACATTGTACTATGAAATTATACAGTTTTCTTCTGCACATCAATTACTAGTTTTTTCTGCGCTCATTTAGCACGAGAAACCACAGATTTGCATAAATTAGTTTGCGAGGCTCATTGAGCAATAAACCAGGAGAATCCGTTCTATTGTCTGAATGTAGTGATAGCTGAAGTGCGTAGTTAGGTACGATGCACAGCTGAGTGATGCCGAAAATAATTGATGCGAAGTCCGCAAATGTTTCTGAGTTACTTGCTGATTGTCATCCTTGTGGAGTCACATCAATTATCTCAACATAGCCAATAGGCAATTGCTTTGTAATTAGCATTTCTTTATCATTACGTGTCACGCATTGGTGGTGGTTGTTCGGTTAATAAATTGTTTGATTGTTAATCAGGCAAACTTGATCGGAAACAGATTTAGAGCTATTATGCGGGAAAGGGTGAGGTTACTGAAGGCCTTCCTGACATCTGTCAGTCGGTCAGCTGTGGTGCCAGTTTGTTGGAGACGTGTCCGAAGATCCTGGATAGTCTGTCGACTGCATTCTATAAACCTTGCAACGTCAGTGACTGACGTTTCCGTATTCAGCATGCCAATGGCACGTTCACGCTAAATGTTTGACAGCCATGGCATTGAAAATCAACAAATAATTAACTGTAAAAACTTGTTTTTCCGAGATGTCACTAACATGCTAACGTGAGCTCAGTTGCACATCTCTCATATGGTCACGTGACTAGGAACACGAGAAAACATGGTTTTAACTTAAAGTACGCTCACACGTGCTACATACCTGTGCACGTCAGAGTTTATTTATTTATTTCAGTTTTATTTCAACAGGGTAGCCCTTTCAGTTCGGAAACTGCTCTTCCAAGGGGCCCTGCACAATAAAATAAACAAAAGCATTAACAAAACCAATGAGTGACAAAGTATGGGATACATAGATACATACTCATGAGAAAAGGAGAGGGGGGGGGAGAAGATACATGCGCATATATACAGGCCTACACATATCACATATACATACACACACACACACACACACACACACACATACATACATATATATATATATATATATACATACATACATACACACACATCAAGGATTTCACATAAACAGGCAAAAGAGCACAACCAAAAGTAGGGGCAATTGTACAATTATATATTTAAAAAAAAAAATGTATTAGACAAATACCGAGGTTTATCAGTGGTTAAAATAAGTTAAACTTAATTCAGGCTATGGATAAAAGCCTACAATATTTTGTGAATGACTGTAGAGAAGTTATGGATTGAATATATTGAGGTAGATTGTTCCACATTATTGACCCTTGATAATGAAGTGTGGGGTGTATTTATTTTAAGGGGGCCAGATAACGAATACCTTGTTAAAAAATTGATTTTAAGAGAAATAAAAGTGGTCAACAGGGGAGTAAACTTAGAAGGGATATAGCTAGTTTGGAGAAGATTTTGATGAAGACAGCGTAGTGGTCATGGAGACTGACGACTTATCGTTTTTGTAACAAAAGTATGAAGATAGCCGGTGTACTGGCACACAGCACAAGCATTTTGATAAATCGAAGAAACCGCAGAGTATACAATACATGCAGCATCGCAAAGCAATTAGGTCTGATCAAACTATCCATCTGCACTAGCGTCCATCCCCGTGGTCCTAATATATAAGCTACGTAACAAACAGCAGAAGAGGATAAAAGAGGAGCATTCTGACTTTCAGTCTGCTGTGATTAGAATATCACAATGGGGCCATGTGTAACAACTAGCTGTACATTCAGTTCGCATTAGTTGTAAATATTGAATATAGACTTTATCGCCATTACGTAGTTTACTTGATGCCTCGTACCATTTGTAAATGAGATGTACCTCATCTTCCACGATTCCTCGGAGGTTATCTCGGAAGACCCTGGTAGCAAACATGTCACCCCTCTGCTGAGCCAGGCTTCAGGACTGCTGAAGACCAACTGAAAATGGCCATTTCGAATTTCCTTCGATTTATGCAAACCAAGTTGCATGGCCATGAGTCCATGCCCGCTGTAAATGTTGGAATAAAGAAGCAACGTATATCTGCATGATGCGTGAATATTGCATTCACTCTGTTGCTTCAGGCATTTTTTTTGGCGCCGCTTAAGTCTGTATTAAGTTAGCTAACGAATGAGTTAGCTGGCTAGCTAGGGCATTCACGAATTCTTACCATGAGCGAACTTGAATGGCATTTCAAAACGAAACTACCATAGATCATTCAAACTTATGAAGTTGGAATGAAATACGACGGTTGCTCATTTATTTTTTCCTGCCTGCATCCTTGGAAAGAGAAACGATGGATAGCTTGTTCCTATTACACCCCGTTGCGGCTTAATATTTTGGTATTAACATGCATGGACAACAACGCAAGAAAATGTTACACATTTATTTTCAAAATGTGATCTTAACCCAATTCGAGATCATTGCAATCAGGCTATACTCCTTTCCCCCACTAAAAATGATAAAACCTAAGTGACAATAATAGTATTACTGAGCATTGAACAAGTATTATTTCAGTTTTATATTTTTATTCGTGGTTTCCTGCAGTCCGTACTGTATTTCTGTATTGCCAGATATTACATGAGCGCTGCTGAGAGAGATGCAGGTCTTGAACGAAGTTTATTTTCTCCTGGTCTGTTGGTCTTAAATTACAGTGTTGTAATCGCGTGGCTCTGATTTGGCTCTACGGCGATGGAAAAGCAAACGGGTTCTTAGGAGGTGCTTGGGTTGAACCAACTAAGCACTGGCACTAGCACCAGGTTCTTTTAAGTGGAAAAAGGTTTTATCTGTGACCTGGTCCTCCATTAGGGTGATTAGCGGCAAGACTACAACCACCAGTGGGTTTTCACCGACTTCATTTCACTACCAGCGGAGCCAGCTGGTAAATTAAACTTTTGCTGTATCCTGTTGGAAAAACAGCAAATACATCAGTCTTTGAAATGAGTGACTTGAGTGCATTTTTCTGCGCATCTTTAAAAGAAAAGCCCAAGTCTAACTCTTCCATAGTCAATGCCAAAGCCGATTCAAACGACTGGTGATCCTTTGCCACAGCTGTCTCAGCTGTTTTGCACCGTCGCAGCATTGACGTCATCGTGATAAGCCTGCCCAAAGACTCTCTACAAACATAGAGCTTTTTAATTGGTCTGACCAAACCTTGGTCGGACCAATCACTTGGTAGTACTGGGGCCCTATGGGTCGTGGCTAGACATACCTGCTGAGCAAAACTATTTGCTACCGCTAGGGTATGTCTAGATTTCTAGGCTTGCGCGGCATGCCAGAAAGTTAAGAATTGCTTTAAATGAGGTATTAAATTTTTTTATGGTTAAATGTTTCTTTTAGGTGTCATTTGTTTCATACTGGTGACTTCTGAAAACTTATTATGGTTTTGTACACAAAGCTTAACTAGGCATTAGCCGTCGAAGGCGACGGCTTGGAGTACATCCCCGAACACCCCCAATCCTCCAATTCCCCAATCCTTGAATAGACCCAATACAATATAAAGCCCCTCTGGTCATGACCTTTCATTTGAACTTAATATTGGGTCAATCGGACAAATGGTTCTGAAGATATGGCCAAAATGGTAATTTTCCATCACAAAGCTCCACCTGGTGGCAAAATATTGAACCACACAGGTGTGATGTCATCATGTGACACGTTGTGAGGTCATGACCTTGCAGTCACACATAGTTTCATGTCAATTGGACAAATGGTTCCAAAGATAGGCAAAAATTGTGAATTTTATGCGACAAAGCTCCACCTTGTGTCCAAATTTTGAACCTAACAGGTACTTTGTATGTCATCGCGGGACACATCCACAGGTCATGACCTTTCATTTGCCCTTGATTTGAGGTCAATCAGAAAATATTTCCAGAGATATGATAAAAACTGTGATTTTTCAGTTTTTGGCCCCTGGTGGCCAATCTAGAAATTGTGAATTGTCCAAAATCGAATCAGCTCTTCCTCTTTATGATACTTACTTATATGCAATACATGAAATTTCTAATTGAAATATTACTGAAGTTATCGCGTTAACACATAGGGCGGCGGTCGGACCAAAAACATAATATCCATGAAATGCCGTTTGGGGGTATAATTACCAAGGAAAATTTTCATCAAAGGAGGTGTATTTGTTGTTTGCATTTTGTGTGTGTGTGTGTGTGTGTGTGTGTGTGTGTGTGTGTGTGTGTGTGTGTGTGTGTGAGAGAGAGAGCATGCGTGCGTGCCTATGCGAGCGGGTGGGGGGGCATATATTTATGTGAAAATGGATTGGGATTTGGAGTCCTCTCACTGTGGTCTGCCCTGATGTTAGGTGTGCCCTTTCCGAAGAACTTCATGTCAGTGGCGAAGACCATTCTGAAGCGCCTCTTCCGGGTGTATGCCCATATATACCACCAACACTTCGACGCAGTCATCCAGCTTCAGGAGGAAGCCCACCTTAACACATCTTTCAAGCACTTTATCTTCTTTGTTCAGGTAACATTTTTATTTCCGAGCAGCGGTAGGATATCCAGGAGTCTTAAAGTTAAAAACCTGCAAAGCATTTCTTTTATCCATGAACTCTGCTAGCTCATTACACTTTGCACTTGGTCCTCTGGTGCCAAAGTGCTTGTGACTGAGAATTGTGTCAATTAGCAAATCCAGATAATGGGAACAAATACTAGAGTGGCCTTTTAATCCTAAGAGCACTGAAATAAAGAAAAATATATATTTAATTTTCTTGTGCTGTTGAAAACCTATCATGAGGCATCTTGTTTAAAAGAGCTCCCAAAAGGGCTCCCCTTCGGAGGCTCTTTTAAACAAGTCACCACATTGCGGGTTTTCGACGGCTTTGATTTTTTTCCCCCGCCACGTGGAACCCGCGAAGCGGCGGGACATAGTATTTATGACCGTCCGTCCTAACGTCCGTCCGTCCCGAATCCTTGTCAGCGAGATATCTCAAGAACGAATTGACAGATTTTCTTCTAATTTGATGTCCACATGTATTAGTCTGATACCCAGGCGCCAGTCGATTTCGGTGACCTTCGCGCCATTCTCAAGGTCACACCAAGAGATTGTGGATTTTCACACTGATAGCCTTGTCAGCGACATATCTCAAGAACTAATCAACAAATTTACTTCAAATTTTATGTCAGCATGAATTACTGTGAAACCCCGGCGCCAGTCGATTTTGGTGACCGTCGCGCCGTTCTCAAGGTCATACCGAGAGACAGTGGATTTTCACACTGATAGCCTTGTCAGCGACATATCTCAAGAACGAATTGACGGATTTACTTCAACTTTTATGTCAACATTTACTAGTGTGACACTCGGCACCAGTTCGATTTTGGTGACCTTCGCGCCATTCCTAAGGTCACACCAAGAGATTGTGGATTTTCACACTGATAGCCTTGTCAGCGACATATCTCAAGAACGAATCAACGGAATTACTTAAAATGTTATGTCAACATGTATTAGGGTGATACCCCAGCGCCAGTCCATTTCGGTGACCTTCGCACCATTTTCAAGGTCACACCGAGAAATTGTTCCTTTTTGACACGATTTCACATTTTGTGGCGGGGGACAAAGACACGTTAGTGTCAAATACTTGTGATATCTTGCATCATGGAGTAACAACATTTGCATTGGGCGCTCGAAGGGTTAATTTCTTCTTCTGGATTTTCCGCCTGTGTGTATTCTGTGACCCCCTCAAAATTATGTGGGAATTTAAGGATCACAATTTCCATTGTGAGACAATGTCTGACCTTGGCAAATTAGTGCATTTTATTTTCTGCCATAAATGATGGAGTTCATAATGTACCAAGATAGTCTTACTAAGCCTAGGTCAACACAGCCAAGGTATCAAATAAAGCACGAAAAGGAAGAAAATATTATGAGTCTTATTGGAAATCCTAAATGGTTATTAACTGCCCTTTCCTCTTTTTTTTTCCTTTTAGGAATTTAACCTGATAGACAGAAAAGAATTGGCTCCGCTGCACGAGTTGATTGAAAAGCTGCTGTCCAAGGACAGATAAACGTAGAGGGGGAAATCTCTTCGCCCTACTTCACTCACCAGTCTCCACTGTCCCTTGTATTTTCTATACTCCAGCTTTGTTCTGTGTGCTATACTTCAGGCTGACATTTTTGGGGAATGTCTCTTAAGATGATAGGAATACAAGGTGCACTTAGTTGCTTAGTTTGGGTTTGGCAGGTCTTCGCTTTAGTCATGCGACTTGAAACTCAGTCACAGTGGTGAGCGAATGCTTTACTAAGAGCACTCCCACTGGCGCCCTGTTCTTTTTTCAAGTGCCTAACAATGTAAACCCAAAAGATTATAACCAGCCACAGATTAATGTGAAGATGGAAAGTGCAGTGAGGTGCGCAGTCCCAATTAAGAGGTTTGATTCTGTTTACAGCATTCAGGCCGTCATCCCTCTTATTACGAGCAAAAGTTTTAAAACCTGAGTTTACTTTTTTGCTTTTTGGAAAGAAAGCTCCTCCAGCTAAGCTAGTTCCAAAATTGCTTCACTGAAGTGTTTATTTTAGCGGCAAGGTTTTGGAAATGATTTCAATTTCAATTTATTTATAAAGCGCTTTTCACAGATAAACTGTCACAAAGACGCTTTACAGTCAGAGATGAGTTTCTGAAAGGGCAGTGCCCAGCCTATTCCCCACTACCGCAAATGAGGCAAAAAACTCCCAGTAGGGAGAAAAATCCTCAAACAGTGGGGATGTGAATTGATGTGATGATGTGAATTCTATGGAGTTTGACACTGGAATGAGTCTTGAGATTTTTTTTAAATATGACAATTCAGTTCAATACATATGACGCGGTGTCGTGCGTAATCCCATTTTTTCAGCCATTTTGCCTTTTACATGCATGTTTAAGTGTTGTATTATTTTTTAGTTAACCTCCCTCAATACCATGGGCCAGATGTACCTCACTTTTTTGTTGATAAAGAACTAAGCACATGCTCACTAATGTAACTTTTTCTGTGAGTCTGTTCTGACTGACTGCTATGACAACAGTATGATGGTTGCTGTGTGGATTTTATCATTTACTCTTTTTTGTGTTACTGGATGTTAGGACATAATTGCATCAAGAAGCTACAAGCATCAACATATTAAGGTGGTGTTTCTTAACAGAAATGAAGTCCTGACTTTGATACTGATGGTCTGTTTTCGTAGGGTTTTTTTTTTTTTTAATTGCACGTACAAAATCACCAATTTGTCATCTGGTTTAGAAATTATGTGAGACCCATGGGATGTGAGATTATTCTGAATGTATGTAGATTTTGACACAGCCTTCGCCATTGAACTTGTGATTTACACTGCTGGCCTCCCTGACACCTGGATCCTGACTCCTGGTGCATTAGCCTCAGCAGAGTTAAGCAATACTGGCATGTATTTGGCCCTTGGAGGTCATTAGTTGTCGTTGGGCCTTAATGAGAGAACCTTTGCTGAAATAATAATGTGCAATGATTGAATTATGGGTCTTTTAAATTGTCATTTGTGCTTGTTTCAAGGTAGTACCATTACATAGTGTTGGGCATAAGCACAGTTGTAGAATAGATCCTATAATGGAAGCTTAAAATCCCTATCATTGTGTAATATTACAGAATTACTTTCATGTTAATTTTTCTATTAGTAATTGTAAACCAAGTCTTAAGAAGTTGACTAATCTCTGTCATTGTTCAGCAACCCCCAAGCCTTGAATGTTTATTACCAAAGGAGTGCAGATGGTCCGTAAATTAACTTTTTTTTTAGCGTTCATTTTTCATTTTTGCTTTTTCCCTTAGGGTGGAGTTGACGTTTTTTTGGAATGGCTTTGAAACACACTAACAATATCTGCCTTCTTGCACTTCAGGTGAAAAGATGAAACAAGTCACTACACACAGCTTTGCCACTGCTAAACGATTTCCTAGGTTCAACCAAATCTTGTATTCTAATGACACCAGCAACACATTGAGGCACCTTATAAGATGTATTTGGTGTAAAATGGATGGTCAATGCTTTCATTAATCTTTGTCATTTTTATTTTACTGTTTTTTGTTTTTTTTTGCGACCGATTGTAACATCCACAGTTGCATTGCCAGCCGGCTTGGCGGCGCATCGAGTATTTCTGCTACACTGCTGTCAAGAATCCATAAATCTATTTGTAGAAACTGTGATGCATCCTTGTCATGTAATGGTGCCAAAATTTCAATGCCAATATGAGTGAGCAATTATGGAATCTACAACAATATGTAGTGGTTCATGTACTTGGAACCACACACATCTGTATTTCAGGACCAGAACTTTGGCGGGGCGGGGGGGGGGGGGGGGATGTAGGGCTGGAACACTGTTGTATCAGGATGTCTTGCATCAAGACGGCCTAACCCTGTTCCTAGAGATTTTTTGTTCTCAGATTTACTTTTTGTCCAAAATGTCAGTCCCCAGACCCTCTAATTCTAGTAATAAGCTGAGCTGACGACCGAGGTATTGTTAAAAACCGGGAGTGAAGATATCGGGGAGAATAATCAGACAGCCCTCTCCTTGTACTTTTGAGTACAATCAAGTTATCGTCCCATGATGGGATCAGTACCGTGACGAATCCTGAGCATGAATGAAGTCAGAGAAAATTAAGGAAAAAAAGATTGCAGAATTTGGGATGGTTTTTGCCCACTCTCCAACATTTTACACTTTGCTTACTATGCAATTTTCATGTATTTTCAGTGGTTTCGCTGTAAAATATCAGAAAGCTGAACTTCAGCACTTTACTTAAGCTCCCAAACTCGGTCCTGGGCCACCGCTGTATGTGATGGCTTTTGTTCTAACCACACTTGCAATCGTAGGATTTTCATGAGCCGATGATTAGTTTTAATTGGGTGCAGTTATTTATCCTCTTAAGCCACATTTTCACAGATATCCACGTATGCCATTAAGAAGAAAATTTTCTTCCACATGGTGATTAATTAGTAGCCACTGACAAAAAGGGGAGAAATTTGAACCCGTCAAGGTAAGCGATCGTTTGGTTTCTAATTGATAAAACTGGACCTTTGATCATGAAAACTAACTTTTTTAGGTATTCAAATGATGGTCAAAGATTTTTGGTTTTGTGTCATATTTGTGTCATTAATTTCAAGCAAATTATTTTTAAAGAACTCAACTGTGTTCTGCAACCTGATTTGGAGTATTGTATTTTTTCTGTGGCCAATTTCATCGGTTTAAAAAGTTCTGTTTCTAGAAATTGCTCTCAATATGGAAAAATAAAAACGATATTTTCAAGGGTTTTTGATTCTTGCAGTACACATTGATATTAGTGTCAAAATGCAGCATAAGACCATAGCTGCTTTAAACGTGAAATTTACCTGATGAGGTACAATAGATTTTTATAAATTTGTCCATGATGAAGATGAATGATGATCACACATTGTGCGAGTACAGTTTTGTGAAAAAATGATGTACTCATTGAAGCCTGCCCCTCCCCCCAACATAATCATACTGATTCACAGCTTCTTAAAAACTTTGAGCAATTTACTTCAGATGCGGGGTAACCAAGCCTTTTGAAGTTTTTTTCTTTTTTTTGGCGGGGGGGGGATTCAGTACAACACCCCCATCCATGGCTTATGGTGTTTCATTTCAAAATATTAGCCACTTCTCTTTTATGCTTTCACATTGGAATAATGCTTTGTTTTGTTTCGACATGGTATTAGGTTGTGAGGGATTTGCTCATGCTTAAATAACTGAGTCGGTAAAGATTTACATTTTGCGTTTTTATTTTTAAATGTTTTAGGTATGGCTTTATTAGCATTTCCCCAGTCGACGCAGGAAGATTTAAGTGTCTTTTCTGTCCCTACCTGTAAGGAAATTTTGTTTTAATCTTCATGAGCGAGTAACTGGATGCGTATTTTATGCAGTAATGTTAACCGGTGAAATGAATGCGACTTCAATCACTTGCAGCATATTTTCGGTACAACATGGAATGCTGTTTGTAAGGAAATAAAATCTCCATTTGACCAGACTGTTGTGCTGTCGTGTTTGTTATGGCCCCAATTTGTTATTACAATCCACAACACAACAGCTACAGCAACAGCAAGGGATGACAAACAGTTTAAAAACTTGAACACATTTAATGAAAAAAACAAAGACTAAACTACTATTTACAACTACAGACCAAGATTGAATTAAAAAAAACAGAAATATTTACAGTCCCTGGTGATGTGCTGGGTGAGGAAAAAATGCTCTAACACGTAAAAATCCACAAAAGAAATTTCACAGGTCTTGAACAGAAATGACAGGTCTGGTCACATGTATCCTTCTTCTTGCAATTTCTCCTACTACTTTACTGTCTCAATTCTTTTCCTTACATACTCTTTTGCAGACCCCACCCACATTTAGACCTCTTTTTTTTTAATTTTCTGAGACTTGCCCCAGACATGTCCAGGACATGTCTAAACATGACTCCAGTCTGAGCTTAACAAAAAAAAAGGTAAATCATCTATCAATGGTAAATCATGCCATCTAGTGGCCTATATTCACATTACACCTCCATTCCAAAAGGGAAAAATTTTGACTCATAAAGGCAAAATTTTTCTTTTCAATACAAAATGGTTAAGTGAACACTTGTCTATATATACATATCATACAATATTCAAACACATGATATATATATACACATTCAAACACGGGATAAGCAATCAGCAATTACATTGTCTGTACCCTTCACATGCTTAATTTCCAAGTCAAACTCCTGTAAAATCAAACTCCAATTCAACAATCTCCGATTCTTGTTTTTCATCTTACTCAAAAACATTAACGGATTGTGGTCAGTGTACACAATCATTGGCTTTTGTCCTGTACAAACATAAACCTCAAAGTGTTGTAAAGAAAGGACCAGAGCCAACAGTTCCTTCTCTATTGTGGAATAGTTCCTTTGGTGGCGATTGAACTTCCTGGAGAAGTATGCCACGGGATGCTCAATGTCATCAGTGTCACTTCTCTGTAGGAGCACAGATCCACAAGCTTGGTCGCTAGCATCGACCGCGATGGAGAACGGTTTGTTGAAGTCAGGAGATTTGAGCACGGGGAAGTGACATAGCAGAGACTTCAGGCGATCGAAGGCTCTCTGGCATGCATCATCCCAGGTGAACTTTACGCCTTTCTTCAGTTGGTTAGTTAGACTGAGAGCAATCTCAGCAAAGTTCTTGCAGAACTTGCGGTAGTACCCGATCATTCCAAGGAAGCGGCGCAAAGCTTTTTTGTTGTCAGGAACTGGAAAGTCCATGATGGCTTGGACTTTAGCATTTATGGGTGCCACCTTACCCTGGCCAATGACGTAGCCAAGATAGGTGACAGTAGCACAACCAAAGCCACTCTTGCTCAGGTTAACAGTCAGGTTAGCCTGGGTCAGGCGCTGGAACAACGTCTCTACATCTTTTAGATGTTCTTCCCAGGAGTCACTCCAGGTGATCAGGTCATCGATGTACGCACCCGTGTGTGGCAATCCGGCGATTGTAGACTGTATCATCCTTTGGAACGTGGCTGGGGAATTTTTCATGCCAAAGGGTAGGACTTCATACTGGTACAATCCAGATGGTGTGGCAAAAGCAGAGATGCTCTTGGCCCTCTCAGTTAAAGGCACACACCAATAACCCTTCAATAAATCAATCTTGGTCAGAAACTTTGCTTGCCCTACACTATCAATACAATCATCAATCCTAGGTATTGGAAACATCAGTTCTAGTTACAGCATTGACTTTGCGATAATCTGTACAGAATCTAGTACTTCCATCAGGTTTTGGAACTAGCACACAGGGTGAACTCCAATCGGAGTTGGAGGGTCTGATAATATCATGTTTTAACATGTACTCAACCTCTTTCTCAGCAATCTTTCTCTTTTCAGGATTCATCCGGTATGGATGCTGTTTTATTGGTTTGGCATCACCAACATCTACATCATGAGAGGCTATAGTAACTCTCTTTGGAACATCAGGAAATAAATCCTCATATTTCTTGATCAACCTTTCAAACTGATCTCTCTGTGAGGGTTCTAAGTGCTGGAGTTTTACATCAAGATTTTGCAACACTTCAGTGTTTGACAATTTACATGAAAGAACTTCAGCTTTAATTCTTGGTTCATCATCTTGAAACTCCCCCTCATCTTCACAAATCTCGGCCATAGGAGAATCTGAAGTGACAGCTGCAACCCTAGCATTTCTGTCATGATAAGGCTTCAGCATGTTAATGTGACACAATTGTTTTGGTTTTCTCCTATCTGGAGTCTTCACAATGTAATTGAGGTCATTGAGTTTTGTCAGAATTTCATAAGGACCATGAAATCTAGCCTGCAATGGATTGGACTGCAAGGGAAACAACACAAGGACCTTGTCTCCTGGTTAAAACTCACGGCTTCTAGCCTAATGATCATACCAAGTTTTCATTTTTCCCTGACTTGATTTCAAGTTCTCTTTGGCTAGGTCACAAGCTGCACGCAATCTTTCCTTGAACTTGCTAACATAGTCTAACAGACTGATGTACGGCTCTTCCTCTTGCCATTGTTCACTCAATAATAGCAAAGGTCCTCTCACTTCATGACCAAACACTAGCTCAAATGGACTGAATCCAGTAGACTCCTGCACTGCTTCTCTAGCTGCAAACAACAGCAAATGAACACCTTCATCCCAGTCTTTCTCATGGTCATAACAATAAGTCTTCATCATTGTCTTGAGAGTGGAATGAAACCGCTCTAAGGCACCCTGACTTTCTGGATGATAGGCACTAGAAAGAATCTGCTTTGCACCTAGTTCATACACAACCTGCTGAAACAATCCTGAAGTGAAATTGCTACCTTGGTCTGACTGAATTTCCCTGGGAAGGCCAAACAACGTGAAGAACTTTATCAAAGCCTTTGAGATTGCAGTTGCCTTGATGTTACGTAGAGGTATGGCTTCAGGGAATCTGGTAGATGCACACATGATTGTCAACAAGTACTGATTTCCAGATCTAGTCTTGGGTAATGGACCAACACAATCAACAATGACCTTAGAGAAGGGCTCTCCAAATGCTGGGATAGGCTGCAATGGAGCTACAGGTGGGTCTAACTGGTTTTTTCCAACTACTTGACAAGTGTGACAGGTTTTGCAAGAGTTGGAAACGTCTTTCCGAAGCCCAGGCCAAAAGAAGTGTTTCATGATTTTATCAACAGTCTTGTTAACACCAAGATGACCTCCTAAAGGTAAACTATGAGCCATTGTCAAGATCTCATTCCTGTAGACCTTCGGAACAACAATTTGCCTAACCACTGCCCAATCTGCATTGGCAGGGATATCAGGAGGGCGCCACTTCCGCATCAACACACCATCCTTGAGATAATACCCAACTGGAACTGCGTCTATTTCTTTATCAGGAAGGGCTCTCCTCTTTAGTACACAAATTTCAGAATCATTAGTTTGCTCCTCAATCAACCGCTTTCTGGACAGAGACAAGTCTCCAGACACATCAGAATCACCAGACCCATCCGGCTGGCTGAATAGAGAACTGATAAAAGTATCTGATAAGTCCTCAAACGGAGAAACCATAGTAGGCCAGAGTCATGAGGCGAACCACCCGAGTCCTGACTATTCAATGTGCTGGAAGGCACCACAACATCATCTTCTTTAGCCTTCTTGGCCATAGCACGAGTCACTGCGCAAGAAGGATACAGAGATGGGTCCTCATCCCCATCTTCAGTGCTCGGCTGTGAAGTAAGCTGTACAGGGGGAACTACTTTGCCCCCAGCCAGGTCATTGCCTAGCAACAGAGAAACACCCTTTATAGGTAGACTTGACATAAGTCCCACCTTTACCTGTCCTGTAACTAAATCTTCAAGAATATAGAGCGCAGGGGTACAGATACAGTCCTCCCTTCAATACCCTGTACAAGTATGAAATCCCCTGAAGCGGTCTCATCACGTAACTCCAAGGAGTCCATCAACAAAAGTGACTGAGAAGCTCCGGTATCCCTTAGGATATATATGGGGACAGGAGTAGTATGCTCATTCAGAGCCACAAATCCCTCTGACACAAATGGAAGAAATTCCTCCCTCACAAAGTCAGCAGTATCAGGCTTTTTAGCCCCACAAGAAGCAGGTAATTTAGCAGATCGGTTATCTACTACAGGGGTTTCTAACCTTGTTTTCACAAAGGCATTTGGTTTGGTATCCTTTTCTTTTTCTTTCTTAGCTTTTAGGAACCAACAATTAGTTGTAACATGACCAGATTTCTTGCAATAACTGCAAACTAGACCACTTTTGTCACTGTCAGCTTTCACACTTTGATCAGACCTGTTACTGGATTTCTGAGCACCATCACCAGATTTGTCTTTGTCTTTGAGTGAGGAATCTTGGGTATCACCGTAACCCTTTTTCTGAAATTGGGACCATCTATTGTTACTGCTAGACTGAAATTTGGACTTATGTGTGAGAACATATTCATCTGCAAATTTGGCAGCTGATTGCAGTGCTTGCTTCTCATTAAGGTAGGTCTTAACATCATCCTTAACAGTTCTTGAATTCTTCAACACCATCTCTTTTAGTGAGTTGAAATCATCATTGACCTCCATAGAAGTACACCAGCGCTCAAAGCAAACTTTCTTCTCATTAGCAAATTCCACATAAGTCTGATTTTCAGATTTCTTCAGACCTCTGAATTTCTGTCGGTAAGCCTCTGGAACCAACTCATAAGCTCTCAAAATAACCTTTTTGACAACCTCATAATCAGAGGAATCATCTGCAGACAAAGCCGAATAGGCTTGTTGAGCTTTACCCTTGAGGACAGTTTGCAACATCAGAGGCCAGTGTTCCTTTGGCCACTGGCAACTCCTTGCCACCTTTTCAAAACACTGGAAATAGTTGTCAACATCCTTTTCTGCAAATGGAGGCACCAGTTTTACCTCCTGACTGGCACAAAATTTATTTTTAGTTTCAATTTTAATTTTTAGTTGCTCCATTTGGAGTCTTTCTTCTCTATTGAATTTCTCTAATTCAAAATCTCTCTGTCTCTGTCTCTCTCTTTCTGCTCTTTCCTCTTTCACTCTTTCTTTTTTCTCTTCTCTTGCTAATTTTTCTAACTCAAATTCTCTTTGTTTTTCTTTTTCCTCCCTTTCTTTTTGTCTTTCCTCCCTTTCTTTCTCTTTTTCCTCTCTTTCAATCTCTAGCAGTTTTAATTTAAGTTCCATTTCTATATTAGGATTTTCCACTGGAAACTGTTCCAGATCTCCTGGTGCAAACACATTTTCATCAATGTAATATTCAACTATCTCTCGAGCCAGTCTTGCTTTTCGCATGGCTGGTTTTACCTCTGTCAGCTCTAAATGTCTGCAAATTTCTAGCAGTTCTGTCTTTTTAAAAGACTTCAAAACCTCAACGGTTGGTGATGCCAAGAAATCATCCATTGCTGTTGATCTGTCAATATATTTATATAGGAAAATTCAAAAAAACAATTTTACAATTTGAAATGTTGGATTTTCAATTAATTACTCTCACAATGGTCTGTCCCGGACTTGAGCCCCCAATTTGTTATGGCTCCAATTTGTTATTAGATTTACAACGCAACAGCAACAGCAAGGGATGACAGACACAGTTTAAAAAACCTCAACACATTTAATTAACAAACAAAGACTAAACTACTATTTACAACTACAGACCAAGATTGATTGGAAAACAAAAAAAACTGAAATATTTACAGTTTCCTGGTGATGTGCTGGGTGAGGAAAAAGGCTCAAACACAAAGGCAAAAATCCACAAAGAAACTTCACAGGTCTTGAACAGAAATGACAGGTCTGGTCACACGTATCCTTCTTCTTTCAATTTCTCCTACTACTTTACTGTCTCAATTCTTTGCCTTATACACTCTTTTGCAGACCCCACCCACATTTAGACCTCTTTTTTTTTTTTTTTTTTTTGGGGACTTGCCCCAGACATGTCTAGACATAGCTCCAGTCTGAGCTGAATAAAAAAAAAGATAAATACTGCCATCCAGTGGCCTATATTCACTTTACAACGGCATGAACCTTTCATCTTACTATTTACCACTTGTTTTCAATTTAAAAAGTTTAAATTAACTCATTTTATTTCCTATAGTGAAGTCAATGCGTAACTAGAAAAGCACTCAGAGAGCGCAGAACCTCCGCCAGAGGGCAGCAAAGCCAAAAGCACGGCGATTGGAACTCCGGCCCACTGGAAAGACTTGAAATCTTGAACTTTGGTGTATATCTCAGCAGTATTTTGGCCTAGATATGCAAAAATTTAATCACCTCTTCCTTGAGTTAATACCCACCTACCCTGAAAATTTTGTCAAAATCCAGCCATAAATTTTGAGTTATGTTGTACACAAACAAGCCAACAAACAAACGGCACCGAAAACATATACCTCCTCGGCGGAGGTTAATTATGTTATCTGGGTCAATTGACATAGAATGAAACATCTTCGTACGGTGGTGTAGCCAGGATTTGAAAAAAGTGTTTGCACATGTTTAAAACAGTAATGCAAGAGTGCAAAGTTAATGAGCGACAGTGATCTTAGGGCATTGAAAAGAAGAGGTGAAAGTACTATCCTAGAAGGACCGGGGTTTACAAGCTAGTAGTGCATAGGGCAACTAAACATGAATACAGCAGCTTGATGAATTTGCAAAGACTGAGACTAGTAGTACCAATAAGAAATATTTAAGCAGCAAAAGGCTGTAACTGTTTGCATGAAGTCACGAAAGAACATTTTCCAAAAAATTGGTCCCTCACATCTACATGAGATCACCTGCATTGCAGGATGTGCTGAAAGTGAACTCAGAAGTTTACTGTTTTTTTTTACATTTTTATTTAGGGGTCTTCTGGTTAAAAATGTCCTTTTTTTTATTTTTTTTTAAATTTCACTATTTTTCATGAAGGAATGCAGTGAGATGCGAGTAAACACAAAGAACCTATGTTTTTCCTCTGCCTCAACTGTTACTTGTGACTTTAAAGTAGCAATTCAAAGAAAAAACTGAAATATGGCAATTTCGACATCAATGGAAAGCTAAGAACGCAAAGAATGCAATGTAATGTCATTCCATCACATTATCGATACGAGAAATTGGAAACAAAGCATGAAACGACAGTACTTCATCGACCGTGTATACTTCTGTGATGCTAGGAATGACGCCCCTTTTAGGCGACGTCACGGGTAGGTTTTGCAAGCTCTGCTCTGTGAATTTGTGGGCAGAGTCAATAGAAGTACTATGTCTCTCTCTAAGCTTATATTTTGTTATTTAAGGTTCGAACAGAATCATACTTTGCTCGAGATGGATAAATTACAATGGAGAAAAATGTCTGTTTTTTTTTTCTTCTTCAAACTCTATATATTTTCTATATAGTACACTGACGATTAACATGGACATATAAACGATCTGACAGAAATCGTGCAAATACGGGGAAGGCAGGGTTTCCCTCCAGGATTTTTTGAAACTGTGGTAGAGGGCTTCGGCGTCGGGTCAAAAATCAGCATTATCAGGTGTGGCCAATTTTCATTAATCATCTCTTAGGCAATGTAATAATTGAAGTCTATGTGCACGGCGGTTTATCAGTTTCACATGCGTCATGGTGGATTTCACATTGACGATAATATGAAAACCACTTATAACTCCGGACCCCAGAATTGGAATTAAACTAGGCTTATGCCGTCGGAGGCGACGGCTTGGGGTATATCCCCGAACGCCCCCAATCCTCCAATTCCCCAATCCTCGAATAGACCCAATACAATATAAAGCCCCTCAGGTCATGACCTTTAATTTGAACTTAATTTCAGGTCAATCGGACAAATGGTTCTGATTGGACAAAATGGTAATTTTCCATCATAAAGCTCCACCTGGTGGCAAAATATTGAACCATACAGGTATGATGACGTCATGTGACACATTGTGAGCTCATGACCTTGCAGTTGCACACAGTTTCATGTGAATTGGACAAATGGTTCCAAAGATATGGCAAAAATGGTGAATTTTATGTGACAAAGCTCCACCTTGTGTCAAAATTTTGAACCAAACAGGTATAATGTCATCGTGGGACATATTCTGAAGTCATGACCTTTCATTTGCACTTGATTTGAAGGTCAATTGGACAAATATTTCAAGCAATATGATAAAAACAGTGATTTTTCAGTTTTTGGTCCCTGTTTGCCAATCTAGAAATTGTAAATTGTCCAAAATCAAATCAGTTCTTCCTCTTTATGATACTTACTTATATGCAAAACATGAAATTTCTAATTGAAATATTACTGAAGTTATCGCGTTAACATGTAAGATATCCGGCAGCAGCGGCGGCGGTGGCAGTCGCACCAAAAACATTATATTATTCGGCGTTCAGGGATATAAATAAATAATCATGAAGATACAATTAGGTAGAGCAGAATGTTCTCACAGCAAACACAAAAGAGAAGAGATGCAACAACTATAAAAAAGCAATTAAGACCTGAAATTGAGCTTAAGTGCATGAGAAGTACAGGCGAACTATTCAGGCTGCTTTTGAGGTATTGGTTGGAGATATTTGAGGGGTACGATTGTATTCTAAATGGCATCGACCTCATCACTCCATATTTCTATGTAAGTCAATCACTGTTATGAGAGTCCACTCGATCATGTTCATAAAATCTTTTCTGTAGCCCTGAGCATTGGCTTATCCAACCTTCCTCAGAATAGTAGCATGACTCCAGTAAAAACATAACCGAGTCTTCAGTTGCCAATTACGATCATTTGAAAACGCGTCGATGAAGGAAAATAATTGAGAACTGGCCAGGACTAATTGTCATAAAGGCCGTGTCAAAGTCCCTAACAACTCCCAGTTCAATCTACGCCCCTGCCTGCAACACACCTCACCAGCAAACTCATAGGCCTTGGAACTGATTCTACGATTGTACAACACGCTTGAAATGCCGATTGATCCGCCGAATAATCCTCACTAAATTATGGTAAACAATGCACAATGTGCGCGCGGGTGTTCCGCCGATGACGTCTCGCAGCGCGAATCTCGCATTGTCCCGTTCATTCTCGTTTACTTCTCGCGTCGGAGCTGCTGAGCAGATGTCATTTTAAAAGTATTATTCTGAGGTAGAGAAAGATTTTTTTAACAGTTGCGCTGCAATTTATGAATCTATACTACATATACAAAAGATTGAGCATATTTTTTTAAATTTCATAATCTGCCCGTATTTCCTCTTTAAAAGTACATACCAGCACCAGAACCAGCACCAGTACCAGTACCAGCTCCTCCATCAGTCTCAACACCAGCTCCCTCCCCAGAACAAGCAACAGAACCAGCCCTCTACCCAGAACCAGCACCAACACCAGCGCCGGCTTCAGCAGGAGAACCGGCAGCTACGGCTTCAATGCGCTTTTCTGCCTCCATAGAAGAATGTATGTATGTTTTCACAGTAGCTCATACTAAATTAAATTCCAGAGAAAAAAGTCTTCAGGAATATAATTTTTTTTGGCTTGAACCACTGATCTGTATACAAATCAATTATTTTGTGTTTATGCCTAGCGCAAACAGTACAAACTCTATTGCTATGTGTGACTCTACGACCACCAGGTCAAACTTTACATTTCCAATGTCAATAACGCAGATAGTTTCTGGTGCATTAAGAAGCGCTATTATCAATATTGGTGACCACAGGACCCTAGCGGTAAGGTCCAAAATCTTAATTATTATTAAAAACTGATCTAACTCGGCAGTAACTTGGGCGTTACCCTCTGTGACCACAATTTGCTGAGAACGTTCTTACAGCCAAGAGTTGTTCACCTATTGATTTTCTGGATCCAATTGGCTTTCCTGTTGTTCATCCAAGGCTGAACTATGAACTTTTCCTAAGGGGAGAATACAGTCATTTCAGGGATATACTCTGCTATTGTCCACCAACAGCATTTGTCGAAATGGTAAATAGACATGAACGTAGCTGTAGTGACTGTATATTTAGCTCGTATTAATCATGAACAAAATATATCATCTTCTGCAAATGGGAAGGAAATCATATTTTTAAAAATCTCGGGTTCACTTAATTGAATTAACTAGTTCCAGTAGTGATTTTAAAAAACTGAACTTAAAGCTATACTTAAAGGCTAAAAGTTAAAGCATATTAATTTTTCATCCTTAACATTTTTTACAGATGTGCAGGAGACCTGGGCAAAGAAAGATGTACACATTCTTCTCTCAAAGATAGGACCATACAACTTGTATTCCTGGGACATTGCAGGAATCAGTCCAGACCATGAACTTGAGAGTGAGGTAGTATCTACTCTTTGCTGGACTAAAGCAGATTCATTGTTTTCCACTGTGTCAGTCACAAATTATTTGCATTTATACAAGAATTAGGGGTTTCATCAATCCGAGGATCGTAAGAGTGGGTCAGTATCTTGGAAGTACACATTGATGAATGCATTCTGTAATTTTCACAGGTAATCAATGCCTACTTGACAGTGATGGTGCGGGACTGCAATCGGCGTCATGTCAAAAAAGCAGGTGTCATCGACAGCTACGCAATGACTGCAGTCTGGGAGGGAAGACTAACAAGACTGCCAAAAGTATGTAATGGATTTTACACTTGTGGAAGTCCTTTTCCCAATAAATAAAAATGAAAATAAAGATAATTATCTTTCCGCATTTCAGATTGATCCAATGGCATATGACATTATAGTGGGGATTTTGAATCAGAGACACCACTGGATGTTGACGGTGAGAGTGCAAATACTTTGTGAATTATGCTTCCCCCTGATTTGTATTAGCAGCCATGTCGGCCACCTGCATTCTTAAATTTAGCCTCCCTTTGCAATGTAGTTTCTGTAGTATAAATGGCTTGTGCATACACCCATTTAATTTATGTATTATTGAAGATTGATGCTGAATACCCTGCATTCATTAGTCAGAAATTTTCAGTTATGAAAGATACAATGGATTTGTCCTTAAAGCATTGTGTTTGTTAAAAATATGAAGGTGATGTATCCACATCAAAAGAGATGCCTTTTCTTGGACCCAATGGGGGAATCTCCAGCAGACATCAGAAGGTGCCAGGAGAAGACGAGGTAAATCTAGTCTTGCAATGACATTCGATGATATATGGCTATACTGGCACCATAGTGCAAAAAAAAAAAAAAAATGCAGTCTGACAGAGCCATAAAATGATGGTTGTTAAGCAGTTTTCATGAGCAGTATTTCCATACTTAGGGCATTCATGCAGAAAAAGAGCTGCAATGTAACAAGGTGGGCATGCAGCACTCTCCCTCATGCACGCCAGCGAGATGCACATCCTGTGGGGTCCTCTCCTTAAACGTGAGTACACAATACTGCACAATGTTTTTCAACAAAAATTCATTAATCTTTTTTTCGTTTTTTTAATTTTATTTTTTATTTAACCACCATAACATGCTTTTATATGCAAATATTTGCCATGTCTGCTGTAATGGTACTTTCTTTAGTTTGTTTGTAAAATAAAATGATTTCTATGCTACAAATTAATTTGCTCATGCCACTACTTCTAAAATTATCTTCAGTTTGCAGAGAAAATACTAAAGGAAGAGAAAAAAAACATTGACACAACGCGAGAGGGAGTGAACAATCTGAGGCTAGAAATAGCCACTGCCCTCGTTCGGGAATCAGGTATGCTTTTTTTGGCTGACGAATGTTTTTCAAGTTTGTTCTAAAACATGCATAGCAAACAGCTAGGGTATAATGCTGCATTCATGTGCTATGGGAATTATGGTAAATACCAAAATCCGACATGAAAAGTCCATATGAACACCCCTCCCATGTGGTATTTTCCACTGGGCAACTCGTAGAAAATTTTGATACACGAGTTGCCGAGATGAGACAACCCTTGACCTTTTCAACATGGTTTTACCCAAGAAACAGGCCTGATGCTGCATACATGTGGAATCGGGAAGATGATACTTTCCATTTGTGAATTTGAAATTACGAGTGCGTTGTGTTCAAGTGCTTGTGTTGTTGGAGTGAAATTAAAAATGGCGGACACATTATTTACCATTGGCGATGAATCCTTGCTCGCTCTCCGCCATGTTGAAAAGGTAAAAGGTTATTTCATCTCGGCAACTCGTGTATCAATTTTCTACGAGTTGCCCAGTGGAAAATGAAGTTCATGTGAACTTTTCACGTGGGCTTTTGGTATTTACCATAATTCCCATAGCACATGAATTCAGCAGCAACAACAAAAGCATGTAAACACAACACACTGGTAAATACCACTTCACCAGTGGAAAATATCATCTTTTCCATCGCACGTGAATGCAGCACCATTGAAAGTACCATTGAATATAAGTCCTGTTGTTTTACGAATAAAAAAACATTTTTATGAGTGCGTTTTGTTTCAACAGATGATCTCAGCAACTTGTGTTATTACTGTGGATTGGAGGAGCATGATGACACGCAATGGGTAATTTCGTCAACACTGCAATATACAAAACGATCAAAAGACATAATTTACACCTTTCAGATGAGAATTATTATGATCCCTTGGGTAATTTGTATGCTGTTGTATTTTGTGATTACTGGTATTGATACTGTGAATAAAGGAATGAAAGAACGTACATTTATAAAGTGCCTTTTTCATTACTCAGTTCTGAGACATATTGTTGAATCTTTGCATGCATGGAAGCTTTTTTGTAGTAGACCTACGGCACATCACTTACAGTATGTGCGTGAGACATTCTGTGAATTGAAAGAAAATTAATATTTGTAACTGTACATAAATGAGTATATTCATGTCACAATTAAGTGCACTTATATATGTATGGTGCAAACCCTTTAAAGGATTTCTCTTATTTCAGATATGCTGTGATCTCTGCCAGAGGTGGGACCATCATGCGTGCGTGCAAAGGCCTCCACTGCATGAAGAATACCTGTGCCCTGCATGCACTTAATGAACATGCAGCCATTTAAAATAATGTTTTTTCTTTTAGGGAGTTTCCGATAAAGTTTAATGAACAGGGTCACTCCCAATGCGCCTTCCTATTCTCCCTTACGCCTATATATGTATATGTATATAGTTTATATACATATAATTTCATAGCACAATGTATAACAAGGCTTTCAAAAAATAAGCAAAATAATTTATTTAATTTTTAAAAAAATTTGACTTTCATTGGTTCTACCAATTAGTCCAAGCAACTCTTGCTATTTACAAATGTCATGTACTTTGCAAATTAAATGCCTCTCATTTACGGTGCTGTTGAATGATTTCAATGTTTATTCCAAAATTGTAAAATCATTACAAATACTAATGTTCTTTGGCTCGCCGGCATATATTCACAGATAGTATGCATATCCACCTCACGGCCACTCGCAAACATTCACAGGTTTTTATTAACCCTTCCGCAGGACATATTGACAGAATACATAGATTTTTCTATGAACTATAGTTGGGAATTTAAGGGTTAAAATCCTTGGCCGCTGGATATCGAACTCGTATGCAAGCTATATTCGCAATAATATCAACGACGTATCAACATCTCTTGTTGATACATTAACACTTTTTGGGGCTTGGGGGCCACACGGACTCCAACAAGAGATGTGAGCCCCACCTTGAGTCTCGCCACCCAACATCCGCACAATCACAGACCAAGACCAACACCACACCCGCCCCAATCTCCTATCCGCCCGATCTCCAATCCACAATCCCACCCAATACTCTCCTCTACTTTGGCAGTGGTCTAGAATTCATTAAAGGGAGTTCTCGATAACGTAGGTTAATGAACTGGGCTACTCCCAATGCGCCTTCCTATTCGTCCTTACACCTATTTATACCTCCTACATTCCCACAATCCTCGCTCGTCTCGTTTCTACGTCCCTCCCACCCTTCCCCTCTCCAAGAAGGAAGCAAGAAACAGCCACCGCCTGGGACCCCGGGGGGCTTGGGAGCCACACGGACTCCGACAAGAGATGCGAGCCCCACCTTGAGTCTCGCCACCCGGGGGCGCCCAACGTCCGCACAATCACATACCAAGTCCAACACCACATCCACCCCGATCTTCTGTCCGCAATCCCACCCAATACTCCCCTCTACTTTGGGAGTGGTCCAGAATTCATTAACTGTTTTTCGAAAGAGTTTGGGCTGTTAAGAGGCTCCCTAAGTCCACTCATCCAGGGTTGAAAAATATATTTCCTTCATATTTATACCATAGAAAGTACTACCTGTCACTGTAACCGAAATTGAGTTTTAAGTTCAAGAAAATCAATTTTTGAAATATTTGGAGAACTCTCGTGGATCCGACCCAAAACTAACTTCTTCGAAGCCTTCAATAGCTCATTTTAACCTAGCCCTAATCAAACAAATGCGTGAATGCTTCTCAACTATTTTGTTTTTCTGGGGTAGTTCAGCATCTAATCCATCTGTCTGAAGCTATTTTTTACCAGTTCTTTGAATCAATTTAAATTTTTTTGAAGCCTCCGTTTTACCCTCCAAAACGTGACACACCTGAAATTCACACCTGCCGAAAATTGTCTGTTTCTCAAATGTGGGACTTGAATGTGGTTTGAAAATTCAACATAATATTTTTAGAAGAGCTTGAGTCAATGAATAGAAATGTGCAATAAAATTTCTGGCAAATTGCTTTTGTGGGCTTCTGGGCAAGCGATAAGTTGGGTGTTTTGTGTGACATGATATTGCGTGACAGATGAAGTTGCGATAATAAAATACCCAAATTACTTTGCAGTTCTGAAGGTGTGCAGGCAAAAAACGGTCATTGTTATCTGCCCTCTCCTTCAAAAACTGTTCCTAAAGTACAACCCCAATTCCGAAGTGTAAATTATGAATAAAATCAAAATGCAATGACTTTCAGATCACAAGCCAATATGTTATTTAAAATAGAACATAAATAACATTTCAAATGTTGAAACTGAGATATTTTGCATTTTAATCCAAGAAATGAGCTCATTTCAAATTTTCTGGCTGCAACAGGGCTGAAAATGCTATTAATATTATAGAGAATCAGCTGAAAGAACATATTGCAAGTAATTATATTAACTGGCATCAGATGTGTAACATGATTGGCTATAAAAGGGATGTCTTAGAGAGGCTGAGTCTCAGAAGTAAAGATGGCCAGAGGCTCTCCAACCTGTGAAGGCTTGCGTAAAAAAATTGTGGAATACTTAAAAAACAATGTTCCTCAATGACATATTTCAAAGGCTTTGAAGGTCTCATCATCGACAATGCATAACATCATCAAAAGATTCAGAGAAACTGGAAAAATCTGCGTAAATGTGCGTAAGGGACCGAAGACCTTTACTGGATGCCCGTGATCTTCGGGCCCTCAGAAGCCACTACATCACTCACCGGCATGATTCTGTCATTGACATTACTAAATGGGCCCAGGAATACTTCAAGAAATCGCTGTCTGTAAACACAGTCTGCCGTGCCATCCACAGATGCCTCCTAAAGATGCCTCTATCATGCAAAAAGGAAGCCATTGTTGAGCATGATCCAGAAGTTCCGCCGCGTTCTGTGGGCCAAGGCTCATTTAAATTGGACTGTAGCAAAGTGGCAAAGTGTCCTGTGGTCAGACGTGTCCAAATTTGACATTCTTGTTGGAAGTCATGGGCGTTGTGTCCCCTGGGCTAAAGAGGAGAAAGACCACCCCTCCTGTTATCAGCGTTCAGTTCAAAAGCCAGCATCTCTGATGGTATGGGGATGCATTAGTGCATATGGTTTGGGACACTTGCATGTTTTAAATACTCCATGAATGATGAAAGGTATATAAAGATTTTAGAGCAACATATGCTCCCCTCCAGATGACATGTATTTCAGCAGGACAATGCAAAACCACATACTGCAGCTATTACAACAGCATGGCTTTGTATTAGAAGAGTGTGTGCTGAACTGGCCTGCCTGCAGTCCTGGTCTTTCACCGATTGGGAACATTTGGGGCATTATTAAATGAAACATCCGTCAAAGGAGACCCAAAACTCTCCAGCAGCTGGAAGCCTGTGTTAAACAAGAGTGGGATCAAATTCCAAAGGCTCAACTCAAGAAACTTGTCTCTTCAATGCCCAGATGTCTCCAGTCTGTGTTAAGGCTAACCTGATGGATCACGTTAGCTAACATTAATTTGAAGTATTCCAATAATAACCTTTAGCTGGGCTAACGTTGACACATTATCTGCTGTTAAGGTAGATCACCAGTGGCTAACAATAAGCAATATATTCGTTTAAATGAATTTGTGTGTATCTGTCTTTACTACAGCCAGTGCATTTTCTCGACACATCCCCAAAAAATGTTGCTCTGCATTGCAACGCTGCACATCAACGCTTCTCTGCTATAGAATACTATATAACGGTTGCTTACTACCGGGCAAGTAAAATGGCCGCTCAACCACTTCCGCTTGCTCCAACCTCCCAATGCAGTTCTCGATCACGTCAGCAATCCAGTTATTCTATATAGATCAGTGGTGCCGGCCCTGCTGTGACTTATTATTTGTCCTCTCAAAATATTTAGTATATCTGTCCTCAAATAAAATTATGGACCAAGGATATTTTGTGGAACTGTTGTCAGTAAATAATTAACATGAATGGAAATCTTATTTGGGTGGCATGGATGTTTTTGGGAAGTGTTAACGTACTTCAAATTAGTTGTTTTCAATTTGTGAAGCTGTCATGAAAAAGGTGGTATGTCACCTGACCGGAGGTTCTTTATGAAGGCAGGGTCATCCTGCCTGCCAAACAGTGCATTACAGAGAGGAAATACCCTGAAAACTGCACATCTGTCTTTTATCCCTCACTACATTCATATTTCAAGCCTCATTCTTCAATTCAAATTGTTTGCCTGGATCAGGTTTGCCCAACTTGACAGTTCAAATTTATAATTTCAAGTGACCTGTACCTACCTGTAATGTGAATGCATCTGGCCTCCTAAATGGCACGTTCATAAGTTCTTGCATGAGTCATCAGTCTCATGAACAACAATAAACATTGTTTTTGCGTGCGAACTTATGATACTAAAACATGATTCAATTTAAGAAAATTAACATTCTCGTGATAAATTTTTGGAAGGGATTTTGCCTTGGAGGGCGTCAAACAATGCATCAACTGTACCTGATGAGATTGGCTAAAAATACCATATGACTAGCTTTTTAGAATTTTAACTGTACTCAGCACTTGTGTTCAGGCAAAAAGCCACTTGGATTTCGCGCTGATCATTCTCATTTATGTTACTTGGCCACATATCAGATTTATATCCAATCTAGGTCCACATTCGTATGAAAGTCGCTCAATTCTGATTTGAAGAGCGGATATAAGAACAGATGTCTGTGTCCATACAACTCTGAAAATGGCCAATCTGTATCACATGAATCAGATTTGAGTCAACTCGGCGTAGTTTTGTGAAGCATAGAAGGCATGGCATAAGCGACTGAGCTTTGATCCTCTGATATCTGACCAACGACATCAGCCATCCATCCATCTGAGACATGCACATGCCTCCTCTCACACAGGCTTCCTCTCTTCATCAGGGTGTGAGCGTGTGTTGTTTTCATTAATTTGGCTTCTGTATTTGTGTGTTTGAGGAGTGGGCAAGTTATTGTATAATTTGTCAAACTATTTGTTCGTTCATTTATTTAAAATATACTGGCTACAGAGATTCAATTAAGCATGCCCCCCCCCCCCCCCCAAATTTGTGCCTTCCAAAAACATGTATGAATGAATTACATTCAAACCATGAGTGTTAATGCTGGTTGCTGCATTTCTGAAGATTTGCCCAGAAAATTAATTGAGAATGATGAGTACTCATTCAATTTTCATGGAGCAGTCTGAGATCCGACAGTATGGATAATCAATACCCGATGACAAAAGTACAACGGCGCATGCCACACCTGAGAACAGACGATGCATGCCTCTCAAACACTTGAATAATGACACAGGTTGCAGGGGCATTTAATTTTTTGAACACCAGAGAGCACTAGTATCCTGCTAAAGATTTACGTGAACATTTAAATGGTAACTGAGGAGAGTGCTGTAGGTAGATGATGGTGTAATGAAACTGGATCATGGAATTGATTTTGACATTTAAAACTGCTCTTTTCACAGAAATATAATTGGCACTTGGTCATATGTATGTTGGCTCATAAAAATGGGTCAATGTAATATAGACATGTTTGAAGCAATTTAAACTTGGGCCCTAACAGATAACGAATGGAGTCCGTTTGCTTGAGAATCCAGGATTTGTCCCGTGCGTAAGTATCTGCACTCCTTGATTGTATCTTGGAGGTGGCAAAATTAATCTCAACTTAATCTGTCGCCAAAAGTTATGCTTCAGCGGGCGGTATTCTATTTTTTAGTCCATTCTGTCCATTTGTCATAGTCTGTCCATCACACATATACTGTATGCACAATATCTCCTGATGGAGAAGAGATTTTGACCAAATCACATGTAGTGGGCAATTCACACAGTGTAGCTGGACTGATTTGGTTTTGGAGGTTTGCAGGGGCTGAAGATCAACTTTTTTCATATCTGGCAGACAATCACAATAACAATCAATGCCTTGTGTTGACTTCTGCCTTGTCATCCTGTCATTCTGTAAGCCCTTGTACTAAAGCCAGATGATTGATTTCTACTTTATGTAGCAGGCCGAAGGAGGGCCCGGGCGGGGATTTTAACCTCCAGACTCCTGGGTAATAGTCAAACACGCTGACCACGTCGCCAAAGAGCCAGGCTCGTTGGCAAGGAAGCCGGGGCGCGTATTTATTGGGAGACACTTCCAGTGACAGGACCCTTCAACTGTCACATCTACATTTGCCTTTAAATTACTCTAATACTCCACAAAAAAACCATTGATTCTCTCAGGACCTGATATGTAATCTCTGTGGCAACACGATTACCGAGGTCTCTTTTGTGATATATATTTAACTGTGTAGGGTCGACCAAGATTAATTGTCCCAACAATTTCAGCAGTCATTTTGACACACTATGAGCACCAACACTTATCACTGCTGTGGCATATTTGCTGGGTATGGGAATTTTTTTTCCATAATCCGATCACTGCAGAACAATTTTCAAAGGTGGATGGAATTCCACCTCAGCAATGTGGAGAAATAGTTTTTTATGCCAGACACACTGTAGTAGCGTTTCGCGGTTGCTTTCACTTTGGTAGCCTCAGAGTGCTGAACCTGCAGCACAGCAATGTACTCGGCTGACTCCGGTCATGGATAAGTAAAACGATCATGTCACAACAGCAATAAACAAACCCAAACATGTACCCTAAGCTCCGTAAAGCTTTCGTCTGATCTAACTGCAGCCTTATCTGCCCAGCTTTGCAGAGGCGCACAAAACCTCTCCGGTTAGATTCAATTGTTGCGTCAACAGTCAGATAACACTATGATGAAGCTACCACCTTGATGCTAACCAAAGTAACACAAGCATACCAATCAGAATTACTGATTACATATTACATATAAATTAACCAGAAGTATTTTTAAGTAGCAAGGACCGCGAACTACCATACGGTAATAACCGAGCGGTCATCATAATGACAGAGACCAACGTTACCCTGCAATACAGGTTTTACAGACAATAAGTCCAGTTATCGTGAACAGTTGTACCAAGCATCCAAATTACAAACAAGTATAGAAAGTTAGCCTCAAATGAGGTTTATGTTCACACACCTTCAGTCGAATGTCCCCTGATATTACTCTAGCATATTTAGGACATCAACATTAGCAACAGTAACTTAGCTACGTTAGCCTCAGTGCTACAGCCACATTCAACAGGCTATCACATTAGGTAGGCTTATGCTGCTTTTGATTTGGCTCGGAAGTTGGAAGTCGGGTCTGGGAATAATATCATACCCGAACTGACTGTGTTCTATTAAGTAAGTCGGAAAACTGACTTGAGGTTCGTGGGGTGTCCTCAAGCCAGGATAGTCTTTATTAGCTATTGTTAGCAATAAAAGTTGATAACAACCCAGTACTCTGTATTTTTCACGTGCAAACAGCGTAGGAATAAGTCCACCGCGAATTTCCCAGAATTGCAAATATAAAGTTTGTTATTACAGCTTTCGCTTACTTTTGATTTAGGATGCAGCCATCTTTAACTCTGAATTTGGGGTAGGTGAGGAATCTCCAAATTTCCGAATTGGAGCTTAGAAATCCCAACGTCCCAGTACAAATGGAATGCAGCATTGTGCAGTAAAGCAACAAAAAATGGTAAAAACGTATTGCTTCCGCGTCTGTGAGTCACGGACAGTTGCTACCAATCCAAGCTTTATCTTCAGATATTTTACGAAGCCTGTATTTGAGGCCAGTTGTTTGTGCCAACTATTGCTAGCGGTCCTGCTAGGCACTCATAACACGTTAGCTTCACTTACATTATTTACTGTTATATTGTTTCTCACAGCTTGTGGCTCCGAGCACATGATTGATACAACTGCTCCAGGTTTGAGAAGTAGCTGAGACGCATATCCAGCGTCGAATTATCCTGTATGGACAAAGCTGTTTTCAGTCAAATGCCGAGCACAAACAGCTAAGGCTCCCTTTGAGTGTGGCTGTTTGCCGCCAGCAAACAAAAGCTACCAACTGATTTCTGCTGGCATCGTCTCTTGGAAGATAAAATAGTTGTGCTTTTTTTTGCATCAAAAAAAAAAAAAAAACACGGACGAGCAGCTTTGGGAGACATACTGACGAAACTGCACCTCAAATTATCCGCGGTTCTTCTTCCTCTTTTGAATTTCCGGAAGTGTTGATGCTACTAAGGTGTAATATGATCCATGGTTGTTTGTGCCTGCTAGAAAATTTTCCAGGGTGGGCAGGTCCAGCACTGTGATTGGCTCTGGCTAGGTCTGTATTGATTGGAGAGCACAACTTGACGTCAGGTTTTGCGCAGATCTCATGAAGATCTCAGGACGAGCTGTTCAGAGAGGAAATCGCGTTCAGGAAATCACGTTCTCGGAATACAGCAAAACCCCAGTATCTTATGTTTAGAAACTTTACAGAGGTTGAGTATGGACGTCCAACATAATAACAGTACTTGTATGTATTAAAAGAAGAATCAGCATAATTACTAGTGCTACACAAGACCCTGCAAGTGGCACCCATAAATTATTTACCATTTTCAAAATTGGCAAACCACATAACCACACAAAACAAGATGGTCTTTTGTACCAAATGGGCTATGTACCGAATGGCCATGAAGCACTGCCAACCTGGTTTAACACTTCAAAAACACATTGGCGACAAAATGCCTTCATTCCTTTTGCCTATTTTTCTCAAGGCTCTACGGCAGGGCTGCCCAACCCTGTTCCTAGAGAGATACCTAATTCAACACCCCTGATTCAGCTCATTAGCAGCTCATCAAGATCTCTAACTGAGAAAGCAGGTGTGGTTTGCTTTGGTTGGAGTGATAATTTCAGGATGGTAGCTCTCCAGGAACAGGGTTGGGCAGCCCTGCTCTACGGAGTAGAGTAGATTTCTCGCAGAAATCATGCGTACCCTAAGAAACAGGACAATCTGAAATACTGCGATGTCTCAGCAAAACTCGATATTAGTGCTGCAGCACGTTTGAGACCACTGGATATGGTAAATGGTCTGCATTTATATAGCACTTTATAGTCACATGATGACCCTAAAGCTTTACAACTTTGCCTCACCCTGATGATGGCGCCACATCAGGAGCAGAGCGGGTGTTCAGCGTCTTGCTCAAGGACATTTCGTCACGTTCTCTGGAACCGGGAACCTTCTGATTCCCGGGCCACCTGCTCTACCTCCTGAGCCATGCCGCCCTGAGGCCTCTGCTTCACAGCCACCTGCCGCATCCTTCCAGTGTCCACTGTCCTTGAGTGTGGGCCTCTAAAGTTTAACTTTTCATTCACTTGAAAACTCATCAGCGAAGCCTACACATCAACTGACTTCACTGGAGCTGACAGTCACTGTGCTGGATCTACTGATGTAGGGTCATAAATTGGGAGAGGCAGAGAAAAATAAATGGATGTGTCACAAATGAAATGCACCCTGCATCAGGTGTAGAGACACAAATAATCTGATACATTCCATACAATATTTTAAGACCTAAAGAAGACTGAAAATCAAATATCAGGCTCTTACACAGCAAAAACCAGCTAATATGCTTCAGCAGCAATTAGCCCAAAATATGAACTGCTGAATGTGTTAGATTTAGATTTGTTTAGATTTTTGACCTCCCTCTCAGACTGCTAAAAATTAGTACTCCCTTATTTGTGTTCTTATTTCAGAATAACCACCCAAGGATTTTCTGGAGGTACTGAGTTAAAACATTAAGACATTGGAAATTAAATAAAACAGACAGAGCATCTCAACAACATTGCTGAAGCACAACAAAGTGCTCATATGAGAAATGGAATCCTCACTTGCCAGCTGAAGGCTAAAAGATAAAATTAAGTAATAAAAAATAAAATTTTAATGATTATTTGTTATGTTCAGAAAACGTAAACAAAATATCATGCACAAAATATCACTACCGGCCTCCAAAGGGAGCTGACGCTGGCTTGTGAGAATCATTCAATTTAACAGGGCAGCACCTAGTGACCTCAGATTAAAATCCTGTCACTACAGTACGATACAGGAGTATGGCCCGTGAAATATACAATCACGGCAGAGTTCAGAGAGGAAAGGCATATTTTCCCAAAATTGCTCAGATCCAATTTGTGAACATTTTAAATCTGATCTGACATGTTATGATTCTGCTCTGTTTGTTCTCTATATTTCCTAACCATGCCTTGGATTATGTATTGTGATTTGGTTACTTTGATTTGTTCATTTATTGTCTAGTTTAGTTTTTCCATGTTTTGCATTTTACCATAGTTTCATTCTGGTCCATGTTTTTGTTTCTGCCATGCATTGCACTTTGTCTCCCCCTGTCTGGTCTCTTGTTTTGTCATTGCTCACAGCCCCAGTATTGCGTGCCACTCTTTCGGGTGATTTAATGGTTTCTTGATCTCAACCATTCCTTCCAATCTCGTTCACTACCTTCGCCTTGCTTTTTCTATATTACTAACCGTTACTAACAGTTTGTTATTTTTGCTCGAGTTACTAACACAAACTAACATTGTATATAATACTAACTTACTAACGAGCACTAAGGGATTGTATAGCTGCACTTACTAATTGATTAACAAGCTCTCAGCACTCGCCCTGTTCTAATCTCCGCCTCTTGTCTCTCCCTAATCTTATCTGCTACGTTTCTGTGGATTCTCCACACCTGCTCACACTGACCTTTCTCTTATTATCTATGCTCGTAAGAACTCCTTGACCGGAGCTGTATATCTGTCTATAGGATTGTCTCTTGATCCCTGTCCACGCTTTGGCTGTTGCCTTTTTCATGTGATTAGGCTCTACCTCTTGTTCCCTCCTTTGTAATCAGTCTGACTTCCTCCACCTGTGTTGTGTTAAGCACGTGACTACCCGTGAGTGTAAATTAGGAGTCTTTTCACAGCATTTCCTGGTCAGAACGTTTCTCTTGTTTACCTGTGCTGCTATTGTCTTCGCCTTGTACTCATAGTGTTACTCTTCTGACTGGACCGTCTGACTTATTGGCTCTGCTCTTTGTTACTATTGTCTGCATCTGTTTACGAATCCTTTTTGCCCGACTACGAGTTTTGTGATTGCTGCCCTGGTATTCAACTCGGTTTACGCCCACTGGATTTTGGCTTTTGCTTCTCTGACATACCTGTGGCTGTGTACTGAACCTATTTTTGTCTGACTACGAGTATTGCGATTGGTGCCCTGTTTACAGTTCTGGATTTCACCCTAAGGATTCTGATTTCTGTATTGCGGACATTGTACTGTTGCCTGCTCTGTTGGGTCTCCCCCCTTCAGAAATAAAAGCCTCCCCTTTTTTTTTTTGTACTCTCTGGTGCTCGCTTGTGGTTCCTACATGCAATCCTGACATCACAAGCAGCAGTGGTTCAATCCTTGCCAGCTAACTGTCAGTGAAATTAATCATTTTCAACTATTCATAATTTGATTAACAGGAGTAGAAAGAAAAAAATCACATTTTATGACTAAATACTTCATTCTAAACTAAAGGACTAAGCATAGTTGCAACTATTAATGACAGTCCTCGCCAATGACAAGAAATTAAATCCAGTTGTTCATCTGGGGCACACAGCCGAAATAAAATGAACTTGTTTCTCTCATCTGTTATACGGCAGTATAACTCTGTGAGAGTATTAAAATGTGTAAAGTAATGGAGGAAAAAAGGTAGCACTCACGAACATGTGAACCACATGAAATACAGAGTAAATACACTAGTATGCACTGCAGTCAGGAGTGGTAGGAATTTATTTTATGCTACGGAAAAAACCTTATAATAGTTATTGCATTTCAAGTCATCTCACATATGGCATTTTTTATTTTTTTGTGATTAATATGCATAGCACATGTCATTGAATCTTCACCTTCAGATCAAATTTTACAATTTAGTTTTGCTTTACTTGCATTTTGCTAGAGGAAAAACAGTCTGCGGTAAGTATTTTAGACACATCAAATTCTAGCCTTGTGTTTTCCATTCTCTGATAATATGTGTTTAGCTCCTGGGGCACATGACCTTACTCATTGGGGATCGAGTCATTGTTATCAGCAGGCTAGTGAAGCTCAAACGAGCGCATGGTCTCTGTGTTGTACACAGTGTTGGCAGGGGCAGCAAGTGCATTAAGCAGAAGTCTGTCACAATTTGTGCCTATTCAGCTTTATTCAAGCAATTTGACCCAGGTTTTGGTGATAATGAGACGTCCCTGGACTATCAATTACAGCTGAAGCCAAAGACCAGGCTCATACAGGCGGCTAGAGCAAGGCACTAAGGTAGCGGGCACAGTATGGAGTGTGTTTATCAGGCAGACTTACAGATAACTGCTCGCAGAGGAAGCTCATTAGAAAAGAGATGTTTAGAGCAGTGTCAGGACTCAAAACCATGTGGAATGAATTTCATAGCTCTTGGCCTTGTTGCAAACATCAGAATGACAAAATCAAGTACATGTAAATTTCAGTTAATATATTTAACCTCTTAAGCCCTCAGCCTCTGGCTCGACAATGGCATACCCAAAATGTAATGAGTATATCTCTGCAACTACTTGGTCCATTCAAATGATTTTGGTGTCATAAAGGTCACGCCTTGGGGTTTTTGTCATCATGTAAAAATCAGTATATACTGTATATCACTGTGTCAGAGTAAATGAAGATGGAACGCAGCATAAATGAAAGATTTCATTTCTGCCTGACAAAATTTTACTGTTATCCCTTTTGAAATTATTTAGTTGCAGTCCATAAAGTTTAAAGCACATAATCTCACCAATATCTGTGCCAAAGTTTATTCTAATGAAGTAAATCAGAGCAAAATTAGAGAGGTTTTAGTTCAGGAATGTCTAGGTTGCATCTCCAAACTGGCAATTTGGGCACCTTTTTGGTCACTGTGTGCCATTTCAGATTTCTTATGTCCAAACTGTAAAACTCATTTAATTTCATTTTTATGTTACTACAGGCATACATTCCATCTGAATATTTTAAAAATATATATTATTTTTTTATTTCTGGCAGTCCTGTATACATTTTCCCATTCAGATAAAATGCATACAAAGCAAATGAAGTTTGGCTCCACTGGAGCAGATTTATTTAAAAAAAAACAAGCAAATAAACAAAATTGTAAATATAAAGATAAGGGAAAAATGATTTAAAAAATAGAAAAAGAGAACACCCTAGTTATTATTTATACAAAATCTATGCCTGTATCTTTAGCGTCTATCACCAGGATTTGAACTCGGATTGCTCACATTCCAGTGCTCTGCCTTAGCCACTACTTTGGCTCAACTGACAACTCATCATGTATCTTATTGCCCATTTGAAGTGTACCCTGATTTAGCACTTGTATAGCCGCGCTCTTAGTACTTGTGCATAATGGCGCAAGGATTCTCGGTCAGGAAACAACTTTGAAAATGACTGTTGGAGATTTAGAGGTTAATTATCCTGAAAATACTAAAAAAAAACAATTTAAGCGATTATACTGTTGAGCTCCCCGAGTACATGTGCGTAATGGCACATGGACTCTCAGATAGGACCATCGGGAACACAAAGCTGCATCTCAGGCTTAGTTTGTGCAATTCTGATAGTTTAGGGCTTGTTGGAAATGTCAGAGCCCGCAGAGTCAAACTGACTGCATCATAAGCAGAATACAGGGAAAAATACACTTTGCATGCAAGCAGAATGCTCAAGGACTGATCTCATTGGAAGCAGTGCCCCGGGAAAATAAAATGCATGAAGACTGACAGATCTAGTTCCAATATAACATGTACATGTTGGGCTAATAATAGCCAGCTAAGAGTTTCCCTCAAACTCAGTATTTTATTACAAAATATCAAACGTAAGAAAAAATTTTTGCTCATCGCTGTAGAATGTGAAGTGTATGCCTTCTGTTTTTTGAGTGTGGTGTCAGTGTAAAATGACATGGCTTATATCATTCGATTCTGTGGACTTGCCTCTTTCATTTTATGTATCATTTATATACATAGCACAAATTCAGTAGGAATGCTAGCGATCGAGGCCTGATATTATTTCATCCTATGTTTTGCTTCATACTTATTTACTTGCTTGGTGCTTGAATTTTGTTTGGTTTAGTTAAAAATGGTCATCATGTGCTTTTTGCCACGTTTCTTCTATTTAAGTGTATATGCCATATGATGATGTTGCTATTAGGAAACATGGTGCATTTATGTTGTGCATTGACTGCCCCCGGTACCAGGGCTGTTTGGGTTTAAGAGGTTAATGAAGTTTGCCACTGTGACTGATAACTACAAATAGTCTAATTGTGTAGAAATGAAAACTAAAACTTGCCACATTCTGCAGGAGGTTCCTCCTGTTTATCCTCTTTTCCTGTATGTGGTTTCATGTGGGTGACAAAATTAGGTCTGCTGTAACTGGCATATCCCCATAATGCGCGCAATTGGGGTCGAAACCAAAGAGAAGAGGGTTACTGTCATTAGGACTGTCCTAATCTTCTCAAAAGGGACAAGCAGGTATTCAGTATTCAGTCTCGGAGCCTGTAAGTTCATTGCCCAATCATCAGAGAACTTGTGGTAAATGTTTTTGACTGAAAGACAAAATGGAATTCAGAAAACGTAAGTATCACGGTGTGCATGGCCGGAGTAGGACTCATTTTCAGCTCTCGGGGGGCGGGGGGGGAATCGAATTTTCATTCAGAGGGAGTAAGATGTGTTTTCTTTCCTCTATATTGCGCACTCAATCGCGCGTCTTCCAGTAGTCTTTAAATTCCATTTTTTTGGCGCCCCCTTCGCGTAGCGCCGCCTATGCACTACTTACACTGTATACCGACTTCTTGCGCCACTGGATATGACTGGACAACAGCCCTCGCAGCCCCAAACCCGACCGGCCCATCTGGAATTGTCCTGATCCTCCAGATAAGCCACTTTAGACCTGACGCTGGGGCCCCGGCTGGACTCCCCTTGAAGTCGCCCTTCCATTCCACTCTAAGCTGCAGCTACCTGTCAACACCTGGCCTGACTTAAGCATGCTCCTCTGACTGTGCTGCTTAGCCAGCAGCAGACTGAAAGTGGATGCAAGCATTGCTGAGAACATGAACACTAGTCTGTGCATTCTGGCATAGTCACAAGGTAACATTTTGTGAAGACACGCACACTTTGTGTGTCCTGCGATGTCCATCAGTGAGTTTCTGTTGTCGGTCAACTCTGAAGTTTTGTTATGTTACTCTGAAGTCGTAATTGTTTTGTGCAAGTCAGTGATGGAGAGGAAGGCTTTACTGTTTAACTTTCTCAAGATGCTCATTATTTCAACATCCTGGAGGAACGTGCAAATATGCTTGGTTGTAGTGCCCCGAGAACCTCCCTGAGGAGGAAAGAAGTAATCTGTTTCTGTCACTCATTGCCATGGAAATGACCTGTATTCATCCCAGTTTTCAAAAGAGCAACCCCCCTCCATCCCCATTGCAATCAACTTTCACTGTTCATATCAAGGGCAGAACTACAATGCATAGCAATGTTGTGAGGTTTTTCCTGGCTTCCTATTTCAGTACACCTTATAAAATGGTAGAATATCAGGGCAGCTAGAACAGGACACCAGACTTGTGCTGTGCTTCATCTGCTGAGGAGATTGAAAGAGGCTTAGAATCCCAGCTGAGCCTGCCCAATGAGACTTTGCTCAGGGAGGAAAATTTGAAAACGGAGTCCGGTGTGCACCAGAGCAAATAGATTTAATGCATTTCCCATTCTTGCTGCCCTCCATCACCAGCACTTGTATTCAGTGCAAATATGAGGATGTTAACTGGACAAGGGTCTCATGCGACCTCTGCATAGGAGGCGGATGACTTAACAATATGTAATTCTCTCTCTGCCTGCACTTTTGGTACTATTGTATATGTGGTAACCTTGAGAGAAGAAATAAAAGAAACTGAGGTCATTTCAATCATACGAGTTCATGTTGTGTCAACATAGATTTTTAACTTGGCTGCAGGAGGCTGTGCATGCAGCACTGAAAATTGTTTATGCCAAAGCCCGTGTCCCTCCGTTTATTTGGCCTCGGCCAGCAACTTCAGCCTCCTCTGAACATGCACTCATTTCATCCTCCGCTCACTAATGTGAGGCAAACATTTAAAGACTGATGCCTACTCAGGGAAATGGTGTAAAGGCCACGTGACTTTCATCACAGCTGCTTCAGAATTAGATTAAATTAGTGTATTTTATTTATCATTCAGGCTTCAGGTTCCATTTTGACTAAAATGTGAGAAATATACTATCATGAGTGAGACAGTGGTTTTAAGTCATATTTTGTATTTGTGATTCAATCTCTTTAATTCCATTTCACGCCTAAGAAACGTATGAGGCCAGAACTGCAAAAGTGTCTGCCGGAAAAGATTCGTTTTTTTTTTTTTTAGGGGAAGGGAAGTTGTTTCAAATAACCAGAGGGGTAATCTGCCTGAGCATTTACGTATAACATCTGCCTGAGCATTTTTCCCCCTGATACGACTCGGTGAGCAAACAGCCAAATTAAGTTGCTAATCTGGCCAAACAAAGGCGACGGGGGTTTTTTGGGGGGTTTCAGTCTCCCGGGAGCAAAGCAAAGTAAGGTAAAGTAAAATAAATTTAAATGCTAAATTTAGAGAATAAATTAAATGCTAAATAATTGTCCAAGTACGTGAATTGTGCGGTATACAAAGTAAAACAGTTTTCAAGGACTGTGGTACTGTCGCCTGGTTTTTCTGTAGCTGATTTAGCAAACGAACCCTTGCAAGCTCTGAACGGCGAGAATATAATCAAATTACCTGGATATCTGACTATAGCCCGGCTTGGTTCATACTTTCATACAGTCTTCTAGCCAATAAATATTGACGTTCACCAGGGTTTTTTAGTCCCCTTCGTTCTCTATCCTGACTGCATTGCCGCATAAACGCATTGCCAAGCTTGAATATTAACGCGAACCGGGGTTTTTGTCTTTCTCGCATTTTATTATTACCGAAAGGGCTCTTCTGATTAAACACATTGTAAATACCCTATTTATGTATTTTCTTCCGGTTGCTGTGCCTTGATCAGCTGATTAAAGTTTAACTGCTTGTTCGAGTGCTTAGGACAGCTTGTTGGGGGAGGTACCGTGTTTAATTCGCCCACATAGTAAACAACTTGTTTATTTGGTCCGTTTTAATTAAAGGGAACCGGCGCTTTACTCTTTTCTCGGTTACCCTTGATTGTGTTTGCGGCTAGCTAGCGAGATAAGTACTGTTTGCATTTTTGGCTGGGGATCTGAGATTTTGTATCTAGTTAGTAGGGCAGCAGTCACTTGACTCGTTCGTTCGGTTAGGTTGGAATTGGAGTGGAGGAGTGGAACTGGAGTGCTCCGCCTCCTCCAGTTTCTCCTGGGCGTTGGAGCCAGTCTGTTTTATTTGGGTTCTCAGCTAAGCCCTGTGATATTTTTATTTTAGTATATTAATATTACTGGGACTAGATAAACTCAAGCCGGCTTAATAGGAGTGCTGATCAAATATAGAGTTTGGCTTAATTTGGTATTTCATTTCTATGAACTGAAACTAAGCCCTGTTAAAAGAGGCTTTTAATCCATTTACCTAGTTTCCCCACGGTTTCTATTGTGACTGCTGCTTAGGGCTTCTTTGGTTAATAAATTGTGGTTGCTCAGCCTCTGTCTTGGCATTAGTCATTTTCTTTTATCTAGTGTGAGCAAGGTCATTAGGTAGGGGGTACAAACTATGTGACGGTTGCAGGATGATCGCACTTTTGGAAAGACATTTCCAGGGTGGGTTTGTCTGGCACCGGTGCCAGCTAATTGAGCATTTGGAGACCAAGATCCTTGATCTTCAGGGCCAGTTGGCGGCACGACATAGTTCGCAAACAATAGAGTTCCTAGAGGAACTAAGTAGTATGTCGTTTAGAGAAATGGTGTGTACGCCAAAGCAGGGTGGTACTGGGATCCCAGAGCAGACAGGGAGAGAAAGTTGAGTGACTGTAGGTCGACAGCGCTGGAAAGGGCGTGCACGTCGTACAGCGACAGCTCCTCCACTGGTTGAGGTGACCAACCGATTCCAGCCCTTGCAGGAACTCGACTTGGCCCCTGACCCTGAGAGTGAGGGGACTGATGAGCAGCAGGGCACCCTGTTAGCCTCTACCCCTCAGAAAAGAGGGTTATTGATAGTGGGGGACTCAATACTTAGAGGAATAGATAGCTTAGTCTGTTCAGGCAACAAGGAGTCTCGTACGGTGTGTTGCCTGCCTGGTGCCCAGGTAGGAGACCTCCTGGAGCGTGCAGACAAGCTCCTGGCCAGAGCGGGGAGGGATCCAGTTGTCATGGTCCATGTTGGGACAAATGACATAGGTAAGGGTAGGTTTGAGGTTCTGCAAGGCAAATTTGTGGAATTAGCTGAGAAGCTTAGGAGCAGATCCTCAATGGTACTGTTCTCCGGGATTCTACCGGTACCACATGCAAGCAGAGGAAAGAAGAATTTTATCTGAAGGTTTAACACGTGGCTACGAACCCGGTGTAAGAAAGAGGGGTATAGGTTTATGGGGCACCGGAACTTTTTCTGGGACAGGGGTGATCTGTTCAAGCCTGACGAGCTGCTCCTGAACCCGGAGGGGTACCTTTGCACTGGGCCAGCGTATGTTGAGGGTAGTACAGAATTATTTAAACTAGGGACTTGGGGGGTAGGGAGGTTAGTGAGAGTTATACATAGGGAAAATGCACTATTGATGATATACTTTTAAAGCAACAAAGCATAGGGGGGGGTTTGAAGCAGCGGCTGCGTGGGAAATCAAGGGGGAAGAGCATTAGTAATAACCTGAAATGTTTTTATTTAAATGCAAGAAGCATAAAAAATAAATTTCCAGAGCTTGAGGCTGTTATGATTAGTGAGGGCTATGACATAGTTGGGATTACAGAGACATGGCTTAGTAAAGAGGATGGAGATGAATATAATATAGAAGGTTATGAGCTCTTTAGGAAGGATAGATGTAATAGGCGAGGAGGGGGCGTAGCAATCTATGTGAACGAAAACATAAATGTACAGGAAATTCCCGAAATTGAATATTCGTTACCCTGTGAAGATATCTGGGTCAGGCTCATTGGCAAACACGAGACAGGTTTAAACATAGGTGTATGCTATCGACCACCAGCTTTGGACAGCACAGTCAATGAAATGCTTTTTAGGAGGACTGGGCAAGCTTGTAGAGGTGGAGGGACTATTATTATGGGAGACTTAAATTATACTGGTATCAAGTAAGAAATGGTGAAAGGACAGGGTAGGGGGAGGAAGAATTTCTAGATGTTATAAATGATAATGTTAATAAACCTACAAGAGAGAAGGCAATTTTAGACTTAGTGCTCTGTAATGACCCAGATAGAATTAGCATTGTTGAGATACTGGAGCCACTTGGGACAAGTGATCACTCTGCTGTTAATTTTGATGTTTCATGGGATGTCAAAAAGGTGTATTCAAAGACAAAAATTTTCAATTTTAGGTGAGGGAACTTTGACAGGATGCTCTAATATCTAAGTGAAATATAGTCCAGGAGTGTCTCCCATTTTGAGTCAGTAAATGAGATGTAGGAAAGATTTAAAGGGGTTTTACTTGAATCACAAGGCAGATTCATTCCAAAGTTGTCCAAAAGTAAGCTGTTACTTACTGTTTCAGCTGACATAAGCTGAAAAAGCAGATTCCTATGTGGATGACCGAAAGTATTCGTCGGATTTTGAAGGAAAAGAGGAATCTTTATAAGATGTACATGAAGGATAACAATGAGAATACTAAGGCTGAATACTATAAAATGCAGGCTGTGGTCAAAAAAGAGCTGAGTAATGCGAGAAGACTGTATGAAAGACAAATTGCAGAGGGGGCAAAAACTAACCCTAAGCGCTTCTTTCAGTACTGTGGCAGAAAAAGGAAAGTTAAAGAGCAGGTTAAGTGCATAAAGAATAAAAACGGATCGCTGCTGTATGATAACAAGCATTTTGCGGATGCCTGAAACAGTTACTTTGTTGAGAATTTTACCTCAGAGGGGGTCTATATTCGGCCAGAGGGCATGTTAAATGCTCAAGATTGTTAAACCAAACCTCAATTTCTGCTAAATAAAGTATTACACAAGTCGCATAAACTAAAGGCACATAAGGCGGGTCCTGATGGCTTATATCCTAGAGTGCTCAGGGAAGTTGGTAAGATCATCTTTAAGCCGGTATCCGCCATCTTCAGACGGTCTTTAGAAACTGGAGAAATACCAAATGATTGGAATCAGGGCAATATAATACCAATATATAAGAAAGGGGACTGTACCGAGCCAGGAAATTACAGGCCAGTCAATTGCATTGCAGGCCAAACTTGCATTGCGTGCAAAATATTGGAATCCATCATAAAAGATGAGCTGGACTTATTTCTTGAACATCACAGTATCTTTAGGGATTGCCAACATGGTTTTCGTAAGGGAAGGTCATGCCTGACAAACCTCCTGGAATTTTTTGAAGAGGCTATCAAGACTTATGACCAGAGCAGGGCTTATGACATCATATACTTGGATTTTCAGAAAGCATTTGATACAGCATAAGAGACTAATTTTTAATATGAGCTCCATTGGAGTTACAGGAGGTGTTCTGGAGTGGATTCAAAACTGGTTACAGGACAGAACAAAGAGTGGTGGTCAGTGGTATCTCATCTGAGCTAGGTATGGTGGGAAGTGGCGTCCCCCAGGGATCGTTGTTGGGTCCCCTGCTGTTCCTCATCTACATTAATGACCTTGATAGGAATATTGAGAGCATATTGGTTAAATTTGCCGTTGAAACTAAATTGGGGGGTTTTGCAAATAGTTTAGGGTCCACTAAAGTGATTCAGGATGATTTGGATAGAATCCAGAATTGGGCAGAAATGTGGCAAATGAAATTTAATGTAGCAAAATGTAAAGTTGTACATGTAGATAATAAAAACATTAGACGGGATTACTTCATGGGAAGTTTAAAACTGGAATGTGCTGTACCTGAGAAAGATCTGGGAGTGATTGTTTACCAAACCCTCACCGGCTCTAGCCATTGTCCCGTAGCAGTTAAAAAAGCTAATTGGATGCTGGGATACATTGAAAAAAAGTACTAATCTAAGGAAGTGGTGCTTCTTTTGTACAACACATTAGTCAGACCACATCTGGAGTATTGTGTACAATTCTGGGGACCATACTTTAAGAAAGATATAGAGGCTCTAGAGAAAGTTCAGAGAAGAGCCACTAAGCTTATTCCAGGTATAAAAGATGAAAGCTATGAGAAGTGGCTGAAGATCCTTAGTCTCTTTAGTCTTAGGAAAAGGAGACTAAGGGGTGATTTGATTGAGGTCTTTAAACATGTTAAAGGGATTAACAATGTGAATTATGTAGAATTCCTTCAACCGAGTGTTGTGAGTAGAACCCGGGGTCACAAATGGAAGTTGACCAAAGGTAAATTTAGCACTGATATTCAGAAATATTTCTTCACCCAAAGAGTATGTGGAATAGCTTGCCTGACCATATTGTTGAGGCAGAGACCTTGGGGGTTTTCAAGAGCAGGCTTGACTTAAAGCTAGATACCATTGAGTATCTGAAGGGATATATTCACAATAGTATAAACAAACTGGCGAGCGTAGTTGGGCTGAACGGCCTGTTCTTGCCATTCATGTTATGTTTTGTTATTGTTATTAAACAATAATTTTCTCCTTAAGCTTAGCAAGTCATCATTTATTCAGTTAACTGCTGTCCCATGATGACAATGTACGATGTGACATTCTAACTCCATCAATCCAATCTTTCCGGAACATCCCCTTGATCAGGTCTCCACCCGTTTTCACACAGTTAAATCATGGGTCCTCTGTGCTCAAAATAGTTTATAATGTCATTTCTTTTGAATAGAGTCACACTGTTTACTGAATTCTCACTGTCTGATTTGAATTTGCAGGAAGGACATGCCTCTCATGTTTCATTTTTATAACTGTAAAACAATAAACTCATTTTTAATATCAGGTGCTCAGCATTACTTGATAATTACGCATGCCCGATGAGGTGGCGTGAGTATTCAGTTTAGCACCATCTATATGTCTGTGTGTGTGTGTCTGTCTGCGCGACAGCTCGGCCAGGGACCAAATTTTGTGGGGTAGATGATCCTAGGGTACCCTGTCCAAATTTGCATTTTGAGGTCGAAAGGTCAAAGGTCAAGGTCAACAAGAGGAATGGGTTAGCATCTCTATATAGTGTACATCATCTAGTTAATCACATAACCTTCACTCTGACTAACAACCAAGCATCCAACTCCCTGCTTCTAAATATCATTGATACATGCTAGTGAATTTCACAGTCTAGCCATATTAGAGATCATGGTTCAACTGATATGTGGTCACTGTGGTTGCATTAAATGACATGCATCTGACTTAATCATGTATGTAGTTTGAGGATGAAATAAGTGTACTGTGTTTGCAGTACTGAGATGCAATGATATGGAATCAGTCCGAATTTCAAGAGAACTCATTTCTGAATACGAACACAGTAGGAGAACCCACCGTCCGAAAGCAAATAGTAATCATTCTCCTTTAGGCAGTTAAATTGTGGGGATGACAATAACATGTGTAGTTTAATGAACCATGACTCTTGCTCCACTTCCTTAGAAGTGATTATTCTAAACAATGCAATAGGTTTTAACTCAACAGAGGAGGGCAGACGAGAAAAAAATTAAAAGCACATATGTGAAACCTATGAATATTTCAAAATGACAAACTCAGTTTCGCTTCAATGCAAAATTGGGGTGTGCACAGCAGGAAAAAAAGCTCTCAATCAATCATAGATGGCCAACCTCCTCTTATGTTGCTGCATCGCAGCAATCTCAAACTCATGATCTCCGTTATTCTTTCTGGCACAGACCTCAGTTACAATTGCTAACATTTGCGTTCAGATAAGACACTGAAAATGATGGAGCATCCGGTGCGCTCTGCCTAATTTACTTCATGTGAGGACCTGGAGGACAGAGTCACCAGTTTTGAACATTCTACTGCTAGATATGATGCACACATTCAACACCAAAATATCTTAAGTCACAGGTTATGGAGTACGAGATGTCCCACTGTCCTTGGTGCACATTGCCAGTGACACGTTCATTTTAATTGCATATTTTCATGGAGGTCATTCGTTTTAAAGTTGACACGACCACTACATTATTGTTAGGCTGACAGATACAAAGACATCACTCCGTTCGGCACCGTCGCACTGTCAGGCCAGCTCAAGTTTCCACTTTATCATCTACCTGCTCGCCAAACAGAGACAAACCTAAATCATTACAACAGGAGACACTCATGATCTATTGATATCTTGTCTGGGATTAGTAATATTAGTAGTAATTAGTAATATTCTTGCTGAGATTATGCTGAGCTCAAAAGCTCCCCTCGCAGGATTGGAAGATGCAAATGAGAAATGCAGTGGTGTGCCCCCAACCCTCCAAGCATCGCTGTGTATTACTCCAACCAGACTATGATATACCATTTTTTGATAATGTAATTTTGTACTGCCTTTGTTTCTTGAGCTGAAATTGTCCCCTGTGCATCCTGCTGCACACTGCCTGGAAATACTTATTTTTCCGCCTTATCCTGGCTGAAAGAAATATGAGGATTACTCCTCAGAACTGACGGCTAACATATAAGATGTGCAGGATGGATGAAACGTATCTATAATATGAATTACATAATCCTGTATTTTTTTTGCCCCATTGTGCTGTCTCAAACTTCTCAAACGTAGCAAAACTTAGACGGAGAACCCTGTAACTTGATAAGTGGAAAGGAAAAGGTTAAAACTATGATAACTATAGAGTAGAATGTAATAGAAGGGCTTTGCTATTATGTACGTGGTTAATTGTAAACATGTGAATTGAATAAATATGAAACATCAGGGTTGTGAACTTTAGTCATCTTCTACCAAATTGTGAGGTGGACTAGGACAGTGGAAAGAAGACCGGGGCTGCTGACCGGACGAGCAGGGCATCCGATGGTCCTGTTTCTGACAGGGGTGTCTCGCAGAAGTGAGGGAGAACAGAGTGTGACAGTTGTGCTACAGTAGAGTCCTTTCATCCTGTGGTTTAAAAGGCAGAAGAAGTGAGTAAATGAGAGAAACTTCTCATCCTGACTGCAGTCTAGCCAAGTTTAATGGACTGAGAGCAACTTATATATTATGTCCATTCCCTCGTCTGCTGGCTTTCCAACAATTCATGAGTCAGTCTTTGATAGCTGCCCTGGCTGCCTTTGTTATATTTTGGAATTTCTTTTTTGTTATCATGATTTTTGCTTTTGAAAGATTACAAATGTCCGGTTCAACCAGTCCGAAAAATATCTCAATTGAAAAATTTAAATTGATAGGGGATGCAACACAAATTTTACTCCTGTGGCTGGGAGCATTTCCCTGCTGAACGAAGCCACTGCCATCAGGGAATACCCCAAAAAGGGGTGAACTTGATTTGCTGCAATGTTTAGGTCGGTAGTACATATTAAATTAACATCCACATGAATTCTAGGACCCAAGGTTTTCCATTTTATTACCCAAGACATCATACTGCCTCCATCCGCTTGCCGTCATGCCCATGGTGCCATTTCTTCCTCAGGTAAACGCCTCATGTGCACTCAGCCATGTATATGATGTACAACCCCAATTCCGAAATAGTTGGGACGAAATGTAAATTGTGTTTAAAAAAACCAAAATGCAATGACTTTCAGATCACATGAGCCAATATTTTATTCACAATGGAACATAGATAACATTTCAGATGTTGAACTTGAGACATTTTGCATTTTTATCCACAAAATTATCTTATTTCAAAAATTCTGGCTGCAACAGGTCTCAAAAAGGTTGGGACACAGACAAAAAATGGACTGAAATAGCTATTAATATATAAGAGAATCAGCTAAAAGAACGTTGCGCAAGTAATTTCATTAACTGGCATCAGGTGTGTAACATGATTGGCTATAAAAGGGATGTCTTAGAGAGGCTGAGTCTCTCAGAAGTAAAGATGGCCAGAGGCTCTCCAGCCTGTGAAGGTTTGCGTAAAAAATAGTGAAATACTTTAAAAACAATGTTCCTAAATGTCAAATTGGCTTTGAAGGTCTCATCATCAACAGTGCATAACATCATCAAAAGATTGAGAGAAACTGGAAACATCTCTGTGCATAAGGGACAAGGCCGAAGACCTTTACTGGATGCCCATGATCTTCAGGCCCTCAGGTGCCTCTGCATCACTCACCGGCATGACTCTGTCATTGACATTACTGAATGGGCCCAGGAATACTTCAAGAAATCGCTGTCTGTAAACACAGTCTGCCGTGCCATCCACAGATGCCACCTAAAACTCTATCATGGAAAAAGGAAGCTATTGTTGAGCATGATCCAGAAGCGCCACTGTGTTCTGTGGGCCAAGGCTCATTTAAAATGGACTGTAGCAAAGTGGCAAAGTGTCCTGTGGTCAGACGAGACCAAATTTGACATTCTTGTTGGAAATTATTGGCGTCGTGTCCTCTGGGCTAAAGAGGAGAAAGACCACCCCTCCTGTTATCAGCCTTCAGTTCAAAAGCCAGCATCTCTGATGGTATGGGGATGCATTAGTGCATATGGTGTGGGACACTTGCATGTTTTAAAAAACACCATGAATGCTGAAAGGTATTGAAAGGTTTTAGAGAAACATATGCTCCCCTCCAGATGACATCTATTCCAGGGAAGGCCTTGTGAATTTCAGCAGGACAATGCAAAACCATATACTGCAGCTAATACAACAGCATGGCTTCGTATTAAAAGAGTCCGTGTGCTGAACTGGCCTGCCTGCAGTCCTGATCTTTCACCGATTGAGAACATTTGGCGCATAATTAAACAAAAAGTCCATCAAAGGAGTCCCAAGACTCTCCAGCAGCTGGAAGCCTGTATTAAACAAGAGTGGGATCAAATTCCAACGGCTAAATTCAATAAACTTGTCTCCTCAATGCCCAGATGCCTCCACTCCACAGAAGACGGGATGCTACACCATGGTAAACAGGCCCCTGTCCCTACTTTTTTGAGACCTGTAGCAGTCATCAAATTTGAAATGAGCTCATTTTGTGGATGAAATTGTAGAATTTCTCAGTTTCAACATTTGCTATGTTATCTTTGTTCTTTTGTGAATAAAATACTGGCTGGTGTGATTTGAAAGTCATTGCGTTTTGATTGTATTCACAATTTATACTTTGTCCCAACTATTTCGGAATTGGGGTTGTGAAAGAAAACGAGACCACATTCTTCCATTGCTCTGTGGTCCAGTTCCGACCCTCTGGTGCCCATTGTGGGTGCTTTCAGTGGTGAAAAGGGGTCAGCATGGGCGCTGTCACCTGTCTGCGGTAAGACAACCCTATACCAATCTAGCTGTGATGCATTACATGTTCTGACACCTGTCATAGCCAGCATCAGGTTCTTAAGCAAATTGTGCTATAGTGGCTCCATCAATACATCACAACTGCTGTCACATAAACTAAACAAAGGGCTGTGAATGGTGGCTAAGAGTAGAAGAGGTGCCTGACTGCCATTAGTTTGGTCCTTAACTTCAATTGCTGTTGTGAATTTTAATTTCAGTCAAACAGCTTGTTTTGAGTGCCCATCATGATTTTGAATTGCCTGAAGGTGTTATGAATATGCATAGTGCCCTGTCCGCCTATTGGGTGAGCTGGAAGATGTGTGATGAAAGCCCAGTGAAAGCAGTTTGTTGTTGACTGATGGCTGACCGATGTGTTTTCCCCTAAGATTTTTTGATAAGCCCAACGTTAATGACAGCAGAACTACCCAGCTGCGCCTGCCCACTTATGGACCATCTGTAAACAGCCTCAGTTTCCTCCCACTTATCACCATCAAATACCACCAATACTCAGACAACCTCACAGTCCTCCCACCTATACAACAATCAAGTACCGTAGATACTGGGACAACCTCACTATCCTCCCGCCTATCACCATCATATACCACCAATACTCAGACAACATACCACAATCAAATACCATAGATACTGAGACAACCTCACTATCTTCCCGCCTATCACAATCAAATACCCCAGATACTGGGAGAACCTCACCTTCCTCCCACCATAAACATAATGTAAATCTTTACCATGCACTGGCCCGATTCTCCCGGAAAATTGGCTCAGACTTTCAGGAGTTCTGGTTGGAGTGGTCTTATGATGCATGTTTTTGTGGGTGGGGGAAACCGGAGTACTGGGAGGAAACCCACACGAGCAGAGGGAGAGGATGCAAACTCCACACAGAAAGGCCCCTGGCCGGATTCGGCCCCATGACCTTCTTGCTGTTAGACGACAGTGCTAACCTCTATGCCACCGTGCCGTCCTGATTTATTGGGGAGCCAAATGAGCCCCAGATTAAAATTCACGAGTGTTCCCTCCTGAATATCCACTAGGTTTCTTCCTGGAGAGGTGCGACCCGGTGTTTTTTGCCCCGGCTAATCCTCGATCCCTGGAGGTACCTGAGAGAGGGTTGGCAGTGTAGGTTCTCTCTCACCAGAATTCAGGATCAGAGCAGGCTGGTCCAATCTGGGGCCTGGAAAAAAAAAGAATTTTGACGAGGTTCTTTATGCCACATCCGTGGGAAAGGAGTTTGTGCGGTTTTTTTTGCAAGGTTTAGACTTGACTTTCGTGATGAGGCTTTGATCCAGTTTTGGGAAGGGTCTGATAATTTGCATTTGGTCATTTGCGGCTCTCTGATTATTGCGGGGGTGGTTGGAGTTACAGCTTGTGTTGGTTCTATTGTTGTCTGTGATTTGATTACTTTTGCTCTTTGGTTTAGCTTAATCCCTGGAGGCAATTGCAGGTGAGTTTAACCTTTTCGCCACGTCAGTCCGCCGTAGCGGGTGCTTACCATACGCCACGATGACCCGCTCCGGCGGGCTGACTGGCTCACCGCGGTAACCTGCTGCAGCGGGTATATGGTACACGTGCTTTTGTTAGGGTGTTTTTGGTACCGTAGCGCAGATAAAACGAGGAGACTCAAGAAAAAAAAATATTGTTCGGGCGCCAGGCAGCCTTCAACTGCCAACTAAAGAATTCCTTTATCCACGCCATAGCGGGAATGCGTAGAAACAAGCAAACAATCACGTTGTTTTTTTTTTTCCATTTGGCATAACTCAATGTATTTGTTGAGGATGAAGCATCAATTTAGAAACAACAACATCATAGACTGCTTTCTAAAAAAAAAAAACAAGGACAAAAGAAAGTATGCATTTAAACTGCGCGTATTTTATCTTTTTCTTGAAATCAGCGGAATGCAAGTACTGATAACAAGAAGCACAAAACCCAAATCTTAATGCGAGTAGCAAATTCAAGGTACCTTCCTCATTTTTCGTTCAGAAGTTCAAACGGCCAGACGCTTATGCCACTGAGATTAAACAAAACAAATCAATTAACCCCGATGCTTACACGTCCATATTCAAGAATGCAAGGACGAGAGAATAAAACAATGAAACGAGATAACAAATTATGGCGGGGGGAAAGCATTTAATGTGTCTGTAATATGTCTTTATTACCCAAATATTCACTGAACTACGGCCAATACAAGATGACATGCACGTTTCTAAAAAATTTGCCTGGGAGCCCAGTGTACCGGGCCTCATTTCTTTGGATTCGCGGCGTAAACGCGGAAGTTCCGTGCGGGCTTATAGTGGTGAAAAAGTTAATTTTGAGAGGTGCTTGACTTTTCCAACACTATGAGGGTGTCAGAAATAGGCTCTGCATTTATCTGAGTGGTAACTGAGATATGTCTATCTTGTGAAACAAGGAGGCTTGTAGAGTGGGGGGAGGGGGGACAGTGCTGCTGTTCATGGGTGGTTCTACTGTTGCGTTTTGTGCGTGTGGAGGTGAAAAGGTTAAATAAGGGTTAAATAAATAAAATTTTAAAAAATGTCAAATTGGGATGGTGTGATTAGTCTATTGCGTGGTAGAGAGAAAGGTATGTAGGGGAATGGTTGAAGAGGCTCAGTGTTCATAGCCCTATTTGCATACAAGGGGGGGAACAATCTCAAATGGGGTGCCCCCACAGACTGTAAAGCTTACAGGCTTTGGGTCCTGGTATGCCCTGGTCTCGTGTTTGCCCCCACAGGTCTTGCACCAGACCACTATGCTGGTCGCAGCTAAGTAGCCTAACTCGCAGCAGTTTCTGCCTCGTCCATGCATATCATTGTAAAAAAAAAAAAACCACGCCACTGTGCCTCCCCAGTGTTATGTGTAATGACTTCGGCTGTCTATGCCTCCACTTCAGCGAGCTGCATCTGTTGCTCGTTGAAGTGGAAGTGAAGTTTTAAGTATTTAAGAGCTCCAATGCCCAATTGGCATTGCAGCTGCATTCTGTTTTTATCCCACCTGTATGGTGCTGCTGCTCCCCTGTTTTTTTGGTTTTTATCGTTGCTTTTTTTTATATCAGCCTGTGCAAGTGGATCCCTTCCTCTCCTTCTGGGTACATGGTCCCAGTGCCCACCGGATTGCTGGTGGCATCCGGTGGGACCAAACCATGACAGTTATGATGCTAGGGATATAGCATACACCCCCAACAGCAGAGGTCCGATTTCAGTTTTTTTTTTTTTTTTTTGCTCCAGTCTAAACCAAGTCCTCCTCGAGCACTTTCTGGGACTCAGATTCAACATTATGATATCTGTGCAACCAGCTGCTCATGTTGCACTCCTGCAAAGCTTCATTATAAAACTGCACCGTAACTGCTTAGTTTTCTGTGTCGTACAGAGGTTCTATGGAGAATTTTCTGAGAGGAGCCATGACTTTCCCTTATTTATCAAGGGTCCATGCACTCTCAAGGACATTAACATTTTTGAAACTAATTACAAGAATGCATCTGTATTACCAGGAACCTGAATCAGGCAGTACGGGTCATCAGGCATAAAGCCCTTGTCTCTCTGAAGCACTGCCCTGTTACACTCCAGACAGGTCGTGCCTGCCACTCTCAAATTGGGGGCAGCGGCACTGCTTTGCCTTCTATTGCTGCTAGGCTGGGAGCTCCCTTTTCAGCTGTGCACCATGCGCCTTGTGCCAGCAGGGGGCCTTGCTTTGTGCCGCTGCCTCCTTCCCCATGGTCTTGGATCAGGGTCTTGAAGACAGCATTACAGCATCAAACTCGTGGCTGGGCTGTTCTAGATTCCATCCTCCTTCTCTTCTGCTGAACCCCTGCAGGCAGAAGAAGAGCAAAAAAGACCAGGAGGCACAGTATCAGGGAATGTTTTACAAATCAGCAAAACCCAACGGACCAGAAGAGCTGATACACGATAGGTTTCAGTGTCGCAGAGGGTCCCTCTTTATCAAAGTGTTGATCCTATTCACTGACCCTCGTAGTCCATCCCTTGACCCCACTGTTTCGGTAAGCGGAAGTCTCTCGGCTTTTCAATCGCCCGTTTCCCTCCTCATGTCCCCCAGAGGGTACCTGATGGTCCAGCTGTGGAATCTTGAAGGACCACGGATGGTCAGTTCCACAGAAGACAGCAAAGGTAGGCTGGCACTGAGACTCGCACTGAAAACCCAGGGTAGAACCCTTCCAAGCAATCTCTCTGGGCAGCTGAAGAATTCCACTCTGGCCCTCCGATGAGCGTTCTGTAAAGTCGTACTTTCTCTGGTTGGCGGGAGACTAACAGCGAGCTTCTTCTGAAGTCCTGGTCTTGATTTCAACAATACAGTTCCAGAAAGGCTGCAGTCAAGCCACTGATGCCTTACTCGACCCAGTCACTAAAGGGTAGGCATGGTCCACTAGTTAGGTGATCATAACTGAGTCGTGGTCAAGCCACTGCTGCTTGATCAACTCACCAGGCCTTCAACAGAGAGAGGATGTTGAAGATCGAGAAAGAAAGAGAGAGAGCCACCGGCTCAAATTACCATGCACCCCGCTGTCTTTTTGTCCATCACTGGGGCACCTAGTGGCAATCTAAAAAACATATGAGGTGAAGTGAAACCTAAGCATGTGGTGGTGCCTTTCCATTCTGGTATGAGAACAAATTCAAAGTCATGATTAAATATGGTTGATTTTTATCAACATCCAACTGCAACAGCCACCTCATGAACCACCACTGGAGGCAGTGAGCATCGCACCCCTGCTACATGCATACTTTCTGTAGTCCAACAAGCCTTTAAAGCTTTTTCATCAGTGCTTGAGTAAAGCCTGTGACAAATCTGTGAGTGGAAGGCCTTCGGATTGCCATCTTAACGGAATTAGAGAACAGGCATCGGCCCTGTTGATGGATCTTGGAGTGGTTAATTTGATGGAACGATTTCCAGGAGGCTTCTAGATATGATCAAAGGCAACAACAGACAGTGGCCTCTGTCCTAACCTCATGTTATTTCAGAAGGCTAATCTGGGTAAATTAATGAGGCTCTAAGTCTTTTCATTTTCAGTGTCCCTGGTTTTTGCCTCAAACAGATTCACTATGTTTAATGGTGAATACTCCTCATGGGTTTGCGTGAAAGGATATTTTGTATTCAGCCTAACTAAATAGAACCAGAGAAAGGAAAATGAAAAATTGTGTGAAATTACATCCGGGATGGGTGATTGGTTTCAAGCACAAGATCGTGGTTGGGCTCAGCTGTGTTTCTAGCATTCAGCAGGGAGGTCATTTCTTTCTTGGCAGGGACAGGATCAATGCAAGCAATAGACAGGGCATATGACTGAAAGAAATCTCCATTTCTCTTCCAGAGGATGTGGTGGTCAACCAATCACAATGTAAAAAAAATTATCTTGGATCATGCTATATCTAGTGTTGACCTTTTTATGTTGTGAAATTGTTTATTGACAGAGGGAAGTAATCAGCAAATCATTTTGGATTTTTTAGAGATGTAATTGATTTGTTTGTTTCCCAAGCTACTTTTCAGAGAGTGGAAATTGATTGCAGGAAATATTATAATTTAATTTTCAAAACAGGTGGAGAGGGGTTACCTGTGGAGCCACAGAAGACAAAAAGTAAGTATGTTAATACATGCAAAGATAATGCAATGATTATTACCCGCTGGAATGGTTACAGTCTGAATGATGATTCAGGTCTATTTGGGTCTCCAAATAGAGAATACCATGAGCAAACAATTCCTGGCTTTGCATTATTAACTATTCCCCTAGACACCAAAATTATGGGTCTGGCATGTTTTGCCATCTCTGTCTTAATCGCTGCTCTGCTAATTTGTCGCTATTTGCACTGAAGACAAAAAGAAGCATGTAATATCTAAAGCCTTGAGTGATTGAATTCAGCCGCATAAATGCATTTATAGCTTGATTATGGGAAGATGTAGCATTTAAATGATGAATTATCAACATTGAGAAAGCCAGGTGTGCGTGTTGTATCCAACACATTTGCATGGAACACAAAAGGTGAGTCACATGCACCCAGTAATACATTTTCCCATGCCAATAGAGCCAGACATGGAAGAGGTGTCCAAAGATGACAGGATAACTTAATTCCCAATTACAACTTTACATGTTTGGATGTACCCAGCTATTTTGTAACTCAGTTAGTGCTGACTAACATACGACCCTCCATTTTGCAAAAGGCCTCTGGGCAAAAAATGTGATTTAAATATACAAACTATTTCAATCAGGAGAAACTCAAGTGAAAGCAGGAAAGCAGGGGGGCAGCCATTGAATTGGAATCCTCTAATTTCCACAGACGAGTAACCAAAGCATATAAAATACAATACAAAATGAGGACGGATTGGCGAGGATGGAGTCAGATTTTGACTTGCAGTCCAGCAGGTTCACTTCATTGGGCTGCAAATTTTCAAAGTTCTGAACGTGCAGTAATCGTGACGGAGCTCCTTTAACTCATTCCCTACGGCAAGCCGCTGCCAACGGCGTGACAAATTCTACCATTCCCTATGGTCAGCCGGTGCCAGCAGTGTGCATGACCTTTCATGCTCCGATGAGAACACAAAATCAGTTTACGATTGCGGTCATGGTCTACCTGTACTTCAGTACTTTATATTATATAATTTTTGGGAAAAGCATTCCGTACAAACGCGATAATTTTACAGTATATAAAAGTATTCCGTAGGGAATGAGTTAAAGACTATGGATATCAGCAGCCAATAAGCCATCAGTAGCTATTTGATCGGCTGAACAATGGCAGATCATCATGAAACTTGCAGGGCAAGGAACATTGTGAATACTTATGTGCCGTGAGCTAGAAATTGTTTCAACAATTCTAACATTGCATGTCTTTACTATTTCAAAATTCATAAATGCCTCATATTGCTTAGATCCTGTTGATTGCCGCATATGGTTTTATTTTTATTGAGCTCGTTCTTATTCTGACTCATCATATAGTGACGCTTTTTGAGCAAGCGTCATTATACAATGAAAAAGGAGGCTTTTGGCATACTCATTTGTCGCCAGCGTTAAATCGAACCCTAACTCCAATGCTGAAAGCCTCCTTTTTGGTTGTAGATATTTCAATGCTTGGTCAAGTAGTGTCACAACATGACGAGTCGAGATGAGAATGTGTTGTGTTAGTTCTCTTGGCGATTCAAGAGATTAACATGAGCTTTCTTTCAAGCCTGTTGGAGAGGAATACACTGAGAGTGAGAGATGGAGACTGAGTCAAAAAGAGGGAGAGAGAGAGAGAGAGAGAGAGAGAGAGAGAGTCAGAAAGACAAAGACACCCCACTGTGGCCCAGTATAGGCCCTTTGTGAGTGGTTGGTTGTGCCAGGCTGGAGACACAATGGTGCCAGGCAGAGCGGGGAGCATGGCACTGAATCCTGTCATTTAACAGCAGTGAAAAGCCTGAGAATTTAGAGTCTTGAACTCCAGTGTCTTCGGCTTTTCATCATGACTCATGGAGGATTGTTCTGGCAAAGAAATAAAAAGGACTCCCTGGATTTGTATTCCGCTTGATAGACCGATCATTTACGGCCAATTTTGATGTTCAGGGTTCTGAGAGCGTTCCCTGTGTTCAATCATTCTGACTTTCTCTTGAAGCCTTCAACTGATCTGGCTTAAGACGGATAAATACCCACTACGTCCTCTTTCACTACTTTTTCAGTTCACTGGTATATGAAAGAAACATCAACCTATCCTAGGAACATACACATAAAATTATGTACACCCAAATCAGTATGTGAGACATCTTCAGTTTCTACAATAGTGCAAAATGAGTTGATGCTGAAAGCAATTGTGTTTGCAAACAATTACCTCCATTCATCACAAATTAAGCTTGCAGTATTGTACTGTTGAGCTCTGTAGCTACCTTTGGATAAAAATATAAAGTAAAATATGAGTGTAAGGGTTTTGCTCTGCAGTCCCTCCCTTGTAGCTGCCCTCACCTCCACCCTGACGAGCTGCATCTGTTGCTCGTTAGGGTGGAGGTGATTACCACAGTATATAGGGCTGGCAGTTGCCAGTGCTGGTTGTCACTGCATTTTGCTTTTAATCCCCTGTGTTAGTATGTTGTTGCTCCCCGGTTTAACTGTTTTGAGTTATTTATTAAAGCATCCAGATTTTACCAGCTGGCATTTGGGTCCTGCTCTGTCTTTGAGGCCCATGGTCCTAGCTTCCACCGGATTGCTATATTCATCTGGTGGGAGCGAATCCATGACAATGAGTGAACTGATATTGCATGTCCTAGATATGGTCTGTCTTCATGACAAAAAACACGTAGTCGCAAAGCTGCCATTTCAGGCATGGTCACAGAAACCTGAGCAGCTCATCTCAATTTGAATACAAAGTCCATATTGTAATCCCAGCAACTCTGGCCAGCGAAAAGGCCACTCCTGTTCTGCATTAGTTTGGGTCATCAAAGCCCATGCTTGAAAATAGACTACATAACCAAATAAATACCCAAGTAATTTAGGCCCTACATTAGTCTTATCAAAAATAAGTCAAGAGAAGTATATAAGTCCAAGAGAGACTACATGCTCTCTCTAGGGAGTTGATTTTACCCAGAATATTTTGATCTGCAGCACTCTGATTACACAAGTAAGGAAAACACTCCTTCGGAAACTTAACATGCATTATTATTGTATCCCCCGACCAAAGTCCGAGGATACTATGGATTTGGCCTTGTCACGCGTCCGCAGAGATTTTCTTGTGAACGCTCTACAGCCCACATAAGTGCACCGATTCTTTTCAAATTTTGCAGGGACATGTATTATGGTAAGTTCACGACATCTATTGATTTTGGGTACTCTGGGCCCAACTGGGGGCCCTTCGGGGGTTACATGTACTCGGTTGCCGAGTGCTCTAGTTTTTATTTATTTTTTGCCTGCAATACATTGTTCTTTCTGGCATCCATACAGTGCTGAGGCTTTACTTGCAACAAAAATATTATGTGGGATTGGGAGCAGTGAGGAAAAACACTGTGATGTTGCCTCAAAGCAGAGATGAAAGTGCATTTGAGTTCAGTGACAGCAGGATCAAAACTCTCGCAGAATTATAAACACAATTTAAGCTCTTCCCTGTGCTTGTGTGGCTCCAGGTGGTTGATCTGATCCATTACTTTAGAATTGTGTGCCCTTCAAAACCCACAGTTTTTGGTATAGTACATGACTGTATGTATATGGACTGGCCTTGGTCTTGGTATGTTTTTCATGTGGGCTTGGCATACTGATTCTTCTAAAGGAAATCCTGATCCCATTCAAGATGAATCTGCGTTTACAGGAGTTTGGGGATGGCCTTTCCTGTTTCAGCATCACTGTACTGCCACACACACAGCAAGATCTTTACATGGTTTGTCAATGTAGTGGAGAACTTGGATGGCCCTCTTATGAGCCTTGATCACAGTCCCATCAACATCATCTATATCAACTGGAAAGATTACCTCCAGTCAGACCTAATCACCCAATATCACTGGGTGATACCTCACAAACTCTTTTCTGGAAGGAACGGGAGCAAATCCCTGCGGCAATGCTCTAATGTTTGGTTGAAATCCTGCACAAAGGAGTAAAGGCCATTACAACAGCAAATTGAGGAGTCAACTCCACAATAATGGCTTTGATCTTTGGAATGAGATGTTAGATAAGCAGGTACCCATCAAGATTTTGGTGCAGTATTGTACATTTGTTGTGTTCCGTGGGTCTGTGTGTTTGGTTAGTCAATTTTAGGTTTTTATTATTTTTGTGATGTCAGTTTTTAGTCCACGTCTTAGTGTTTCACATTTTATTCCTCTCCCGTGTTACTCCAGTCCACGTTTTACCCATGTACTGTCTTTGCTTTCTCCCCGGTCGCGTCATTGTTTGTAGCAGTTTTCTGTGTTAATTGATTGTGACACTATTTCGGGTGATTTAATGGATTCTGGGTTTCAGTCTTCCTTCTGTTCTCGTTTACTAATTTCCCCTTGCTTTTCTATATTACTAACCCCTACTAACAGTTTGTTTTCTAGAATTTACTAACCAAACTAACATTGTATATTAGACTAACATACTAACGAGCTCCCGGGATTGTATAGCTGCACTTACTAATTGACTAATAATCTCTCAGCTTTCGCCCTGTTCTAGTCTCCGCCCCTTGCTTTACTATTCTCTGGTTTTGCTAAAGTTTCCTGCAGACTCTCTGCATTCTTATAATCTATCCTGACTTATTCTGTACACTTAGGCGTCCTTTTATCTAGTTTATTTATCCCGTCTTTGGGATTGTCTTGTGATCCTCGTTTGTGTGTTAATGTTTATCTGTTTTCATGTAATTGGTTTCCCTTGTGTTCCACCCCTTGTTAATTATATGAAGTTGCTGCACCTGTGTCTGTCCTCGCCCCCTGCCCTATATCTGGGAGCGTGTTCTCCACGCCGGCAGAGCTGACTCCCCTTTGTCACTCCGCGCGACACTCCTTGCCCCGGTGCACTCCCTCTGGTCCCCTCAGTTCTCCTCTGTGTTCATCAGCTGCATACCCTGCCCAGCCTGCCCTTCCTGCTGCCTCCAAGCCCCTGCTGCCCCCTGTCTCCTCCAGTGTCCCCTGTGCCTGTCTTGCCAGTCTGCCTCCAACGTCTTCTGTGCCCGTCTTCCTCGTCAGCGTTTCCGGCCCCCTGAGCTTCAGCGTTTCCGGCCCCCTGAGCTTCAGCGTCTCCTGCCCGTCCAAGTGCCCCAGCGTCTCCTGCCCGTCCAAGTGCCCCAGCGTCTCCTGCCCGTCCAAGTGCCCCTGTGTCCTGTCTGTTCCCCTCCTGATCTCCCTTACCCTTTTCCCGGCCAGCTGTGCCTTCCGAGTTGCCATCTGCCAGCTGTGCCCACAGTATTGTCTTGTCAGTGTTTTTAGTCAAGCCAAGCCACAGCCCCAAGCCACAGCCATAGCCCCAAGCCATAGTTCATAGTCTTTGTCCAAGCCATAGTCACAGTCCCTAGCCATAGTCTTGTCTGCCCCCCTGTCTAGTGTTCTGGTCTGCCCTAGTCTTGAGTTTGTTTTCCTGAGTTTTCTGGTTTCAGTGCTTGGCACGGTGTTTTTGTTAACCAAGGGGAAAAGGGGGCACTAAGGCTTTTTCCCTGTGTTTATTTTAATAAATTATTATTTTGGATCCCCGCTTCTGGCGTCTCACTCCCCTTTTGTCTCCCTTTCGTTTCCTAGTTCTACAGAGTTCCCCTGTGTGCTTTCCCTCTTGTATCCGTAACAACATTGTTGATCGGGGAAAACATTAGGGCTGATTTAGTCCATGCTGGCCAATGCTGCTGTTCTTCCCAAGATCCAATTATACCTTTACCACAGCTGCCTGAGAACCTTACACTGATGGTGACCACAAACTCCTGGATGTTTATGAGTTTGACCGGTTCACACCTGATCTCTCTCACATTCAGGAGGCGCTATTTTCCAGATATTATTTATTAGAAGCATAATTAGTCAAATCCCTCTATTCTCATTAATTACTGCCTAAATTTGCTTTGCAAAGCTGAGAATGATTATGGATGAAGTGGCCCCAGTCCCAAAAAATGCACTTTACACAATTGAAGATAAGGGGAGGAAGTGGTCCCAGTCCTTGAAAATACCCTTCACACTGCGAAGGATGATCATTGGTAAAGCACATGCCGTCTGCAAAATTCCCTTTCTGCAGCAAAGGATAATTAGGAGTGAGGTTAACCATTTCCAGACCAATAGTAAATGCCTCCTTGCTCAATTTGTGTTTCATTAGAAAGGCATTGTGTAGTTATATGTTTATCATGTATTGAATTGTGCCCATTTTTCTGCCATATTAATAACTTGGCTCCAGACTTCCGCAGGTAACATTTGTTTTATTTTTTCACTTCGAGTGACTCGCCCTCTGCATATCTAGAGCATAAACAAATCTGAATGCCCATAACTATAAGATTTTTAAAAAATCCAATTGCAATCCATTTAGAAAACATACAATTGTAAGGATTCAATTAAAAAATGAACGATTTTCTGGGTGGCACGTCCAGACAAAGCACTTGACCAAACGCAGTTAAGTGTCCAATGGCATGTAATCGAAATGCTCAGTAAAATAGCCGATTCAATAGCACAAAAGCACAATTCTCTGCACGCTGAATTGGTCATTGATTGGTCAAAGGCAACCTGCATTGCTTAGTCCCAGGCCAAGCGCAATTCTCCTGTGTAGTGACTGCAAGTCTGGTGGGGGCTTAATCCTTGAAACTTCCCTCTGGAAAAACAACGAGCCTGACCAACGCTCGACCGTCCCATCCTATTATCTTCTCTTCCTCCTTCCTGGCTCCGAGGGGCATAAGTCAGCCTTTCTGCTGCAGCGCACTGGGAGCTGAAAGTGAGCCTCTTGTTTTATGGCCCATGCTGAGCACCAGTTTGGCACCGTCGCTGTGCAGAGAAATAAAACCCTCCGGCGCTATTAAAGCTGGAGTTTGCAGCAGCGCAATGTCCTCCACACAGGTTTCACCGCCCCACCTGGCAGGCGGACTCCCCTCAGAGGGAGCTGTGCTCCGAAGGAGGCTGGATGCTCATCCACCGTGCCCATATTTGGGGGGTCTCTCGAAACCGTATTATTCAAATTTCACATAGAAAAAAACAGGTGTCACCGCTTTAATGCATAATTTATCATTTTATCAGCCTGCTTGTCAAATATCTGGGGTACCGTCACTGTCTTGTTGTTCTTAGGATGATATTCAATGAAGATGCAAGGCCAAATGGTTGCATTTGCTGTGGCAATCAGCGACACGGCGTCTGTTTGCGAGTAATTAGAGCGAGACAGCCGGTGGAGCAGCGGGCGGGCACCACATCAAACGGCGAGCAGTACACCTGCCCCTGCAGCCCCTGGCCTAGAAAGAGAGACAAATTCAATCTCATGAGCACCCCCTACTGTTCAGAAATTAAGGCCGACCTAGGGCATAAATATACAGCTGTTTCGGCTGTTGGAAGAACTAAAAATCTGGGCAGCACTGTAGTGCGTTGCTTTGCAGCAATTTGTGGGTTTGGATTATAATCATTGGCATTTTTGTGTGTTTGCATGCGCTCTTTGGGTTCTCTTGAGGTTTCTATTGCCACCTCCCACAGTCCAGAGACATGCGTCAGGCTTAAGGTAAAGAGTAATTGCCAGTTGTAGCACGTTATTGAGTGAATGTTGTGTATTGTGTAGTCCTTGATGGACAGATTAGTGAACTGTACAGGGTGTGTTCCTGCATCTTGACCACTGTAACCAACCACCCTCATCTCTGAGCAGGAGTAAGTTTGCTGGATAATGAAGAGGGGCTTTTAAATCAAAGTATTGCACTTTTGAGTGGGACCTGACCATGATTTAATGAGAGATACAAAAAATATATATACAATGGGCAAAACCAGGTCTGGGTCTCAAAAGACATCGCTCATTTCTCACCAATACATATAGTTGCCTGAAAGCTTCAGATAATAACATAACTAACAATACACTTAAATGTTCCCACTAGTGCAGTTATCCGCATACAGATCATTGATAGAGATGCATTGGGCGCTATGTTAACTTGATATAAAAAAATAAAAAAAACCTGCTGCCACATCAAGAATAGGCTGCAGAGGACTTGAGAAGAGCGCTGTGCTCATCATCTTCTCCATGTGCAAATGTCGTGCAGCTGAAAACAAAAACTGTTTTGTTAAATGACTTATTTTAGCCTATATTGTTGCGTGTTGTTGTACATTATATTGTTGGTTGGTGTTCTGTCGGCTTTTCACGACCTGATCACACATCGTGTCTAAAGAGGAGGAAGAAAACACATTTTTTTTCCGCCAATTTTAGTGAATAATTGTGAGAGTCCCGCTCTACTTTTTGAACTTTGTGGATATAAAGGCGAAGTTTTTTTCCTCTCACTTCAGCTTACTTTGGCTTCTTTTTGAGTTGCTTTCTCTCGCCAATTCCAGATTACTTTCACTATGAGACACATATTACAAAAAATTCAGATACAGCTCCCGTTGCGAGAGAGGGATGCAGTTTGCACTTTAAGATAAAAAAAATGTACAAATGTGTGCAATAGTTAAAACAGTGATTAAAAAAGAAGGTTAAACCTTTTTCAGCTGTCACTTGTACATTTTCTTATCTGTCAAAATGATAGTGGATTTTATTTTCAACTCATTTTACTTTCTGTGGTTATACAGCGCAACTGCGATAGAAAAAGCTCATAAATCTACGAACGTGTAACCGAGTACACGTCGGTTAGAAGTCCCGTGTACACGTGTAGAAAAAATTGTAAACGTTGACACCCCTGGTAGGAACTCTTCACTTCTGACTGTGGGCACCTGCCTCTGTAATTTTTTGACACTATTTCCCCGTTTCTGTCTGAGAATGGAAAACAGGGTCTGTGCCTGACCAACCCCGCTAAGAGCAGCCGTGCGTAAATGGACAAAAACTGGTTTCCTGTAGGGGCCTTGCACACGCATGTGTTGCTCACATAGATGGCCTTGAACTGAACTTTTCCTCACCCTCAGATGTCTCGGACCCCTCATCTCATGATCAGTTTGGGTTGTTGTCCAGAATCTGTCACGTACAGGCTGTAACCAGATGTGGCGCTCTTGAGCTACCATAGTCACTCGTGGCTGGTCAGTGACAGTGCCCATTCTTGGATAAACAGCCGACGGATTGTTGAACTGTGACAGTGCAAATGATGCACTACCCCCTGGCAGCTGAGATCAGCCCATTACATGCCAAAGGCTCTTTTTCTATCTCCTGTGTCACAAGCCGTTCCATTTTCTTGATGCAGTAGCATTTTTTCGTTTTTTTGGCTTTAAATGTTCTTTTGGATGTGGTCGGTAGCCTAAGTCAAGCATCACTGCACACATCAAAAACAACTCTATATTTGTTATTACTGATGTGCTCAGCGTGTCCATGTGGCGCACGTCGGGATTACAATACCACAAGCTTTTCTTTATTCCGCTAGTATCTCACTGGAAAAGCAATAAAAATTGATTGATTCTTCAATTTGCAGCAAATACAGTACATACCGCACCCCTGCATTTTTAATGGCTCGGAGTATATGTCTGAATCCTCTGAGTGGATCAAGCTGTAGGCAAATAATATCTGAACAGCCACCAGCATTCAGTTGAATGACTGCATTCTATATGCGACTCATGAATGCTCAGTTACTGGTGCTGAGATGACAAACGGTTTTAAAAATGGCAGTTTTAAAAATGGAACAGCAAATGCTGTCCATGGTACATGCTCTACTACATTGAAAACAGTATAAAAAACATTTGATGCTTTAATTTAATATATAATTTAATTTGCTGATGACAGCAACAGACTTCAGAAAAGTTAGCATGGGGGCAATTTTGGACAAACAATGTTGTGATATAAGTTGCGATAAAAATGTGACGTGAAGCAGGTGATGTTAGATAAACTAGTCAGACTAGAGTAAACTAGAGTATTTTTTAAAAGCTGCCGAAAGTCTAGTCAATAGGACAGATTGGTCAAGGCTCACCTCCTGCTAACCAATGCACAAGCCTATAATTGGTTACTTTGTAAACAACATTCCCCAAGGAAAAGTCAGCAGGATTTAGATATCTCACCCTCTACGAAGCATAATATAAATGAAAGGAACTTAGTCAAATCTTTGTGTTTAAAGAGCAAAAACCAATTCAAAATGCGCATAATCTCTGATCCCTCAGATTTCACAGTCTGAAAAAGCGCCATGCGACCGAAATAGACATTATGACATGAGTTTGGAAATACTGTGGTAAGCCTTGGTCAGTCAGCACCATTCCCCAATACATCCACATATGCACGTTAAAGTCATACAGAAACACTGACCAAAAGCGTAGCTGACTTCTCTGAGCTCGATCCCATCTGAGATGGATAGCAACACAATAGTAGAAATGTGTTTTGTGGTCCCATGAGTTAAAATTTCAAGTGGTTTTAGGAAAAAAGCATTCACACCAAGGACAGGTCAAGCTGTATTCAACACAAGGCTAAGATGCCAGAATCTGTCATGGTATGGGGGTATGAGAGAATACATAGCATGGGTGACTTGCGCATTTGCAAGGGTACAATTAATGGAGTAAGATATGTACGACTTTTTGGAGAGATATATCCCATTACCTAAACATGATCTGTTCCAAGGACATCCCTGCATTTTCCAGCAAGACAACACAAAATCACATTCTGCACAGAATACAAGAGCATGGCTGTGGTAACAGAGTGTGGGTGCTAGATTGGTTTGCCTGCATTCCTGATCTGTCTCAAATTGAGAATACATGGTGCACTATGTAAAACATTTTAAAGCATAGAAGGCCCCAAACAATAGCACAGCTGAGGACCTGCATAGTAGAGGAATTGAGAGAGAATTCCTCTTGCTAAACTTGAAAAATTAGTGTCTTCAGGGTCCAAATGCATAATGAGCAAGATTAAAAGACATGGTGATGTTACAAGGTGTTAAGCAGTTGACTGCCAATTTTTTTGAACTCTGTATTCTCTAGCATTACATCATTTATTTTCAATATGCAAGTAAAATCACCTCGTAAAATCAAATAGTGTGTCGCACTGTTTTCAATATAGGAGTGGGTGAATTAACTTTTAAAATCAGTCCTATCTGATTTTATTACCATTTGCTCTGATGTGCTAATTTTTTAATGAATATGGGTCATACATCATTGTTTGAGTAGGAGGCATTAAACCAAATTTGATACTTGTAGATACTATGCTTATTCAGATGTGCCTTCAGTCACATTGCAAAGACTGCGACTCTTCAATCGAAGGTGACCGACTCATCAGTGACCTGTCACCCCATGTGATGATATCACAGAGAGCACACTGATTTTACAGTGATAGAAAAAGGAAATATCAAACATAAGAAAGATGAGCGAATCCTCTGCATCTGAAAAATAATTTATTAGAGAGCAGGGGATGAGAGGATAATCCCTAAATCCCAGCCCTATGAAGGAGGCAGATTACAAAACCCTCCCGTCACATACTCCCACTCCCTGTTGGCCCACACCGATACACTATTAGTCCTGTGGGTCAACTGGGAGGAGACATGCCAAGGTCACTGAGCACAGTGGAAGCGCTGAACTATGAGGATAAAATGGTTCTGCAAAATGAGTGCTATTCTCATCTCTGAATATGTGCTCAGCTCCGTCTCACCATGCACAGCTACGGTATATTATTAATGGGGAGAATATTCGCAGAGGATGGCTCAAAGAAGCTCTGAGTATGTAAATTCAGTATGGTGCTTGTCGCACAAGAATTATTGCTGGTATGTGGTGCACAGCGGGGGTTGGAGGGGGGGGAGGAGTTCCTGTGTGGAATTATATGCATGTTGTGTGTAGGTGTCTGTATGTGCATTTTAAAGTGTTCATATGACTTTGCATGCTCACCCATGTGCAGTTGTGTATGTATCAGGGTGTATACTCTATACGTGCCTGTGTGTGCGTGCATTTGTATGCATGTCTGTAAGCGTCTTCACATCGCTAGAATGGTGATATTAAGAGTACTAAAATGGAGAGCTATGTATAAAGTGAGCTGAAATTGGGTGGACGGTATTGGAATTACAGCGTTTTTTTAAGAGGACTTCACTTTTTCTGGCGCCAAAAGTATTTTGAATATTGGATCCTCATCTTATCCTTGGCCAGGTGTGTTTTATTCCCAAATTATTTCATTGAAGATTTAACTCCTAAAAGCTTCTCAGTTGATCACATTTTCATTTGGAATCTGTTGCTGTCAACTCATAATATGAAATGCAAAAAGCTGACAGTGCCCTTAAAGCAAGCTTTAATTTGTCTGAAAAATGAAAACCAACCCATCAGAGAAAAAGAAAAATCATCAGGTGTGGCCAGCTGAACTTTCAGGTATGTCCTTAAAAAGAAAGAAAGCACCAGCAAGTTCAGGAATACAAAAAGGCCAGAAAGAAAACAGATGATAACAGTGGTGGATGACAGAAAAAAAATATCTTCAAGGTTCAGAAAAATCCCTTCACAAAAGTCGACAAGTTCAAAAACATTACTGGAGGTAGGCATATCAATGCCAAAGTCAGCAATCAAGAGATAATGACTCTGGAGTAAATACCGAGGGTTGGTTTTAACATGTAAACTATTAATAAGGCTCAAAAACAGGAAATTTGCCAAAAGCAAAAATCTGAAAATATCTGTATATTTCTGGAACAACATCCTATTGACAAATGAGACAAATATCAACTTATATCAGAAAGATGGGAAAAGAAGGATATGGAGAAGAGAAGGAACTGCTCATGATCTGAAGCAGGCCAACTCATTCGTGAATGTGGTCATGTAGGGCCATGTATGGCTGCTAATTGAGCTGGTATTCTTGTATCGACTGATGATGAGACTGTTGAAAAAATGATAGCTAGTTAGTCAGTTTATTGTCCCCAAAGGGAAATTTGTTTTCACAGAAAAACTGTACAGGTTCGCGGAATAAACATTTAACAAAAAAAAAAACAAAAACACACACACACACACACACACACACACACACACACACACACATTCAACATTCAACATGTGTAAAGCATTCAATTGTGGACACACACAGTATAGGGCAATGGTGGTTACATATGACAGGTTGTACGGTGGATGAGATGAAACAGTACCTTAGCGCTTTCTTCTGTTTAGGGAGGCTATAGCTTAGGGTATCAGGCTCGTACGATGCAAAAAAAAAAAACAAGGCAGGAACTGACGACAGCTGCAGTGAAGGCTGGGCAGAGTATCACCAGGGCAGAAACCCAGTGTCTGGAGATGTCTGAGGGTTCCAGACATCAGATAGCTGTGACTGCAAAAGGTTTGCTTTTAGTATTAAAAATTGCAATTTAATTATTGATTATGTTAGTGTGTCCAATCACTATTGAGCCCCTAAAACTGAGGGGCTTGTGCATTAAATGGGTGCGATTAATTTATGGTTCAGACAATATTTTGGAAAAAAAAAAAAACTCTTAAATTTCAGTTTAAATTCTTCATTCCTTCAATTACATCTTCATTGTGTCTTTTCAAATGTGTTGCAGGCATCAAATTGAAAATGTGCACATATTTTTTCAAGAAACATTAACATTTCTCAGTTTAAATGATTTGCCAATGTTTGCAGTCTGTTTTTATTCATATTTTACTCAGAATCCCAACATGTCTGGAAAGGGATTGTATACATATGCAAAGACTCACAAAGCAAATTGAAAATAGTACATTGCAAGTCATAGTACAACAACATTTCACACAACAGAAACAAACGAAAAAAGAGTTACAAACTTACGAGCCACAATCAAAAGAAAAAATGATCAATGTGTAAAAAAGAAAGAAAGCATCTGTGACAGCATAATTAAAAAACATTGAAAATTAGTTTTAAGATGAGCGAACAAAACATTTGTAAACAAGGTACAACTTAGCACAAAACGTGAATTGCTGTGCTTCCACCTGCCTGAGCTTCGGTCCCTACATACAACTGACCTTATGTGACCATGACCTTTGACCCAGTGACTGGGGGAGTTACAATGCCTGATTTGGTGAACATCCCTTAAGTCCTTCAGTAGATACAACGCGTGGACAAGATGTTTGTGGCACACGATGCGATGGATGCACAGACAAACGTGTAAAACGACAGCAGGACAAAAGTATTGCCTCCCAGTAATAGTGTGTGGGAAAATAATAAGCAAATGTGGATATTCAAGTAGATTATTCCAAACAGAAGGAGCCCAAAATATAGTTTTTTATTAACTTCCTTTGATAAGAAGGCACCATAAGGATCTCATCAGAGTGTCTTAATGCATTTTAAAAGAAATTGATACCAGTGAAAAACGCATCTAATCTGAAGAGGGAGTCACTTGAGTTTATTTAACATTGTGCAGTTGTGTGCAACAAAAAAAAAGGACGTCTACGCATGCTGCATTATGAATGTGCTACCACCTAAAGATTATTTCAATTTCTTTCACATGTTCCTAACAAACTAAATCAATTGAGAGCTCTGAGTCTATTTGTGTTTAATGAAACATGTCATTAGTGTGAATTGCTTCACATAGGGAGCTTGGTACAGCTTCTGGAAGCGAAGCAGGTGAGGAAGGATGAGAGAGATATTACATGTCCAGTCAATTAGATCGGAGTGTGTGTGTGTATATATATATATATATATATATATATATATATATATATATATATATATATACACACACACAGACACACACACACATTGATTTTACTACTATTTTCATAGCTGATTAAAATATTATTATGTTTACATACATCACACCAATATAGCATAACATGAATATTCATGACAATATAAAAATTTCCTTTATCCCTCACATAAGGGTTTTTTTCATTCTCATTGTTATTATTACCTTCGCCAGTGTTGGTTTGTCTGCCTGTCTGTTTGTACACAATTTAACTCAAAAAGTAGTAAACGAATATCTGTGAAATTTCATGGGTGGGTTGCTTTTAGTACATCAGGGATGGACCTATTGATTTTGACCATGATCGATCAAACAATATGGCCGCCACAGCAACCATCTCAAAATCTTATGTTGCAGGGAGATTATCATGCAGTACAATTTGCCGGTTAATTCATTTCCAGATAGCAATACATTCAACTTCTAACCTTTTCCAGGTGATTCAATTCCCATGAAATTCAAATATTGAACGAAGGGTGCGAGCAAACAGGCTATTCTCCCTTGAATGGGGTGTGCCATTTTATTAGAGCAGTCTTTTTTTCAGCGCTTAGCTATGACGTTACTCCGGCTGCTCAGCATATACGCTACATATGGCATAAACATAGTACAGTTGCTGTCTTTCTACCGCAATTTTTGTGAAAAGAGCCAGCTAGCCAGCATGCACAGAGTACCTTTCCATAACCATTATGTAACATTAGTTTGTTTGCTAGCTGGCTAGTCAGTGTTGACTGTGAATTTATAAACCATGGCAAGTTCAACCATGAATGTCTGTGACTCATTATGGCATATCAAAGTGTAGCTTTGATTTTGAGCTTTTAAAGCTCAAAACAAATGCAAAATTTACTCAACTTGTTTCATAACTTTCATATGACATGCTTACTCGTAAAATCTTCTATATCATGGATATCCCTAGGGTAGGCTACCGTACCGCACAGTGAGTTTGTATGTCTGTCATGCAGGAAATCTAACTTACCTGCTTTCTTTTGAAGTAGCTAAAATTTGTTTTAATGGCCAGATATCACACAAAAGACGAGTGATGTTCAAGGATAATCATCACAATCCATAATGCATGCATGCAATATAATGATGAAAATGACAGCGATAACATCACTATTTACAGCATCCCTAGTGGTACTCCCTCAAAAATACTGTCCGCTAGAAATGTCATGGCGCGTTCCATAAACTTATCAAAAACATCCATTTGAAAGGATGACCCCACATGAGAAATTTCCAACACATGACTTGGAATATGCAGCACATTTTGCATATTTATGCAGCTATTGAGTCTGACTTGCAACACCATAATAATTTCCCTTTAAATTTCTAACGAACCATGTTCACTCAACAAGATTTCGACTGTGCTGTCTTGGCGGAGGTTTGCGCTCTCGGAGCGCCTCTCGTTGTTGTTGTTGTTGCTGTTGTGATTATTTTTATTATTATTATTTAACGTGAACCCACTCCCAAAACCAAATTAGTGAATAAAGACTATAGCCATGGATTACAATATTTGTTGTCCACATGACATAAGCCTAAAAGGCAATATTTAAATGCAAATGCCCAAACTAAGGAATATATGCACTGATATGACTCATTGTGTAGAAAAACGTAGAATTTTAGTAATCAAACTTTTCGACGCTTGAATTGTTAGTAATAACGTCAAGTGTAGGTTGTTGACTATGGGAGTGGTCAAATGCTTAAAATGATGTTCCCCGCCGTCATTCGGTCCCCAGTCTTTAAGTCCATTCGATAGTGGCAGCTTCCAAAGTTGCGCACTTCAAGCACATTTTGCAATTATGTTCACCTGGTTTGAAACGTAATTAAAGGGGGTGTCATAAGTCGCAGTCTATATCTACTAGGCTCAGGTTCGTGAGCGGTCAACGGTAGTGAATGTCAATGCATGATAATTGTAGCACGCAACTGCAGATGAATTCGATTTCTACTTAGAGATGTAACGGAGGGAATAGAGATGTCAACCCTATCCAGGATTTCGAGTCTTCCCGTCGAATAATCCCCACCCCACCGTACAATGATAGTAGTCGCATACTGAGGGACAGGAAGGGACCATATGTTAGCACAGAGTTTCAGCGGATGACTTGCAACGTTATTACGGCGTGTCCGGCAGCAGTGGAGGGTACCGCTGGTGCCGCTGCGGTTCATCTCTCGCAAGGCTTGAGGCGAGGAATGCAAAGTGAACCCGTCCATGAGACAAAGAAGTTATCGAATGGGTATAATTTGGAATCAGTGGATTTGACATTTTTCTCATAGGCTGACGGAATAAATCAAATCGGCGCTGCTTCTAATATTTAAAGGGAAACCTCGTTCACTTTTTATATGGCAAAGTTTCTCGCGGAGCTATTGGGATGCACACTGCCAGAAAAGGGCACTTCTCCCATATTCGAGGTAAGGCGGGCCATTGGCATTATGTTGACAAGGACAGTCAATGCTTTATGAGACGGTAAATACATCTGTTCAAAATATGACATCGCTCCTTTTTTTACAAATAGTCTTTCCCACCGTGGAAGATAATGGAATGGCTTGCCCTCCCTTGTTACCGGGCATCACATCAGCCATCAGTAATCCACATATTACCTCAAAATCCAGATTTAATTTAGGTGCGCCTTTCGCCAGTATTGTGCACACATTGCATTAATTTCTGCATGCGGAAGGTTTCATTTCCATCGTGGTTGTCTGGAAAGACTCCAGACCAAATGACTTGCTGAGTACGGAAGCGAGACGTTGCGATTTGGGCTGAAGTTTCCTGGCGCGTGTTCAGTGGGTATTTGGGTCAGTGTGCCGCAGCAGTCTCACCTGCAGACCCACATCTCGAAACTGCAGCATCCCTTGTTTTAAACGCAAAGGATCAAGACGTCAAAAACCTGCGTTTTAAATCAGAAGTTAAGTTATATATGTGGTTGGAGTCCTTTAAATAGCCTACAATAATTATTTGATCACGCTTGAATACGTCCTTTGTGATATAGTAGGCTGCAGTATTTTGAAATTGTTTAGATTTTCATTAACTCATTTACTGGCCTAATTTGACTGCCATTAATCCCCGGAGGTAAAGAGAGGCTGTTTACGTCGTAAAAAATATGAGAATAATAACATGTTGGACGTTGTTTATTGAAAGCAGTAATGATGCCTTACCTTGTGAAGCAACAGCACAATGAGTAAGATGAATGAACACTGATCATAGTTTGAGCATTGCTGCTTTAAAGCTGTGTTTTGTTTTTTTGTTTGTTTTTGTTTTTCATTATCTGTTTAAGGGAGGAATGTATTAATGGTGGGAGGACAGCCATGCTTCAGTTAACTCTGGCCTCCTGTTTTTGCTGACTGAAACAAACACTCAATAACTGCGTGGGCAGAATACAAACCGCACTTCAGACAGAGAGCGATGCAGTGAGGCCATGAGAGAGATTTGTGGACTAATGGGCCCGAGCATCTGGTTTATAACCGTTTTGGGGTAATTTCGCGATTTTACAGCAACAATTTGTAATTCTGCTCGTCTGAAGTAATTGTATTAACCTAAATTCACAGCCCACAAGGTGCCTATGCGCTAAATGATGTATAGGAGGTCAGATTGATCAAAATTTCAGCAGAGTAAAAGTTAAGCTACCAGTTACAGGATTCTCTGTGCTTCTATTCCATCAGCTACCCATTACTCGTGTAATCTTTCAACGCCTCCTCGTCTCTGTCTATACCTGCCTCCATCTCTGTCAACTTTCCTTCTGTCTGCCAGGATGTCCCCATTGTACTCCGGACTGTACAGGTTCCAGCCAGTGGTTGGCTGGTAATAATTAACCAGTGGCAGTAAGTTGGTGACAGTGAATTAATGTTCACTAACCAATAAGTGCCTGCCATTTGTGGTTGTTCAACTGCTCATCATACAAGAAGACAAAAAACAAGAATCTAATTCAGGCAGTTTTACCCTCACCTCATTTTCTTTTGGCTCCCGCTCTGATTTGATGCCTGCATTTTTTAAATGAACAACAAGCTTGCCAAAATAGCGTACCAGCATATTTGATTATTCACCATATTTCCAATATATCTCCACAAGAGGAAAGCAAGAGGAAGGATATTTTTCATAATATTGACAGAGAATATGCTGCCAAACCAACATCAATTTCAATAAAATAATTTTATCACCAATGTCTAATGTAGGCTTCTAAGTATTTGCCCGAGAGCTAAACATAGACTGATTTAAAAATGTATTGTTCATCACCATGAAAGATATTTGTTTGACTTTGTTGTTGTTTATAATGTGAGAAATGCTTCTGAACACAAGGAATAAGTTGACTTGTCGCTTTCTGTTAAGTTATGATACTGCTAGTGAAAGAGTGTATAAAATGAAATCACAAGGTGAAATTTTTGCTACCGTCATGTTTCCTCGTGAATGTGCCCCCACCACATGCGGGCCTGGGTGCAACTGCACCCCCAGTATTACCACCACTTGTTCCAACAGTACCTTAGGGTAATTTTGTTGATGTATTTTGTATGGACAGACTGGCTTTCACACTGCAAGTTTTCTGGAGTCTTTAAATGCCAGAGGTAGAATGTGCCCATGCCAAAACAGCGGCTCTACCATGTCTAACAGATGATGTGTTCCGTTCCTTTCTTTCTGCATACTCCTCTCCTCCTATTATTCTGGCAAACCTTGATTTGGGGTTTTATCTGTCCAAATAATCTTGGCCCAGAGCTGGACAGGCAATTTTGAGATATTAGACTTTGCCAGAGAATCTTGCCTTTCGTTCTTGAGGGTGACCTGTGGTTTGAACCTTTTGGTGAACCCGCTGTATTTACACTCATGAAGGCATCTCTTGATTGTAGCCTTTCACTATGATACGCCTACTACCTCAAGACCTCAAGAGTGTTCTTGACTTGGCTAGATGTTGTGAAGGGTTTTTTCCTCACCAAGGAAAGAATTCTGCCATCATATGCCACTCTGACACTTGCACAATTTTTGTTCCTGCAATGCCACGCAATGCGCCGAAGATTAAAGTCTTTGGGAACGAGTGTGTGAAGGGTGTGGGGGTGCGTGCCGTGTCGTAGAGAGAATTTTTAAATGTTCAAAAATCTGTCAGGCATTCAGCATGCAATGTTCCTGCCACTTGCGTGAACCATGAGTGAGCACTGCGCAAACTCGGCACGAACACTGCCGACGGTGCGCGTCAATGTGTGCTGTGTTAGGGTGTTATCACGAGTTGTTCACGTGATCGTGGCACGCACGTCACAAACCATTTGCGCATGGCAGGAACTTCTCATGAAGTGTTCACACATTGTTCGCGCATAGGTCAAAATTTTGGCCACACATCGCCTAGACAGTGCGTAACTCATGCGTGTACAGTGCGCGAACAAGGCTCCGCTGCGTACCACCGAAATGGTTCGCCTTGCCACGATGCATTGCCTGGCATTGCGGGGACAAAAATCGTGCCAGTGTCAGGGTGGCAGTACACCTTCGTTGTTTTCTGTAGTCTTCTAGTGTTGCTCAAGCTTTTTGTCCTGGCACTCTGTCAGCCGAAAACAGTACATAGCAATAAAAGTACAATAAATAAGACAATAGATTATTAATAATAATAATAATAATAATTATTATTATTATTAAAAACAGCAGTAAGCATAAAATCAGTCTTCAGCCCTCCTACCAGCAGTGCTATTATTCAGGTGTTCTAAAGTTACTATATTATTCTGCTGAGTTCTCAAGTGAATTCTTTCTTTTTTGAAAATGTACCAAACTGCTGACTTGGCCACACCAAAAGTGTCTGCGATCTGTTGGATGGTTTTGTTCTGTTTTTTCAGCCTAATGAAGGCCCTCCATCACCTACAGTGACAACTCTTTGGACTCCATATTGAGAGATTTTATGAATGGCTACCGAATGAAAATTCAACAGAACTTTGAAATAAGCTCTAGATCTTTAATTTGTCATGAAATAATGAGGGAACAGGCCACACCTAGTTACGAAACTGATTGTCAGTCAGTAGTCCACTTCATTTGAGCCTCTAAAAATGGAGGATTACATATAAAAAATGGATGTAATTCCTAAACGTGTTATGGTTCTGTGTTTTTGCTGCCACGATTCTGCGTTTTTGCCAGGTCTTTTCTTTATTCATTTTGCTTATTGTTCATGCCATTTCAGTATTCATTGCACTTGTCACCCCTGTCTTGTGATCAGTTGGTTCATTCCGTTCTCCCAGTCTGTGTGCTCACCTGCTTCAGGTGATTTCAGTGATTTCTGGTGTCTCATAGTATTACTTCAATTCTCGTTTACTTCCTTCACCTTACTTTCCTTGATTACTAATAGTACTAACATTTATATTTTGTATCATAGTTTACTAACCTAACTAATCCATGTCCATATTACTAACTTACTAAAGAGCACTTGAATTAATTTGTAAAGTTGCACCGCTACTAATTACTACTAACGCAATCTCAGCTCTCGCCTTGTTCTAGTCTCCGCCCCTTGCTTTACTGTCCCTGCATCTTCCTGCGTTTCTGTGAGATCTCTTGCATGTGCTTAATTGCTTTCCTGCACTCCTTGTCTGTGCACGTTGAACTCCTTGACCGGAGCTGTTTATCTGTCATAGGTTGTGTTCATGGATCCTGTCCATGTCTTGGCGATTGCCAATTATGTGTGGGTTAGGACCTCTCCATGTGTGCTTCCCTTTGTAATTAGTTCTTATTGTCATGATTTTTGGAGGCTGGCGAGCTTTCTTTCTTTCTCTCGTCCGGGACGATATCGTTTTGCCCACAATCGAATTCTTTGGCCAGCTGGCATTAATTGTGGGTGGCGCCTGGACTCTGTTTAAACCTAAGTTCCGCCTCGCCGCCTTTGCTAGAGTGTCAGTGTTACTTTGCACTTTAGCCTGTAAGGTCTCTAACTAGAGATCTGTTTGAGGAATTAGTTGCAAAGTAGAAAGTGCTAGTTAGCAAGGGAATCTCTCTCTCATTATTTCTCTCTTTCTATGCACCATCTGGTGCCTTATCTCGATAGCCAAGATTTTCCCAGTATTTCGTTTCAGTCCTGCTCACTTTGCTTCCTTTTGTACTCGGACTAAGATCTTTGTCCGTTGGAAGCGCGAGCCTCTCTCTCTCTCCCCCCCTTTTTGTTGGTTTGTATTTCTTATTTTGCTGGACTTCCTTTCATTTCATTCGTAGCTTTTGGCGTCTCGAAACACCAGCCATCATACTTATCCTATTCACCTGGCCCTCCATAGCATGTGATATTCCAGTTTGTTCCCTGTCAGAACGTTAATCAATTTTCACTTGTGCAGAGCTCCTTGTCTGCCTTTTGATTATTGCTTCTCCTACAACATTTTTTGTACGACCTTGAGATTGCCTTGTTCCTGTTTGGATTTAGACCCATTTTCTGTATGGCCACGATTAACGCGTTTTTGATGTGTATGACTTACCCTTCTGGATTCTGACTATGAGTTTGGATTACCGTTTCATGTACTGTTGCACATCTGCTTCTCTGGTTCTGACCCCTGCCTCTTATTTTGACTTTGCTTTTTGGATCCTGATTTTGGCTTGGCAATTCCTGTGTCTTCTGCTCTCAACCCGTTTTTGGAATTTCGGTTCTCGCATGTGATTCCTGAACGCACCGTCACAAAACGGGTAATGTAAGATTTTTGCGAAAACCTCTGGCATCAAAGCTTAAAGTCCACACTTCAATCCCATTTGACTGATTTTTGCAGATCCATTGTGTTGGTGTACAGAGGCAAAAATAATTAAACTTGCGTCATTCTAAAAATACTTCTGGACCTATTCTGTCTAAGGGTAGCTTATGAAGTATGTGTTAAAAAAAGGAATACATTGTGGAAAAGAGAGAATTCAGGGTTTTCATATAATTTAGCCGTTTAGTCCACCCAAGGTTCCTGACCAAAAAATGCGCTTGTTTTCGTGGGGGAGGGGGAATGGAGTATTTTTGCTGGAGGAGAAAAACAGTCTTGCTGTTTTGTGTATTCAGTCAACATCAGGCCCTTTGTTTCAGACAGATTCAGACCGAATATGCCGTGATCCTGCCGCGTGGATTTAGCCTGTCTGAAAATAAAAAAAGATTGTGTCACTTGGAGAACAGGGTACATACAGTTGAACTCAAAATTATTAGCCCCCCCCTTGTGAAATTTAACATAATTCTTGATTTCTCCATGAAAATGACCATTGACAACAAATGTTTTTTATTCTTGAAATATATGCACTATGAAGACATTGTCCAACAAGTTTCATTAGGATATTTTATTATCACACTGAGTTTCAACCAAAAATAGCAAAAGTGAGACGTTCAAAATTATTAGCCCCCTGACCATTAGTAGTCAATTGTGTACCCTTTTTGACCCACAACTGACAACAACCTCTTTGATTAGTTTTTCACTAGGTTGGTACAGGTCTCCTGAGGAATTTCGGCCCATTCCTCCATTGCAAACTGTTCCAACTGGCCCAAACTGCGTGTTTTTCGTGCATGGACGTTCTTTTTCAGCACTTTCCACAGGTTTTCTATTGGACTGAGATCTGGGCTCTGCGCAGGCCACTCTATAACGTTGGTCTTGGTATCCTTGAAGTATTGCTGGACTATTTTAGATGTATACTTTGGGTCGTTATCTTGCTGGAAGACCCAGCGACGACCTAAGCTCAAAGTGCGAGCAGACTTCTGCATGTTTTCCTTCAGAATTTTTAGGTAATCTTCCTTTTTCATGGTGCCATGCACCCGAACCAGACTGCCTGTACCTGAGGCTGCAAAACAGCCCCACAGCATGATGCTGCCACCACCATGTTTCACTGTGGGAACTGAGTTCACAAGGTTGAAGGCCTCTCCCTTTCTTCGCCATACATAGGCAATGTCCATATGCCCAAACAGCTCCAATTTCCTCTCATCTGACCAAAGCACAGACTTCCAAAAGTCATCTTTCTTCTTCAAGTACTCACGGGCAAACTTTAGTCGGGCTCTGATGTGACGATGTTTTAGTAAGGGGGTTCTTCTGGGACGATAGCCCCGAAGCCCACCCCGATGAAGAGCCCTCACAACAGTGTGCCTTGACACACAAACTCCAGAAGAGGCCAGGTCAGCAACAATTACCTTTGCAGATGTACGGGGCTCTTTACGGACATCTCTGACAATTTCTCTTTCAAGAGTTCTTGTGATCTTACACTTGCGTTCTTGACCGAATTTGTCTCTTTGTACTTCGCAATGATGCACCGAACTGCAGTTCTGGAGACTGTGAACCTCTTCGAAATGGCGGTGTAGCCTTGGCCCTTGTCATGAGCTTCCACAATCTTTTGTCGGAGTTCAAGACTGATTTCTTTAGTCTTCGGCATTGTGAGAAATGGTAATCCTCCTCATGCATTCAAATGCCCTGTTCCTTGGAGTCCGTTTAAACTGTTGAATGGAGCCAATTGACTGCAGGTGTTGCTTAAAAGCTGATTGGTTAATTAACTGTGTTTTAAAAGCAAGAATCCACATGGGGGCTAATATTTTTGACCAACTCATTTTTACCATATTTAATATAAAGACAGCCTAAAACTAATTTCATATTCCAAAATGCACCAAAAACATCTGAATAGCACTGGTGAATGTTTGTGTATATCAATTTTTATCAATGCTTTAAACATTTGGAGGATATTTGGGAAAATGTTCCAAAATTTAAGGGGGGCTAATAATTTTGAGTTCAACTGTAAATGGAAAAAATAACTCTGGAATGAATAAATAAAAGAAGAAATGTCTTCAGTTTGTGTCAGCAACCTACTCCAATTGAAATAAAGTGAGCTGGTGACATTTGGAATTTACACTACAAGCCAGAAGTTTGGAAGCAAGGCCAATACAGGTCAAAATTTGGAAGCAACTTCAAGTTTCTGTTCACAATGCCTTTCTTAAAAACCAGTATGAAATCTATTGATTTTGGGATGTATTTGCTGCATGATTAGACTTTTCTTTCATTGATATGCACCATTTTCCTCCATTTACCTTTAGGTTCTGTATATATTGATGTTACTAGAACTTTGCTGAATAAATGTGAACAAAAGAAAGGAGGGACTTAGTTTTCGGGTTGAGAAAGAGTAAAAAAGTGAATAATTCAAACTGCGATTAGTTTATGTCATAGTTTACAGCCCACCGCAATCCGGCGGGCACTAGGACCATGGATCTAGTAATATGGGCCGGTTAATTTGAGTAAAAATATTCTAATAAGTGGCTCTTTATATAATAATCATGTTTATTTTGTCACAAAGTATGCCAATGAAACTATGATCTTTTTTTGGTACAAGTTTCATCTTGCTTCCAAACTTTTGGCCTGCCGTGTAGTTCGCAGCAAAAATGTGACTTTATTCATCCTTTTAATCTTATCAAAACATTTAACCTCTATTTTTTTCTCTCTCAAGTAGAAAATATTAACTTATAAGTTCATGTGTTTGACAACTGAAAATTTCTTCTCCCCTCGGCAAATCTTTTATTGAGTCAAATTATCTCACCTCATAGGCTGAATTGGAGAAAAAAAATGTAATGGAAATAAGCGCATTGAGTCTAAGTACAAGATTAAAATGCTTGATAAAATTGATTTAGTTTTCATTTTTTGCCGCGTTCAGGTCACATCATATGTAGTTCAACAAATTGTGTCAACCTGAAACCTGACGATGGAAAAAACTTTAAAGCATTCAGCTAAATGAGCAGAGAAAAGAAGGGCTTAGAACCAAGGGTGGGCTGACCCATAGAACATTGTTCTTGAGATAATGTGTCATAGTGGTTAAAGTAAAAAAAAAAAAAAAAATCACTCACAATGTTGTTCACAGGTAGAATACATGTCATGACACCAATTTTGCATTATGAATCTTATCAACATCCATCACAATATCAAACTCAGTTTCATTTTTTTGGGGTGAGACTACTCAAATGTTGTGCTGTCAAGGCCCGAACTCTGATGACTTACAAGTTCCTGCTTTGCCGCATTGAGGTCCTGCTATTTTCGCAGTTGTGGGGAATTTTGGTTTTTATGTCAAATTTGAGAATAGGCCATTACACAAATTAGAATCTTGTGTAACTCCTCAGCTGCTGAATGGTGCTTTGTGATAAGAAATTTCGGCGGGGGTAGTTTTGGTACAGACAAAGGATGAAGGACAAAAGAAGAAATATGGAGGCTGAAGAATAAAGAAGATGGAAAATGATGACCGAAAGAAATAAAAGAAAATAGGAGAAGATGGAAGAGAAAAATGATGCACTTTTACAAATAGCTTGAGTCAGTACTGGAATTTAGCCACAATTACAGGAACCTGTTATCACTGATAGTCTGCAATCGAAGCATAATTGGTTTGCTGGATTAAAGGACCTTGTCCATTGGCCAATTAAAAAACTCACATAATGCTCGTCTTCCCAGTTGAAAGGAACTGTGTCCTCCATTCTTTATTACTGTCAGGAGAGGGAATTTGCGGAGAGACTAAAAAAATGCTTTTGTTTGCTGGAAAAAAGGATGATTAAGTATATTTCCTTGAGTGCATTTGCATGCTTTGGAAGCCTTTCCATGGGAGTATTTGGGAGCAATTTAGACTTTGGTCTGCTGTCCATTTTTAGGGGGAGGTGTTCTCTCTGGGAAATGAAACACCTCTGGTACACAAAACACATTTTGTGTTCGGGAATTTTTTTTGGGGAAGAGTCCGGAGGTCAAGACTCAGTAAGCAGACAGGTGTAGTGTCCAAGGGAACAGGCTGACCAGATTTTCCCAAATGAAAGCCACCACAGTCATTACAGAACCTCATGAACAATTTTTTAACAGGCACTGGCAGATGTGCGATGATTCTTTTTATGGTGCTTCATATGAGGCTTCATACAATGGTTTGCACAAGGCTTTGACCAATGATTCATGTAAAGCTTAAGAATGATTTGATTTGAGGCGCCATACAATGATTCATTTGAGGCTTCATACGACACTTAATACAACGCTTCAGATGATGTCTCATGCGATTCTCCAGATGTGATATCAGGCAATGATTTCAGTATTTTCATTCAATAGTTTGCACATTGCTTGCAGACAGACGGGGCTTCAATTGAGGCTTCATTTTGTGGTTCGTATCAGAATTCAGGCAATGCCTCCACCGAGGCTTTGGATTTTGCTTTATATAATTCACGTGATGGATGCTGTATTCTCATTTTGTGGATTAGATGCAAGAATATCGCTGATTAGGTGAAGTTTGCGCAAGCATGCAAAAAACGAGGATTGTTTCTTAGCAGCACTACTGCTGAAGACGCCTCCATGAGTCATTTTGATGCTGTTTTTAAATCAATTCAAAGGTATCTGTGAGATAAGAGTAGGAATTAGATCATCCCCCCCTAGAAAAAAATTCACACAACATGTTCTTTGGTCTAATGTCTTCCCTTGTACCTAATTGTTCATGTGCAAGTTGCTGGATTGTAATCTTGCTTTCATGCAAGTAACCCCAGTTAATGCTTAGTTTAAAAAAAACTTTCATTTTTGTTTAATGCAGTTAGATATTTAGTGGCAGATTTTTCTGTAAGCTGTCATTATAATCATTTAGTGAATGCGATCAAGCTTCCAATCCTATTCAGGCAAAGGATAGAATGGAATGTTCTACCATAGACAAGTCAATCATATGGCTTGAACCAAATTGAGCATGCATTTCACATGCTGAAGGCAAACACCCCAACAACAAGCATGAAATACTCAGATCCCCCACCACGGGATGCTGATTTCTGGCCTGGAAACAAAACTGTCATGGCTGGTGGAGTACGGAGGTCAGGCGCAACGACCAGAGAGAAAGAGAGTAGCACGGACACAGGACGAACACAGAATAATACAGACCAAACCAAAGTATTTGCGCTTCAAATATTGTATAATAGTCCAAACCATGGAAGCAATGAGAGAAAGAAAAAAGGAGAAGAAACTCCAATAATTAGAAGATAGAAAGTCAAACGAAACCTGACTACAGATATCTTCGGCTATAGTGCTTAGCTACAAACAGACACTCTAGCAAATTTCTCTGGGAAATATTGAACGGTTAAGGAGTCCAGGCCTGGAAAAGAATGAGATTGCTGATACTGACCAGGATATAAAACGTGGTGGAGGGAGGTTTAGGAGCTCTGGCTCAGATAAGAATAGGATCGTAGATAACAGAGTGATAGACAGACAGGAGGATGGATGGGAGCATAAAACGGCTGGTCAGTACACTAAGATGTACCCATTTATTAGCCTTCTTAACTTTCATTGAGAAATACTGAATGGTGTTGAAGTTCTGGCCTGGGAAAGATGCATGGAGTGCTCAGAAAATCTGGTGATCTCTGAAGAAACCAGTTGGAAAAACATACATGTACACTGAGCACCATATTTCATTGGACAGATTTTTGGTCATGTACTCTCCCTCTGAGTTAAAAGCATAAAATGGCAATGAAGTTTAAGTGCAGACTGTCAACTTTAATTTGAGGTTTTTGTCATCCGTTGAGATTTCTTACATATCTCCAGACTCTGGGTATAGGCTCTCTTACATCTCGTCGTGCGTGGTACTACGAGTGGTTTGCGTGCCAAAAATGGGCCAAGTAGTGAGATGGACGCAGGTGGACAGTACTTTTTTTGGTGGTCGCAAACACGACGCATAGCACGCAGCCTGAAAACTGGCCGGCCAGTTTTTCGCTTCGACCTGGCAGCGACAATTAGTACGCAAGACAAAAGTACTGAGTAAGTTCGATAGGCGTGCGTGTAACGCAGGGAAAACATGTAGCAATTCCGGGGTATTTACCCACGAAGGCGTACTTACCACGCAAGAGGCTCTACAGCTTGCAACAGCAGCTCTAGAAGACGATGGCGCATCCTGCTAGGTAGTGCCATATTGGATGCTGAAACAGTTAATGATGAAGAGACTCAGTGCACCCTTATATTATTGTGATTATCCGTGCGTTATTCCAATTTGACGCACAATTGTCTTAACACTTTCGTGCTCCTTACGTTTCTCTTACTTCGTAAGTACGGTTTCTGAAAACGTACGCTTCACTTGCAATTAACGTTAGATTATCCCACTCATTGTGTGCGACAGAAGTACAGACCTTACGTGCTCCTTACTACTTCCTACTTACAAAAAGGCGTACAGACCACTTGCGGGCCTCACTTTTAGAGCAAGACACAGCCACTCATTAAGTACTTACTACATACTTCCCCTCCGATTTAATTTTCACCCTGCGACAACGCCACGCCTGACAGGAACTCCGAGTCCGCACGATTGGATGTAAGAGAGCCTTATCTACCCTGTAACGCTCTGCAAGGCCTGTACTGCACCCTTCTCCTGTTTCTGCTCCATTTTAGCACGCAGGCTGCAGGTTCAGATGGACTCAGACCCCATTATAGACTCTGCCAACAGAACCGAAATGACAAAAAAAAGTCACAGTCCAATTAACTTAGTTGGTCACTGTATCTGATTAAAGTGAGGAAATTTCTCACGCAGCAACCTGCTTTCTTGCTCTTTGTATCTGACGTCGAAGCTCTTGCTAATGCCACAAAAACATCTACCTCAGTGGAGCCTTTACACCCTTTGGTGCTGCTCACAGTGGAACTCAAAGTATAACCAGGAGGAGTCCCTTCTAATTAAAGACATGGTAACCGTTAAAACAGCTCTTATCATTTCTCTTGCACTCTGGCCTTTTGTTATTGTGTGCATGGCTGCCTGTGGCAAAAATCAACTGTCAAGTATCCTTTTAGGGTGATTTAGTTGTGACAGTGTGGGATTATGGGGATTTAAGTGAGGACATGGGACTGCTAGAATAAAGAATTGCAAATAAATGAATAAAAATGGAAGCTACTGGAGTTTGTACAAAAACTGTGTAGTTCTCCTGTTTTTCAGACGGGGCTTCAGTCTGTGTGAAGATGCCCTGAACTGAAGCTCCACACCTGCAATTACAGGTGCAGCTGCTAACGAGATGACAGGTAATATCTCTGATAAAAATTCAAAGCATATACTTGTGCAGTGCAGCAGTCACTGTGGCCCACTGTTAGGAATTTTGATCTGCTAAAATGGCCAAAAACACTCAGCAAATAAGCAATAACAGATTCATCCTCTGGATGGAGAGGGAAGCTCTTGCTGTTTTATGGAATTATGGAAGCAGATAGAGGTGTGTGTTGGGATATTTTTGGAGAAATGCTGTTCCCGCTCATTTTGAAAGCTTCACTTCACCAGTGACCTTTCATAATTTACCATTTCTTCTCAAAGTGAAAACTTCCCCATATGCTTAGTCCACTTTTGCTGCTTGGCTGAATTACAGACTTAATAAATAGGGCAGATTGTCGATTTCAAGAGGTGCTCTCTGACAGCTTCACCTTAGATCGGTGAGACGGCCGACACCTGAACCCAACGGGATGCCAGTTCTTTCAATCTTGTCACGAAGTTCAGACATTATACATATTTCAGACTTGTGCGAGGCATCACAGTTAAGAGGTCCCTTTATCATCTGCAAAATTCCAAAACTGTCAGTTACGGCACTCAGGAGATTTGATTTTATAGGTTACTGAATTTCCTTTGCAAGCCAGAAATCACATCATCTCTCGAGCTTTGTTAGTGGCTGGGAATTTTTTTGACAGGGTTGAGTGCATACCAGAGATGTGTTCATCTGAAATGTTGCCAGAAAGGGGATGTGAACATGGATGATGGTGGCAATTTCATCTCGTCAAGTTGTCGTGACCGGTAATAATTTTCTTTTGAGTGGATAAATAAATAAATTTCAATAAATAAAACTGATTCATCAACCAGCTGACAGAATCAGTTGCATATATGACCACATTTTCTTTGCATGCATACACTGTACAGGCTGAAATTCAAATTTTCCATTTCATTTTGTATGCTAATCAGAATCTTCAGCTAAATTGTACACTGCATTGTTCATTATTTTTTTTCTTTCTGTTTGTGTGATGTCATGCCATGGCTGAGATGATAAGCACATTTCCCTTCTGGGGTTAATGAAGCATAACCTAACCCAATCCAACTTGTATCTGGATATGGAAACATGTTTTTGTGATAAGAAAATTGCATTTATAATCTAATGACCCCCCTGAAAGCCCTTCTCAACCTGAATCCTCTCTGTGTCTGCTTGAAAAAGAAAACAGGCAAGGCCTTGAGATTGGATTGGGAGGTGGTAATGCTCAAAATCTCACTCACTTGTAATGAGTTAATCAGGTAAGGTTTATTTTGTTGCTAGGCATCAGGAATGGGCAGTAAAATGAGTCTGCCTATAGCATTTTAATGAGCAGAAGCCAGTCTTATTTATATTGGTTTAGCAGAATGTAGCCTGGTATTAAAACTTTATTGTGATACTATTGCTATTAATGTGAATTTCTGGATTTAAAGGATATCAAATAGCTCCCTACCATGTAGTATATCAAAATGTGCCACAATGTAGCCATATTCTATGCATCTACCGTGTATCACATTATTACTTGTTTTATGCATCTACTGGCAATAGCTTCAGATAAACAAAATAGTCGGCAGAATATTTGGTCATTCAACAACTAAATTTGCTAACCTCTGTAAAATATGCTAATGCATGTCTTCAAGTGCGCACCATACGTCATTCTAATAATGAATTCACCACATGAAGTGCTGCGTTTTTCCCATACCATTTTCGTCCAGCTGTTTGCATGTGCAATTTCGGATGTATGATACACTTTTCGCAGAATTTCAGAGCCACCGCTACTACATTCAATTGAAATTAGACTATTGATATAAATTGTATGATCTAATAACCGTGCAAATGCAATGTTGTGTTTTCAGTATATTGCAAATATCTTAGTTCCAAATTGGTGCATAACAGTCAACCCTAATTTTAAGAAATAGTGAACCACAGAAAATGGTCAGTGGTCAGTGGTTAGCCTAGGAAAGTTTGGGAACCATTCATGTAAGGGTTTCTCAACCACTAGAGGGCATATGCTCGCATATTGCATAAACAAGTCGGAATACTATATTGTAAAGCAACTTCTTCCTATTTAGAATGAGTGAATCTTGAGGAGATTGTTCGGGTGGATATGAATGGCTTTGCAATATTATGAATTATCAATTTTTGTGGTTGCAGACAGCCTTCCTCCTATTGCATTGCAGCATGGAGTCGACTGTCGTTGAGCAAGGTATACAGACTTTTATTGCGTCCAAAACCTTTATACCACCTTTATATCGATATTTTCATTGATGACGTTTGGGTGTGTCAGTTGAAATGAACTAATTTATTTTGTTCATTTTAATATGGATGGCGCACACTAATTAATATCAGTACAAAAAGAAGATGTAAACATGCTGGAGTTAACAAAAATGCAAATTCACATCCGTAGTTCCCAGGCAGGTAAGAGAAACACGAACATTACTGATACCAATATGAGGATACAACTATACAATAAAAAGTTAAAGAAGACAAACTAAATAATCTGTGTGACATATCAAGTTAAGTGATCACAGCTCTGGTTTGCATAAAGCCATTGTTTAAGATGGGTCTCAGAAGTGGGGTATGCGGGGCACTCCCCTCATTACATGTGGTTGGCCACTGCAATATTTGCTTCCGTTTACTGACAGCACACTTTGTCCAAAAGTGGGGCGCCTATGTGGCACCTCACAACCCCCTCTAGTGGTGGCCCTGGTGCCAATATACCACTGTTGGTTGATGACGGGTGAGACTCGCTGGTGTCCATGGTGGCTTATTCATCCTGGAACACCTCCTCACTTTCTGCCTCTCGAGGGGCGAGCAGCCAATAACCACCGTCAGTGCCTGGTTCCAGTGCCATGATCCCAGTGCCATGCCAGAGCATGAATCCCATTCATGCACAAGACCCCTGTTCCTCCGCAGCTGACACTTCCACCCCTCTTTTAGCTTAGCAGGTGGTCAGTTATGATGGCGGTTTCATTCATCAGTAGCACCAGTTGTACAGTTCATCACCTGGGAGGAATTAAATTCAGCACCAGATTCATATTCAGGGAGTAGAGTTGACTATGCCTGCACAGGAACAGGTAAAAAGCTGGGCAAGTCAGCTATCAGGGATCATGTCAATTTGAAGGCGCACTGCTCATATACAGTATATGAGAAATAGACATTTCTCATATACCAGTAAAGCCCAATGCACACCTAAGAGAAATTTTTCGCACACAAGGACTGGACATTTCTTGTAATGGATGTACCAGAATAGCTTGATTCTCACCTATGAGATACGCTGCCCTCCATAATTATTGGCACCCCTGGTTCAGATGTGTTCTTTAGCTTCAAATAAATTCAGTTTTTTTCTAAATAATATAGGACCACAATGAAAAGGGAAAAAAGGGAAAATCCAACCTTTATTCAAGTGCATTTATTCAACGGGAAAAAGATCCCACATTAAGAAATAATTCTTTTACATCAAATCATATGTGCCACAATTATTAGCACCTCTGATCTTAATACTGTACTTTGTACAACCCCCTTTTGCAAACAGAACAGCACCTTATCTTCTCCTATAATGTTTCACAAGATGGGAGAACACAGAAAGAGGGATCTTTGACCATTCCTCTTTGCACAGTCTCTCTAAATCATCCAGTGAGGTCTGGAGAGGTGCAGAGGTCTTCTCCTCTGCACTCTCCTCTTCAGCTCACTCCACAGGTTTTCAATGGGGTTGAGGTCTGGGGACTGAGATGGCCTTGGGAGGAGCTTGATTCTGTGTCTGGTGAACCATTTCTGTGTAGATTTTGGCCCATTCTAGGATCATGTGTGTTATCAGTTCTTGCATACCAGAACTATACAATTCTGGGACATGAAGACATGAGTTTTAAATTTCCATCTTCTGGTATATGAGAAATGGGTATTTCTCGTATATATGAGCAATGCGTCTTCGAATTGACTTGATCCGCCATTAGTTCATATAGTAAGAACATGTTCACTCTCAAATATGATTTTATCAATTTTGTTTTCAACCACATTTTCCCTAATTATGTACTGCTTATTTGAAGTAGGCTTCAGTTGAACATGAAATTATGATGTGGAGCATATCTTAAGAAATTGAGTCAAAAATATTTTACGTTTTAGACAACACCATGATCTGTGGCAATAATTTTCCCTGGTTAACATGTTCAACCATGTCACAGTTACTGCTGCTCAGGGATCCTCAAGTCTGGCCATCAATTCCAAATGTGTCCCTGCTTTTCTTTCCTCCAGGGTGTTTAACTAAACGTTAGAACAGCCAACTCGTTAGATTGGGTTCACGACACCTGGCTCACAGCTAAAGGGTGGGTGGAAAACCAGCAAATCCGGGCCTTGATGACCATGATTTGCTCAACCGGGCTAAACTTGATGGCAGGATCAAATTTAGGCAGGTGCAGATGGGCATGACTTTTTGTCTCCCATCGCCTCTGGCGAAAGGGAGACATAGGAATGCACCCCGTCCGTCCGTCCGAAAACGCAATAACTCAAGAAGAAAATTGATTACAGACCCCATGTTCTTCATATAAGAAGATTAGATTATGAACCAGTTTCCTATTTAATATCAGTGACCTTGACCTATTATTTGACCTTGCAATTAGCAGGTCAAATATTGGTACTTCATCTATTTTTTAAAGCTTGATTTACAAGCTCAAAATTGTTCGCTGTGGTGTTTTGCGGCTTTCTCTTTAACCTGATGGTCAGATTTTATGGATCCAGTTCCTTGCCATCTTTTACAAAATATCCACTTTTACCTGAAACAGAATTGACCTCTTTTAAGGTCACAGGGTGCATATTTATTTTGGCGATGGGAGACCGTGGGCGTCGTGGCCAGCTTGAGTTACATGTTCACTTTTATTTCTCATCTCAACTCACTGACATTTTAAAATGCCCATCTGAAAGATGGGTAGACCGGTGCTTGGTTAAAAACTTGGTCCTGAGGCCTTAGAAAATTTCCAAAAGGACTTATGAGATAACATTTACGTACTTTACACATTGCAGCAGTTAGTCATTCTGGATATAACCTTTAATGGCATAAATGGGAGATACAGCATAAACTTCTGCTGTTTGTTCTGCTGGCTTTACAGAAGGATCTGCTCTGCCTGTTGGCTTTGTATTGGATCTCAGCCTGCCAAAGCTGTTTGCTTGCTCTATTAACCACAATGTAAATGTAAATACAAGGTTCGTGCCCATTGCTAAGTAGGCCTGAGCTTCTCTCATGCAAAGGTTTACTATGAAACATGACCTGAAATGACCGCACTGAGGTCTAGACCAAAATTCACTCCAATTGTAAAATCCTAACGAATGCAATATTCCTAAGGCATCCTGATATAATGAGTAGGATTCAGTCATTCCCGAAAAAGTCAGTAGTCACTTGCCTTTTCTTCGTAGCGTTTCCTCATAATTATGCGCATTTTAATATGGATTTGGCAGCCAGTCAATGCCGCAAAAGCTAATGTTTGTGTAAGGAACAATGTCCATTGTGTATTTTGTTTTCATTTCTTTATTTAATCCACTGAAGAGATATACCAAAATTTGCAGCAGATCTTGTTTGCCTTTGGCACGGATATGAGGTTCGGCAGATTGAAATATGAAGAAACAATTTGTTTTGCATAAATTTTCTGGCATTGTAAGACAAGAAAAGAAAGCCTTATTAAATTATGGTGTGATATCCCTGTTTTGGGATTATCGCAGTGATTCATTACAAATACAAAGAAGTAAACCTGTGAATGATTTGATTTATAGTAGAGAGCAATTGTACTAATTTGCAAATCAATTGAAGGATAATTTAAATGGGGAAGATATCATTGCAATTCTGGATTTTGCTCCCAATAAATTTTAACCCCATAACACCGACGGACCCAAATATAGGTCTGTAAAATTCAGCTGCTGTATTCAAACTTGTGGAACTTCGGGTGTCATGGTTATGGTTTTTGTCATGTTTAATAATAAGCACATCGGGCTTATTTAAAATTTGTGGTGGTGATCCCAAGGTTTCGAACAAGCCCAAATATGTCCTGCTAAAATACAGGGAAGTGTGTATAAAATTATTTACAAGATCTAGATGGTCCACATTAATGTAATGCTGTGGCCATAAAAACTGGATTTCCTATATTGAAGCAATTTAGCTTTTGCCACCATTCTCGAGGTTACCCTCAACTATAGTAAACTTACTCTGTCTTTACTTGGGCCTGCAATCACCTGTACGCAAGCCTGGCTTTTGAGGTGCAATGCATGCCTTTGATTAGTAGGATCTTATGTATCTGTGCGGTTTTTCCCTCAATTGGACATATTCATTGTAAGGTGTCCTGAGATACCATGCAACTCCGGTTCTGTTATTTCACCCTCATAGTTTTTCAGTCTGATAGACAGAGCTCTATTGGCAGGTCTCAGCAAGGTACAGCACTGAGGCAGGGGACATATAGGTTAGCCTTGTCCTTCCGTACAGGTGCATCATGTTGATTGGGCGTATCCTTTATCCTCTTCCAAAAACTGGGCAACAGAATTCATTGAACCCATACATGTGCTTTGTTGGGACACTTAATGTGTGCATCGCATTCCTTGTTTCTGAGTTTTAAAATTTTTGATGATTTTTCAGCTGTGTGAACATGGCTAAATTATGGCTAAATTTTGTGAAGTTTCCCAGATCTGCGTTCCATGGAGACTAATTTTGCAGTTTTAAACATGTGACTGGAAGAAGAAAGTGTTTGGTCAGAATTTGATCCCAAATGGAAAAAAAAAAGTTTTTTTGTTTTACTTTAACTAAATACCCCATTTGTAAAGCACAGTGTTACAATGTTTTGAAAGTAGTGGCGGCGGCGGCGGCGGCGACGACGACGACGACGACGACGATTATTATTATTATTATTATTATTCCCTGCTCTCTGATTCCCAGTGGCGAATGGTATTTGGGGGGAGGACAGCGGGATAGAGCAGGTAGTTCGTGCAGCTGGTGACCAGCAAGGACACTCCGTTGACAGATGTCTCTGCAGGCACTTAATTTCCTGACGTCCCCTACTGAGCCGAAAATCACTGCTGCTGGTGTTTAATTGGTACTCCTGAAAATTGTCATTCAAGTCTGACAAGAAAACACACCTGCACTCCAGTCACACATACACACCCGCGTGCACACACACACACACACACTCACGCTTTATTTATCCTTTCCTTGGGTGGGTGTTTTTCTTTCCTTCATGCATACTCACATGAAGACGCAGTGCACAATCTAATACTGTGTTGTTCCAGGATCAACATGTTCGTCCAGGTGTGACATTGTGGTTTAGCAAATGAATAGCAGCTCTGCTATGATGTCAAGAAACCACAAAGGCTTTACAACACGGGGCTTCCAAAGACCTTTGGCTAGCAGTTTGCGCTTAGCGCAATCACGTACTCATGGATAAGCACTATTGTGTTGATGCTGGAGCAAATATGCAAGCAAATATACGCACATTTACACACACACACACATTGGTTATAAAAAGGTTGAGTGAGACAGACAGGCCCTGAGTTCCCACGACCAGGGGAAATACAGCCTATTTTCTATTGGTTTGCTGTGATTTTCACACCAGTGTTGGCTGCAGCTGCACCAAAGCAGTGTGACAGGAGGACAAGCCGGTTTGACCCAAGGCTGTAAATCAATGAGTTTATTTATTTTTGAAATAGTAAATGATTTACACTTTAATAAACTGAGAATCAAAGCAAAACCTAACCACAAAAATCAAGGAAAGGTCGTGTGAAAGAATATTTATACTTAAAAAAAAAAAAAAAAAAACATTTTTCTGTTAATTGAAATGTCAGCATGTGTCTTGTTAATATTAATGTCTTGCTGGGATATTTTCACTGCTGTGCACAAGGGACCTAATTTAAGCAAGGACGCCTCTCATTGTCTTGTCAATGGCAAATGACCCTCCCTTGCTAGCCAGCATGCGATACCCCTGCAGAAAAAGACTGTACAGATTTAATTAGCATTTTCACACTCCAACACTTTTCAGACAAGTATCTGGGGATGTGGAATTTGTCTCTTTTAAGAACTAATTGGTCTTAGTCCGGCCCCTGGATGTGATGTATGTCTTTAAGGGCTAAAAAGAGCAATAAGAGTGATGAGCTTCCGTGCAGGACCACGCTGACTCATTTCTGGGCCTCAATGTAATTTTTGATTGTGCAAGATTATTTTATAATGTCATATCCTGTGGTAGAATTTAAATAACAAGTAATATTTAAAGAAGATCTGTTTTTTTTTCCAGTACCTCAGTGACCTTGACAGATCCGTGCATAGCAATGCTAGTGTTAGAGATTCAAAACACAGAATACTGGAAATAAGTTGCAGTTAATGCTTGAGAAATATATTCTGAGTATTGGATGATGTTCTGTATTTGCAATATATTGACTTGGAGCTGAAATTCGTCATCATAACAAGACATAATGCCTTTTCAAATAGTGTTTTCTTAAAATTATGCTTTAACCCATTTGATCCCGAATTTTTCCCAGCAATGTAAATGCATGCATTTTACTCCTCAGACCCTCCTAACACAAACTATATGTATTTTTTGATTTCATGATGGTTCAAGTGCAAACTTGCAATTTTCGCCCCCCAAAAAAATGTCACAAGTCTGACCAGTGAGATTAAACGGATTAACATCATTATTTAGCAGGCATGTGTTTGACTCATGTATGGTTTTTGTTATTTAGCAGACATGTACACTCAAAAGCTTCAATTTGTTTTGCAATGTAGCACCATTATTAAGCTCCTTAGATTTTAATCCCAGCTCTTATTATTTCTCCTGACATGTAGCAAAATTTCAGTGGGAATCTGCCATCTATTCAACAACCTAATGAGCCGTTATCACAGATGAATACGTCCCCTGAAATGACATGATTTAAATATTCCAAACATGGAAGGGAATGGTACAAAACTGGATACTCCATCCAATTATTTCTGTTTGGAGCATGACAGCAGCTGCCATTATGATAAGCAGGTGGCATTTGCATTCTTGTCATGGACTGCTTGTAAATAGAAAGGCAGCAGTTTCCTGCCTGTAGACTCCTCTTATCGTTTCGTTGCTTCTACTCACTGCTGCGCCCCGAGCTTCCATTAATCTCGTGTGCGGTACAGCTTCATTAAAATAAAATCCCTCCATCGTATCGCTTTCTCATCCATGTAGACTACAACGTTTTAATTGGGGAGTCGATTAAATCAGAGCATCAAAGTTGCTTGCTGGAAATGCTCCACTGGAGCAAGGGATTATGGGATACATAGAACTGTGCGTGTCTGGAAGCAGTGGGGTGTAATGATAAAAGGAACATCTAGAGTCTGAGATGTGAGCGAATATGAGCCAGTATTTTAAAGCTAATGATTTTTTCTCTCTCTCCCCACAGTCTCGTGGTCAGCCCCATATAAGACTGAGTCATGCCAACAAAAAGAGGGTATGTTGGAGCAGAGCTTTCTACATTTATCATCTTTATTGTGGCGATCAACACTTTTCCCCTTCACTTTTTCCATTTTTATGTATTTTTCTTTTCATCGAAGGCAAACATCATTATTTATTTCAATAGATTATCGTGAATATCATTAAACCTCTGTCCCATATTTTGAATACGCAATTACAGCAGTGAGTCTGTCCCACTGACGTAACATCATTTGCCTGCATACATACTTTAAATGACAATCTTCTGCCAGCTTGCAGTCTGCAACGCACTAAGATACAGGTATGTATCAATTGCAGCAATGACCCCTGCCAAACCATGCAGAACCATTTGACCCAGGTCAATTTTAAGTAGCTCACTTGTTGAGCTATAGCCATGGTGCACTGTGGAAAAATAGTGTGGACGATGCCAGTCAAATTCCTTGGGTTGCAAATTCGTCAGCTTCCCCTAGCTATGGTACTTCAATTTCAACAGGTTACCAGCCGTCTCAGAGAAAAGTACTAGAATTGGGGCCAGCTGTCTTGTAGTAGGCAGTTTGCCTTGTAGCGTGAAAAACTATTGCTGGCTCATTAGCAAGAATTATAGAGAGGAGTATAACATTTTTGTTATTATGTATATGTTAATCAAAATGAACTGATGAATAAAAGCCCGAATCTGTTAACATTATGGCTGCATACGTTATTTGATTTTTGGATGGTCTAATTCAATAATCTTGGGAGGAAACTGCACTTTCAGATTCCAAGCCTCGCTTGATATTTTAATGGCTCATCTGTTATATTATACTTAATAGCTTTTTGTTCCATCTTTTAATGGTCCAACCATAAATAGTTTTTTACGCTACATACATTTCACCAAGCAAACAACTAAGAGACCACTCATAGCAGTATTTGCTGCGCAGTCTGAGTTATACTACGTTATAGATTAAGGTTCTCTCTTGTATTTCAGCATGAATTCACCTCTGACACAATTCCATTCACACACCAGTCCTTTCATTTAGGTAATCTTTCATCTCCTAGATACATGTATAATTGAATAGTTGATCTGTTCTTAGATTTGGTTGTTTTTTATTAAAAATGCTTACACTGGATTTGTACTTCTGCTGGATTTTCAGCATAATAAATCCATAATCATAATCCTTTGTGAATTCAAATGAGGTACATTCATCACATCACGTTTCTGATAGTCTGTTATTACATTCCTTTATCTGGAGACCCAACATTGAACTGTGATGACCTACATGTGGTTTCAAATTAAACCAAACAATTTGATTGACTGTGAGTTCAATATACCATCCCTGTAGAAATAAAAATTTCTGGTCATATCCAATAGTATGGGATCTTAAGCACATTTTTTCTATGGGGAGGCAATACGTTCCCAGTACAGTAGGCTAGTAGGCTATTTCCTTACTCTAACTCTACTTCCCACTTAGCAATCAGCTCAGGCCATATACGCACGGCTGCTATTTTTGCTGTGAAGTCTGCCTTGGACTGATGCTTGTATAGTGGAGAGTCTCCCTTTGCAACAATAAGTCCTGGGAATATTGTTTTTTTTTGTTTTTTTTTTTTTACTGTGGTTTTGGAAGTTCAAACCCAATTTTAAAATGGACTTAAAACTTTTGTGAGAGGATTGACCTTCCATTTCAAACCAGCTCAATTCTGCTTTTCTCATTGAAAAATAAAACTTTTTTTTAGCCAAGTATGACATTTTCCTGCACTCAGAAACTTGGGTCACTATGCTGTGAAGTAAACAATGATTTCTTAAGGTCTAACAATTTACACCGTATCGGGGCCATTTGAGAACAATTACAAATGTTTAATTGCTTACATTTCACTTAAAACACAATTAAAACACGAGTACTGTCACATATGAACTGTAGTGCGCATCACTGGGGTTATACTTCACAATTATTTGGACGTATGCAGCATAAGTTGAGGTTCAGAGCTTAGGAAGACAGGTAGGATGTAAGAATATTAGAAGCAAATAATCATTTAAAATATGGAAAGTGTCATCATTTCGGGGAGATTGTCTATTTTCTTTTGTGTGAGGGGTGCACTTCTATTTTTGCTCGATTTTGTGTTACTGACTGGTTTTTGCTACTTAGCTATCAGATTCTCCAGGTGTCTGCCTCACCTGAGCTGGTTAATTGATGATTTGGAGCACCTGTGTTCTTTCTTTCTTTCTTTCTTTCTTTCTTTCTATGGCATATTTTATATATATATATATATATATATATATATATATATATATATATATATAGACGGCATGTATATACGTGTACATGTAAACAAAAACTTTTCTGAAAACTGGTACGTGTGCATGATGTTATTTTTGAAAATGGAGACTGAAATGTTCGTATAAGAAAATAGCCGGCCAAGTGTAAACAGGGGGTGCTGCACCACTCAAGGCCTCCAAGTTGATTGCCTGGGAGGTTGTTTTCAGGTGTGAACATTGCTTTATTTCACTGAAATCTCACCAAAACCCATTTTCACAGCTAATGAATTGGAGACAAAGTGGAAATGAAATGCATAGGATTTTGCTCAGCGAATTAACTGTAAGCAGGACTGCTTAGGTGGCCGTCTACTGAAAGCTCATTTGGATATTTGAAAGGGAAACCAAAGCAATTGCTCATAGTGTCTATAAGAATAGCTGGGGACCAGGCCAATGGTTTGATATTAAATCTGAAGAGTGGGACCTCCTACAACAGAATCGTTGATCAAGCAGATTAGATTTTTTTTTTTTAATCGATCTGCGGAATGCAATATTGGCAAAAAGGGACCAGTAGGGGAGAATCATTTTAAGTCCAGTACGATGTCACCTGATCAATCGGAATGTCAGTTCTTCTCTCTGGACGTGAGAAACCGTGTTGCTTGTATGGTATTGACATCCTTTAGCCATTGAATTTACATTGATGAATTGGAATTGAGACCCTTCATGCGAGAACTACTTATGTCACTTTTTCACGTTTTGAGATAAAGTAAGTTCTGAGTTGAAATGCTAAACTTTTTAGTTACTAATCTTTAGGACAAATGATTGTTTACACACATTCCTGGGATTGGTAATTATTTTAATCAGCAGTGAAAATGGTGGTAGGGTCACTGACCTTGCAATTTGACACCAAAAAGTGACATAATTGATTCAGTTATATTAGTAACATGAGAATCAGAACTAAAAAAAAAAAACAATATGTAAGTGTTGGAAGTGGGGAGTTTACGAGGATATGAATACAATCTCTTGAACGTTTGACTGAAACATTAGGATAAAATAGAATGTAAGATGTTTCCCTTTAAGATTTCCTGTAAATTGGTGTTACTGGGTATGAGCCGAAAAGTAATTGTTCAAACAGCTTAATCTGAGAGAATCAGTCCACTCCTTATAGCAGCAAGATGTCCAAAACTGCGATTTACAGACCCCAAATTCTGTTTAGAGGGTTGAGCTTTCATGCATAAAACGCCAAAGTAAACATTTGACTAAACCTTGGCTGTGAAATTGTTCTGGTTATTGATTTCATTCTGGACTGTCCCCCTGAGAGAGGCTGGATAATGCAGTGACAGTGTGCATCTCCATGCAGCTGGGCCTTTTACACAGGAATCCCTGTCTGCACTCAGCAAACGGCGATTATGGTTTGTTTGCTCATTATTGTGTTCCCGTGAATCAATGTGCCGGCTTTTTTTTTTTGTCCCATTTAATATTGCGGTCTTTATCTTCAGCTTAAATGCATATCATGACAGCCAGTGATTTACCATTTTGTTAATAAGAATTGACTTATCTTGTCAAAATCATGCAGCTTTGGTGATTAGTCAGTTGGTGTGTCTGCTTTGTGTGCATCAGTTCTGTCTTGGCAGTAAGTGAAATTTGTCTTGTGGGAGCTAAGTCTTCAGTATGAACAAAGTGGATTCAGAAAGATGATCTCAGCCATTCTGTGAATCTATTGCATGATATTGGGAAGCTAGAGAATGCACTGCACATCAGGAATTGAAATGGCAAACCTGTCATTTAATCTGCATACCGGCTTGAAGCAACCGCTATCAGGTCTGTCTTTTAAACTGCAATCAGAAGACTACCATAGTTATGAACAAAGAGACAAGTCTTCAGCAGAGGCAGTGGCTGAAGCGGAAGATGATGGGCCCGGGTCCTAGGAGAGTTTTTGGGCCCCCCGAGCCCACTCATTCACAAAATGGGCTCATTCACCCTGATCCAGTCTGGGTAGTTTGCACATATTAATGCACTAACAGCAATATACCAGTGGAAATATAAAGGCATTGCATCAGTTTTTGTATTAGAAAGGCACACTGAGCAAAAGATCATTGATTTGCTGTTTCTGCCCTATGCAAGATAAAATGCCCAATGCAGTATAGACTCTCAAAATCTTGCTTTACAGATTAGCAAGCCAGCCATAAAAACAAATACAAGTAAACAAATGCTGCATATGCTATTACGTTGTCATATTTACAATTAATTTTGACAATGTCGAACAACCGATGGATCATTTTGCAATTTATTATTCAATCACACGACCGTATGTTTATTATGCTAACGTTACTATCATAATTTATTTCTTAGGTAGCTGGCTAGGTAATGATCTAGCTACGGTCTGATGCTAGCCACACAAACTACTGCTCGGATGACAGATCTAGAAATGCTTGAAGCTAGGTGGCCAGTCAGTTTCTGTGTCGCCCGAACGAACCATGTAGTTTCTACATTGACTGCGATTTTAGCACTTACAATTTTTTTTTTTGAAGAACCACCCAGATATGGCCCTTTAGGGACGACTTTGTTCCGTTCCTCCCATCAAAATTTTGAAAGGAAACATTTCACCTGAAATGTTTGATAGAAGAAAGCATGGCTGTCTTTCCCAAAGTTAAAAACTGTCATGTGGAAGAAGGAAGCAGTCCTCCCCTCCCCCTTCCCCATCATTCTGTGTCTGTACCAGCAATTTCCACCTTTCCTCTCCCATTGTTATCTTTTGAATGTCCCCCCAAGACCCCGTATCATTCATTGGACATAGAAACACAAATTAAGAGGAAAACCAATCAGTGTGAACTTTACTGTAAAGAACAGTCCACTTTTTTCTGGTATAAACTTCTAAGAGCCCATTCTGGGGGTCACTTTTCCCCTGGTACCAGACAAAGGGCCACAGACTTCAGCAGTTGGTTTTTGTTTGCACAATTATTTCTCATAATTTCAGATGCACAATAAATTTGATAAGATTATTGGCTTTAATCTCTTGGCTCGACAACGGTCAATAGAAGGAAAAATTAATTCTAGTAGCTAATTTGTCATTCTAACCCATTTCAGCAGAGGGTAATGAAAAACTATCTGTACTTTCGGAATCATGCCAATTTATGTTTCTAAGATATTTTTTCATCGTTTTGTGAATCGAAAATCACCATTTCAGTGTCCGCTAGAATTTCATATAAAACTAGGTGGTAGCGCGGTTGCTTAACGTTACATATAGTCGTCGACTGTCTTGATTTCAGCAGTATGGTGGAGCTAGGAATGATAAACCATTGGCATCTAAAAAAAAAATAAAGTCCAATGCTGACTGTAGTTCTTAGGAGCCAGATCAGCCAATTAGCTGACTTAGGTGACCAGCAAGATAACACTGTGGCTCGATAGGGTAAAAGCAAAAGCAAGCAGGATATTTTCTGCAATATTAACAAAATATGCAACCTAACCACCATCAATTTTGATAATAATAATGAAAAGATTAGTCAATTTGAACAAATGCCTCTACATTTTTGCAGGAGTATTAGACATAGACTGATTAAATACTGTAAAATGTTCATCACCATGAAAGCGATTTGTTTGACTTTGGTGTTTTTTATTAGCTTACCAGCCTTAAAGGTCATAACATTGGGCTTTTTGGAGAATGGGCAAAATGGCCTGTGGAAGTGAAATGGTTGCAGATTGAGCTTAAGTTTGTGTTTACGACATAGCCAAACTATAGGTCGTATATGACTTCTCATATTAAAGTTGACCTCAGACAACCTTGAAAGGTCAAACTTGAGGTTAATCAAAATGTTACAATTTTCAAAGGCTTCTATGCTCAAAAATATTGAATATAGAGAACAAATTTTCATTGAACACTTATTGAAAATTTTATATTTGAACTTTCATTTGGTGAACTTAACCTTCGAAGGTCAAACTTTAAAGGGAAATTTCAATTACTTATATCACCAAAATTGTTAGAGAGTGTAGGTTTGTATTAGAGACATATTGGTCATGACTGGTCACACTGGGGCATGACACTGTTATTTCAACCCTGCCTGAAAGTCTAATTTTTGCTTAGAACCTGCTAAAGGGAAAATTTCAGTAAAAAGAAGATTTTTTTTTTCTACTTATTGTTGGAAAATGTGTAAGAAGAGGTCAGGAGAACACCAGTTGCAGGATCCAGAAGTATTTATTAAACACAAAACTCTAGGAGAAACTTGGCAGACACGCCCGAAATAAAAGACTGTGCACATGGACTGAACAAATGGGAAAACAAAAGTACATTGCCAAAGGCAGGGGGGAACAGAAATACTCACTCCTAGAGTGGATAAACTAAGAAAACAAAAACTGAACCTAACTAATCTTACGGACACACTGGGAGACTTAAGCACGGGGCAGACACGACGAGGGCGCAGCAAAATATAAGACTTGGGAATCATACACAGGAAAAACTCAGAAGCCACGAGGAGCTGAGATTTCACCAGGTAGAACTGAGTCATACTCAAGGATCCGTATGACGTCCCCTCCCAATACTGCCACATAAATCGTCACGAGAGGAGGCGGGGACTCGGAATGCTCTCTCGACTGAAACAGAAACACATGGGATTAATAAACAATTACACGAAAACCCAGGTTAACAATAACGACTCGAGACAAGACGCTGAGACCTTCAATCATGCTAGACAGTTTAGATTAAGGTAATCTAAACGTGACGAGTAGAAAGCACCACAAGAGAAGCAAAGGGAAGCATAGCTTTTAAACCAGTTATCAGGGATAGCTTAGGCAGAATGTACTAAAGCCAGAATCGCACACACTCGCTAATGAGTTAATTAAGGTTAATACTTCATGACAAAATATTTACAATCACCCTCAAATAAGTGCTGGTTACTACGGGTTAGTAATTATCCTATCAGAGAACGCATTCACTCCGAGTTTCGCGAGAGCCAGAATTAAACACAGGTGGAAGCAATGAATGAAATACAAGAGACGAAACCGAAAGAGGAAACATAATTGGACGACGAGACGAAGGCATGCTGAAGGCTGTCATGCGACATCACTGAAGGCAGAGTGGGAGTGGATCGTCAGACGGCCGAAATGAAACCTAAACAAAAGGAAAGCAAGACACAAGCACAAATAAGCACAAAGACAGCACACACAAGGCAGAATCATAACAAAATGTCACATTTAAATTCTGTATCTATGGTCCCAACACTGAAGCCACATCTCACATAAATTGAGTGAAATATTCAAGCCCAAGATGCCACGTTTTTATGGCTGCAGCAGTACATCAAATAGGAAATAACAAGCTCTTGCATTCCATTTTATACACATTTCCCTGTGATTCAGCTGGACATGTTTCAGATCTTTAGAAACCGTGGTATTTCCACTAGAGTATACAATAAGCCAAATTTTCCACAGCTTTGAATAAAGGAGCTGCCATTTGATTAACATATGTATGGGTCTGTAGGTTGTATTGGGTTTGCATAACCAGGTTTCTTGCTCTGTGCCATGTGGAACAGTTCTTGTATTTAGACTGCATGTGACGGTATAGGGGCCATCCCGACTACTGACATCTGTATTCACCCCTCAGAAGATGATCCCATTTCTGCATGAACAGTCCCAGGATAGCCCACAGCTAATTGGATTTACAATTTATAAACATTGCAATTTCAGGGGGAAAAAGTCAGATCAACAGTTTACTTCAATGGCCTTATCTCAGTAATATAGTGTGGACTGCAAATTTGGGAGTTAGTCGCATGAGTAAGAAATAATCTGGCAAGTTAGTATCCACTGTATCTTCAATAGAGTTCATTCAAAGGTGTTTGTGGTAGCTCCTTGAAGCTTGTCCCTGGTCTGCCACAGATTAGATCACTTGCTTTACAATATCTGCATTTGAAGAACAATAGATTTTTTTTCTCTTTTGTGTTTTGGTTCTCTTCTGCATGAGAACCACAATTCTGCTTGACCCATGTCAAGTCATTGTTCTTGTCAAAGATTGCTAAAATTTTGAGCTCCATTCCTTCTACAGACACATCTGTCCTATTCTTGAGAAGCTGTTCGCTGCGAACTTGATCGCACATCTTGGGAATTATAGCAGTTGTTGGCCTAATTATTTGGGTCATTCAGTGTTTCACTTATGCATGAAAGCACTTTATTTAGTCAAATCAGCTATTTCTTAATTTAAAGCCTCACCTTCAATTAGCTGAGTGGACTGTACCTAAATACAACGCACAGGGCCATTACTCTCAGTTAAGGCTCTTGTCCAAACATCATGACACCTCGTTTTTACATGGATAATTGGAAATTATTTTTGGCTGCAGAATCTACATCTTCTTTTATGTGCAATTTGAAATTGGCATTGTCCATGTCATAATACCATTATTTCACAAGTCTTGTTCATGGTTTCATTTGGTCATCTGGGAAAGTATCACATATCAAATTATTTGAAGACTTAATGGTTGTTTTTGTATTCCGACGCATTATTTGAACTGAAGAAGTATTTCCTGAACATTGTCATTTCAGAATCACTAAAAAAGTAAAAGTATCCCATACAGTGCTGATAAAGTATTTGCCACCCTCCCGATTTCTTCTATTTTGGCTTATTTATCATATTTAAGATCATCCAACTAAATTTAATTTAAAACAAAGACAACGCATGTAGACACAAATTGCCGTTTTTAAATGGTTTAATTTATTGAAGGCAGGGTCATTCAAAACTGTATCACCCTTGTGAAAAAATCATTGCCCCCCTCATCTTATTACTGGTTGTGCCATTCTCGGCATCAACAACTGCAATGAAACATTTGCGATAGCTAGAAATGAGTCCTTCACATTACCGTGGAGGAGTGCCGGCTCACTGTTTTCTGCAGAATTGCTTTAACTCTGCTGCATTACAGAGTTTTGGAGCATGAACTACTTGTTTAAAGTCATGCCACAGCATCTGAATTGGATTCAAGTAAGGCCACTCAAAATAATATTCTGGTTTTCTTTTGAGTTATATAGAGGTAGAACTGCTTTTGAAGGTCAGATCGGTGCCCTCCTGCATAACGAAACTTCACTTGAGATTTAGGTCAAGAACTGATGGCCAGACATTGTCCTTCATGATTTTCTGGTAGAGCGCAGAATTCATGGGTCCATCACTTATGGCTAGTCACCTAAGTCCTGAAGCAGCATTGCAGCAGTTCTGGATGCCTGTGTTCAAAACACGTTAAAACTTGGAGCTGATGTTTGAAGTAGCTGGCAAACAGTTGCTTCTTCCCATTTCTGAGAGTTGCACATACAGATTGGGTGGAACCACTTTGCTAGTCACGCATGTTTATTACCAGCCAAGCCAGCAACTGATGCAGTTGGTTGCTACTCTTGGTGGTTTAGCTGCCAGTGTCCAGCCAAGCCAGTAGCTGATCCTGTGGGTTGCTATGTTAGACTACTGAAAATGCCAGCCTCATATCTCACCATTGGCTGCATCCAAATTCTCTAAAGAGCAAGGAACCTTCCTCGACATGAAATAGAAATAGTTTGGCAGGTAAGCCATGAAAAGAAGCGCCACATTGTCTATTTCGTGAAGGAAAGGAGCCTTTGTTGCCTCCTTCCAGCAAGGAAACACAGGATGAACCCCGGAAGAAAGGAAAGATTGCATATTGACCGCAATCCTCGGCAGCCGCATTAATTAGAAACATTGTTTGGTCCAAAAGTTTTCTGAGAATGCAAATGGTAACTTCACCTTTGAGCCCATGACATATTGAAGGAAAGGAAATCCAATTTCTCTTGAACTTGATTTTAGGTACCTTAAAAATCTCCCTGCAACTTTCCTTTGACTAATTTGACATTTTCTGGTGAGGTCAAGGAAAAGTGCCGTGAAAAAGGCCACCTAATCAAGAGAATGCAGCCATTGGCCAGATCAGTAGCCTCGCAATGAACTCAGTCTGTTGTGATCCTGCATTTTATGCCATGTCCCATGATTTATGCCCATGCTCATGCTTCAAGTTCTGTGCCTGGCCTAGTGCCATGTTTGACTGACCAGTGTTTCTTGACCTCTGCTTTTGTCTGGCCATTCTTTGATCATGTATTGTGTTTTGGTATTCAGATTTTCATGTTTTATTATTTTCCATGTTTCAGTTCTGTTTTCACCATGCCATGTTTCTGTTCCATGCATTGCACTTCGTCTCCCCCGTCTTGTCTTGAGTGTTGTCTTTGCTCACGGTCCCTAGTGTAGCGTGGCACTCATTCGGGTGACTTATTGGTTTCTGGGTTTCAATCTTCTTTCATTATTTTGTGTTCTTCCTTCCTCTTACTTTTACTATTTTACTAACACCTACTAACAGTTTGTTATTTTGGATAAATACTAACCAACACTAACCTTGTATATTTTGACTAATTTACTAACGAGCACTCGGGATTGTATACCTGCACTTACTAATTGACTCTCTCAGCATTCACCCTATTCTAGTCTCCGCCTCTTGTCTCTCCCTAATTATTTTTGCTGCGTTTCTGTGGGTCTCCACAAACTGCTTTGTACTTTTCTTTCTCTCTCATTATCTATCAGTGGCGGTCCGTCGGCAGACACACAGGGCCTGCAATAACCTCACCTTTCACCTCTTAATGACAGACACCTCTTGCAGTTTACCTCCCCGAATAGAAACAGTTGCTCAGACTGATTGGTGGAGCCGACGAGAATCTAATTTATTTTTCAAAGCCTTGTTATATATTGCACAACAAATATTTACGGCGTTTACTTCCGCACATCAATGACGATGGAAAATATCAATCGCCTACATCTTTATAATTTCTGGATTTGCACAAATTAGTTCGCGAGGTTAATTGAGCAACAAGCCAAGAGAATCCATTCTCTTGTCTGAATGTAGTGACAGCTCAAGTGCGTTGTTAGACGCACAGCTGAGTGATAATGACGAAAGTAATTGCCGCGAAGTCAGCGAAAGTTCCGGATATTTTGCAGATTGTCATCCTTGCGGAGTCACATCAATTATATCAACATAGCCAACAAGTAATCGCTTTGTCATTCGTTAATTATTACATGTCATGCATTGGTGGTGGCTGTTCAGTTAGTAAACTGATTGTTAATCAGGCAAACCTGATCGTAAACCGATCGTTAAGGGAAATTATACAGGAAAGGGCGATGTTACTGAAGGCCTTCCCGACATCTGACGGCACGCCACTGTTATCTATGCACTTTAGTACTCCTTGACTGGAGCTGTTATCTGTCTATAGGTTTGTCTTGTGATCCCTGTCTGTGTTTTGGCTACGGCCAATTTCTTGTAATTAGTTTGTTCCCAATGTGTCTCTCCATGATTATCATTCCCATTGATTGCACCTGTGTTCCCTTGTCAGGTGGTCACCCGGAAATGTATATTAGATGTCTGTTTGTTTCACTTCCTTGTCAGATCGTTACTTCCTTGATACCAGTGCGATTATCTTTCTGACTGGACCGTCCTTGACTTCGAGCTTTGCCTCCTCCCTGTACTTTGCCGCATTCTTGTTTATTGACACATTTTTGTCTGACTATGATTTTTGTGATTGGTGCCCTGTTTACGGGTCTGGATTTCGCCCCTTGGATTCTGACTTTGGATTGTGGACTTTGTACTGTCTTCAGCTCTGTTGGGGGGGCGGGGGGTTTCCCCTTCAGAAATAAAGCCTCTTTTTTGCATTGCACTGGTGTTCGCACTTGGTTCATTTCGTAAAACCTCATACAGTCCTCTTCATTTTGACAGATTCTGTGCCACAGTAATCCCAGAGCACTGTTGATTGGTCATTAGCGCAACAACAAAGCACATGACGACAAACCAATGAGACCTTCCATCTGAAATCTCGTTAATTCTTGAAAACAGAACATATTTATTTATTCCATGAAATCTTCTCAAAATTCTGAGAATTCTCGTTAATTCATGAAAATGAAGCATCATTTTTTTTTTTTCAAGAAAAATTCTCACAATTCTGAAATAAGATCTTGCTGATTCATAAAAATAGAGATGAATTTTTTTTTCTCAAATGAAAGCATCTGCCTCTGTACTTATTACTTCAATAAATGAACTCATAATTTAAAACCTGAGCAAACACTAAGAGCAATTTATCTTGGTCACATATTAAGATTAGTTTGATCTAAAACATTTAAGCGTGACAAATGCAAACGTTGAAGAATTTTGGAAGCAGGAAAATACTTTTATCACAGCACTGTGTAGTTTACTGGGGAGGATTTGTACTTTCATGACAATAACAGCAGGTGGGCAGACCTTGGATCCACATTAGAACTTAAGTGGTCGACCTGCACTTTTCTCCAAGCAGAAGAATGCATAGCCTATAGCATCATTTCCCAACCCTTCTCTTTGAGTACGCCAGCCCCGCACATTTTGTCTCCCTGATCTGTCCCACCCAGATCAGCTCAGCAGATCAGCAATGATGAACTGATCAGGAGTGTTAAATCAGACATTCAAAAAGTACAGGGCACGGGAACTCCAAATGCAAAGGTTGGGAAACGCTGGCTCATGAGTCTAATTAATTAAGAAATCAGAAATGCGCCCACTGACTTAGTGGTCAACTGAATTTTGCAAATTGATCTGATTTATTTCCAGCCCACCATCTTTGGAACATTAAGAAATGAGAAACCAACAAGCGAGCATAAAGGGGTAAAAGCAGTCTTCCTACAATGTGAGTGCTGGCTGTCTTTTTTGGTGGCCACATGGGGCCACTGTTTGAGTGGAGATTTTTGTTTAGGAGCTGTGTCAACATTACTGTTCAAGCTCAAAACTTACATCTCGAGAAAGTGAATCTGCTTGACTGCAAGTCCTAGTCGGATTCCACCCTTACCAGTCCTTGTTTGTTTTGCATCTTATTTATGCATTCCTGCATTATGCTTTTAATATTAAGAAGCTTTCTATGGAAATTGGAGGATTCAAAGCACTATTTCAAGCTTTAGCCTAGGGATACAAAGAATGCAGGCTGGGATCCATCGCCAATAATCATAGAAGAAAAATCACTTCTGGATTTTGACTTGCAGTTTAGTGGTCTTACTTCGTTCAAAGTTGTGAGTATGTGGAGTCATTGAGAGACAAATTCTTTAACATGGACAACTCCTGACTTCATGATTATTTAAACTAGGGACTTGGGGGGGCAGGGAGGTTAGTGAGTGTTACACATAGGGAAATGCAGACTGCCCCTATGGAAGCTGATGGCGTTACATGCACTGTTGATGATTTTAAATTGCTGCTTCACTTTTTGATTTTAAATTGCTTTACTTTTAAAGCTACAAAGCGTAGTGGGGGGCTTGAAGCAGCGGCCACATGGGAAATCAAGGGGAAGAGCATTAGTAATAACCTGAAATGTTTTTATTTAAATGCAAGAAAGATTAGTCACAGCTATGACATAGTTGGGATTACAGAGACATGGCTAAGTGAAGAGGATGGAGATGAATATAACATAGAAGGTTATAAGCTCTTTAGGAAGGATAGATGTAATAGGCGAGGAGGGGGCGTAGCACTCTGTGAACGAAAACAAATGTACAGGAAGATATCTGGGTCAGGCTCATTGGCAAACAAGAGACAGGTTTAAACATAGGAGTATGCGATCAACCACCAGCTTTGGACTGTACAATCAATGAAATGCTTTTCAGGAGGATTACGCAAGCTTGTAGAGGTGGTAGGACTATTATTATGGGAGACTTTAATTATCCTGGTATCAATTTGGGAAATAGTGAAAGAACAGGGTAGGGGGGAGGAAGAATTTCTAGATGTTATAAATGATAATTTCTTGGTGCAGTTTGTCAATAAACCTACCAAAGAGAAGGCAATTTTAGACTTAGTGCTCTGTAATGACCCAGATAGAATTAGCAATGTTGAGGTACTGGAGCCACTTAACAGCAGAGTGATCACTTGTCCCAATTTTGATGTTTCATGGGAAGTTAAAAAGGTGTATTCAAAAACAAAAATTTTCAATTTTAGGCGAGCAAACTGACAGGATGCGCTCATATCTAGGTGAAATAAAATGGGAGACACTCCTGGACTGTGAGTCTGTAAATGAAAGGTGGGAAAGATTTAAGGGGGTTTTACTTGAATCACAATGCAGATTAATTCCAAAGGTGTCCAAAAGTAAGCTGAAAAAGCAGAATCCTCAGTGGATGACCAAAAGTATTCGTAGGATTTTGAGGGATAAGAGGAATCTTGATAAGATGTGCATAAAGGATAACAATGAAAACACCAAGGCTGAATACTGTAAAATGCGGGCTGTGGTCAAAAAAGAGCTGAGGAATGCTAGGAGACAGTATGAAAGACAAATTGCAGAGTGGGAAAAAACTAACCCTAAGCACCTCTTTCAGTACTGTAGCAGAAAAAGGAAAGTTAAAGAGCAGGTTAATTGCATAAAGAGTAAAAACGGATCGCTGCTATATGATAACAAGGATATTGTGGATGCCTTAAACAGTTACTTTGTTGAGAATTTTACCTCAGAGGGGTCTTTATTTGGCCAGAGGGCATGTCAAATGCTCAAGATTATTTAGCGGAAATTGAGGTTCGGGATAACAAAGTATTAGACAAGTTGCATAAACTAAAGGCAGATAAGGCGGCGGGTGCTGATGGCTTATATCCTAGAGTGCTTAGGGAAGTTGGTGAGATCATCTTTAAGCCGCTATCCGCCATCTTCAGACGGTCTTTAGAAAATGGAGAAATACCAAATGATCGGAAACAGGGCAATATAAGTCAGTCAGTTTAACTTGCATTGTGTGCAAAATATTGGAATCTATCATAAAAGATGAGCTGGACTTATTTCTTGAACGTAACAGTATCTTGAGGGATAGCCAACATGGTTTTCGGAAGGGAAGGTCATTCCTGACAAACCCTCTGGAATTTTTTGAAGAGGCCTCTAGGACTCACGACCAGAGCAGGGCTTATGACATCATATACTTGGATTTTCAGAAAGCATTCGGTACAGTACCGCATAAGAGACTAATTTTTAAAATGAGCTCCATTGGAGTTACGGGAAGTATTCTGAAGTGGATTCAAAACTGGTTACAGGACAGAACACAGAGTGGTGGTCAGTGGCGTCCCCCAGGGATCGGTGTTGGGACCCCTGCTGTTCCTCATCTAGTTGTACATGTAGGTAATAAAAACAGATGGCATGACTTCATGGGAGGTTCAAAACTGGAATGTGCTGCACACGAGAAAGATCTTGGAGTGATTGTTGACCAAACCCTCACAGGTTCTAGCCATTGTGCCGTAGCAGTTAAAAAAGCTAATTGGATGCTGGAATACATTGTTAAAAGTATTTAGTACAAATCTAAGGAGGTGATGCTTCTTTTGTACAACACGTTCGTTAGAACACATCTGGAGTATTGTGTACAGTTCTGGGGACCATACTTTAAGATATAGAGGCTCTAGAGACAGTTCAGAGAGGAGCCACTAAGCTTATTCCAGGTATAAAAGATGAAAGCTATGAGAAGAGGCTGAAGATCCCTAATCTCTTTAGTCTTAGGAAAAGGAGACTCAGGGGTGATTTGATTGAGGTCTTTAAATATGTTAAAGGGATTAACAAAATGAATTATGTAGGATTCCTTCAACCAAGTGTTGTGAGTAGAACTCGGGGTCACAAATGGAAGTTGACCAAAGGCAAGTTTAGCACTGATATTCGGAAATATTTCTTCACCCAAAGAGTAATTTCAATGTGTAATAGCTTGCCTGACCATATTGTTGAGGCAGAGACCTTGGGGGTTTTCAAGAGCAGGCTTGACCTAAAGCTAGATACCATTGACTCATTCAGTATCTGAATGGATATATTCACAATAGTATAAAGAAACTGGTGAGCTTAGTTGGGTTGAAAGGCCTCTTCTTGCCATTCTTATGTTATGTTATTCACAAAATGGATTTGGTTCGAAAATGGAAGCTGGCATTACAAGATACTTGGCAGCAGTGATGTTTTGAGTTCTGCTGACATTTTATAAACATTTGTTTCAACAACAGACTGAAGCTTTGCGATCAATAAAATTGGAAGAACTCCCATTCACCCCATGCCTTGCCCCCTCACTGATTCTAATTCATCAGGAACTTTCCCCATGTATGATTGAATTTTTACTTGTCCTCATTAATTTGTTCATATGAATTTGTGGTTTAACAATGATTTTGGTTGCTTATGTCTGTCTTGGCTTTGGCTTTCCAATCAAAATTACAGTGTTTAATAGGGTTGAAGTCAGGGTTCTGCGCAGGCATTTACCCTGATATCAGCAAAGGATGTTCAGACCTTGTTCTGACCATAGGGACATTGTGATCCTGAAGCAGGAAAGGGCCTTCCCCAAACTGCCAAACTGAATCATCTGAAATGTCATAGTGTGCTTAATATTTTCCCTCCATGTGACTAAGAGGGCTAGCCCACAGAATGAAAACAGCCCCAGTCCACAATATGTCCACATATTATTGGCCAAGTAACTATATATTGCACTTGTACGGAAATAATAATAAGACAAAAGACTATGCCACAGGGACAATGATAGGTCAGATGCTATGGGAATCAGGCAGGAAGTTCTCTATAAACTGAAGCAGGGTTTTAAAAAATTTACATAAGGCAGAAAAGGCTGCTGGGTAATTGAACCTGCCTTAATCCAAATGTGTATGCTAATATATCCCTTGTAATGTGCTATTGATAAGAAGAAAATACTGACTGAAATTGTGGGGCTGGTAATCAGCTTTTGATGAAGACTCTGAGGGTTGTGTATGTATTGCAGCGCCCCCATGCTGTATTGAAATTTTGAAGATAATTGCAGTGACCACAAAAACCCAATTAAATGCAACAAAGAAAATAATTAACGCTTCCTCCGCTTGGTCAGATAGATATATTTCATGGAAAAGTCATCCTATTATTGTATTAGAGACTCAGCCTGCCAACTAGCAAACGGCTTCTTTAATCTCAAAACTCCGGGCTAGTAATGGTGGCTGTCGAGATGTAAAATGGCTCTCTCCTCATTTATCTGAAAACAATGAAACGCGTCTCTCTTGCCTGCACTCCCAGGGGGGCTGTAGCGATTAAAACGGCTCCTTTGTTTCTAAGATTCATCTTGGTGGTGCATTCTGGAGTCCAGCTGGTGGCTGGAGGCCTCTGGTTCTGCTCTGTGTTTGCTGCACAGGTGGGGCACGTGTTTGGGCTGCCCTCAGACACATTCTCTCAGACTCACTTCAGATCTCCCTCGTCTGTTGTCTCATCTGTGGATTAATCCAATGCTGGGTGAATTTAACACACGTGGGTGCACTTTAACCATACCAGTCTATCGAGGGGAAAATTCAATCATTTTGAATACTTGCTTTGAAAAACAGATACACAGCCAGCAACATTTCCTTTTAAGCCCAAAATGATTTATGTTCATAATGTTTCATGTAAAAAGTTGACTGCCATGAATTTAGTGTGTAAATAAATGATGGCAATATGTTAAGCATACTGCAGTCAGTTGTAACAAATGTGATATTTTAATGTACATTCCAAGTGTTCACAAATCTGCTTTCAGTGTTTAAAAGACTTTCATTGGACGTTTTTGTCCATGTTTTACTCATACAGAGTGCATTTACCTTGTGGATTCATAAGTACTTTCATTTGAATATTTTACCCTACCTATGCTCCTGGCTTGCCGAGTCACTGTGCTCGTTTTCTCTGGTGGTCCCTGGGCCAATTCATGGAGAATATAGAGGTAAACTGTCAAAGAGGGATCGACTCTGAAGCTGGCAGTAGATTATACTAACACGTGCGCGGAACAATGTTTTCACTAGCCCAAGGACATCTGGAGGAAGATGCCAGCAATATTATTGTGAAAGGGCTTAACTCATATGAGCTGGGATTTAAGGATTAACGCTTTGTAAAGGGATGAAAATCCAAATTAATTTTAACAAGTCATTGTGCCCATGTTCTGCAATGTGAATCGCTTTACTACTCACCTTTGTCCAGACAGCGCATTAGTGCCATTCAGAAGCAAGACCAGTCGAGCTTGTGCTTTACAATGACTTTTTAAACCTTGCTACATACTGATTTTTTTTCCCCCCGCAGGCATATTAATATATCACATCACATGCAGTGCAAAGCCTATTTCAATGGATCTGCGGTTGACACTGAAATCTGTGTCCTCATCAATTCATTCTGTCTTTATCTGGAGGAAATCAAATTTATGTCACCTAGCCATGACAGGGGATGCTGTTGTCCTCTGTGGAATCACATTATAGTATATGTTCCAGGGAGGACACTTTCTGCATCTGTGTGGTTCTAAGTGTGTGTCCTTTCCAATGTCAGGAGTTTACTCACTCATGGTCAAAGCGTGTGTGTAACAATGGGTTTTTAGGCTGCTATGAAATTGGAATGGAATGAATTGACAGCTTATACATTTTTATTTCTCATTTGTTGCCAAGTCCTTCTGATTAATTAATGGCTAGGATGCTGAGCTTGTTTACAGAGAAGGGTTTACCATGGCAACAGGGCAGGTAAAGCAGACTGTGTGGCTTGTACGGTGGAATACTAATGAATGTTTGCTTTTTAGCAAGAACCACACGTTCATTCAATCCGAGAATTTTATTTATTCCCTTTCATCTCATCCCAGGCCTTCCTTTGCATATCAATTCCTTTGCCTGAATGAACTTTATCAGCGAACTTTTTTTGAAAATGAACATTTCCATAATCTCCTGCCGTTGATATTCTGTCATTCCTAATATTGTTGTCTAATATTGTGGAAATATTTGAAAAAGGACTGCACCAGTGCCTATTTTAACCCCTCAAACTCTCTCTTAATTTCCTTTAGTTGGTTCGAAGTCATATTCTTGTATCTACTGGTTCACTGAAGCTGCATCACACTTACAATCGAGAGAAATATTCAAACCCAGAATGCTTTTTTTTTATTGCCAGAGCATTTCATCCAATGGAAAATGTAGATATTTTAAAGCACTTTATACACGTTTCCCCTCAATGCATTGGGACATATTCAGGATTGTTAGAAACCTTGGGATCTGCACTTGAAATTAAAAATCGGCCTGAATTTCATCTGGTTTGATTGTGGTATATGGATCCATAAATTTTATGGAATTAAAATGAATCATTGAAAATATGAAAATGTTTGATAAATCATATGGAATTGATGCAAAAAAAGCTAAGATGTGGGTTAGAACATTTCGTTAGTATTTTACAAGTCAGAAGTACAATGCGGTGATGTGACCTGGAGTAGTTTACACTGGGACATTCTGTGGGCCTTGTGTAAAAGGGTCATGTCATAGATCTATCCATACTTAGGCTTAAAATGTGTTTCCAGTATGTCATATCCTGCAAAAGAAACAGGACCTGGACACGTAGAAACCTGATGTATTTATAAATCTGCCCTTCTAGGGGCAGTGAAGCCAAAACTGCACCAAATACACCGTGGGGCCACAGCTTCAGGATACATGTTTTGCATCACGCACTCATCAATGCAGGCGTATGAAGGCGGTTTTTTGAATGAACGTCAAAGCAAATTTCGTTTGGCTCAAGAGAGAAAAAGACCCTATATCTTACCCACAAACGTATAACCTTAAGTGGAATAGCTGTTGCGCTTGAGTCATTACGATAAGGAGGTCGTCCTTAAGGTTCATGGCTGCTTGTCTGCCATAGATTAATCATCAGGGAGATCATGACTTGCATAACCGGAGAAGGCACCCACCGCGCAACCTTCCTCAGTCTCATCACCCCCTTCCCTGCACCCCCCACCCATCAGCCCCAAACAGGACAGAGTAGCAAGCAGACTGAGCGTTGTTTACCTGTTTATGTAACAAATCTCAGTATGCCTTGTACACAGTCTCTCTTCATGGCATAATGATCAAAGTATTTGGAAATTGGATCGTTTCCAGGAAAACAGTCAAATTCATTGCCCTAGGCGTGGAAAGGATTATAATGAATGGTTGAGCTGCAGTCATTCAGATAAGTGAGATATTACTAACCTTCTCTGTTAGACATGAAATGTCCAGTTTTACTCAAAGAAAACTAAAGCAACAAATGTATATCTAAAACTACTATTGTTGTACTCAATACTGCCACTGGCCTGCTGGCCTAATAGTCTTTTGCAGTCACCCCAGCCAGTCAATTATGTCTGCCACTTGCTTGGTCGGGCCAGTTAAACAATAACCCATCTGTCCTTTTTTTTTGGCGTCCACTTGTCACAAAAGGTCATTTTGATGTCATGAAATCTCTCCATTACGATATCTCTGTCTGTTTGTGTCACATAACCACTCCTGGAGCGAAGTGCACCAGCTGGGCTTAATGAAGTAGGTCTTTATTCATAGGCTAGTCTTAGCTACGTCATACTAAATTTTAATTTACATACAGAGCGCCAAACCTGACATAACATGGTCATAGCTGCACCTGGTCTTATGATACTCGTCCACGTAAATATACGCAAAGTGAAAGTCATTACAATACCCTTTAGAGCGTGCTATAATTTCTTTGTTCAAACAAGCTTGCAAATTAGTTAGGTACGTAGTCTATGGATAATGCCAGAAAAGGAAACTTATTTTAAAGAATGTGAAATAAGAACTTATAGAGATGTATGCAGAGAATTGAAATGTTCTCACAGCTAAATTAAACACCACTAACACAAAGAAACTTTTAATATCACCTGTACAATACACATGCTGTAATTGAGGAGAGAGTTCATCAATTCAAACAGGGCTTGCCTTCCAAAGAGGTACTTCTTGGTAAACTCACTGTCTTAATGTCCAGTTTTGGGACTGGGATGAAGACTAATGATGAATAATAGATATACTGAAAATTACAAAAACAGATGCCAGACACGGGCAGAATCATCACAGTACCCACCCTTATGAAACGCCTCTCGGCATTTTACTTGGTGGCACAGGGTGAGAACTATGAAAGCCTCTGACAATCCTTATCTAGGATGAAACGGGCGGGAATCCTGCTCCTCTGCCTTCCAGGGCTATGATCCCTAGGAGTCTGAGGCGCACAGCTGTGGGGCTGAGTACCTTAACAATAGGGAAAGGGCTAATGTAACATGGGGACAACTTGCGCTTACCACCCCTCAGCAGAGATGATAGGCATTTCGCGAGTCCAACTTGGTAAAGGTGGTGGCTCTTTGGAGAAGCTCAAAGGCGATCAGGGGAAGCAGGTCGCAGTTCTCAATAGTGATGTCGGTGAGGCCTCCGTAATCAACGAAGGGGCGTAGGGAACCGGCCTTCTTGCCCACGAAGAAAAACCCCGCCCCAGCCGGCGATGAAGACGGGCAAATTATGGCTGCGGCTAGGGACTCACTGAGGTATTTCTCCATGGCTTCGGTCTCTCCCTGCCTCGTGGCTGTGCTTGGATCGGTAGAAGACCCTCCTCATTTCCTTCACCAGCAGGGTAGAGTTCTGGACACAGGGAGTCCACCTCCCATGCCGCCTTTGCCCACTGCTTGGCCCTTCTGGTGAGCTGAGTGATGAATGCCATCCGGGACTGCTCAGTGGGAAATGTGACCGGCTGCAGGCTGAAAATAAGTTTGCACTGGGTGAGGCAGGCATGTCAGGATCCAGGCTCACCATCGTACTTCTCTGTAGGAGGAAAACATGGCTCGTGCACGGCTGCCGGAGGTCGGCCAGCGGGAGGTGTAGCAGGAGCGGATGGAGCTGGGGGCTGGAGAGCGACGGCGATCTGGCTGGCTCGTACAGAAGCCATGAGGTCCGCCATATTGTGGGCTAGCGTTTGCAGATGCTGCATCACTGCCAGGAGTTGTTGCTTCTGTGACTCCAACACGCTCACCTGCTGCTCCACCGCTGACTGCAGCTGGGCACTGCTTGCTGGTTCCATCCTGGTCAGAACGTAATGTACCGATGCAGTCCAGGAACCAGATGCAAGCAGTAGTGAAAATCCAAAACCCTTTATTCAGTCCGAGGTCAAGCCAGAGATCACGAAAGTACTGTTGCACAAAACACAATCCAAAAATCAGGGTCTTGGGACAGACAGGGTTCAGCAACGATACATGAACGGTGGGTAAAAATCAGAGTAGATGGGATGAAGCAAAAATCAAGAAAGCCTGGGCAGCAAAACCAAGAATCGAAGTCAGACAGGTGGGGCCAAAACCAGAACAATAAACAGATAATCCAAAGGGCACAGGCAGGCAAAGGGTGTCTCACATCTCTCAAACTGGCGTACGGGTCTCTCGGCACAGAATAAATGATCAACAGTCTGACGCTGAATGAACAGAAATGCAGGGCTTAAATGCACCAAACGGAAGTCACATGGTAAGGGAAAACAGGTGGTGGGGGAATGACATAACGAGCAATGAAGGTAAGCACATAAATCCTAACACAAATGGCAAAAGCCAAGACGCGGACTGGAAACACAGACAACCTATGACAGATGAATGGCTCCGCTCAAGGAGTTCTACATGCTCAGATCAAGGAGTGCAGGATAGCAATTAAGCACGTGCGAAAGATTTCGCAGAAGCACAGGGAGATACAGGGAAAGTAAAGCAAGGGCCGGAGACTAGAACAGGGTGAGTTTTGAGATTGCGTTAGTAGTAATTCATAGAGGGGCAACTTTACAAATTAACCCAAGTGCTCGTTAGTTAGTACAATACCGCTCAAAAGTTTGGGATCACTTGCAAATTTCCTCGTTTTCCGAATAAAAATACATTTTCATGCATTTCACAAACATTTTTCAAATAGGCAGCACGGTGGCACAGTGGTTAGGATTGTTGCCTCACAGCAAGAAGGTCATGGGGCCTTTCTGTGTGGAGTTTGCATGTTCTCCCCGTGTTCGCGTGGGTTTTCTCCGGGTACTCCGGTTTCCTCCCACAGTCTAAGGACAATGCATATCAGGCTAATTGGAGACACCAAATTACCCATAGGTATGAGTGTGAGAGTGAATGGTCTGTGAATGGTGTGTGCGCCCTGCGATGGATTGGCAAGCTGTTCAGGGTGGGTCCCTGCCTTTGCCCATAGTCAGCTGGGATGGACTCCAGCTCGCCCCATGACCCTAGTGAGGAATAAGCGGGTATTGAAAATGGATGGATTTTCAAATAATGATCTACATTTTTGCATTGAGGCCTCTGTCAGTCCTCTGCATCAATCTCCTGGTATAGCTGCTAATCCAAGTTAAGCATTTTATACGGCTAAAAAACCCTTGTTTTCAGCTGTGCGAATGTGTTGCACAGCTGAAAACCATTGAACCAATAAGGGAGCGCAAATGGGAGCATGGCATTTTTGAGGTTTGTTTAGTACCTGAAGCATCAGCGTTTGTTTATAGGCTCAAAATGGCCAGAAAGAAAGAACTTCCTTCATAGACCCGTCAGTTTATTGTTGTGCTTAGAAAAGAAGGCTATTCAATGAGAGAAATTGAAAACTTAAAATCTCTTACCACGCTGTCAACTACTTCCTTCAGAGAGCGGCACAAACTGGCACTAACAAGGACATAAAAAGGAGTGGGAGGCCCCGATGCACAACTGCGCAAGAAGACAAATATCTGAGACTGTGTAGTTTAAGACAAAGTCGCCTCACAGGTTGTCAACTAGCAGCTGCGCTAAATAGTTCCCGTCAAGCACAAGTTGCAGTATCAACAGTAAAGGTGTTGTTTTTTTTTGATGAAGGCAAAGTTTGAAGTACATATTAATCATTTTCCATTAAAATCATTATTTCTAACTCAGCCTGGAACACAGGGTATATGAAGTTTGTTTCCAAAACCCAATATTTCCATTTAACTCATTTTGAGTAAATCAGCTTTTCCTATGTTGGCACCTATTAAATTTTATAGAAAATTCTGAAACTCTGATCATGAAAAATTACACCTTATTGTAAGAATTTCGAAATAAAGATTTTTTTTGCACTATTTGTAAGAAGCACAGGGCGATCGCTTTATGGCAGTCTCTTAATTTTTGGAACTTTGGAACTTCTTGCGTTTTGGAGACAGTCTTATCTTTTTTTTCAGGCAATTTACTTGGTCATAAGCTATATAGAAAAAAATGTGAATTTCAATTTCAAAGTTAACCAAATTGCACCAAATTTCCAGGGGGCAACGGCCCCACACCCCTTAGAGCACTGCACACCTGCGGTGATTGCAATGTGGACGCCTTTGGCCTCCGCTGCTCCACACTCATGCAAAACATCAGGAATGGTGGGAATTTTTCAGGGCCAGCAATTTCTTAAAACCTTTGGCCTTCTGGGCCTCTGGGGAAAAAGGGTCTTTGTTACAGCTGGCATGGAGGAAAATTTCAATGAATAAATCAAAATTTTATTGAATTGAAAATGACGTTTCATTCCCAGTAGGGAGCCCTTGGGATTGATTAATATGCTTTGTATGTTATACAACATGAGATCATTCATTTTCCAAGTCATCATTCCATGTCTGGCAAAAATAGGAGCATGTAAACTTACCCTCTGCTGAATCGTTCAAATATTTATCTGTGACAAAGAGCTATTGCAAAGCTGGAAGTGGGTCCAACTATATTCAGTTTAACATTCCCAATGAAGCTGATTTTTAAATAAGAACAAACATGATTACAACCCCAATTCTGAAATAGTTGGGACAAAGTGTAAATTGTGAATAAAATCAAACGCAATGACTTACAAATCACACCAGCCTGTATTTTATTCACAATGGAACAGAGATAACATAGCAAATGTTGAAAGTGAGAAATTTTACTATTTTATCCACAAAATGAGCTCATTTCAAATTTGATGGCTGCTACAGGTCTCAAAAAAGTTGGGACAGGGGCCTGTTTACCATGGTGTAGCATCCCTTCTTTTTAACACACAGAGGTGGTGTCTGGGCATTGAAGAGACAAGTTCCTTGAGTTTAGCCATAGGAATTTGATCCCACTCTTGTTTAATACAGGCTTCCTGCTGCTGGAGAGTTTTGGGTCCCCTTTGACTTTTCGTTTAATTATGCGCCAAATTGTCTCAACCGTTGAAAGATCAGGACTGCAGGCAGGCCAGTTCAGCACACAGACTCTACTACTACGAAGCCATGCTGTTGTAATAGCAGCAGTATGTGGTTTTGCATTGTCCTGCTGAAATACGCAAGGCCTTCCCTGGAATAGATGTCGTCTGGAGGGGAGCATATGTTGCTCTAATACCTTAATATACTTTTCACCATTCATGGTGCTTTTTAAAACATGCAAGTGTCCCACACCATATGCACTAATGCATCCCCATACCATCAGAGATGCTGGCTTTTGAACTAAAGGCTGATAACAGGAGGGGTGGTCTTTCTCCTCTTTAGCCCAGAGGACACAACGCCCATAATTTCTAACAAGAATGTCAAATTTGGACTCATCTGACCGCAAGACCCTTTGTCATATTGCCACAGTCCATTTTAAATGAGCCTTGGCCCACAGAACGGGGTGGCGCTTCTGGTTCATGCTCAACAATGGCTTCCTTTTTTGCATGATAGAGTATTAGGTGGCATCTGTGGAAGGTACAGCGAACTGCGTTTACAGACAGTGGATTCTTGAAGTATTCTTGGGCCCATTTAGTAATGTCAATGACAGAATCCTGCTGGTGAGTGATGCAGTGGCTTCTGAGGGCCCGAAAATCATGGGCATCCGCTAAATGTCTTCAGCCTTGTCTCTTATGCAGAGATTTTTCCAGTTTCTCTGAATCTTTTGATGATGTTATGCACTGTCGATGATGAGACCTTCATAGCCTTTGCAATTTGACGTTGATGAACATTGTTTTTAAAGTATTCCACAATTTTTTTTACGCTAGCCGTCAAAAGCCTCCTGTCATCTTTACTTCTGAGAGACTCAGCGTCTTTAAGACGCCCCTTTTAATAGCCAGTCATGTTACACTCCTGAAGCCATTTAACTTAATACTTCCTAAATGTTCTTTCAGCTGATTCTCTTATATATTAATAGCTTTTTCAGCCCTTTTTTTTGCCTTCGTCCCAACTTTTTTGAGACCTCTTCTAGCCGGAAAATTTGTAATAAGCTCATTTTGTGGATAAAAATGTAAAATGTCTCAACATTTGTTTTTTTGTAAATAACATACTGGTTCATGTGATCTGAGAGTCATAGCATTTTGATTTTATTTGCAATTTACACTTCGTCCCAACTATTTCGGAATTTGGGTTGTACCTGCCGTTAAATAATTTTAGAAGCAACAGACATCGAGCGTTTTGATACAGTAGAAGTGTATGGTGTTGCCAGTAGCAGTTAGATGGGCCACAGCTGGTGCCCAGATTTACAGATACAGTGTCCTTTGCCAGACTGATGGTGAGCATTAGGCATTTACTTCTGCTACATTTAGGCACTCGGCTTTAGTTAATTTTACATAATCAGCATTCTAGTCTCGCATTTTCTCATGCAGAGGACTTGCTCAGGAAAAATGTTGCCACAAATTTTGTCAAAGGACATGCACGCCAGGCATGCAGAGACAATTATTGTGAGGACACTGCAGAGAAGTGATCTGATTGAAAGCCGTTAGAAAAGTGCTCTGCGGCAGAGGCGCCGTTCTCCTTCCCCTCTACCCATCAACTCAGTCAGGAAATGAAAAATCTTAACACTTGCTTTGATTTACTCTAGGCCATCCAGCCAAAATGTAATGTTTTTAGTTTCTCTTACCACATCTGAGAGCTCAAATCTTAAACACTGAGAGGGTGACCTTCCTTGCGGATGTTCTACCGCAAACTTGAAAGTGCCCGGATAAAGTGCTGATTGCAGCATTCTCTCAGCTGGAGTGTTCTTCATGGGTGAGCGGTCAACATCTGGGCACCTAAAAATTTCCCTTCACTTGCGTTGAACTGCAAGAACAGGCAGCTTATTTTCATGGTGTTGACTTTTCTCCCCGTTGGGCATTCCTGAGTTGCTGTTATGGGCTAGTAATTTTTAAGCACACTCAAATAGCCTTTGTTGTTATCATACTTATAAATTCCCAAATTCACACACGGAATTTGAATATGGAAAATGAATGAATTGACTTTCATAAAGACAGGATGGGTTGGGGCTTTCTGAACATCAACACATTTCTTTGCATCCAAAGCAGGTAATGGAGAATGACCTGAGTACAGAGAGTATCCAGCCTCTCCTGAGCATTGAGTGGGTTGATCTAGGGTATTTCGCCCTTAAAGGTGCACTATGCAAGTTTGTTTACTTTCTGCGCGATTTTATTTTTGTCTCAATTCGCCGACATCTCTCCACAATCCGCTTGCTGCCTGCCCCTAAATTCACTGAACAAAAAAAAAAAAAAAACCAGGCTCTGGAGACTGGACAGGCGTTACAAACTGCAAACAAACACAAGGGGCACAGGCTGTGCTCCATAACATAAACTCTTCCCGGCCAATCACCGACAAGAGTTGACAGTTATGGAAGTAACATCTTGTATTTTTTAAAATGTCCATCTGTTCACCCATTCATGCATTATATACGATTGCTTGTGAATTAATAATCTAAACACTTCATAACCCATCTCTTCCTCCATCACCTGTGGTTCATGATCATAAGCTTGGGTGGGAACATAGATTGGTTTGGCACCTTGACTACCACTATCTGGGAATACAGCCACATTACTGGGGCCGCAGCACATACATGACTGTCAAGCACTCAATCACTTGTTTCCTCACTCATGGATATGCTATGGACTTCAGAATTATTAATGCCAGCAGTCGTATTTTCTCAGTTCGCAATGTATTCTGGGAAATGTATTCTGGCAGCATTCTCTCTCAGGTGGTTAATCCAAGGCTGTTGTTAGGTGCTGACATCATGGTTGTTGGAAAAAAAAAAAAAAAAAAACCTGCTTCGGGACGTTATCCCTTCTTGATCTGAAATTCTGTTCTTCAAACGTGAGGAGGAGATGTTCCGAATGGTTCCCTTGTACCCATATCTTTGCTTCTGGGGAAACTATCGATTGTTGGCCAATAGGAACAGTGATTCAAGATTCTTTTTACATGAAAGTGAGGGTGAACTCGTTTGAGGCAGTGCTTTCAACTCGCGCAGCTGATGAGAATTAATGTGCTGAATGAACCCTTTAACCTCGGCTTTAAACCTGCAAAATGGTATCTGGAATTTAACCCGAGGGATGAAGTTTTCCTCCAGTTGACTTTCATGAATAATCAACCAGTTACCACCTTCAGACATGTGAAATTAATGCAATTAAACTATCACTCGGTTCAATTAAACAATGTGGTTTCTGGTGAAGCGAAAATGGGATCACCACCTCAAGGATTTAAGCTGCATTATTTTCAGTGCAATGTTTTATTCATGTTGTATGACCCGTGGCAGGCAAGGATTTTCCTCCCTCTTAAATGAGATGAGATTTGTTAAGTCGTTTGTTAAATTGTTTGACAGGATAATGCAGTGTAAATTTGCTGCCATGTTCCAGTGCGTTCTTCCCTAATGTTGACGCATCTTACAGAGATATCTGAGCAAGGCAAACACTGCTCACATTTCAGCAGGTAAATAACGTGTCTTGCATAATTGTTCGAAGAAATCTTTTGAGGTTTTCCAGGTCCCCCACATGACTAATATGATTAGGTATTGGCATATATAAAGTTTGCAACTCTCATGGCTGTCTTTTATTTGTTTTTGCTGTGCACATATGCTGCTGTTGCATTTCCATATGCTGCTAGGAAGTAAGAAATGCATCACAAAAGGTACACTGTCCTTTCAATTAGAGTAAGAAATGAGTGAGGAAACTTGCTGTACAATTGGGATGAGCCCAGGAACAGAGACAAAGCTCTCATGGCACATGTCTGCAGTAAAAATGCTTCTGCCTGGTTAGAAAAGGGTTTGGCATTGTGAACTCTTTACACACATTTTAAAGATGAGGAAGGTTATCCTGGCACTCATTTATTGTGAATCACCAAACTAGAAAAGTAGAACTATGTTTGCTACACATATGGAGTGATAAGAGGAAGGATTTTCAGAGGGTAAAGATCCTTCAGAACAGAGGTCTCTTTGCTCAAGCATTCCCACATGGATAGAATCTATACTAACATATGTGCGCATTTATGCACCCTATATGCAGCATATATGCACATATAGGCCAAATTCACAAACATATGTGCTTATAGAGGGCATACAGGCCTCCTATATCGCTTCTTTATTTCCACATATAGGCCCTATATGTACACACAAGGTATATGTCTCCTATATAGCTCATATACCCAGTGGCAGGTTCTGTTTGTCATAACTATTGTATAGCTCATATCTCACTTTTGCAACTGTCATAGCTCATATTTTTATTCAAGGTAATATCTGCATATTAGTCCAAAGTCCCTTACAGAAATAACAAGAATTTCATGCGATTACTTATTAATCGCATGTGAAAATGTGAAATTGGCATCACATTTAATCCTAAATATATGTTGACATGTGACAATGGCATGTTATGTGTAAACCAGTTATTAACTATGGCAAGTGAGAGGAGACAAAGCTATGATATCAAACCAAATATCTAATACTATTTGTTACATTTTTTTTCCTGAAACATTAACAATAAAAAGGTCATCAATTCTTTCTTGACCATACTTATTTCCATTCTATGAAGATTGAGTTGTGTATTGTGGAAGAGAAGGACATGTCAAAAAACAAAATGGTTTTATTAATGTTTATTTCATCAATTAAGCATTTTTTCAAGTCACTGCCAGATTCACCACATTAGATAAAATTGGATTCACACCATTACAGCTCATACAGATCCACTGAAAGGTTATACCCTACACTGTTACATCCACCAAATGCAGTGTTTTTTTTATCTTGTCTGTATTTCAGTTTCTAGATGAATATGGCTCAGAGGTCCTTAGTCTAAATGTAGCAGAATAAAACTAAAATAACAAAATAAAAGTACACAGAAGAACATGCATTCAAGTAAGCATGCCTTTCAAAAGTCATTTTCATCCCCTCATCTATTTGAGCATTTCACTGTGGTTAATGAATTTGAAGGCAAAGTCTAGATTTCTGTTCACAGTTATAATGAACAGACACTTGTTTTTTTATCTGAGATTATTGTATAGCAACTACAGGTCCCAGACTTTTTCCTAAATGGATGAAATAACAAGGATTCTTAATTTCCCACACGGAGGGAACCTATATAAACATATAGGTTTTAATCCCCGTCTTGTATCAACCAGCAGTGGTCGGCAGCTCTTTTCAGAAGTAGCGCGCAAATGGCCAATGCACTACAGGGATGCAAATTGCGAAGGGCCTGTTGGGAAGGGTTATGTAGATTAGAGTCCCTCTAGGCACTTCCTGTTGGCTAGATGGTTGCTCATAAAGGAGGTTCTGCCCGCAGGCTCTCGCTGTGTGGGATCAAATGCTGGACTGATGGCATTGTTCTTGGGTATGTATTTCCCACAAGCGAAGTTGTTGAGTTAGCAATTGACATGTTGGTCCATTTGCAGACAATGGTTCCAACTATGTAATTTTGCATCTGTGAATTCTGGTAACACAAGTTTTGCTCCTGAATTTCACTTGCCTTGGGAGCAATTTTAGTTGCGTGTACATTTTTGTTCAGAGAGCAGAGAGCACCTGTTGTCTTGAACATTATGGTTTCAACATTTTTTCTTGTTTATATGACCTGGATAACAGTGAGTGGAATCTTTGAAATTTGCATTGTTTTTTTTTTTAAACAATAAGTTGTCTCTCAATTAGTGCTGGAATACCTGTGATTAAACATGTGATGGTCTGGAAACCAAGCAACCATCATATGCACATGCAGAGCTGCCAGTTTTGTTTACCAGGACAGACCAAGCTGAAAAAAAAATGCAGGGAGTGGATACAATGACACGAGACCACTGATGACACTGATGTAACAATACTGACGAGAGTTTGGGTATTTGTGTGTCAGTGTGGGTGTCAACACAAAGCATCAAGATGTACTCTGTCATCAGATTTCATAATCAGGGCATTATCTGTGATTGTTTGATTTGTTTCTCTGACCCAGGTCCCCAACTATTTCAAATCAGGCGTTCAAGTTTGACGGAATTCAAAGAAACAGCATTTGTGCAATTTCTTATTTAAACGCCTCGTGAATCATCCACTGCATTTTCACACAGTTCACCTTTATCTTTTAAATTCAATCTTTTTTTCACCTTAAATCATGATTTTGCTGCTTGATTATATGCCATGTCTGTGTGATTGAATGGTGCATGGCCCTATCCTATTGGCAAACTGCACACAGTGTGTTCCTGCGTCACATCCAATGAACTTTGGGATACGGTCCAACAACCCAGCTGTACCCTGTGCCCCCTACCCCCATCCAGATTATGTATGGAAATATGGATTATATTATACATTTTCGCCATTTAAAGGCCTATTAGAACATTCAAAAATGGACCAATCCCAATAGTTACACTGGTATCATATATTATCCATGCATTAACACATTAACATTCAAACATTCACCTATGCATTTTGAATTGGAATGTGAAATACTCCTCTCGTACTGAAGTTCTGATTGTGTCGAGCGAGAACAGCCGATAGATAATTACGGTTATAATCTTCCCAGTCATGGCGACAGATTGGTTTGGATGTCCCTGCTGGCATTTCACCCTCCGTAGAGAAATGTTCCCTTTTAATGAGTTTCTCCAGATACATGCTATATGGCCTGATGTACACCTGCTCATCTAACATCTCATTCCAAAATCATGGTCATTAATGTGGCTTTAGTCCCTCATGTGCTGCTATAACAGCCTGCACTCTTCTGGGAAGGGTTTCCACTAGACAACATCGCTGCATTGTTCCCCATCCCATTTTAGCCAAAAATAGTGTTAGAGACACTGAATCATGATGTTGGGCACCAAGGCCTGGCTTAGAGTTGGCTTTCAGTTGAGCCCAACAGGGTGTAATGAGGCTGAGGTAAGGACTCTATGCAGTCAGTTTTGTCCTCCAGTATGAACCATGAGAAACCATGTATTGCCCTTCTGTGTTTAAGCATGACAGTGCCCCATGCACAGGGTGAGGTCCTTTTCCAAATTGATGGACAAAACAAAATTCTTTAGATGAAACTTGCGTTCTTTTGTAATTCAATTTTCCATCAGTGGAATGAAGAGCCTTTGCGTGACCCAAGAAAAGTGGCAAAATGGCCTTGGACCATAAAGCGTCTGCAGGCTTTTGGGTAAATGGTATACTGTATGCCCTCAAAGTGAGATCACTCAGCCACTGACCACATAAACAATGTCCTTTCCTATTGACCTTGGTAAATCTCCTAATGTGAAGATAACAGGAGCTTGAAGAGAGGAGAGGCTCCCTACTATAACCTCCAAAGTCTAATCTGGGCTCAGTGTCAGGAACAAAATTAATTGGTGACGTTCCCTGGTGTTGTTTCACCGGGTAATTACATCGCTGCGCTTCACATGACTGGTTCTACATGTGGGTGAATGGATCTATAGAAGAAAGACGTGTAAGATTTGTGAATAAAAGCAGATTCAGAACATACAGTTAAAACTTAATCCCAGCATAACTAGCTGCACAGGTTCAAGTTCAGTTTATGGTGGCATTGGCAATTTTGGGTGGCCTCTAGCTTACATAAATAAGTATACGAAGACTTGAGATCAATCATAAATGTGAGCAAATTTTGGACAATGTCCAATATTGATGCTTTATTTCAACATTGCGTGCAACCAGTGAGGTCTCATTGAGGCTTGATTGACCTCTTTTAAGAATATTAGGTCTTAGTCTCTGTTACGTACTTTTGTAACCTGGCACAAGTGCAACTGTGTGGGCATGTCTTGTTGGTCCAAGGACTGCTTCACACTAAGGAGTGAGTGACGGAGTGTAAGAGAGTTAAGAGTGGGAAACAGACAAAAACCAGTCCAGTCATCCATAAAGCCAACAGACCAGGTGCTCTGAACCCATGCAGAGGCAGCAGATCAGTTTACAGAGTTTATTGAGCAGATAATCGCAGTAATGTGTTCTGGGTGTTTTCCGCACAGGCAGATTGCAGCACAAATAGGGATTCCTAAATTGGAATCAGAGGACGTCCAGAGGATCAGAAGCCAATCAGTAATAATGCCAAACCAGGGAGCAGACAGAATCATAAGCCAAAAAGCAATTTAAATCAAATCACAATACACAAAGGGCTAGGCCAAAAACCATGGAAAAGAAAGGCAAAACGGAAGAATCTTGAAAGAATAAACGCTTACAAGTGAAGGGGGAGCCCAGGTGACAAACTCGCAAAGAAACAAAGGGGAAATTACGGCTGTGTGTGGGTGGAAACTAAGAGGTGGTGAATGGAAATCAGGGGTGCAGGAATCAGGGAAGTGTGACTCGGGGTTTGGATACAATCAAGGCAAAGAACAGAACCAACTAACCAACAGAACAAGGAGGGCAAGTGAGCAAATAGAAACAAAAGGTACACGGGGACAGAGAACGGAGCTCAAGAGCACAATGAATGCATTAACAACCATCAACATGAAAATACACTGAGAAATAATGCTACTCAGAAAAATGTCGTGAACAGATCTCAGATGCTGACTGAAGCTGAAGGTATCTCACAGTGAGAATATCTTTGTTTCGGAGAGAGGATCTGACACGGGGCCCCTAATTGCTCCCAGGAGGTTAGCAGTGAGGCAGGAGCAGGTGCTATAGCTGGGCCGGGCGGTGTCATGGCCGCGTGATTAATGGGCCGGAGTTTAAATCACAGCACTAACTCTGCTATGACCAGAGGGCATCTATCATTCACCTGCTGTGTGGTCTCTTAGCTGCCTTAAACACACAGGCTCATACACCACCGTATGTGTGTACAATCACACGCGTACAGTATACATTCAATAGTGCAGTTGTCATCAGCTTTGTTACAACCTTGAGCACTTAAGAATTTACCTAGAACTTTAAAATGATTTTGCCCACCTCAGAAAGGCCACTCTTAGCGGCTAACGTTAGCGGTTCCTCTCTCCATATTTCTTTCCAGGGTGAAGGAATGGTGTGCATGAGCCAACTGGTGTAGCACTACCCCAATTGACCCTACTTAATGTGTCCAGATAAATGGCTCTCATTGTCAGGAGGAGCATAAAATTATTTGCAGCGGAGACTTCATCAACTATTTCTGGTTCCATTGGACTGAACTGCATCAACCATTTCAATTCACATTTTTAGTCAGTTCACATATAAGCAACAGTTTTCAGCATTGGAAGATTGCCTCTCATTCCAGCCTTTTGGGTGCTTCTGGATGCTCATTTTGTAGAAATGTCCTGATTTCAGCAACATTTTACTCGTTTGACTGCTGAATGACAGTGCATTGGTGTGCACGGGTTTGCGTCCGATGTGAAGCAGTGGTATTATGGTGTAATTTAATTGACTGTTGGCATTGGCAGTTTCTGCAAACAGTTTCCAGTAACATCACTGTTTCTCATAATTACATTTCCATGACCATTGCATGCGGGGGTGTCTAAACTTCTCGGATGAGTTCAGCTCATGTTGGCGGTTTTTTTTCCCCCGATATCAATAAATTTCTTTTACATGGCACGTAATAGTGTCAGAGCAGCTATCCTGGTCACACAAACAAGTGCTCTGTTCAAGAAATGTAGAGGCCAATGCCCGCTTATATAACGACTCCTTGCATAACGACTTCAGCCCGGGGATTTTCAGCACTACTGCATATTTCCCGGGCACCGCACATCTCAGAGTGTTTTTGGGGTCAGCAGAGATGCTTCATGTGGAACACAAACTGCAATTACACAACAGGAAGCAGTTGAGGAAGGAGGGAGACCGAAAACAGGTCAATGTGCGATTGTCCCTCAGAAAATGTGGTTAAAATTAACTGCTCCCAAAAAAAAAAAAGGGTTCATTCATGGGTTAGGTCATATTGTTTCCGGCTAGTCTGCTGAAAGACCATTTGTAGTTCTTTTTTGAGGACTCAACTAATCCAGTGTGGAGAATTGGCGCGGTCTGACACCTTAAGCTCTAAAGTATTGGAGGACCTTATTTTCTTTTTCATACTTTTTGGCCAAACAGCTGTACCTTAAATACAGCAGCTTTATCAGTTGCCTTCAAAGGGCAGATTGGGAAAGAGCTGCCTTTGAAGTAAAAATGTCAGACCATTCCCTGCTGAAGGGTTTGGGCGTGATTATGTCTGAAGAACTTTGCCTGCTCACCCACATGACCCTCGTCCCCTCTGCAAGCTATGGGCTAAATGAAGGTCTCAATTTCATTATTTTACTCCAAAGCGTAGACAAATTTTTTAAAAATTTTACTTCTGCAGATTAAAATACATTGAAAATACTTCAAAGACTCCTGGGTTGTGCTGCACTGAAGGAGGGCGAGGAATGTAAAGCTACAGGATATACTACACTGTGCAGTATGATGCAAAATTCGGGAGAAGCTGTAAAGACTAGTTGAAATTGGCCTTTTATACTCTTATTCACTTATTGGACGGGGAAAAAAAAAATCTATTTTGTGGAGTTCTGTTGAAGCAATGCAATGAAACTCAGTTGTCTGATACCTATGCTGCCAATATTCAGGGATAAGTGTTAGCTTGCAAGGTCATGAAAAATGTGGTTGCTGTTAATCCTCCCAGTGGTGCATTCAACTTATTTGGAATTCATCTCCCATTTTAGCATTTGATTCTGCAGTAATTCATTTCAGCCTATTCAAAATGTTTTCAGTGTTCAAAAGAATGCAGTACATTTAAAATGGGAAACATATTTTTAAGCATATCGAAGTACAATGACGCAAAAAACGGCATCACGTAGAAACCTAGCTGACATACAGTGTACTGTTTTATGAGCTACAGGAATTCAGATTCTTCTGCAGACAAAGACATTTTATGTCATCATTAATGATAACTGCACACTGCAATGAGCAATAATGCCAACTAAAAACAAATAGGCCAGTCGTGAGACTTATTTTTGCAAATTTTCAAATTTATGGTTGCTTATTAGATGTGATGGGGGTAGTAGCACAATTGTAAGCATGATGCCATAATTAATTTAGAAAATTACCATTATTTTGATGCAGGTCTTTGGGGCAGTAGAGGATAACTTAATACCTTGAAGACTTACATCAATAATTTAGTAAATCATTATCACATTGTGGCCATGTTCCATCTCTTAGGAACATTAGGAACTGTTAATGGGAGTTTACACACATTAAATGCATTTTAAGGTAAGGCTTCTGAAGGATTTTTATACCTCTGATGGCATGGCACTGAAAGTCCCACATGGAAGAGGGTAAATTAAAGCTTATCTGCCTCTGCCAGAGAGCTTAAACTGGGCCATGTCCTTCGACCGGACACTGATCCAAAGTATGCGCAAAAATCCACACAAATATGGCTCATTAACCAAAGAATCAAGGGTCTATCATGACCATCCCAGTCCCTTAGCCTAAACCCTATAGAAAATGTAAAAACAAGCTGAAGAGGAGAGTCTATAAGCCGAGACATAGGAATTTTAAGGATCTAGAGAGATGGTGGCCTTACATCACTGCTATGTTTTCTTCAACCTCATGACACCATGTGAGAACCATCTCAGAACCGTTATCTTGGCAAAGGGTGGCAGCACAAAGTATTAAATTAAGGAAATCCAGTTACAGCAGTGCACATAATTAGAGAAACATAAGTGTTTAAAGTCCATCAGTAGAAGTCTGACGAGACAGAAGTAGTATCGTTGGGTAGGGGCAGACCTGGGGTGGATTACGCATAATCAGTGTGATTACGATGATTGTGAGAAATTTTTCAAGATTACTATTACGATTACAGTCCTCCAAAAATGTACGATTATGATTACATTGGTTTAGAATGTATGATTACGATTACAATTACAATCTAGATTACAATCATGATTACGACCGGTTAGACTAAGGTTTCTTTGTGGAGATATCTTTATAATGTACATGTATATTGATGAAATTATATATGTATAAAGTAGCATGTGAAATGATTGTACATTATTTTTGTATTGTAGAATTACTTGAGATAATTACAACTTGTACAACAAAAAATAACAGTCCCTGCAAAATTAGATATTACGACCACGGGTCCATTTAAAACAGTGATTACGATTACAATTGTAATCATAACTAATTGTAATCCGGATTACAATCTGACCCCGGGTCTGGTTAGTGGAACTTTAATTAGATGATTACATAATTGATATGCAGTTGTCTTTGAGTAAGGAGACAACAGTGCGCGAGGTCATGACTTTGTTTGTGTCTGTGGAGCAGGATTTGAGGAATTAGTGATGTAGCATCGTCCGGCTTCACTGATCACAATTTCAATGCTGTCAAATGCCTTAAAACAATCCTTGAAGTCATTAAGGCATTTGTTCAAAGACACTACGTGCGCCATGGCTCGCCTTTCCAGACCCCAACGTGATCAAGCCATTGGAATGTGGATGGCTGGAACATCCCAAAATTGCATCGCCCAGCGTTTTGGGGTAAACCAACCCACAATCTCGAACCTTGTTGCTCATTACCAGCAGAATGGAAGCACCAATGATCAACCTCGACCTGGTCAGCCTAAGGTCAATCAGATCCACCTCATCCACCTGAGAGATTGGTTTTGAACCTGCACCAGGACGGCTCAGGAGACCCCAGGAATCCACAAACCAAGGATCAAAAGAAGAACAGTGAGTCGCTGACTTGGAGAGCGAGGGATCAGAGCCCACAGGGCCTGTGTCGGAATGCAGCTTGATGCTCAGTGCAGGCCTATCAGCCTTCACTGGGCTGAAGAATATGGTCAGAGACGAGTCCCCAACCGATTCTGGAGGAATGATGTCTTCAGTGATGACTCCAGATTTTGTCTGTACCGACATGATGTTATCTGACATTTTGTAGAAGTTGTTATGGGTAAAGTCAATAAATGGTTACAAATTTGAATCTGAGTTTGGCTACAATTCTGGTTATAAGTTTTTAAAGTCCATCAGTGTAGTTAAGTGTGCTTGACTTGGGACTGAAAGTTCCTGAGTTTCTCGTTACGACATTCGCAGTGTGTTCTTGGGCAAAACACGACTCCCACAGTGCCTCACTCCACCAGGGTATATTGTGTACTGGCAAATTGTCAGGGAAACCTGACTAAGAGTTGGGGGAGTAACATGTGATGGACTAGCAGGACTCCTAGTTGCTTCATGATTCTGAAGCCGGGGTGAAGCACGGGGTCTCAAGAGCCATTAGGCTCAGGACAAACTAACACACACTCACTCATATTTTTATGAATATTCTGATTTACATATTAAGAGGATAAGCATTTAAAGGTGTTTATTTACATTTAAGTTGTCACTATTAGTGGAAAGTACGATGCCTTAACGGGAGGAGAATGGTATGCCATCTCTCAAAAATAAAGTTTAAAACTGTTATTGACAGATACTTGGAGTAAATTATTGCAGAGACAGAATTTTTTAACCTGGATGGATATGGATGGATAATGATATCTTAATGCCATTCCCTGGAGGAATACAGTCACCTCTGAAATTCTTGTTCATTTTGATTTCTCCTCAGGTCTCAACAGTTTCTCTGCTCAGTTTTGATTGGAACAAACAGACAGACAGCTGGGACACTCAAAGATGAAAGAACAGCCAGACATGCACCAGTGCAAAATGAAGGAGTTGAGATCACACAATATAAAATATCTTCAGATGAGGAGATTATGCCGCTCAAGTGTTGAATCCTCCCTGTTCATTATCAGCAGGTGATATGGCAAACACTATTTACACTTACTGCAGGTGAAAAGTGGAGCTGGTATCATGAGTTTGGCTATGCTCTCAATTAGTGTGAACAGCTGAAGCTCTGCGAGTTGGATGTGGCAGGTATTGCTCTGACCCTGGAAATGAATACCCCTCTCTCATAACGTGGATTATACCCAGCATGCATCACTCCGGGGAGTGTGGCAGGGGGGTCTTATCCAGTGTATTTACATTGTTCAAAAGGGTGGTGGGGATGACAGGCCTCAGAAGTGTACTTCTCTGGCAGTTTCAACATAATAGTCCCCTTATGTTTGAGTGAATCCTAAAGTTGACCTTATGCAAAATTCCTATAGCTCCGAGCTAGTTATCCTATGGTAAATGGGTGGTATTTTTGCCACTGTAGAATAGTATTACTATAGTGATAAAGCAATACAGTTATATGGACTGTAGCAATATCATGGTACTGTTGACTATGGTAATACTATAATTATAATGTGATGGCTATATTACTACTGCAGTTATGCCATTATACTGTAGTATTACCAAGAAATAACTATAGGATATTTTCATAAGTGTGACCTCAATCTGTAGTACCACTGACTTCTTCAGAACTTCTGCCCTGTCCCTCTACGTAAAGACATATAAAAACAGAAATTTAAATTTACGAAGCTAAAAACAGCTTATATCACAGCAGTATATCTGACTGGCTGAAGGGGTTTGATGTTTCATACGTGCACGATTAGTCTGCCTTGGCATTGCCTGCTGAAACAGAGGGTAGCCAAGATGGGAAGAGGGAACCCAAATGTTTACGAGATTTGAATGACCAAGCCCTCAGTCATCTGATTTACATCTCTACAACTGACTATCCACTTCCCCGAAAACCTTTGGCCCGATGCATTTTTAATCAATTTCACCGCTTCAAGGAAATGTGTTTCACATCATGAAAGTGCAAGCAATGCTTCAGTCATACAAAGAGGAGTTTACCTCTGTGCCTCTGCGGGAAACATTAGTGATTCACAGTATAAGTGTGTACTGTACCCTGCATGAGTCAAAAATTAAGCTGCTAGGCCAGGAGTAGCAGTAATTGCTTTGGCATTAGAGGAAAAACACAATTAGGGACTATTGTCATGGATGTGATGAGCTCTGTAAAATGTGAGCACAGTTCTTTGATTCCATGTAGGTTGTTTTCCTTCAATGACAGACAACGCCAGTCTCCTCCATAAGCTTGGTTTTGTTAGTTGATTTTATGTCCAGATTAAAAAGTAAATCTTCATCAGTACCATGTAAGCAACTGTTGTTGCTTCCCCTGGCCTCATTAATAACCAGATCAAGACAAATAACTCAACAGCAGAATGCGGCTTGACATGACAGCATCAGATTTTACACTAAATAGATGATTGTGTCGTGTCAGTTTGTTATGGGATCCCAAACTAATTTGAAGCAGTCAGACCACAAACATTCACTGCCTCCTGAAGTGTCTGCAATTTAACAGTGCGACAGGTGCTGTTCCTTTGGGTGCCTGCAGGTGGCCTTTAATACCCAGAATGCACAGAGGATTCTCAGGTCGTGGGGTCTTGCGTTTGTCTGGGGAATTATCTTTCTTTGGGGGTTAGGGGTGCATAATTAGCCTTTTGGAATAAATTGTTGCTGAATTTGACTCTGCACACCCCAACAGACCACTCCTTTTGCATGTATTAACAAGAGAGATTAGCATTTGACTGCTCTGACCTAGAAATTCCGACAGTGTCTGAGGTTTGAGGCCTGATCCTAAATTGCCACTGGACAAATACGACAACAGGGTACATCCCAGAAACTGTAACATTCTCCCCAAAGGCAAATTCATTGCATGGCCTTATGGTGGTGCTGAAACAAAGGAATATTAAGAGGGTAACTGCTCTGGCTACAGAAACGTTAACAGCAAATTTTACCTGATTCCCCTTATGACGGCCGGGCTTATATCATTTTTAAAAAAGTTCAGTGTGGCCTTAAAGTGGCGATGCAGGAACAGTCATAGTGTCTCCAGAGCAATAGGATTGCTGTTTTTTGCACCAAGACGTTCTCAGTCAAGTTGAACTGATTCCCATTAGAACAATTTGACTTTGAAATGTAGTTTTACGTAATAGTGGAAGAACAGTTAAGGTAATTCAGCCATAAAAATCCAGAGGGTTCCTCCACAATGCACCAGGAATGAACACAAGAAGTTTCATGCAATTCCCTAAAATTGTGTTAATACAAAGTATTTCAAGTCAATGAATTGTTTCCTTCCATTGATGCAGTGTCACCAACACAGCCTCTGTACAACTGGATAAATGGATGACAGATAATCCAAATGGATTATGCAGTGAGCTACCCCCCTTTCTCCTCTTACAGGATCATCATTCTTAAAGCTACCCAGAATTTTATGCAAGTAAGCTGGATTAACCTTTAGCAAAGGAGGCCAGTCTCCCTGTCTGGTGACTGGGTGTTGTCTTCGAAAGGTGGAATCTTCATCTGATTCCTTTTGCTTTTTTTGCTCTGCTTTGCTAGCATTATGGTAGGTAATCACTCAGGGGATTAATTCATACTATTGAGAAATATACATTTTAATGGTACATTGGTAATATAAATTAATATAGTAGAACTATTAACATTTCATGCATGATTTGATCGTTCTATTGGACACTGCAGAAAATGTGCAAATAAATGAATGACTCGCACACTGCAAGGCTCCAGTATCCAGTATTTATTACACTGACGTGAGGTTCCTCGAAACATCATGTCGGTGTAATAAATACTGGATACTGGAGCCTTGCAGTGTGCGAGTCATTCATTTATCTGTACATTTACTCCTTTGACTTGGCACCTGCTCCCTCCCTGGCTTTGGATGTGCGTGCATTTCTTTTTCATTCGACACTGCAGAAAATGGCAGTGATTTCTCTGTATTGATTTCTTAATACCGATGATTCATTGTCAGAAAACAGTCATCACTGGGTTAAAGAAAAAGAGCTTACTCATTTGAAAGTCAAACAAATCTAGACAAATTGTATGACCTGGCCATCGTCTTTGCTATTTACAACGGTCAAGCCAGAAAACTCACATATTGAATTTGTTTCAGAGAGGTTGTGCATACACTATGTCCGTATGTACTGTAAATTTATTTAACCATCATAATTGTAGATACACATACAGGGTCCTTTATGTGAATAAAGCTTTGCGTTTGGGGGTTCTAGGGTCAGGCCCCAATGCAAACCACGCTTGACAGGAGCAGTGTACTGAGTGATAACTGACATGAGGGGCTGAAGCCTGAAGCTCTTGAGCACTGCAGAGCCTGAAGTGCCACAAGGTGGTAGAAGCAAGAAAGATGATTCAGGAGGTCGTGGTGTTCGGGGTCATGCGGGGTTATAGGACTGGCGCTATGGTTGAATTTAACAGAGTGCAGTACTGCTTGGCCTATTACTACCTTTTGCGTTATCCTGCTTCTTCCTGAAATATTGGAGAATGCTCGTTTCTGTGGTGTCACTCATAGTAATGCAAATTTCAAAATGATTTATACATTTTTTTTTTAAATTTATGAATAATTCCCCAATACAGGTTCAATGTCAGTTGTTTCAATCTATGCCCTGAAGACTTCAGTGAATAACAATTATCACCATCATGTGAAAAATTCCCAGAATTCTGTTGTGATAACAAGCAGCCTCCCATCCTCACTCACAGAACACGATAATGTAAATTTGTCAAATTTATTGGCAATCACTGAGTTTCAGCAGAATTAGGTCTGCTTATTGTATGTCAGAGTGCAGGTCAATTCCAGTGGGGTGGGATGTTGAGATGGATGTCTTATATCATTTTAAGACACATTTCAATGCCAGTATGAAGTTATAATGTACAAATATGGAACAAGCTATTTCTCCAGACCAGTGGTATAACAGAGGGGTATATGCCACTCTCATGTTGTAATAAAATGGAACAAGAGTTCATTAGCTGCAGTAGATTACTTAGAAGGGGACTGCATTTGATGCCGATATTGATTATTCAACCAAATTAAAGTGATGTTGTAGAATAATTTGAACAATTAGAATATTTTGATTGCATTTTGTACAGTGAGAAATTGAGCCTGTGGAAATATCACCTGAAACATGAAAGCACCTCCACCTCTATGAACCCAATGATTTTATCATCCACACAACACGTGTAGCGTGGTCGTGTTTTACACGGATCCACGCGCAGAATCAGGAAGTCTAAAAGCTACCTAAAAACACTAGGCAACCACTAAATCTGCTAACAGACTAATCAGAGAGAGACTGGGAATATAAAAGCAAAATTGGCCCGAGAGACAATATATAACTAGAACCCAAAACTACAGAGCAAAGCTCCGGAAAAGAGAAACGAAACCGAACTAAGACTTCAGTTAATTTGAGCGACTCGGGAAGGAAAAGGCCAGCTGTTCCCGATCGCGAAAACAACGAATCTCTTTTGAACCACAAATTTAGAAAGAAGAATCTCTAATGCAAGAACCTGGGCTTTGAACCGCAAGAGTTGACAAAGCTGACAGGCAAATCCTAAAGACTATGATGTAACTCGCAAAAGACGAGGACTAAACCTGGAGGAGTTTGCTATAAGGACCTCCAAATACCAGCTCCAGCACGACCAAATGGCAACACTAAAGCGCAGACGAAAGGACAATATGTGATTTAAATAGACAAGCGCGGATAGACAACACCTGTCGGAAGATGAGCAAAAATCACTCTCCCCAGGAGACGAAATGAAGACTCCGCCTCCAAATCATGACAGAACCACCCTCCTAAGGAGCGGCCCCAGACGATCCTTCTGCACCACACCTGTGGAAGACACGAATAAGCTCTGGGTCCAGAATGTTGCTTCTTGGAACCCAACAACGCTCCTCAGGGCAATAGTCCTCCCAATCTACAAGATACTGCATACCTCTGCCAACACGTCTACTCGCCAGGATGCGACGCACAGTATACGCCGGGTGGCCCTGGAGGCTGTTCAGCTGGGGCCAGAACACTAGTTAGAAGGGGTTTAAGCCGGGAGACATGGAATGTGGGGTGTATTTTCATGGACTTAGGAAGCTGAAGACGAACCGTAACGGGATTAACCTTGTGAATACTCTTGAATGGACCAATGAATCGAGGAGCGAGCTTCCGTGACTCCACGCGTAAGGGAAGATCTCGTGTGGAGAGCCACACTCGTTGACCTACGCGATAGGAAGGAGTTGGACGGCGGCGACTATCGGCTATTCTTTTTTGACGAGCGGACGCCTTTAGTAGGGATGCACGAACCCTCCTCCAAGTGGCCCGGCAGTGCCGAATAAAAGCCATGGCGGAGGGAACGCCCACATCCTTCTCCAGCTCCGGAAAAAGTGGGGGCTGATACCCTAACTGGGCTTCGAATGGCGATAGACCAGTGGACGCATTGCGAAGCGTATTATGCGCGTATTCCACCCAGGCCAGATGTCTATTCCAACAAAAGGGGGTTGGAGGAGGTGAGACAACGCAAAGTGTTTTCCAGGGACTGGATAGTGCGTTCTGTCTGACCATTAGACTCAGGATGAAAACCCGACGATGAACTCACGGAAGCTCCCAGGAGAGAGCAAAACGCTCGCCAAAACCGTGCAACAAACTGTGGACCTCGATCAGATACCACATCCTGGGGCAAACCGTGCAGGCGGAAAACGTGAGCCACTATCAGCCGTGCTGTTTGTGAGGCTGATGGCAGCTTGGAAAGGGGAATAAAAATGTGCTGCCTTAGAAAGCCGGTCTACCACCACAAGGATAACTGTAGCCATCAGACGCCGGCAGGCCAGTCACAAAATCTCGAGCAATATGGCTCCAAGGGCAGCTAGGAATAGGCAGAGGGTGTAGAAGCCCTGACGGAGGTTGGTGTGACCCTTTATTGCGGGCACAAACCTTGCAGGCTAAAATAAACTCATGCACATCTTTTTCCATCTTAGGCCACCAAAATCGTTGGGCTAAAAAGTCAAGGGTTCGATGAATCCCTGGATGCCTGTAAAGTGCGAACAATGGCCCCTTTCCAACACTTGAGCCCGTACTGTGGTTGGCACAAATAGACGCCCCACAGGCCCGTTTCTTGGATCCGGTTCTTGACTTTGAGCCTCCCGCACCCTGGCTTCAATGTCCCAGGTCACTGGAGCCAGAATCTGGGCAGGGGCAATAACAGGTTCAGGTGGAAACTCCTCATCAGTTCTATCATGAACCCATGATAAAACATCAAACCAGATGCACTTTGACCCAGGACGGTACGTTAATAGGAAGCTGAACCTTGAAAAAAAAGCGACTAACAAGCTTGCCGCGAATTACGTCGCTTAGCCTCTTGGATGTACTGTAAGTTCTTATGGTCAGTCCTAATGGTAAAGGGATGCTCTGAACCTTCTAACCCAGAGATGGGCAGAGAGGGCCATATCTGTCCCTGGTTCACACACCAACGTCGGGTCTTTAATTAGTTGATTCTCTCAATTAGCTAAACCATTTATGAAATCTGAGGTTTCATGCGCATTTCTTTAAATTATCTTGAAACTACAAAGACTAGTCTTGTCTCCCTTCATAAAAACATTTTCCTTTGATCGAATCATTGCGAAAATCTATATTTGTGCATGCAATCAATTAACTCAATTAGTCAGGGTAATTGATAGGAATAAAAACCTGCATACACACCGGCCCTCCAGGACCGTGATTGCCCACCCCTGTTCTAACCAATGCCGCCATTCCTTTAGGGCCAGTTTGACAGCTAAAAGCTCCCTGTCACCAACATCGTAATTTCTGTCAGCAGGATAAAGCCGCTTAGAGTAATAAGCACATGGGTGCAATTTCTGGTCCACCGGCGAGTGTTGAGACAAAATGGCTCCCACCCCGAGTTCAGAGGCATCCACCTCTACAACAAAGGGTAGGGATGGATTGGGCAGAATAAGGATGGGTTCAGAACTGAACCTCCTTTTGAGTTGAAATGCCGCTTCCTTGCCAGTTAATTCATGATCAAATACAACCTCCATTTCTTTCATGAGCCTTGTTGAATCAGACAGAATCAGTGATTGTGAACGAATGAGAGGGTCAGCCCATTCAAGAGCTGCCCCGCTAAGGAGACAGAATAAACGCAACACGCGCTTCTTCCGTTTGGTAGCGAGAGGGTTGCGCCTTAAACGCGATCATACATTGTGATAAGAAACCCCGACATTTTCCTGACTCCCCATCACAACGAGAAGGAAGCTGTATCTTTTGGTCCCGTATTAGGCAGGGTGAATGATGTGAGGCAGTGGAATCTTGAAAACTGTGAGGTGCTTGGTGCAACATTGGGGAAGTTTGTATATCCGCCAATCTGGCGAAGTTATCGGATAACTCTAGTAACGCATTTCCCATGCGACGTATCTCTTCATGCAAGGCATTTTGAGTCTCGCCCATGCTTGACTGCTGGTTATGCAACTGTTTTATTGCCTCATCGTGTGCGTGGATTACAGATAGCTGATCTGCCATAGCTTGCTGAATTCCCTGGCGATCTGCTGAATCCGTCATTCTGGCTTTAGTGTTCTGTAGTGGGGTTGCGTTTTTACACGGATCCACGCGCAGAATCAGGAAGTCTAAAAGCTACCTAAAACACTAGGCAACCACTAAATCTGCTAACAGACTAATCAGAGAGAGACCGGGAATATAAAAGCAAAATTGGCCCGAGAGACAATAGAACTAGAACCCAAAACTACAGAGCAAAGCTCCGGAAAAGAGAAACGAAAATGAACTAAGAGTTCAGTTAATTTGAGCGACTCGGGAAGGAAAAGGCCAGCTGTTCCCGATCGCGAAAACAACGAATCTCTTTTGAACCACAAATTTAGAAAGAAGAATCTCTAATGCAAGAACCTGGGCTTTGAACCACAAGAGTTGACAAAGCTGACAGGCAAGTCCTAAACACTATGATATAACTCGCAAAAGACGAGGACTAAACCTGGAGGAGTTTGCTATAGGGACCTCCAAATACCGGCTCCAGCACGACCAAATGGCAACACTAAAGCGCCGACGAAAGGCCAATGTGTGATTTAAATAGACGAGCGTAGATGGACAACACCTGTCGCAAGATGAGCAAAAATCACTCTCCCCAGGAGACGAAATGAGGACTCCGCCTCCAAATCATGACAACACGTCTGTCAATGCCTTTTATCTCTCTTCCTATTCTGCAACGTGCATGTCTGTAAGAAGTATGTCTCCTTTGATTGGTTCACGTCTTGCGTGTTTGCCACTCCCTGATTGTGTCTCATTTCATGGTTATTCTCTAAGGACCATGTGACGGGTATCTAAGTCCTCTGCTTTGCGTTACGAGTTGCAGGATTGTAATTTGCCTTTTGTGCTTTGAACCAGTCCCCTCGTCAACCCCTGCAGCGTCTGTCTGTCCGGCCGTCCGTCTGCCCGTCTGTCCATCGATGACGTTACCGCTCTAGCGCCTTCAGGTTTGCTTCTAGCTTTCTCATTTCTGGCTGGTATATCTATGGATCCTTCACAAACCTATCGAATTCCGGCCATTTTCGACTCTTACTTTGGCCACCAGGGGGCTTATTGTGAAAAATGAAAAATTGCCATAACTTCCTAATTATTTCAGCTAGGACCCTCAGATTTTCACTGAAGGTACATGGGATCACCCTTTATCACATAACAGACGTGTTTTTCATTTCACCTATTTTCCTCCGTTTTCTGCGTAAATGCTGCCGATCTTTAAATTCAACAACGTTACCTCTCTAGCGCCTTCACCTTTGCTTCTAGGTTTCTCATTTATGGATGGGTGGTGCATCTATAAATCCTTCACTTACCTATCGAATTCCACCCATTTTTGGCTCTTCCTTTGGCCACCAGGGGGCTTATTTTGTAAAATTAGAAATTGCCATAACTTCTTTATTTTTTTTTAGCTAGAATGCTCATATTTTTATTGAAGGTACATGGGATCACCCTTCATCACATATTAGATGCAATTTTCATTTCACCTATTCTTTACCGTTTTCTTGGTCAAATACCGTCAATGTTGCTGATCTTCAAATTCAACGACGTTACTGCTCTAGTGCCTTCAGCTTTGCTTCTAGGTTTATCATTTTTGTGTTGGTGGTACATCTACTGATCCTTCACATGCCTATCGAATTCCAGCCATTTTCGACTCTTACTTTGCCCACTGGGGGCTTACATACGCAGCCGAGGGGTCTTAAGTGCGATTAGCACGGTATTTTTCTAGGAGGAGCTCCTTGTCTTTGTTTAGTGTAAAATATACTTTAATAATGGCTATTCCCAGAAGCTTTCCTCTTCACTTAGTTAACTCAAACAAACTTTCAAGCCTATTCAGGGTCCAGGATTGGGACAATGTTCATCAGTCTGTTTTTTGAGGAACAAGCGTCCAAGCCTAATCAGGGTCCAGGATTTGGACTTAGTTCTTGTAAGTCCTTTAAATTCTGTTCCTATATCCAGTTAATTAGAATCAAGATCCCAATCCTTCAATGGTCATCAGGATTAGAACCAACTTTCCCTCAAGCTACTCCTTCCCCCTGTGGGATCGTTCAGTACCGGCAAAGTATGCTGGCTGCTATCCCGGAAGAAACTGGCCAATTGACAGCTCAGCTTCATCCACAAAATCTGTATTAAACTGTGCTATCCCTATCCAAGATTCCATCCCTACCTCTTCTTCTGGGGTTCCATCCTCAAATTATACAATAACCTGTCAATAAAACTACCCATTGGATTGTACTCTGCCTCCACACTTGATTCCTGGTCTGGAAAATAACACACATATGACATGTCTCTGAGGACGGAACCTCTGCCGCTTCTGTGTTGAGGAGAAATCCATAGTTATTGATTAGTAAAGGCAGTGGATTGGTGCTGAGTTGTTTTGTTTTAAAAATCCAATGATTGAGCTTTGGTTACAAATGCATTTTTTGAAGAAAGTGTTTTTTCCATAAAATGTCACCCATTATCAAGCATGACTGATATAATTGGCCACCCGCAGCTGTGAAGAATTCAGTTTGTCTGTTGGAACATTCATTGAAAACTTGAAAATAGCTAAACAGTATTTTCAAACAAGGCTTTCTACACTGATGGAGATAAGTTGAATTGCTTTCCTGGTTGTTGCTTTCTTTGTTTTTCAAAAACATTTAAAGCGTTGTTGGTGTCATATTTTACACTGAACTAGGCGTGCATGATATTCCAGTGTCTTATCTGAGTAATGCAGTGAATATTAAACCAAGCTCGCAAGGCTGTTTTTTTTTCCTCATCTTCAAGCTATTTTAATTTGTCAGGCGATAGCTGTTTACTGTGAAGATGGAGCGGGCTACTGTGCAGCTGCAAAGACAAATGCCAGCCAGCTGTGTTTACTGCTGTGACAGTCATGCTGTGCAGTTTACTCTATTTTTGGGCTGACTAAATTCAAACTGAATGTTTGCTCAGGCTTCTGAAAAGCAGATAAAGTGCCACCAAGGCTGGGTCCTCATTCCTGCCGATAAACATTTAGGGAGTGTAAAAGAGGGGCTAAGGGCTTCTCGAGAGCAATAATAAACTCAGGCTGTAGCTGTTATGTAAGGGGAACTGCTGGCCCAGATGTGCTTCCTGTCTGTAACAGTCCCACGCTGGGGCTGCAGCTCCTCAAGTTTGCTGGCTGGATCTCGATTTCCTGACATAAGCTGTGTGGTTCTGAAAGCAGGCCAGTGGGCTTACGGTCATCTGACTGGAACTGGCGGGGGCGTGAGTCCTGGGGGATGGCGAAGGTTGTTCGAGTTTTTTTTACCCTTCCCTCCTCCCCATAGAGGGGGCGTTCTGCCCCGCCACCGGTTTCACTTAAAGATAAAGCTCTGGCGGGTCCATCTGGATCAGGTTTTTGTGGCAATTGGCGGGCGGGTCTCTGGCCGGCCAGGATGCCAGCTGCAGCTCTTTGTTTTAGGCTGCATCATGAGGCTCTGCCCGGGGCTGTGGGCATATGGGTGTGTCTGAAAGGGGGTGGGGGGTGGCGGTGATGCTCCCATCATCCTGCCTGGGCTGAGGGCTTTTGTGGAGTAAACAGACATCAGGATTCGGCGATGAAATACAGCCTGTTATATAAGGAGAGTTATGCAATAAACATGGATGTGAGCTACAATTCCAGCTTTTTTCTTTTTTCCTGTGTCTAACAGAATAAAGTACTGAAAAGTACACTTGTCTTCAAACAAAGATGGCCGAAAATAGTCCCTGACTTCTTATGCAATCAGTGCTCAACTTGGTTTGGCTTAATTGGGTGTATTGAAGCACCTGATCAAATTGTCTCTGATCCTCCTTTTGGTGGGAGAGAGGAAAGTGTCGTCTCTAAAATCATACTAACCTCAGGAAGCTCATCGATGCAACTTTTCAGCTGCGATTGCTAAAGTATCAGCATGAGCCTTTAATTGGATACAGATGGACTGAAGCTGTTCCAGTAAGATATTACTCAAGAATTGATAGATAAAGAAAATCAGTAATAAAAGCTTGTCCATTCACTAACAGTGCTGTTACCTTTGGAAGAAATGTGACACGCTTTCACTATACTGACTACGAATGGTAGTATAGCAGGAGGAGCTCTTCACGCACATTCAGCTGTGAGGCTCCAGCGACGGATGGACTGAGGACAGCTCTAGAGCAGAAGGACAGGCATTTTGAGTCCGAAAAGGCTGCCGCGGCTCTTGCGTGTCCAGGTTTTCCCTGGAATAACGGAACCAAGGAGCTCATGGTAGCATTGGCCGGCACAGTTCGGGGTCTTAGAAACCCGGTTCTTATGGATACTGTTCCCCAGAGAGTTACCCGCTTTCCCTGTTATCCCGACCATTTATGTATTCTGGGGTTTTTTTAAAAATGGAAAATGCCCCATGTTGTTTATGGGATGCACTGGCGTAGCTCTGCAATATTTACTTGAGTCAATTTGGACTAAGTGGCATGATAATGTCTAGCTGCAGAGTTTATATAAACAGTGTTAGTGCTGTACCTTATGCCCATGTCTGGCAGCACCATGGAGCTGCAGATGCATCACCACAGCTCTGCCGACTAATTACTTTGCCATCTGCATCGGTCTCATTTTTATTTTGCTATGTATATGGTTTGATTTGTATAATATTACCCATTTATAAAATTATAATTGGATTCTGATTGACCATAATGGACTTACTGGTACTAAAACCAATTAACGTGCTCCCCTGCTAAAGCTGGATTCCCCCTGAGATGTTTTTTTTTGTTTCTCTACTACTGCTTGAATAATTTTGTCTCTACGTCATAAAATATTTTGGGGACTTGGCCAAGCATCAGCCCTACTTCCATTCTGTACTTTTTAAAGTATTTTTGTGACAATACTTCTGTAAAAAGCACTAAACAAACACAATATCATCAAATAGAACATAGGTTCTAAGTGATGCCTGATGAATCACTGTATTGAAATTTATTGCGTATAGTTGGAAAGTATATTGTATTTAGCAAAAGGCCTAGTAAATTATATTAGGTTTGTAGCATCTTCTCCATGCATATTCAGGCTAGTTGGAATTGTTGGTTGTACGTAAGCAAGTTGGACCATTTGCTCCACACTAAAGCAGGGTGCTTAGTGTGGATTACTGATATTCAGCCAATTAAGATGACATTATCTCAGGGGGCATTTAGCAGGCTCAGATTTGAACCAATTTCCAGAGGTATGTGACTGATGTTTGCCCCAGAGCCACAAAGATTATCCTAATGGACACAGCAGGTCCCAGCTGCAAAGCAATCTCAAGGCTCTTGTGAACGTCCAGTTAATTGTAACTGTAAGACCTGCCACACTGTTCTAAAAAGAGGTTTAGTGAGTGGTGTGGAGGATGTGGCCAGTGATACTGTACCAGAGATATCCAGGTGTTTCTGTCACATCCTGGACCTCTCCCTGTCAAACACTGTCCAGTGTCATTTCCTTTTGTTCCCATCCCAGGTGGAGGATATCCTTGTTCTAGAAAGTTTTACGCAGGTTTCGCTCAGTGCTTACAGTAATTTAACCTCCCAATTCATAAAGTGTGATCGCAGTTCAGCTACGTGAGAAATGCTGTATATGAAATGGAGCTTGGAATTATAGCCATTAACCAAGATCAATTTCAACTTGAACTTTCATTGGGGATTCTCAGATTTGAGAAAAAAGAAAAATTTAGCCTTTTAATCACTCTTTATCATTTATGAATTAACCATTTATTTGGATTCTTCCTTTAATAGTGTATTGAGTGTTTTGCAGGCTCAAACTATTTCAGTCAGATTTGTGATCATTTGAAAAACCAAAAAAAGAGAATCTACTGTTGCTAATTCACTAGGTATTGTCTTGTTAACAGTTCCTGTCATGTGCTCACATGGTAAACAGAGTTAAGCAGAAGATTCAGGTCTTCGAAATTACTGCTTGGTAGCAGGAGAGCATTTTTCCTTTCCAGCTTACCCCCCCGCCCCCCTCCACTCCCCCCCCTCCAACCTGCATCTGGCAGGAATTTATTTTGAATCTAAGGTAATTTAACTGTCAATACTGGTCCTTGTCTTGTTGTTCACTGAAGACCAGGTGACAGTTTCCCTGACTCTCCTCTTTGGAAAAGTGGTAAAATGTCTAACTCTGGATCAGACAGGGGTTGGGTTGGGCACCTAGACAGACTGGGCCATTGATGAATGTGGATTCTGCTTACAACAGAATAAACATGATTAAACAGCCAGTACAAACAACTGTGTTTCTTTCTGCTGCAACAGACCGATCCCTCTCTCAGCAGCGGTCAGTCACGGTGACTGTCCTGACCGCAGATTAAGTGCAAGCGCAGGAGCTTGCCGTGGTTGGGGGGGCGGCATGCCTTGTTCACGGTCGTCTGAGCAAAAGTTTCAAGGTCTTCTGGGTAGTGGTAGAAGTTCTGTGAAAATATCCAGTGCATGATGTTCAGGGCAATGCAATTCTGGCATCAGTTTCAATGAACAAATGAGCAATTGGAGCTTAACCACACAGCCATATAATCCCTTAAAAAATGTGTATGAAAAAACATTCTGTACATAAACACACAGTTGTACACTGTCACACGCGCGCATTCATTACTGGGACACTGTGTTTCTGTTTTGCACAGGGCCAGATGGAACACAATGTTTCACTCTGTTCTGTTTATCTTGTAAGATGGGAGGCTTTCCTTTTTGGGATCATGCTGTACAGTTTTCATGAAAACACGGCAAACTCTCACGCATTTCACTGGGTCAGCCCTCCCAGGATCCCGAACAGCGACGGCTACTGAGCTGAAATTGGAGGAGGCACCAAACATCCCTGAGAACAGATTATTGGTCTTGACTTGTTTTAAATCATTTTCCTGTAATAAAAATAGTGTTGAGTATTTTCTAAATTACACATGCCCAGTGTAGCTAGTTACATTATTAGTTAAGACTGGAATATAGCATCTCCACAGCTGCCACTGATCTCCAAGGATACAGATCTATAGCTGTGCACATCTATGATGCAGTCAGTATTTAGATGATGACGTTGAAGTACAGAAGCTCCTACGTGGTTAATGTGAGGTTGACTTACCATGTGAATCCAAAATGGAAGCGAACTGTTACTATTTATTAGTAAAGATAGAACAGCAAGGCGAAGGAAGCAAACAAGATTGGAGGGAATAATTGGAAACCCAGAAACCATGAAATCACTTGAAAACGTCGCACACAAAACTGGGGAACAACACAGTCTCAAAACACATGACCAGACTGGGGAGTGCAAAGCAGGGCATGGAGAAACACATAAACCAGAGTGTTAATCTAAACAGGGACTCTGAGAAATGGCAGGATAAGGACATGGCAGGACAGGAAAGATGCAAAACATGACATTTTATGAATCAAAACATGGCCTGGTAAAAGCAGAATCACAACATGTTCATATAAAACATTTACGCTATTTTTCCTGGGTCCAAGCATGAAGTGCTAGAACCCCATTGTATCTGTTCTGATTTTTTATCTTTTTTCTTCCCTAAAAGTGTTTGCACCACAAATTATGCAAGCTAAAGCTACCAAACTTGGTATATAGATTTCTATATTCATAAACGACTAAAATAATACTCCGATTGGCTAGATGGTGGTGCTATAGAGATCCACAGTGCATTTTGAGCTACCGTATAATCCTTGAACCTTTCGAGGTGGACTCAAAATTCCTTTTTCCCATAATGCCCTGGCTCTGGAAGAGCATAAAAGCCGCTTGGCCCAAAAATGATGAGTCCTATTTAGATTTTCCACCATTTTCTCCTGAGCAGTGCAACTGATTTTCGTGATAATTCTCTCATATTGCTTGGACCCCCGAATTACCGCTTGCGGTTATATTTATTTGATCAAATGTAATTATTGTTTATGTAACATCTCTAAAATTGGCCACGCATACAGTTTCCAGTGCTTCTGTAATTATGGCCATGTTTGCATTGAAAACATGCTGCCTGAGTTGAGCTGATTGTTTTCAGTTGGCTGAGATATCTAGGTTAGGTCGTGACACGGTCACTTCACCGTAGATGACATGTTCCTTCAGCTTGTGGCTCAGAGCTCAGGCTTGTTTTGGCAGAGAGTTGTGCCAGAGTTGGGTTCAAGTACTTTCAAGAATTGGATGAAAGTATTTTTTTAATACCCAAGTGCTTGCACTTGTATCAGAGTACTTCCTATTAATGCCTAAAGTATTTGTACTTGTATTCAAGTAGCCTACTTTTCAAAGTTCTTGACCAATCTGTCTAAGTGCTGACAGACATTGGTCAAGTACTTTGAAAAGTACATGGATACAAGTACATGTACTTATTATTAGGTATTATTAGGCATTAAGACTAATAATATTATTAGGCCTAATGCCTCATATTAGGCATTATTAGGCACTACTCAGATAAAAATACAAACACTATAGTATGTAAAAAAAATGCTTGCAGACAATTCTCAAAAGTACTTGAAAGTATTCAGACCCAACTCTGAGTTGTGCATGTGCCTTCTTTAGCTGCATGTGGAGAAAACTCAGCACAAAAAAAGCCCTCAAAATATACAGTAATGCAGTATGTATGTCATATGAATTGAACTCAGCACCATGTGGTAGCGATCACTGAGGTATGTTTTGATGGTGATTGACTTAAACGGTGGAGGTGGTTGAAGGGGCTAGGAATCCACTTGTGTGGTAGAGATATCAGTTTACTAAGCGGTAATACAAGGTCTGCTTAGAAAACAAACTTGCGTCGGGTGGTCATGCTTTAGCAAGTTGGGGCGTGGGGGTGGGGTGTGTATCCATGGAAAATCGGATGAGAACCTTTCAAACGCATTCCAAAGATCACTGAGAGGGTTTTTTTTCCTGTTTGACAGCCACAAAGAACAATGGTAAACAGACTAAGAAAACTGAGCATTAAGAGTGAGGGTCACATTGAGGATTCAGTGGAGTCCATTCATTGCACAGCCAGGCTATCTGCAAGGGCAGTATAATCCACACTCCTCTTGAATCAGGAGTACAGTCAAATACAAAATGTTCAACTTCTTTTTCATCTATGTAGGTAGATGTGCTTTACTGAGCAATGCAGCGAGAGGGACAACTTTAATTAGTTCTCTGTAGTTTTATTATCTGTATTTAAAAATGAATTTATGATGATACTCATCTTCCCTCAGTTTTATAAGTAGAAAATGCAACTCTACCAGTGTGATATAAAATAAATACAATGCCAAAAAGAGTGCCGTCATGGTCTGTAGGACCAGAGAGGATAAAGATTTAAACTTCCCACCTTTTTATCTGTCAGGGCAAGTGCTGTCTGTCTGTAGCAGTACTAAATATCTGGGCCACATTATCAATGATCAGTTAAGTGATGATGATGGCATGTATAGACAGCGGCGCATGCTGTATGTGCAGGCCAACATGTTGAGGAAGAAGTTTAATTTTTGCTCTGAAGAGGTCAAGGTCACCCTCTTCAGGGCCTATTGTACTCCACTTTATACTGCCCCGTTGTGGGTCAAGTATAAACAGGCCAGCCTACTGAAGTTAAAGGTTGCATACAATGACTGCATGCGGATGCTTCTCAGGAAGCCAAGATGGTCCAGTGCCAGTGAGATGTTTTGTGGGGTAGGGGTTAACACCATTAATGCTCAGTTAAGACACTTGACTTGCAAGTTTATATGTCGTCTTAATGATTCGGAGAATGTCATCATCAGGCTAATGTCTCAGCCTAGACTTAGTGCTGTCAAGTTCCACTCGGGCATCTGGTGTCATCGGTACTTGATCTTATTATAGTACTACTGAGCTTATGTGTCTAAATGTGTGTGTTTTTTGTGTGCGCTGTTTTTTATTGGACCATTGTGTCTGTAATAAAGATATGATGATGATGATGATGATGATGATGATGATGATGATGATGATGATGATGATGATATAATGTTCTTACATATTTAGGGGAGCTTATGAAAGGCCAGTAGCCAAATTGGCAGCTGTCTGTGTTGAATGATAGAAGTCTACTAGTGTGAATAAAGTCCAGCTTAGTTGACTCTAACATTGCACAGCAGTGACAAATGCTTTAATTTCTGCCAGATATGGTTTCTAAAAAATGCAGAGCCATAGGACTGAACTCCAAGGTTATAAAGCTGGGGAAAGACAAATATTTCTGACTGATGTATCCTCTTGCTCCTGTCTTGACAGAGAATACTGCTGCCTAGTATGAGAACCTAAATGATAGCTGAAATTTAAATTGCCTTTGCTTTGCGACAGTTCAGCTGGGCCACCCTATTCAACTGATATTTGATAAAGTAATGTTCATCAATTTTTGGATGCAATGGCAAATTTTAGATTCATATGTCCTTTTGCTCAGCGGATGTGCTAGGCCACTAGTCCAGGAAAGGGAGTCACCAGTTGACAGGAAACTTTTCCTCAGCCATAAATCTGAAGTTAACTCTGTATTATTCATAATTAATTAGGCAATATCAAAACTCTGCCATTGGAATGGTAGTATACCTTGTGGGCCCACTATTCTCTGAAGTTGTGAAAACAGAACCCGGTCCCAGGAACAGAGCCACTGATTGGCCTTTTACGCTGGCAGGGAACCAGTTTGGTTCCCATTCAAGCACCTAATTGTGAACCATACAGCGCATTGACACCAAAAATAAACTCCTTCAGAACCACAAAATTTAGTTTGGACTGGGAAACAAAGAGAGTCAGTTTTTCTTGCAGGCCGTGACAACATCAGCAGGCGATATCAAACACCAATAGTTTGCCACTGTCACAGATTATATCTGGCATGGAAGTTGCGGTGGCAATAAAAGGTGGCATGAATAGGAGAGACAATAAGAGAGTACACTCAAAAAAATGAAACCCTATGAAATGTTAAATTTACTTAATGTTATGTCAACTGGCTCCATGCAATAGCTTTGCGTAACCTTTTTTTGACTTCTAACATTTTTGGCCAGTTTAATTAATTGCATTGAGTGGAATGTACTCAGTTTTGTGGAACCAGTTGACATAACATTATTAAGTAAATTTAACATTTCATAGGGTTTCATTTTTTTGAGTGCAAGTGAGAAAAGGCATAATCAAGGTATTACCAACATAAACACATCATGTTGCGCAGTTGGACGCCTGAATTGCACTGGCAGAAACCCGAAGCACAGTTTTGTTCAAAAAATGTCATCCATTAAAAATAATAGAGACTACCAGTGTGCTTGCTGTCTTCGTTCTGCCCATTATCACTCATAGCTCAACTTTAACATGAAATATTTGGCAGTGGATATTCTGCTGCTAGACAGCAAAATTCTTGGAATAGCTGCTTGGCTGGTGCACATGCACAGTTGGTGTTACTGTGGATGATGGTCTGAGTGCCAGTACCGCTGGGTCGACAGTTGGGACAGCAAAACTGTGGATTTTCACGCAGGGAACCTGGGTTCAATCCCTGTTCCCCGCTAGTTTAATATTTTTACATGAAATCTCGCCTTTCCTGACACCTGAACCCGAACCGTAACCTTTAGGAGTCACAACCGCCTTCCCCATTCCCTGAATCCAATAATCATAGAATTTCACTGTTGAGCACATGCAAGCTGCAAAAAATGTTTCAATGACTGTTTGTTTATTTTCCCCAGAAATTTCCCAGAAAAGAGATAATTGTGACTCATTTCTAGATTTGCCAATGGAATGAGAGAATTTCCCGTCAAGCACATGGGTAATTTAACATGAACTAATGCATTCTACTTGAGTGGGAAAAATTCTCATCGTAATATTAAGACTTGTTACGAAAGACACTTATCGCAGTGCAAAACATTAACCAACTTCATTTGATAAGCAACTGGGAATGTAACCGGTCCGTCTTGATGGAAATTGATGGCAAAAAAAGCGAATGTAGTCCAATAGTGAAAACCCAGAGTGAAACTTCAAAAATCACTGAAAGTGTAAAATCACAGAAGGCAGTCTAAACAAACCTGGCCTGAATTTGTGTTGTTGACCGCAGTTTGCACCTGTCTTTAATGGAATGGCACCTCCGGTGGGCTTTCTTGAAATTGAAACTTACTGGCTTCAGTAAACTTCGAGGGGCCTTGTGCCAGGAAATAAGATCCTTCCACTGCTATGCCTGGAGGGAAGTTTCTGGAGGAAGCCAGAGTGTATTTTCAGTTTAGAGAAATCTCTAACTTCCAAGCATCATTAAAGGAGAATGCAGAAAGGCCCAAGCTTTGAATATTTTGGGATGACAACTCCCCTACTTTTTTTTTTCACTCCATCTCCACTGCAGGTGCACTTACATAATCTTTTCACCTGTGCTACCCTTCTCCCTTTTGCACAGACTGATCCTTTTTTATGCCACTCTGTCAAGCCACTGAAGGACACCACAATTACATTTTAACCGTAACTGTGAACAAGCTATGCACCCCTTGTACAATTTGCATGATGCACATTCTGGTCAAGTTATTTAATGGGAATCTGTTGCAGGTGAATCCCTATTGGATTTATGTATTTATAAATATTTATGTATTTCTCAAATACAGAATTTTTCATCTCGAAGTGACGGGATCAGTATGTTCAACCAGTTGCGCGAATTCTTCCCTGAAATAGGCGGGGGGGGGGCAGAATGCTAAGAAATGCTTCGTGTAAACTAAACAGGGCTACACCTTTTCTGATGTTATTTCTGAAAAAGCTTGTTTTGACAAATGAAGCTTTATCTAAGAATAAATAACTTGTTGAAAACTTTAATCGTTACTTTTCCACAGAATCCGCAGTCTGATATTTGCAGTGTCTATGCTACAATGTAACGTTATTCTACAACAACCGACAGCGCCCCTCCTCTCGTGTCCGAGTGACGGCAGACGCTGCGCCCAAGCCGGAAGCGTGAACAGGATACACTCGGTCGGTGCGCTGTCACGATGAATCCCAATATAACGCTGATAAACTCTACAAACTCGGTTTCTACTTCCTCGAGAAGTAAGTTTCAAAGACGGTATTTTGCCTTATTTAACGGACTGTGTTCCTGAATGCACGCTGCCTTTAAGAATGAGAAAACGTAGGGTAGCGTTGGAAATTCGCTGGTTAGCAGCATGCTATAGCTGGTTAGCTTCCCCAGAAGTGAGCCTGATCATTACGATGGTGTTGTGAGAGGAAACGTGCGTCTTGTTTTCCAAGTTGTTCCTGGTTGTAGTTCATGTTTATCACTGCCGTTTATAAGCGTATAATATATTCCTTCGCCTCATAGACTTTGTATTTTCCCCCACGAGTTTTATTAAAATTAATTTATATTTTCTCAGCATTATTATTGCTGAAACTGAAATAATTACGTTGCAGAATCTTCGTTTTCGTTGATTTTATCAGATGCTTTCCACAGTCATGCTCTGCATAGCCAAAAGTGTGTGACCACTTTATTGACCATTCTATGACATTCTTAGAAAAAGACGTTTTAATCGAATTTAGAATTAATGGGTCTGTATTTAAAATGCTTCAAAATTCTGACCGTAAAATCGCAGTAACCTCAAATGAAAGCTGAAGGTCTGTCCTGTCCTGTTTTCTGTGCACGTCAGTGAGGTTTCTGTGAAGTATCCTCGCAGTTTTGGCAACAAAGCGCAGCTCTGAGTCCATTAGGCGTTTTTAAAGTCCTTTTTCGGTATTAATTTGCACCACAGTTTAACTCTCTTGCCCGTTCACGCATCTGCATCTTTCTTCTCGAATAGGCATCCGACATTGATGCCGAATTGCGAAGTTCAACAGAACTCTGCCAAGTGTTATCGCTCAAAATACGCTGTGAAATTAGTTGCGGTGTATAGGTGAGATGCATCACGCAATGACATTGTTGTTTAAGCGTTCGTCTAAAATAAATAAAGGAGCAAATATTTGAAATGCGTCAGCCAACAGCATGGTTCTGAAGGGCCAGTGCAGGACTAATTGGGCAGATATCTCATTACATCACTCTCAAGGTGCTATACACTTTGTTACTTCTGTGTCGCTACCCTGGTTGTCCTCACTGTATGTACACTTTGTAGGAAAGAGAGAAGCAGAGCGATCTGTCAACTGGTCAGTGGAAGAGACCCAGGCTCTCCTATGTGCATGGAGTGATGAGAGGGTCCAGAAGTCTCTCTCTGAGAACCTGCGCAACAAGCACGTGTTCAAGCACCTGTCTGCCAGAATGAGCTCCTTGGGCTTCTCGCGCAGCCCACACCAGTGTCGACTGCGCGTGAAGACGCTGAAGGCCAACTACGTGCGGGCCAAACTCCTGAGAAGCGTGGACGGGGGCCAGCCTTGCACGTTTAGGTATTTTGCGGAGATGGACGCGGTTTTGGGTAAAGTGCGTTCTTCTGAGCCTAGATTCCATGTGGTCTCTGAAGTGAAGTCAGAGGATGACCGCGAGGCATCCACGGACGAGTTTGAGTTCAGCAATCCCGGATTTTCACTGTCAATCCCGAATGAGGGCCCAGCAGTTTTCTTGGGACCACAAATTGCTTCAGTTTCTACAGGTAAGATTTTTTTCTGTGGTGTTCATAATGAAAATGGCATGCATGTTTTTTTAAATCAGGGGTCACCAACCCTGTTCTTGTAGATCTGCTATCCTGTAAGTTTTCCATTCTGGCCTTGCAAAGTGCGTCTAGTTCAGTGAAATGTCTTGTTGAGCTTCTAATTGGTCTAGTCAGGTGAGTATAATTGTCGTCTCTGACGACGATAGACGGGAGATAACTATGGTTTAGTTTAGTTCCAGGGCTGCCGGCACAGAGATTTTATGTTCCGGGCTCTGGAAGCCACAATTATCACAGGAATGTTTTCAAATTTTACACAGGCAAAGATATATATATGACAATGCTGAAGACCGATTTTTGTCAATTTCGGACGTCCAATATGGCTGCCGGCAGCCATTTTTAAATTTTTTTTTTTTTAATTTGGAGATTGGGAAGAGCGGCGGCTCAGTCCCTGTGGCGACCGAGTTATCTAGTTAGAGTTGGAATTAAAACCTGTAAGATGGTACATTAGGCTAAGGTTTGGAGCCCACCGATTCAGTGTGGTTGGGGGTGAAAGGAGTATTTCAGCAAATTAATTTTTCCATGTAGTATCTAGTCTGCAGTTTAGGAATGATCCTCCTTTAGCCCTGCTTTGATCATTTCTGTTGTTAATGTAGCTTCTCATGTACGATTGGGTTTCAGCCTTGCCTGTGGAAGATGAGCTGAACTCCAGACCCCCCACACCATCACCTCCCCCAGCAGCTCCTCCTCCACGCCCACCACACCCATCCACCCCACCTCCGGTGGACCCCAGCCGGCCGCAGTCTCTGGACCCAGCCCTGCGGTACCTGGTGGACTGCTTCCAGCGGCTGCTGTGGGAGTGGAGGCGGCTGACGGAGCAGCTGGAGAGCCAGAGGCACGAGCAGGCGCGCTGGCAGCAGGAGCTGCTGGGGAGGTGGCTGGAGCAGCAGGACAGGAGTCAGCAGGAGGCGGCGGAGCGCGAGGCGCGGAGGGAGAGGGCGCGCATGGACCACGAGCTCCGCGTGCTACAGCTGCTCACCAGCCTGCAGCGGCCCTCGGCCTGTCAGTGCGCGCATCGCACAGGCCCCGCCCCCCAGCTCAGGCCTGCTCCACAGGACACTCCCACCTCCCAGCACAAGCCCGCCCACCGAGATCAGGGGGCGGAGTGAAGCCTCCTTTACCCTGCACGCACCTGGGGCCGCTATCACAACCAGAGGCAGACAATCCAGGTTCAGACTACAGAAGTCCTTCCCAGTGTTTTGTTCTGACCCCATGCATTTGTCAGGTAGTTCAACCCTTCAGCCATGAAAAGCAGCTGGCTGAGCTCATTGCTGGAATTAAAATATGGCCAGATGTTTGCTTTCTGGAATTTGCACCCCTAATCAAAGTTTGGAGTCATATAGATAGTCAGTTAACTGTTCCAAGCGCCTCTGAGCCTCCCAAATCTGGAACATGTACAAAGCTGATATCCAACTGATGCTGTATTCTTGCTTCTTGGGACTGGCTCCTGTACTGTCTTGAGGGTTTGTGATCTCAAACATCCATCGCATTTTTTAATCTTCCAGTTTTAGTATTTTGATTCTTCTAGTTTCTGCGGGTTTTTCATTTGACTAAAATGAGTTGCTTAAACACCAAAACGGTTTCTCTCTTTGGTTAAGCCTCTGTAGTTATTGACCTAAATTAATCACATTGTAAATTTCAGCAACAAGCATAAAAATAAAATGTTTTTGACTGTTTATAAATAACCTGTGTGGTGTTCTCTATTTGCCCTTACATTGAGGATCAGTTTTCTTCGCATGTTCAGAAACTCACTGTACTTTCATTGAGTGTTGACAGATTGCAAAGGCTTATTGCAATATATTTCAATCTCTGATCGAAGCGGACAAAGAAGGATCTCATAGGGCGTTGATGATAACGTGGATAAGAGTTCATTGTCCAGATTGAACAAATGAATATCAGGTATGTCCACTGTCACCTGCTGCACTGCAATACATCTCCGCCATATGAACCATACTAAATAGAAAATGGTGACATGTTCCTGAGATAGAGTTGGTGGATTTTGGCCGGGAGAGGGTACCAATGATGGACCTGTAGGTCAAGGACATCCCAAAGATAATTGCTGGGACAAGAATTCAGGGAATAAGCTAACCATTGAAGCACACTAATGTTTTCAGCCTCAAGGAACTCCGCATGGGTGATGTGAGGTCTGGTATTGTCGTTGTTTTGTGGTTGTTTTGACAGACGAATCGTAGGACAATGGGTCAAAGTATCTCCTCGCGATATCTCGCTGGGTTCGAGTTACTGTTAACGAAATGCAGTTGGGTGCGATGTCCATGCGATATTCCCACCCAAACCAGCACTCCTTCACCACCGTATGACATGTTCCCGTCTTCGATGCCAGAGGCTGCGTTCCCCCTACTCTCTGGCTGGAGTTACACTGCCGGTTAAATGTGACCCGAATCGGATCTTTTGTTCAAATGCGGCCAATATTCCATCTATCGCGTGGCTGTGTAAACAGAAAAAAAAAATCGATAGGATCCATCAGATCGGATCCAGGCCTCATTGAAATGTGGTTTTTGTTTGGATACGTATCTCTCGTCTGTCGGATATGTGCCAGTGTGCCCGTTGTGTAAATGCATGTCAACATGCAGATAAGATATTTTGTGAAAAATTGGTGTTCTTGGTGCGTCAGAAATGGCGACAGTTTCTGACATAACGTGGAATTTTTGTTTACTCATTCTAAAATTTCTGTTCATCTACTGTTCATCAAACTTTTGTACAACCTGCTCCCACCAATCCCTTGATCTCTCTCGCATTCGCACACTCCTCTGAACAGCGGAGGAAGTGATGATCGCGGCATCGGCATACGAGAGGATTACAGCTCTTTTTCTCCGTCTCTTCCTCCAGAATCCTCCGGACTGGACGGGGATTTTTCATGCATCGCATGATAAATATCAAGCCGAGCTCAATGTCATCCATTGTTTACAATGTGAAGTGTGTTGCCTATGCCTATACGCCAAATATAGGCCTGGACTAAGGCGGAGTCTGTCTACGCATTTGCGATGATGCAGGTAATAGGTGGAAAAGGCGTTAGCAGGAGAACCAGATGTAGATTACCCAGTGAAATGTTGAGAGCTCGCTTGATGTTTTGATCATTTCTGCTTGGCCTGCATGCTTTTGAAGCGCTGCGTGCAAATTTGCTTTTATTTTTGGTAGCCTTCTCCACTGTGTGTATGTGGATTGCCTAAGACAATGGCCAGGTAGTGAGTGGTGTAAACAAACGGAATTGAAACTAAACAGATATTCACGCTCAAAACAAGATGTAAACACACAGTTGAACAAATCGGAAATGGGCCTTAAAATCCGATCCATATCTGATCTGGGCAACAAGACCTGCGGTGTAAATCCAGCCTCTGAGGCTAGAAATGTGATTTGTCTGTTAAAATTATTGTCCTCCATTGTACCATCAGAGACGTCTGTTCACCCGTCGAACCTATATTTTTTTTTTCGATGGAGGTGAGATCCAGCCCACAAATGGGATGAGGCACGAGGAGATGGACTTCCCAGAGACCATTTCTCATGGTTTGGGCAGAAATGCGGTGGTAAAGGAGACTAACTGTCTCCTCTACAAGTGGCAGTTGCTGGTATCTGACAGTCATGGAGATGGAGAGTCCAGATATGGTGGTGTTTGGTGGGAGGTGCTCACATCTGATTGTTGCGATTGCTGTTGTCTAATTCTTGAAAACAGAGCCTTAGGTGACTTATTGTTGAAACATGGATATTCAGGGCCCTCGCGAGAGCCCGGAGAGACATTCCTGCATTGTGCATGCTAATGGCACGCTCCCTGAGGTTTGAGCCATACGTGCATTTTGGGGTAGTTTTTTATTGACCAGAGGACAGGATGTGCCCGAGCTGACCAGACCTGACTTGAATAACTATGCATCAGGCCCCACCTGTCTGACAGGTCCATTTTGACAAAGGGCAGGACACCGACTATGACGTGGAGAAGTTGACCGAAACGCACACAGACCAGTAGCAGCATGCAGATTCGGCAGTGTAATTAAACCCTACCAAGTCAACCACTGAAATAATTTTGTGGAATATTGGAAGGAAAGAACTGTTGCATTTCTATTTTTGTTGAGAGTAAATAGAAGATGGTGTTTTTTCAGGAAACAAGTCAACAATATTATCATCCTGCATATGAATGTAAAGCATACGTAGCATTATTTTATAAAATGTCATTAATTTTTGTACCAATAAAAATTGTTTGGCATCATTTGATACTTCAAATGTTTGAATTTTATGTGGTTATTTTGTTTTTGCAGTCTGTCACTGAAAAGATCTAAAAACTTAGAAAACATTTTGTCAAAATGCTTTCAGCTTCATTTTGTACCCATCATCTGAGAAAATGCCATATCAGTGAGATGTTAGGATATCTGGAGGAGAAAATCAAATTCCTTCGTAAATGTCCCGACTCAAAATACAAGATGCCAACTACTTCCATGATAATATCCACTTACTATCTGTAGCCACCTTTCTGTCTTTTCAAATACATTGTCAGTGTTTGTTTTTTACAGATTGTAATCCTGATAAAATGGCATGGCCTCCTTGAACTGGAAAGCTCAATCACAGTTCAGGTATATTCTAAGTCCAGAATTCATTAACCCTTAAATGCCCAACTATAGTAAAAGTTCAAAGAAAAATCTATGTATTCTGTTAATATGTCCTGGGGAGGGGCTAATAGCAACCCAATAGCAATTTTTAATTTTTGGTGACCTTTGACTTCATTTGAGTCTGTGACATACAGTGTCCTCCATAAGTATTGGCACCCCTGGTTATGATGTAACATAACATAACATGAATGGAAAGAACAGGCCTTTCAGCCCAACTAAGCCCGCCAGTTTCCTTATACTATTGTGAATATATCCCTTCAGATACTGAATGACTCAATGGTATCTAGCAGTGCAGTCATAGCGGCCACTGCTAATGAACAAGATGGGATCTTGCCAACCTATAGTGGGACTAGGCCATGTTTTTTTTTTTTAAGCTCCTCTTCGAAGGTGCATTTTAAACCCATTGTTGAATAGATGTCCTCCATAACACTTTGCAACTTTTTGGCCAAACTTCTTTTAGGAACACACACTTTTAATCCTCCATTCTGGCCCTCTTAGTACTGGAAACCAATTTATTTTCAGTAATTGCATATTACGAAGCGCAGGTTGGTGTTTACAGTGCTGAAAATGAATAAAATTCTCTCTCCTGCCTCGAGCTGGTCTTACGGCCTGAGAAATGAATACCTTTAAAGTCTCCTTTATTGTGGGCTAATGGTGTGAAAATGCGAGTTACCTGGCTCAGAATCGAGAGCAATCATGAGGAAATAGCTTTTCAGAAGCCCTGTGAAGGCGTCAAATACATTCTCTTTGACTTGCCAGCCGGTGGAAGGTAGTAGTTTATTGAGTACAAAGAGAAGGAAAGGTTGTGAAGAGGATGTATGTAGCTATTCATATAACATCACTTCAAATGCAGACTATTCTGAATGAAAAGTCTGACATCCCCCTCAGGGAAAATTCCAAAATAACGAGTGTTTTTTTTTCCAATTGGGTCAATAGGTCATAAATGGCAAACTTAAATGGTGGATTAGATGCATCCTTAATGAATGATCCCACTCTCGATGGGCCTGTTCCACTCATAAAACTATGTTGAGTTACATTTGAATGTCATCTAATTGCATTGCATAAATTGAACTTTTAATCAAAACTGAGTTGAAATATTGGTTTTTCCCTCTTATTAATCTAGGGTTTTCTTAACTCGTAGCATCCTTGTGACTTGGGGACATTGAAGTGGCTTTGTTAACAATTTATTTGAACATTTGTACATTCAGTTGTTATCGCCCTCTATTATCGTTCATATTGTTATTTCAGTTATTCCACTCATGTCTGCACTGTGATGGTCCTTTAATTCTCTTATAAGCAGAGATAAAATTTAAAATACATCTGAAATAATTTGTAAACTAGAAAGTGCACTGGCATGCATGAATGAAAGTTCAAAGCAGTTCACAAAATGGATATTAAAACCCCTAACCAATTAGTAAAAAGAATACTGTGCTGCTTATTTTATTATCACTGATCTGTGTTGTTTCACTGACTGTTTTAATAATTGGAATAGCACATTAGGAGCATTTTGAAAGTAAAGTTGTGCAACTGCATTCTAACTCGGTCAGACAGGATGTGTAGATAGGACTTGTTTAATACAGTCAATGGTCTAGACTCACCATGAAGCACTGGTGTGCATTAGGGAATAAACATGCTTCTCTGATGGTCTGGAAACTTCACCTCGGACCCTTGACCCCTCCCAGTCTTGCGACAGGAATGCAAACCTCTTTGTTAAGCAAATAAACAGTATTTAAGGAGTTAGTTTGCTGACTGAATGAGTCCTTACTCTCTAAATAAAAATTATTTTCTGGCAGTCTGCAAAATGCAGAATTCTTTTCAACATCATATACTAAAAACATTGCTGAATATTGTGTCCTTAAATAATCAGGGAGTAATCACCTTTTTCACAAATTGTGAAATTAGTCCTTTTTCGTTTGATGGTGCTGTTTATATATATATATATATATATAGTGTGTGTGTGTGTGTGTGTATGCGCATACTATGCCACCAGCCGTTGTTATCCTGTTGAAATTTAAGACATGAGAATTCCCTGAGCTTATTTTTCTTGCACTAGTGAAGTTTTGCTATGCTTTAAAGGTCCACCGCGCATTCATTAATTTACTTTTGAACTGTTTTAGCTGTTGCCCATGACCGTGGTTTTCATTCTGAATTGTCAGCATTCCAAACCTCTGATCGCTGTATTTAATAAAGAGGTTATTATGGTCAAGCCTCTCGTCATTCTCGCGGCCTTTCATCGCAGCACAAATAGCTCTGGTTCCACGGAATTAAAAAAAATGATGACTAAGAATGGTAATTAATACTAAGTCATGCGACAATGACAGCCGTAATGATAATGTTGCTGCAGAAGTGGTTATAGTACAATGTTTATTTCGTCGAGAGGAATTAGACCGTAGTATTTTGATGAATGAAAATACGACGCTTTTATCGGCTACAGATTGTTAAAGAAGAATACCGCCGCAGATTGTTGCTGACTTTATCAATATTTAATAAATAAATCAGTTCCACTGGTGACAGATATGGGTCATCATTGAAAGAAAGCTTTGCGCCTCGCAGTTGATAAGGAAAATTAATGCAAAACGTAGTATTTCTGTTTTTCCCCTGATTGGTTCTTCTGGGTTATTCTAGGAAAACGTCACGAAGGGGGCGGGGTTTTTTCCCGGCTTCTTGACTAAGCAGCCCTGTATTTGAATCCACTGGTAGTATCTGAGTTCAGTGTGTGGGTGTTCCGAGCATTGACATGTTTGGATGTTCTGACCATAACAGATGCAATCTTTGACAGACGAAACCGGAATATATTGCTTTGCTGTAATGTGACGTGAAGTTTTTCTATTTCAAGATACAGGATTGCTAGACTTCAGAAAATAACAAAAATAGGAAAGACTGAAATTATTTGGAAGAAATTAAAGAAAAAACTACCATCCTGTTTTCAGTTTGGAGGTGAGTGATACCCTTAGCTATGCATTTTTAAAGATACGCTATGTCTTTATTGCACAATGTGTCTTTTTTACACTTTCTCTGAGCAGCACCCTGTGAGACTGCTTGCTGATAATTCTGCTGATTGTTGAGTACATGCTAGTCAGCGATTGGCGTACGTTGGCATAAACCTCTGAGATAAATTGAAATGCTTGATTGGCTTTCACTTTCATTCACAGTCAGAGGAAATATCGTTGATTTTCTTCATTTTCCGGTGGCAGGTATTTTTTTTTATTTTTTTTTACGTGTATTGTCTCTTGTCACGGGCATTTACTCGGTAACGGCGCGTAACTGGCGCAGGACGCGATGTGTGCGTTTAGAAAAGCGTGAGTGCATGATCATACCGTTAATAGACATGAAGAAACAAGTGTGAGCAGCATTTCGAATTAATATGCGGTGGGCACAGATGGTGGTTTTAAAATCAGTGAATTTGCTGTGATCCTGAGAAGATTCCATGAGGTGACTTGCTTTGGCAATTTTGCAGCGTAATAAAGAGATGTTGGTGGCTTCATCCAAAGTAGCCTATCGCACAGATATTGAAAAATAGTGACATGTTTGATAACATCTTTTTAAATGATCTCAAATGGCTTGATAAAAATATTTTTAAAAAATAAGTGGGTTGGGCGTAAACTGTAAGTCGCCTGAGGGGCAATTATTTGGTGGTGTCTCCGTGTGATGTGTCGCATGTATGAACCTTTGCATGGAGGTTAAAGCCTAATGCGTCTAAAGATGAAAAGGTTACCCTGGAGTCTCCATGGCCTATTTTGTGCAGTAAATCTAATAGCAAAATCTTTCATTTACAGCACATGTTTCGCGTGAGCCAATGTGGGCATTATCGGCATTAATCCTGCTTTGGGCTATTTTCAGTTGCATGGTTCTTGGACTCGTGAAGTGGATTCTGTCGGTCACTGAAGATTTCAGGATCACCAACAATAATCTCTCAACCCTTTAGGCTCTGTGCCCGGGGCTGGTGCACAACGCAGCTCTATGCTTTGGTTCCAGTGATGTGGCGACCTGAGTACTCTGGTGTACCTTCAGTCCAGCATGCTGACGTTACTGTGATCTGGAGGGACTTTGACCAGGGTGCGAAAATGACTGTTGTTTCTTCCTTTCCACCGAGATTCTTGATGTAGTTTGACCCGTGGACAGCACTGATGCACTTAATGCACTTCGAGCTCTGTTTCTGGGTTGCTTCCCTCTCGTCATGGGACAAGTGCAGTATGTTTGTATGTCAGGACACGGTAGGTTTTTGCCATTGACTTGCTCTACAGTTTTATGCACTTTATCACTTCCAGTCAGTCTGAGAGAGGCTAGGACAGCTCCTGCTGTTTCATTGCTACCTGGTACAAGAGAACCCACTGGGTCCAGGTCACTTGTAAGGTAGTGCTCAACTGACCCAAAATGTTACTGGAATGTTTTATCAATGTTAGAATATTGCTAACACGTGACAGCAACATTGTTAGTATATTTTGTCTTCACTGCCAGATATCAGGGGCAAATTATAGCCGCCCTTTGCTTAGCATTGTGAAGATATTTCAGTTGTCTTGTTACTGAGTCTCCACACCATAAAAATGTACTGGGAGCTTTGGGTGGTTGCTGCTAACTGGGGTCTTGTGTGGGAGCAATTTCCCTTTCCTGGTCTTTAATTATATGGCTCTCTTCCCGGACAGTCTGATGGACGGTCGTTAACACCTTGCTGGTGGGATGGGATGCAAGTTTAGGATCTGTGGCTCTAAAAGGAGAAACCCTCCTACTCAACCTTTTCTGAATGAGGCAGTCATTGAAAGGCGGACGAGAGCTAATTTGTGTGTAAGTGCAGACTGGCCCTCCCCGGCTGTGCCACCCTGTTCTGCTGGCAGGGATTTGCCTTGACTCAATTCACTCTGAAATTCTTGAGAATGCTGCTAAAAAGAGCGCATTCAATTGAATATTTGTGGCGTTTAATGTAGTAAACATTATTCATTTTTTTTATTTCTGACTTTGCTGAGGAATCCATGGTGTTAATGTTGCGTTAGATAATCTGATGCCAAAACAGTGACGGTGCAGTTTCATAAGAGCTAAGCTTTTTAAGGCCATTACTAATAATCCAAATTTAGCTGCCAGTGTGGGAGTGAGTTCCCTATGGAACAAACTGCTGCTAGACACTTTGACTCAGCCTTCTTCTCGGCAGTGGGCTGAGATTACGATCATCGTGCGATGATGCCGTGAGCAAACGCTCTGCCAGTTTAGCAGCTGGGAGCTTTGTCAGGCAATGGAGCGGAGAGTTTTCTAAAATGGTCTACTGGGATTGTTGTGGTTTCTTGTCTAAATTCCCGTTCCCGCTGTGTGGAGGCAGATGGCTCCGCATGGTTCACTGACTTCATTAGACCATTGGAAAAAGCGGTATCCTATTTTTAGGAGCTGTGTTTTATTTTTCTGTAGTTGTTTGTGTCCCTTCCCATGTGGTGTTCGGCTTAAGTAAACAGTGTCTCTGGAACATTCGCCTTTGTCTGTGCACATGTCTAACTGTTGGCCTTTATGTGTCCAACATCTGGAGCGTAAACAGAAGTAGTATCAGATGTCTTATTTGTAATCTGCACACGCTTTGTTTTAGTCTTCCACAGGATTATGTGGGGATGCAGCTGGCCTCCTCAGCCAATCAGGAGGCGTGGGGGGTTATTTGTATTCTGTCCTGAGCAACCGGGCTTTGCCTCGATGGTGGCCCCTCAGACGCCTCTGTTTGCTCCGGCTGATGTAACCTGTTACACAGATGCACTCTGGTGCTTAGCCACACACACGTGCCAAGTTGCACACACACGTGCCAAGCCCTCTACATCGCAGGATGTGTTAGAATAGAAATGCTCCTGATAACAGTGTAAAGCTTTTTTTCTTTCTTTGAAAGAAAACCCCAAAGTTTTGTTCTAAACGCAGTTTTGAAAAAGGTATGATCTTTAAAAAGATACACAACAGAATCTTCAGTTTTTGAATTGAAGACCTGTGTGCAAGAAGTACTTAAGTCACATTTTGCTAAAAAAAATGAGCTGATACCAGTATTATAAGCCTCAATGGCCAGAGCAGCATCGGATACCTCAGATTCCTGTGAAGAAACACTGAAGTCTTGTGAACTGGTGCGTTTCCATTGGCCATTGTCATGATCTGCAACATGTTTTGAAAACTTTGACCCCCAGAATCTCAAAAGTATGATGTTGTGATTTACGTACCTCTTGCACACAAGTGTTCAATTTTAGGACCTTGTTTATTTTCTTGTGTTATTTGTCCTGTATCTAAGAATGATCTGATCATGTGGCGATCAAAGTTTATGTATGGCATGATTCATTACTGGATTTTAATTGGAATCCCTGCTTGTCGGGTACAAACGATTTTGGGAAGCTACAGTCTTGACATTGATATTCCTCCTCTCCAGTGATCTCACGGTCGGGGGGTCGGGGGGGCGGCTGTTGATTTCAGAGCAGATGCGCATGGTGCTGATCTGACTTCTAAGACTCTTTTTGATGCAAATATCCGTGGCCAAGCGTATGTTCTGTCTTGTGGAAAATGGGGACCTTGGCAACCCCCAAACTCCCTTTCTGACCCCTGCCCATGTGTGCGCACCCAAAGGGCTCCTTGAATAGTTGGTAGAGGAGGGGGGGTTTGGAGGCTGAGAGTCGCTGAGATGGCTATTGTCTGGGGTCCCCGCGCCCCGTGCCGAGCTGCTGAATGCCTTCATTGTGCCGTTTGGTAGCCCGCTGGAGGGCTGCCTCGTCACGGACACCGTTTGGAAGAATCGGCCTAATCGTGTAATTGCCGGCAGCCTTCAGGAGTCAGTGTAAAAGGAGGTGTCATGGCTCACTGGAGTGAGCTCAAAGTCAGGTGTCTCATGAGCACGTTAGCCTGTTTTAGCCTAAGCATGGTGCTGATTCTGTTTTTGTGAAAGGTTGAGAAATGAAATGGGAGAGGGTTTTGGGAACGAAGTACAGTGTGATGTAAAAAAAAAAATAATGGACAAGAAGAAATCTCTGGTCCCTTTTTTCCCCTGCCACATGCGTATTAGTGCTATAGACACATATCTGGCTCTGCTGACATATTTCAGTGAAGATGGCAATGTACTTATTTTTCATATATGCAGTCCCTCGGTTTTCAATGATAAACATGTATGTTATTAATTTCCAAGGTCCTCATCTAAAGCTAAACTAACTTCTTTTGTTTCTTGAATGGTGAAAAAATGCCTTTTCTTGGAAATTGTGGACAGGAAATTCCCCCGCTGTTTGTGATTTGTCCTAAAATCTCCAGAAAACTGTGTTTTGTCCAATTTCCTTATGAACTGGTCTTTTTTTTTTTCCAGGACAACATGCCTCAAACGCCGCCATTTTCCGGTGTGTTCAGCTCAAGCAGCTACAACAAGAACCTCTTCCAGCCAGCGGAGGAGAGCTACTCCGGTCTCTACTACCATGAGAACAACCTCGTGTCGGGGTCTCTCGAGGCTCTTGTTCAGCACTTAGTCCCTAACATGGACTATTACCCTGATGTGAGTGTCTTGTGAGCAACTAATTCTTGACACCCAGCTGTGTTGTTGGAGTGGCTCCATGTAAGTTGTCCGCAGTGAAAGCTGAACACAATGTTTTGACGAGACTTTCGGCTCTTTTGTCACAGAGGACGTACATCTTCACGTTCCTGCTCAGCTCGAGGGTGTTCATTCACCCCCACGAGCTGATGTCCAAGGTCTGTTACCTGTGTGTGGACCATCTGAGACTCAGTGACCCCCAGGCTGATAAGGTACTGATCCCCCAAAACCTGTCACCTTGCTCTCATACCTAAGGAATAATAAACTCAGAACTAGCTGTCTATGTGGTGGGTAAACTACCTTTTCTTTTCACAACAGCCATTCCCGTTTTACTTTGGTTGAGTTCACATTCCCAGCGTTTTCTGTTGGAATAAAATCGAATGATGTTGGTTCATTTCAAATCGGCTGCTCAGATGTTGTCCACTGTTGTTGATTATGGTGGGCGGCTGTTTCAACACCTGAAATCCATTTTTTCCCCCAACTGCAGATCCGCATTCAAGAGATTGCGCCGAAAATTCTGCAGCTGCTGTCTGAGTGGACGGAGACGTTCCCGTACGACTTTAGAGACGAGCGCATGATGCAGTGCCTGAGAGAGCTGACCCAGCGATTAGCCAGCGGCGAAGAGGTCAGTGTGTCAGTGGGGAGAGGCTCCTGTCGAGCCCCTGCTCTCTCAGTCACTTTCATTCTTTCACTTGACCCGGCTCAGTCCTGCCCTTCATCTCAGTCTCCAACTCTGTCAGTTTCTCGAAGTTATCGTGTCATGTCTGCCTCCCGGCCAGAGAAACTTTATTTACTGCTCCTGTAGGCAAGTTTTCCCTCCACTGAAGTGTGCAGAGATCGGATTAACCTACTTTCCCGCCTGATCGGTTTCCCCTGTCTGTCCCCCGATGCTGTCACTTCACAGAATTCGCACACTCTTTTCCTTTCACGTTACTATTCCCCGCAGTACGCTGCACCAGAGAGCGGTGAAAAAACATCCACGTTTTGAGGTTTTCTCCTGTTTTTATTCATCAGCTCCCAGCAGGGCACCATCTTAGAGCCTCTGATATTCATTTTCTTTCGGAGGGGTGAGAAATACCCGTGCCTGATTTAACCAATCAAGTGCCCTGAGACTAATGGCCCAATATCATGCATACAAATTCACACATTACGAGATGGAGAGACAAAATGGGGCGCAGGTATTTGTCGATGCAAAGGATAGTTGAGGTTGAGTACAATGGAAGAATATACACATTCACCAGTCAGATTCTTGCTGGCTGCTCTAGCTCCCTCCTGGGAAATCTTGGGTAGCTGGGTTCATGTTGATTGCAACTTTAAATAAAGAGCCTTCACGCTGCACAGGGATTCGTTGTAATGGCATAGCTGTGCTGGTTTTTGCAGCATACATGGCTTGAAGTTGCATTGCAGCATCTCATTATTTTGTGACTGAGAGTGCTGACCCCTCACTTCCTGGTTTTCCTGGATTCTGCATCACATGAAGACCATGTTAGATATAGATCCTTTAAATAAGCACAATCAGCACCTGCCCTTCTCAAAGAAGACCCTTTCCATTAAAGCCTCTGTGTGGTGGCCTGCCTCTGATGTTGTTTACAAAGTTTGCACCTCCATATTTTTGTCTTCACCTGCCCCAGGTTATGTTGTTTTTCTCTCCTTCACTTCCCATCATGCCCCCCCATGACCTGCGGAGCGGAGTCTGGCCGCACTGCATCATGAGTTCCTCTCAGTGTACAAAGCTGCTGCCGGCTGTGTGATAGTGGCCGAAAGTGACATCACTAGAGAGACTTACTGCACAAGTCATGTGAAATATGCCATTTTTCTCATCAGACTGGGGGATTTGACTAGTTCTGGGAATAGATTTAACCGCTGACAATCTGAATGCTCCAAAAATTTGGAGACGGAAATTTTTCTCCTCCCTCTGTGCGGACTGGTTCATTATTGACCTCTCAGAGCTGGGCACAACTTCCATCCTGTCCTGGGGCCTCATTCATGAACCGTGTATATGACCTGGAAAAAATTCATACGCCACTTTCACCTGCGGATTTGGAATTTATGAAAATAAATTTGATTCAGAAAATATATCGGCTCTTGCAGGTTTGCAAGATATCACACTGATTTTGTTTGATGCATTGAAGACTGGATTCAGTTTCATGTGCCCATGTTTAAGGAAATTGGACTTTTTTAATGATACTACACTTATTTCACATGTCTGTTACATTTTAGTATGGAAGCTATGCAAATTTTTATACATGAGACCCCTGGGCAGTTATTTGACGACTGAGGCTGGACTGGGCCCAGATAGTGCAATCGTGTTGAGAACCCGGCTGTTCTGTGTTTGGTTTGCCGGTCATAGCCGTGGAGGCAGGGGCGAAACAGAGATTTTTTTAAATTCCCAGGCCTCATGACAGCATGATGCTTAGAAGTGTAACCCATTCATCTTCAAAATAAACCCCCGCATTTGCGGTGCAGACAGAAGCGTCAGCAGATGGTGAAGTTCAGAGACACGATCAGCGATTCACTTTGATCTCGATCCCAGCCACATATAAGCAAACGACTCTTTCATCACAATGTTGGGATAGTTGGGAATTAGAGGCCAAATTCATCAGTTGAGTTTTGATCACACGATCCTGCCTTAGTGAACGCTACGCAAAACTACGTTTACTATTTCGGCTCCCCGTTGTGTATCCAAATTGATTTTCTTTGGGAAATGAGGTGGTCCAAATGGAAAGGTCGCCATGTAGTTACACAAACGCATGCGACATTGTAGAGCTGTTTAGTGCAGGAAAACACACTAGGTTGTGGCTTTTTCACTGTTCAGGAACCTGATAAAAAAGCTGACATCATCTCGCTGCACAGCGCTTTTTCAGTTAATTGTATGTACAGATTATTTTAACCCCACAGAATGGCTGAACTGTTTGACAGGGAAGCTTACGAGAGCTCCAGTGCATCTCTTACCTTCGCTGTGCGGACACAAAACTGGGTCATTTTAGTGTCTCTCGGACAGCCAGTTCTGTAGTTAAGCATTCAGGGCCCATCTCTGGCAGTGTGGCAGAGTTGATTCATAATTTGTTGAGCTGCTCTGGTGCCCTGTCATTCTCTGAGACGCAGAAAAGCCTTCGGAGTGCAGGCGCACCTGGCTGATGGCACCTCATCATTGCTGATTTACAGATGAATTACAGGACGGGCCACTGTCTCCTGCCTCGTCTGTGACCTCACTGCACCCGCTGATTTATGGGGTTCATTGCGACCGACTCAATGCTTGAGGCCTTGTGCTGACTGCTTTGCAAAATTGCAGAGAAAAATAAGACCTGGACTGTGAGCTCTGGTCCAGCTCATCCTCCTTACCCAGTAGAAATGGCTTTCTGTAAGATGGGCGCTCTTCAGATCCCAGACCATGAGACTCTAGCGTGGAGATGTGAAAATTGCGGAGAATTCACTGAAACCCTGGAGAAATGCCTGCTGCCTTGAAAGGGCCCCTGCGCTTCGTTTTGTCCGCCTGATGAGGGGAATTGGGGCATGGTTATGTAACCTTCCTCCCTTGCAAAGTGTGTCAAAGCCTGGTTATCTAACATCATGCTGCTCTGTATTGAGTTAGAGAGGCTGCTGGAACCTTTGTGGCATCCCAGGGCCCTGGCCTGGTCTGGTCTGGTCTAGTCTGGTCTAGTCATGCATTTTGCAAGCCCTGGTAATATATTTAGTCCTCCATGTGCCAATTAGATTACAGCATGCCACTGCTTCCATTTGTTGGCATTCTAAAACTCTCCCCTGATTGGGCTTTGGGGCTCAGCCTTCTCGCAGATGGGTACTCACGCTTTTGTACAGTCATTGCCATCTGTAATTACTTCCCTTTATTAGAACTGTTTACTCAAGTTGGTCTCTGTGAACAGATATTATTGAAGTGTTCTGTGGTCAAAGATGTTTTACATGCTTTGCTGAAGAAAAGACTTTAATCTTGGTAAAAATTTCACAATAATGATAACAACAATAATATAGTGCAAATAATTTCACACGGTAATATTGCTGTAAATGAATGAGCGCTGTAAATGTCTGAGATCAGTGCTAAAATTGTTTAATTAGTTTTTTACTAAGAGCAAGTTGAGTGTAGGAGCTGATTGGAGAAATGGCTCCAAGAATTTGTGTATGGAGCTGTGCTCTGGTACCCGTGAGAAAGTAGTTAAGTCATGGCTGCAACGGTGTTGCTAGTCATTAACACTGGCCTACTCTTGTCACTGCAGATCTACCGGAAAGCTGTCCAGCAAATGACCCAGGCCTTGATCCGTAAGCTGACAGCATTAAGCCAGTACGAAGAGGCTCTGGCCAAAATCAACGCCACTGCGACCGACAGGCTCACAGTCTTGAAAACTAAACCACAGTCCATCCAGAGGGACCTCCTGAGTATCTGCAATGACCCCTTTACCGTCGCTCAGCAGCTCACCCATATTGAACTGGTATGTACCATTCGGCATTATGGGAATTGATGTCCTGTTCTTGTTATGGAGCTCTGTTTTTTGTTTAAACTTAGCAGCACATTATGAATTGCTGGTTATTCAATTACCTGTGAAGGTAAAGAGGAAATTTAGTGCAGTGATCTTCACTCTTGATTCTAGTGACTTCATGTTTGTTTCAAACATCATATCAGCAATCTGCTTAGATCAAAGAAACCAGGTGGCTGAATTAACTGCCAGTCCACAGGTTAAATTTGTCTATGAATTGCCGAGTACCTTGTATAATGAGCTTAAAACCTTTAAAGACCTTGGCGTGAGATGTTTACTACCTGCAGAGCTATGCAAACTGGGGTAATCAATTAATTTATGTTTTATATTTTTTAGGAAAGACTGAGCTTCATTGGGCCTGAGGAGTTTGTCCAAGCCTTTGCCCAGAAAGGCCCTCTGGACAATGATAAGGTAAAGTGGGTCAGAGCAGAGGGTTTCTGTCTACATCAGAAGTTAGCTGATGCAGCTAATCTGTCTCATGCTGTGGCTCAGAATGATTCTTGGGTGCTGCCAGCTGACCATGAGTTCAGTTCCTCTGTTAATTAAAACCTGCGTCAGGAAGAAAAAAAAAAATTGGCCACAGCTTTCAATATCCTCTTTAAGATGTAATCTTCATTGGCATCGAAAGGAGAATGACTATCAGAAGTTTCACATTAGTGAAATGTGTAATGCACTATGGCATAACTGTTTGAATTCATTTGGCAGTGAAAAATCCTGTTTTCATTGCACATAATCACACTGTGCTTGGAAGTCAAATACGTCATACACTTTTATTAATATGCACCACGTCTTTTGTGGGGGAGTCTAGACATATGCTAAACACCAACTAGCTCTGCTGAACATCTCAGCCCCCCCATCACATGCAGTTTTAGCAGCTTTCTGAATAGAATTCTCGCTAGTGATAGCCTAGCAACCATTCAGTTCTATAAAGCCTCTGCTGGTCTGTTTGGACCGCGTGGCCCTAGCTTTTGGCTGCTAGGCAACAGGCGCTTCAGAGTTTTGGCGCGATTTTCTTTGTGCTTCCTCCTCAGAGCCCTAAGAACTTTTTTTTTCTTGAAACCACACACTTAAGAGGTCTAGGTGAGGCATGATAGGCCAAAAATGCTGTCAGTCAGCGGCGGTGCCCTCAGGAATTGGTTGCTGGGGAGCAGCTGGGAGGTGAAAAAAACTTTACATGGGGCTAAAATGGGGTCCATAGCGATTAGCGGGAGGAAAATGGACTGTAGGCCATGCTCTTTTTTCTTTTTTCTTTTTTTTTAAATTGAGCATTTTTATTTTCTTGGGTATCACGACCAAAATGTAATTTTCCTGTGGAACACTGCTTCAGGAAATTTTACCGTGTTTATCAAGTCCATTTTACTCTGGCAAGAATTGTTATTGAGTGAAAAATACAGTTCAGTGCTGTGTGCTCTGAGTGGCATTTTCCCAGTGTTAACGGCGCCCATTCTGTCCCACAGAGCTGTTTCAGTGACCACAAGAAGGCCAGTAACCTGGAGGCGTATGTGGCTTGGTTCAACAGGCTCAGCTTCCTGGTTGCCTCTGAGATTTGCATGGTGGGTACAGTACTCCTCTCACAAGCCCACTGTGGCCCCCTATTGGCCCCTATCAACCACTATCAGCCCTCTGTTGGCGTGCTAACCACATTTTATATTTTATATTCCCCTGATTGCCTGCAGCCGGTTAAGAAGAAGCAGAGAGCGCGGGTTATCGAGTTCTTCATCGACGTGGCTCGAGAGTGCTTTAACATCGGCAACTTCAACTCCCTCATGGCCATTATCTGTAAGTTTTTATTTTTTTGATCAGTTTTTCTTTACAATCTACTATGTTTGTTTTTAATATTTTCTGTTACCCGCAAGAAAAAAATGTTTGTTTGTCAAAAATTCGATCAGCTAATCCAGTTTGTTGTTCAGCAGCGCTTTTGTCACAAAGTGCACTTCTAATCCTCTATGCACTGTCACATATGATTATGCAGCCATTATATAGCGGTAATTATAGGTGCTACAAGTGTGCTTGAGCTAGGTTATTTAATTAGTGAGCTTCCCACGGAGAGAGAGATGTAGTGGAAACCAGCTGTATGATAAAATGTGCCCACTTCCTTTGCTTTGTATAGTTTAAAGACAAATGGTTGTGCTGCCGGTACAGATCAATAAATCACTGGGCTGTGTGTGTACGGGCGGGGCGGTGGGCAGCAGGGACGAGTCTCCGGATGCTGGGGAGGTTCTTCGGCTGAATATGTTTGTGAGGGGGGGGGGGGGGGGGGCACATGGCCGGTGCTGTGTCCCGCCACAGGCAGATGGTCAGTGCTGACTGACCGCCAGGAGGGAGGCACGGGCAGGCACCATTATTTTATTTATTTACTTATTTTGTGGGGGGGTTCAGGGCTGTGGCAGCTGCCCCAGCTCTCATTCAGTCCCTTGAGGCTGAGCCCTTGGCCAGGCTTAAACAGCCCCTCTCTGGGGACGTAGAGGGGGAGAAATCAGACCAGTGTGAACACAGAGACGTGTCATGGGAAAGGTTGGCTCGCTCTGAGCTGAGCGATTTTTGCATTGTACCAACTGCCATGCTGTTACGTGCCTTCAGCCCTTATTACAAAGACACAAAACACCTGTCAGAATAAAAAAGCTCCTTTGTTGAAGAATCACTGCCCTTCCTGCCCTGATGGCGGGCTAAACGGTGACTGCCACAAAATGCCACCATAGCCTTGCATCGCCCATCTACTGTTAGGACAAGCAACAAAGTGTAATGATTGATCAGCAGCACTGTATGAATGATTAAAATTGCCTTTTTGGTAGGTGTACACCGTAGTTGTTCACATGCGGTAGTTGATGTTTAATTAGGCCTAATCTCTGAGTAGGGAGCATGTGTGGATGTACGTGATCAGAGTCCATCAGGGAGAGGGAAGTGGCCCTGCACAGTATCAAGACCGACCATCATTCTCACATGCTCCATCAGCATATGTTAAACATGGGGTCGGACGCCAGCTCTATTGTCCATCCAGATGCTTCTGGCCTGACCAGTGGGGGTGGGAGGGGAGAGGGAAGAATGACAAGCCTCCACCGGGGGTCATTTTCTTCTGAATGGCTTTGGCGACCTTCACGTCCCTCTTCGCTCTAAACCCCCCCCTCAACTCCCACCGTCCTTCTCCTATACCCCTCTGCAGCTGGGATGAACATGAGTCCGGTGTCCCGACTGAGGAAGACGTGGGCGAAAGTCAAAACAGCCAAATTTGACATCCTGGAGGTAAGTAACCATATGTTTTCAGTTTGTGTGTTTCCTTAACTGGCAAACGGCATTGGGTGATGACTAAGTGTATTGGCGGGTAACGCTATGGGCGAGCACCTATGACAGAGGTTTCCACGGAAGGCTTTATTCAAATTGGACCACTGGCTGGAGCTGGATGCATTTGCGGATGCCTGCAAATCAAATTACATACTTTTAGTGAGTCAGAATCACCTCACTGATGAAGCTTAGTAAAACACCAGGACCCAATAGGAACTAAGGAGTGTGCATTCTGTAAAAGTTGACTCAGTGCTGAACATTGTACCGAGTGGTTACTTGAACCTAATTGCATTTGCTTGTTGTGGAACTTGCGTGACTACTGAGTATGTTTATGATCAGGGAATACACAATGACAGGGTCTTAACATTGTTGAAGTTCCCAATATGATATTACAAGTCGATTCACCCTCTGATATTTGTGTTTTACTGTTACACTTCCGCAGCACCAAATGGATCCTTCCAGCAACTTTTACAACTATAGGACAGCACTGCGAGGGGCGACCCAGAGGTCCATAACAGCCCACAGCAGCAGAGAGAAGGTACAAACTCCCAATATTTCTTTACCTCTGCCCCAAACCTCACTTACCCCAAACCTTTGAAGGCAACAGTCTGTGCAAATTCTGGAGCACAGTGAGAGTTACTCGAGGTCGTGTTGTTGTGTTCTGAAGATAAAAACTGTATGTAACTTATTCAGTACACATCCTCAAAACATTAGGAGTGCAAGTCATGCGTTCGCAGTGTTGTTGAGTCTGGTTCCCACAAAGCCTGTCAGGGTGTTACGCAATATGCTTGTTTTCTTTTTTTAAAAGTCTGCCATTTGTGGGAGGTGCTCACCACTGGGATGGACACGGGAATTCTACGCTCCGACTAAAATGCAATCCAAAAAGCCATTTCTCGACCAAAAGCAACAAATACCATCTCAGGCGCTGAATGTTATTTTGCTGATTGATTATGTAAAAGCAGTGATCATATGAGGTTTGTTTCATATAATATAAACACAAACCAGTCGCAGGAATGCGAGTGGTTTAGAACTCAGGCCAGCAGACAGAGACACACAGTCATTGGTGCCGGTTCCACCATCAGCTGTGCTCAGCGTTCATGCCTTATTTACACTAAACCAGCTTTAGGCCTTTCGAATGCTTTGAGGTTTACATAATGCAGTGTTGGATCCCAGAGGACAATCGGTCAGCTGGTTAGAAGGGACATCAGAGACTGACGTCAAAGGCGACGTGCCGTTTCCTTCTCAGACATGTTCCGTCCCATTTTGGGAAACGTGGCAGAGGGCCAGTTCACATTGTGTTCCCAAAGTCTCGCATTGCGAGTTCGACCCCACGATCCACATTGCAGCAGTAGCCACTACGATACCACCAGCACTTAAGATAACTAGTTTCACTGATATAGTTAGCATTCTGTCCGATAGGAGTAGTTGGAGGGGAGGAGGGGTTAAGCGCTTGGTGTAGATTGGTTGTTGAAGAGCATTTTTGGGCTGTCCGTGTCTCCTTACACTGCGACGCAGCGGGCATGCTGCTCCAGCATGGAACGGAGGTCATGAGATGGAATGTTCTGGAATGCCTGCCCTTATGACTTCATGGGTGGTTCACTGGCGGTCACATCTTTCCAAGCTTGGCAGATGATTCTTCATGTATTTATTGTTCTCTTTTTCCGAGCCTGAATGTTATGCAACATGTTTTTTTTCCTGTTGCCTGCCCTCACTGCTGCGAGTTCTTGTTCACATGGCGGGACGGAATTCAGTCTGTGCTTTGATGCTAACGCGGCGCCATGGGCCAAATTTAACCATCAGTGAACTCTCCGGCAATCTTCAGGCAGGACATCTCTGGCATTAACTCGTTATAAAATCGAACATGCGCGTGATAATGTTCCTGGAGATTCACTTAGTATACATGACTACTACTGACCTGTATCCCCTTCAATCTGAAGATTACTAAAATCGAGAAGTTTGGACATGCACTTCTCTAACGAAGTTGCGATGTGAAGGAAAGAACGTAACTTTTTTCTAATCACAGATGGATGTAGTGCGCAGTAGAACTGCAGACGACTGTCACCGGTGACCCTCTTGAGAGTCATTACAGGAGCAGGCTGTTGTTGATTCCTGGCACTTCCGACATGTCTTTCTGGCATGTTGTTCTGTGCTATTCTTGGCGTGCTGTCTGTCATTATGTAACACGGGAATGTGTATGAGAGATGTCTCCCCAGCCTTTGAGTGCACATCACCCCACTCAGTGGCACAGCAATCTCCACTCCATCACACTCCACCTCTAACCAGCTGGTGTCGGGTGGACATTTGTGAATTATTTTACGTATGTGACGCCAAAAGCCACTTAGAACACCCTGTGCCCGGGAAAGAATGGAAATGCACATGAATAATTACCCCTGAAAGTCCTCATGACAGAAACCTTTATGCTGGGGCTATTTATAGAATAAGGAATTGTTGTTTTCAGTTGGTTTGGGGTTTGGTCAATTCCTCTCAGACGCTGGTCCAAAGGGAATTCTTTTGGAGTTCTTTTGTGGAGGGGATGAATTGTCTTGCTGACATGTACAAGTAGCATTATCATCTGTTTTTTCAGATATTCAATAGTTTATTTTTATTGTTGTGCTGCAAGCAAGCTGTTGTTGCCCTCCCACGCATTTGGAAGAGCCTCGTTTTTAAAGTTTTTTTTTCTCTCTCTCTTTCCCCTCCTCTCACAGATCGTCATACCATTTTTCAGCTTGTTAATCAAGGACATCTACTTCCTCAATGAGGGTTGTGCCAACCGGTTGCCGAATGGCCAGGTGAATTTTGAAGTAAGTGGATTTTTTTTTGTACAATGTAAGTTACATTCCATCTATGGTTCCGGCAGATTGGTGGAGGCTTATAAAGTCTGCGGAGTGGCGAAAGATCTAGGCAGAATAAATGTGTCCAACATACTGTGTGTTGCTTGTGTAGTTGACTTTATCAGTATTCACAATGGCCTTTTTGAGTATAATTCATTTATTAGCTTCTTTTTAAATCTGAGACAACACGAGACATTGGTAAATTTGATTTCAGCCGGGAGTCCTAAAAACGAGTCACCTCGGATTGAATGAAGCATAAATGACTGTACAACTTGTTCCAGGCTTTTTATATGATGCTTTTCATTTCCCTGCAGAAATTCTGGGAGATGGCCAAGCAAGTGAGTGAGATCATGACCTGGAAAACGGTAGAATGCCCTTTTGAGAGAGACCGCAAGATCCTTCAGTACCTCCTGACTGCGCCCATCTTCAGCGAGGATGGTACGTGCCACCTCCTGTGGTCTCATCAGATTTGCTTGGGTCTAATGTCAACTATTTTTATTTGTGTTTTCGGTCATTACCACTGAAGCTTATGAGGTGTTTCATGTTGCATCCATTCAGGTTTATGCTTGAGTGCTTTTTCAGTTTCGATTCCTGAGCTCAAAGTTCGTTTTAAGTCAGCACTAATTCACCTCTGTCCCCGTTCGGAAATTAAGACGGTCGATACTTCTGCCATTGGTTTATATACGGGGTGAAGGCTTATTTTATGCCAGTGCTTATTTTCACATCTGTTTTAAAATTCAATCCTACAAAATCAATTCCAGGAATTGTGGGGAACTCCCCTGTTTTTTGACCCTTATTTGAGTGATCCTCGTCCAAAAAAAACCTCTCACTGCATCATTACATTACTGCATAAGCATAACAGATACTCTCATCCTGGATGAGTTACACGTGGCGCACAGCGTTTATGGAGGAGTTTAACTGAAACACAGAATTAGGGTTATGCAAGCCCTGTCTGTATCTCAAGAAACCATCCATATGGTCTCTAGTCCTTCGCTGCCACCATGGTGTCTTAGTTTTGTGTGAAGGCATCATTCTGGGCTCAAGCCTAGAGCCACTATTTGTATGTGTCTGTTTGTTGAATTTCACGAAATGGAATTACTCTGGTAGCTGGATAACTGCATTGCTGTATTTACGGGAGTCGATGTTCCAGTGTTATGTGGGCTGCAGATTTTGCCCTGTGTGCTTGTCCTGCTTTGAGAAACGGGGCCCCAGTGAAGCTTCACCAGTAATAAAGCGGTCTCTTCTCCCCACAGCCCTGTATCTGGCGTCATACGAGAGCGAGGGTCCAGAGAACCACATGGAGAAGGACAGATGGAAGTCTCTGAGGTGAGCTCCTGGATGGGGGTCAGCTCCATTCATCAACCCTGTCAAACTGCAGCCCCGCCCCAATCTCCAGTCTCGCTCAGCGGGCCAGCTCAGACCCTCCCCGCCCCCACCCCATCCCAGTCGATTTCTGATCGATTGTCAGGTCACCTTCCACTTCAGCTTTTGATGGATGAGGAGAAAATTTGTTGAACAGAGTTTGGCGCATTAGCTTAAGGGACTGGCCCTCCTGCTGATGAGGCTATATTCACGTAGAATCCGAGACTGTGCGCATCACGAGGAGAGCCTGTACTCCTTGTGTCTGAAACAATTTTGCATTTACGGGTGGCTTATTTTACAAGGCAAACTTTTTCGTGGCAAACTGCGGCCAAAGTGTTTAATGATCATGAGTACTTGTGCGCTCTACATTGCATTCTCTATACCAGAAAATAATAATATTAATGCATTTCAATCCCAAGTTGAACACAAAGCGATCCATTTGCACTGTTCCATCAGTGTTGTACTCCCACGTTTGCAGGCTATTTTATCTACGAGGTAAAAACAATTTACAACAGCGTTTAATCACAATAAGAAAAATGTATATGACCTGGCTTGGAATATTTAGACAATATAATCATAGTGGATCTGAGAATTATCCCAGATCGAGGAGTGTCCATATAAATGGCCTTGCAGTGCGTATTAAGTGCAACAGTAGGAAGCAGACGGACATCGTTTAAATTGTCACGAGTACACGCTGGGGCTGGAATCTCGTGGCTCTGAGCTGGATCTTGTCTCCTGGTGTTAACCCTTAGAGCGCTGAAACAAATTTTCAAACAATTTTAAACGATTGATCTTGTGCTGTTGAAAACCGGTCATGTGGCAACCTGTTTAAAAGAGCTCTCGCAGGGGAGCTTTGATTTTGATATCTTGCCTCATTGAGCAAAAATAGCTGCATTTGACACTCTAAGGGTTAATTCATCACCACTCGTGGTTCTCCTTTTCATACTGTGTGACTGAATGTGTCACACTGGCCAAAGTCGGTCCCCGACAGCAAAACGTGTTCCATCTGAGACACGAATGAACTCATTTACGCTTCAGAGGACACCGTCCTTAACCCTTGTGTGGTAATGTCAAATGCGGGTGGAGAATGTCGTAGCCTGTCTGCTCTGCTTTGCTGATTTTTTTTCGTGGACATTGATGCAGTAAAGTGCTAGACTCCTCCGTGCTGTAAATTTGTAAAAGTGGATCTGGACCATATGAAGAGTTGGTTTCCATAACGCTATAAGTGCCAAAATGACAAAAACTTAGATAATGCCATAGAGCGATAGGGCTTTGCTTCTTAAGCATGGTGCAAAAATCCATTGTCAGAAATTCATACTATAAGGTGTATTTTTTTTCCTGGTCAAAGTTTGTGCTTTTCTATAAAATGTACTGGGTACCAACATAGAAAAATCTGATTTACTCCACATGAGGGATATATTGCATTTTGGAAACAAGCTCTTCATGTAGTTTTTCTTCCCTCTGTATGTTATACGCCCTTTATGCTTATGATATTTTTCTTTAACACATTTCCATCTGTGTGTTGTTGCAGGTCTACTCTGCTGAGTAGAGTATGAGGAGGTGAACAGTCCTTCTGCAAACGGGCCCTGCTTAACTCGGCTGTGTCCAGCGAAATGAAAAGTATCCCCATTTGGAGGGGAGCGACAATCTCTACATTTTCTGTGAGGACGCTGCCTTACATCAGGGGTTTTCCTCTTCGTACCAAGTATTTCAGGACCGATTTTTCTTCTCTTTCTATGAATTTTTAGTCTTTTTTTTCTAAAGGACTAAATTTTAGCAGTCGAAGAGATGGGTCCATGAAGAGTCATAATCCTTTTCGTTCTTCAGTTGAAGGACATTTGCTGACAGTCCAGGCTGTTAGAGGATCCAGATTCTGTTGCCACACAGAATGCTGTGGACATTTCAAGAGTTGCGATTCTTTCTCAAGAATATGAGTTTTGCCGCTGGTTGGCGAACTGGAACGGTTCCGAAGCGACTCTCCTGAAACGAACATTATGCTCACTACGGGAGCTGCGATGTCTATTTCTTACGTAGCTGGGGCATTATTACTTTCAGTTCATAAGCTAATATTGTTTGTAGTTTTTGTAATCATGCAAGTTTCTCATGTTGAAAAAAAGCTACACTCGTTTCATTGTGCCACAATACGGCCAGGTCTTTTGTAGGATCAAAATTCCCTCAGGACTGTGTTAAATGCACCGAGAGCATTTAGGAATTACTGATGTCATCAAAAGCTTTTGCAATACACTAAAACTGGAGTAATTATCCCCCTTCATCCCACCCTCATTATCTGTGGAGCATTTGCTGCCAGCATAAATGGTGTATAGGTATGGGGATGATATATCCATCCTCTCCATTTGTTGATGTCATTAGGACTCGGTCATCATCTCCTTCATGTCAGGTAGGGCATTGGAGTACCAGTTGCTTCTAGCACTTAAGATTGTCCACTTTGTGTGAAAGGGGACTTATTCAGTGTAACATTCACCTCTGTCATTTAAGAAGCAAATGCGTCATCACTTGATGGTCAGGTTTTTATAGAAGAGAGAGAATTTAAAACCATGTGATTTATTTGAATCGGTGAGTCATTGATCGAGTATGATGGCTCCTCCCACATTCGGTTTAAAGACGCCTTGCTTTCTTATATACTGTCTAATATTGGCACCCTTGGTAAATATTGATAAAAAAGGAAATAAAATACTCAAATGAAAATATTTTTATCTTAAAGTTAATATTTTTTTCCCAAAAACGTGTGTGCCACAATTATTGGCACCCCTAGGAAATCCCACAAAGGTAAATTTAATTGAAGTATATTTTGATTCATATTTTCTAAGTTCTCCATAATGATTGCAAAAAAAATTATATCAGCGCCAGTGGCTTCCTGTGTCTCTGATATAAATCGGAGGCGACACGCAGGCCAGTTTACCTCAGTCTCCCATCACTGTGGTTAAGACAAAAGAATACAGCAATGATGGGTTACAGAAAGTTATTGAGTTTCACAAATGTAGAGGTGGCTGTAATAAAATAGCTGAACAGTTGGTAATTTTCCTTTTTACCTTGGGGAAAATAATTAAGAAGTTTAAGGATATGGCAGTGTTAACTGTCTGGCTGGAAAAGGACATGTCCACTGTGACTGCAGGCTCTGGGAGGAGGAGGGTTGCAGTGGTAAAGAAAACTTCAAGGATCACAGTTGGAGAATGATGGACAGTTATTATTTCTCAGGGTCTGAAAAGTCTGCAAAACTACAGTCAGGCTCCATCTAAACAAATAGATAGCAATTTCGAGGGCCTTTGTTTTCATCAGAAAATATTGTCACAGTATGTAATACAGTACCGGAACTTCCACCAAGACCAGTTTCCATGCTCAGATGTGATGAAAATGGAGCTCTTAGGCAATAAACGGCAGAGATGGGTTTTGTGTAAAAAGATGAGTTGTTCTGTCCAGAACCCCGTCTCCACTGTGACGTATGACAGGTGTTTGATGAGATATTTTTCTTCCCAGGGCTGAAAAACAGCTTGTACAATCATGCATCTCATTGAGTAGCATTAAGTATTAAATTAAACCTGACTGCCTGTGCCAGAAAACTCAAACTTGGCAGTGGTTGGATATTCCATTTGGACAATGATCAAAAGTTTGCATCAAAATCAATAGAGAAATGGTTCACCGACCACAGAATGAGTTTTGCTTTGGCCATCACAGTTCCCTCACCTTAACTCAGAAGACTCATCAGTGGGATAAGCTTAAGAGAAGAGTCAATAAATGTGGACCAAGGAATGATTAGTATTTGGAGTGATTCTGAATGCAGAATTGGTCTCCGATTACTTGCCAGGTCGACTCAGACCTCATTGTCCACTATTGGAGACGTTTTACTGTGATTTTTGGCAATGGGAGGATGTTCAAAGTTTGTGGCACACATTTTTTTTTTTCGAGAGGGAGAGAGAGAGAAACATTGTTCATAAGGTTTTTTTCTTTCAATCTCTGTATTTCAATTAAAGTTTAAAGTTCTTTAATATTTTGAATAAAATTTTATGAGGACCACAATAAGGACATAAACAAACGTGGTTCTCGGTTAAAATGAGCCAAGGTTGTCAATATTAGTCGAGGGCACAACATCTCTGCTTCCTTCACCAGGTGGGAACTGAAAATTGAAATTATTCGTGCTGATAAAATTGTGAAAAATGGTTCATGAATGAAGTTTGTATTTGTGTTAGTCCTGCTTGAGCAGAGCCCCAGTTCATGGGCGAGTGACGCTCTGTCGTTTTCACCATGTTTCCCAAAAATGTATTTATGCTCCCTTGAGTTCTTTTCTACTATGATTTGTTTCCTGATATAAGTTACCAATATTTACTGTTATTTTATTATATTCCCTATTTAATTTTGTATTGGATACGTAACATTCGTCTTTTATTGCCCTAAATGGAATTGTATTATTTTTTAGGGGAAAAACTCCATTGTTTTAAGGTCTCTGGGACATGAAACGAAATTATATTTATTGACTGATGTCCAGCTAGCCTTGCATCATTATTATTATTTTTAACATCAAAATGTTATTGTGGTGTGTGTATATAATTTCTTCTTTTTCTGTTCATATTGGTATGTATCTTGACTGTCTGGATGACTTAGCGAAAGTGTTTATTACTGAAATAGTTGCATAAGACGAGAAATATGACTTAATAAAAGAAAGTTACCAGAATTCACTCTCTCCATTCTTGGGAATATTTATTTTTCCAGCCTTTATAATATATTCTTGTCATGTTTATGGCATCATTTACTTGGTAAATCTAACCATTCTTCCTGTAAATAATTTACTAATGTTTGATCCGCTTCTGGTGCCATGGAGAGCCCTATGATCTCACAGCAAGAGGGTCTTGCATGTCCTGCCTGCCACTTGCTTGTCCCCCCCATGTCGATTTAGGTTCCTCCCAGCCAATCTGCTTCACTTGTTGTATTGCTGACAAGATGGTTGCAGTACAAAATAAAACTCCAATATTAACTAGTTGTTTGCAATTATACCAAAAAGTATACTTTCATAAACTAGGATGTGAACTAGTATAACACAAACCATAAATTAACAGTTTACCTATAAGTTACAGCATGCTTCGAGGCATACTTTCATCAGGTAAAATGTGGACTGGTAATTCACCATTGGTATACAGTGTGGGGCATTGCGTAATACTGGTGCCTCACAACAAGAAGATTGTGGGTTTGAATCCCGCATGGCGCCTTTGTGTGGGGTTTGCTTGTTTCTTCCCATGTTTATAAATATGTGCATGTGAGTGAATAGTAGTTCAGAATAGTGATTTAGTTCCTGCGTGTGGTTTGATGAGGGATGACAAAATCACCACACGGATATGTGCAGAAAGTGTAACTTCGCTTGCAGTATACTTCAAAGAATACTTTAATAAAAAAACAAAAAAATTGGGCTTGTATTACATTTTAAATACAGTAGTAATCTAAGTTTATTTGCAGTATACTTTAAACAACATACAACATAAAAATTGGGCTCAGGTACATCGCTAGAACCAATAAGTTAACTCAAACTATACTTCATTGTATACTTGCCATACAAAATAAAACTTGAATGTGAACTAGTTTTGTATTCAAAGTTTTCTCCTCTTGTATTTAAAGTATTCTTGAAAACTGAGTGGGACAATTTTGTCCCAAGATGTACTGAAGTTGTATACTTACAAGTGTACATTAATATTACAATACTCGCAACTTACTTAGGCTGGCTTTATTTAGCAAAGTTGAAGTATACCTGCTTTTTGTCTGGATTGTATTACAAATACAGTTCAGTTAGATCAAATACTATTTTCATTCATTCCTATTCACAATTCTACTTTAGTTCTGAAATACAGTCCTGATTTTATAAATCTACATGAAAATCACTAATGATTCGAATATTTTAAGAGTTAGTGTAGCTCTCAAACATTGAATTTTGCAGAATTATAATAATAACCTTTGAAGAACCTCTGTGAAGGTAAAAGGCAGTGCTCAGGGGATATTTATGGATGAGAGCCAAAAATGAGTCATCTTCTGCCAGGAGCCCACAAAAATATGAAAATGATATTTATCTCCCGCCAAGGGGGTTATGATTTTGATGGCATTGGTTTGTCTGTCTGTCTGATTGTGTACAAGATAACTCAAAAAGTAATGAACAGATATCTCCGAAATTTTGTGGCTGGGTCGCTATTACATCAGGGATGGACCATATTGATTTTGACCATGATCAGTCAGGCAATATAGCCGCCACGGCAACCATCTCAAAATCCTATGTTGCAGATACTTGAAAATTCTTATGAGCCACGTTCACTCAACAAGATTTCCATTGTGCCGCCTTGGTGGAGGTTTGCACTCTCATAGTGCCTCTGGTTCAGTATGGTTTACAAAGCCATTGTTGAATTTACCATAACAGCAACAACAGTTAGTGAGCCTGTTTGGAGGAACAGCGTGCCGCTGGCAGGGAAGGCTCACATGGTTTAATTGTGGCCACCTACTACGCAAAGGCTGAGTGCGCAAAGACTAAAACATCAAGTCAACTGGACTAATGGATCTGAAATAACAAACTCAGAAGCGTGATTTATCACTTACGGAAACCACAAATAAAATTGGTTGATAATTACATTCATCAATGCATCCTGCACACATTGTATGGGTTTCACATCTATATTGAATGAATTTGTCTCCTGCACAAAATTGGTTTTAAAAATCAATGTCAATGATCTTGGACCTTTAGGATATAGAGTTCCAGAGGTTAATTCCTCAATCTCTGTAACTTTTTCACTTAATTTTCCCCTTAAGTAGGTTCAAAGACAGGGATTTCCTCTAGAATTTGAAATAGGCTTCAAATTCTACAGGCTCAAATACTGCAGCTGCATTTGATGAACCCACATGTGGGTCCATAGGTTTTGAGGAGTTAAGAGACTCCCTATACCAGCTACCAAAACTGGTAGAACAGCATCTCATCAAAACACTGTAAACTTAAATTGTCATCTAGTGGTTTAAATAACATACTGCATTCATCTGGAAATGTGAGCGCACAGCCAGTCAACCATGAACTCCAAATGAAGCTTTTTGGCTATTTTATCATTGAAATATTTCATTTTGCTTTTCTTGACTTGAGAAGCACCTTTAAGAGCAAAACTAGTTCAGTCTAAATTTTCCTCACAAAAACGTCCACCAGCTTTGATTAAGTTTATTCTAAAATGAGGGAAAGTAAAGCCATGACTCACTGCTCCATGGGAAATGCTATCAAGGCCTTTTAGTCATAAAAGCTCTTTAAGTTCATTGATATTTTGTTATCTGCTTGTGATATGGTGTGGAAGATTTTAGAGTCAGCATAATTATTCCAATCAGTATGTTACAAAGCTTTATCTTTTTTCACCTTTTGATTTGTATAGGAGATAATGAGACAGCACTTGAACTATTCACTGAGCAAGCACAAGTGGCCCTCTTTGGCCCCTCCATATATTCAAAACAGAAAGAGAATAACTAATTCACATTGTTCTAAAGGAAATTTTTGCCTCTACCTGCTGCACCTTGAAGGTAAAAAATATTGCCATTTAATTTCAAATAAGTGGTTCCTGGTAACAGGAGGATCACCAGCATTAGACGAACAGCCAATCCTGCGACTTTAGACAGACCTCTTTGGGTTGGGCCCTGATCTCAGGATATAAATGAAAATACTTCTTTCTTTGTTTCAGGATTGCATTTAGAAGTTGATTTCAAGCGAAACAAACATTAGGTCATTATGGGGATCCTTTCCTCCACTCCAGAGTGAGCATAAACCAGCGGTTATTTTGTCTTTCTGGAACAGAGCCCATAATTCTACATTTTCTGCAGTATATTCCATATTCAAAATCAGTAACACTGTTCCTAAACACACCAGTGCATTTACCTTGCTTGTACCTGATTACATCTCTTTGTCCACTCATATGTTTTGGATATTGTGTGCTGCCTTACTCGCTTATTGAGCGAGCTTGTGTCAAGCAAAATTATCCAGGTGTTAAGTCTTTAGGCTGCTGTTCAGTATATTAATCAGCATCCAAGTAAGGCTGAGAACAAGATGTGATGATTATTTAACCAATGAAAGGCTATTGGTGCTGTGAAACATCCCAAGAGCCAACAACAATTGCAGACTTTATGGTTTGGTGTTCCTACACATCTTTGATGAAAGTCATTCAATCAGATTAGTTTGAGAGTTTCTCTTCCGTTTAACTGAATTCATAATTGATCAACTGTAATGTTTTCTCAAAGTTGGGTGCAAGTGCAATGTACAGGGAACAGAACAGTTTTTTCATTTCTCAATAATTTTCCCAGATGCAATGGGGCAGCATTTAATGTCCGAACTAACAATGCTTTTTGCTTCATCAAAGGTGTAAAACTAGGGATGCGAAATCTAACCATGTATTCATAACACCAATGAACTAAGCCAGCTGTATCATTTTATGAGTTCAACTTTCTAACTGCAGACACACAGTACATGTTCGTGGATACCGCAAATTTTTACGCACAAAAGCGCTTCGTAGGACCTTACAAATTTCATTTGACCCTGAATTTCATACTCCGATGGTTAAAAAAAATGTGAGATTCAAAAATTATAAAGCAAAACAGATTTGATACTGCGGCATTAGGATAATTATAAAGAAATATGAGCCTAGTCCATAATTCACTCATGTTCAACTGTCGCCCTCTTCTGGTTATCACAGTTATAGGACGTATTTTAGCAAAGTTCATTCCAGGCCATTTCTCACAGATTCTGCTTTTACCTTATAAGAGCTAAGCATCTGCATACCCATCTTACATGATAACATTTACAAGCATGGCTTCCTGGAATGCCATATTGGATACCAATAACTGCTGGGCAGCGATGCCAAAATGTATTGTGCAATTGAATGCTCATGACCAGTATATTATAAATGCTCACTGATCTTCTGGATCAGTTCCTGTTGTTCTTTGTGGTGTATCCAGGAAGTCCACTCACGTGCACTTAATTTTAACAGTCCTTCCATTAAACTGGTTCCACGGACGTTCCATCCCCAAGAATAGTACACAATTCCCGCAAGCTCATGTAGACCTGAAGGATATGGAATGCAATATTAGCATTACCCATTCACATTAATCTTAGTTTTATTGTTGAACTTCTTTATGAATATTCCTGTCATATGCTGTCTGTGTTTTCTAGTCTGACCAATACTGCATTCACTTTGCATGTACATGGATGAACTCTATGGTTTTGAGTGTGAAACCAGGGGGCAGTCTAATCCACAGCACACCAATGGAGGTCATTGCATGGGTACTGGAGGTCAGGCTCCGCAGCCCCTCTCTGTGTTGCTTCCTGCGTGGTCACTTGATACCGCACACAGGTTCCCTGGTCATGTTTTCCAGAACATCATTCACGGATGGAAAGGAAATCAATAGTGGTGAAAAAGTGTCGCTGATGCTGGAAATAGCCTCGTGGATATCCACAATACCACTGCTGGAACTGAATTCCACAAAAAATGTGACAGTATGTAAAATGGAAATTAAATCAGAATAACGTGACTTGTACTCTTTATTTTTACCTACATTTAGTTAAAAATAGCATAAAGCAAAATTATAATTTTCACCTTCTCAACTGAATTGAAATTTGTAATTATTACCAAATTTCATGCTTGCAGCACATTCCAAAAAAAAAAAAAAAAAACTGGGACAGAGGACAATGAAAACTGAAATTGTTGCAGCATGTTCAGAAAACCACCTGTGTGGAACATTTCACAGGAGAGCAAGTGAATCAGTGGTGACTGGGCATAAAATGAGCAGATGCAATAGGCAGTTCTTTATAAGTGAGATGGTTTTAGGGAAAATCATCTCTGACCTCCTGCGGAAGGCTTCGAAAAGGAGGAAAACAAACCCTCTGAAATATCAGAAAACCTTCCTGTTCCCATGGCAAACCCGAACATGCGGAAACAAACTGTGCAGGACATCGTGGCCAAGGCCAGGAGATGATGATGATGATGATGATGATGATGATGATGATGTTATAACTGTTAGCAGTTTTTTTTTTTCACAGAACAGAACTGGAAATAGCAACATTGTCATTAAAAGCATTGGTCTAGATCTACCATATAGAGTAGGGGAGATCAGAGCTGGTGGGATCGAGGGGAAGGTAGGAACACTGGACATTTCCCAGAATCCCTCTCACTGATAACATCATTTGATGTGCAGTAGTTGCTGGAACAGCTAGATGCAAGTAACCACCTTGAATCGGCTTGGCTAAGAAGCACAGGGAAAGCTTGGCAAACTTTTTAAAATTTTGCAATGTGCGAATAAATATATAGGGTCACAAACTATTTCTTCTACTACCTTCACATTCAAGAATTTAGTTACAGTACATTTTGAAACATATAAGTTAAGTAATGTCTTTACAGTGGTGGTTTCGTTTGTAATCACTATTTACTGTTCTGTAAATTTTGTTACATTGAATACTGACTGTGCTTATGGGGCAGGTTCAAACATAGCCCAACCAACCTAGAAAAGTGTTCCAACCAGTATTTTGGGAATTTTTACAACAAATTATTGAACTAATCTGTGTTTCATTGTCCAGTTTTAGAAATGAGAACAAATAACAGAAAAAAATAGTGCCATGGGCACTGTAGCCTGCCTGGACATATGCAACCTTTGAAAGATATCAAATATTAGTTTTTATATTTTATTTAAAATATTTTATTTATTTAAAATATTTTATTTTCCAAAGTGACAATGTGAAAGGGCCAAAGTGACACATTTACATACACTGCCCGGCCAAAAAAAAAGTCGCACACTGAAATATTTAGTTGGAACCCCTGTAGCTTTGATTGCAGTGCATATTCGTCTTGTCTTTGTTTTGACAACCGCAATGCAATGCCAGAACATTTATTTTCAATCAGAAATGCCATAATTTTTGGCCGAGATCTTGTCTTCTCGACATAATGGTTGAAGCATTCGGGGGTCTTTCTTGAGTACATCCCAATAACTTTTAATGTGTTTAAGGTCAGGTCTTTGTGGTGGCAAATTTGTTTGTGAAAATGATTCCTCATACTTGTTTTTGTCATTCATGGTTTTCTTTGCTAAATACAGGCCAATAACCTGCCTGTTCTGAAATACTGAAACATCTTTTCCACCATCAGGGGATGTCTTCCAACATGATTGCCAATTTTTAAGAAATGAGTTGCGACGCGTTTCATCAGTCAGGGTAAAAATGATTATTGCTAGCTGAAACATATTAATAACCGCAATAATGATCCAATTATAAAATTTGTTCAATAATTTCCAAACGGTGACTTTTTTTTTGGCTGGGCAGTGTAGTTAACCTGCCACAGACACAATACATGTGCAACTGAAGTTATATTATACATAGTAAGCAGTACTGGAGACGACACTGGTGATAGGAGCAGTCAGGGGGGCTTGTATCTGACCCCTCGCTCCCATTGGATCTTGACGTTATAATACTGGGTCTGACCAGGGATCAAAGGTCAAACCAAGGTCAAATTTGTAAATTTCACAAAACCTATCACACATATTTTTGAGCTTTCTACTAGCTACCATTGTACCAAATTGCAGCTGAAAGCTCCAAAAATGACCATCCTATGGGCCCATATTGAAAACGGATCGGAAAGTTTTATTTAAAGTTTAGTATCCTCATTGGTAGGAAGATGCATGCCAATTTTCACCGTCATAGCGGCAGCGGTTTCAGAGGACCAGATGTTTACGGATGACGAACGATGGATGACGAACGGCGGACAACCAGGCCATGACATGAGCACAGCAGACCTTTGGTCCTGGTGAGATAAAAAAAGAGCACAAGAACAAGCTCTCCTGCACGTCATGGTCCACGCTGCTCATGAAATAGTCGACAAAGGCAGAAACTATATGGTTCTTGCAAAAGAATTCAGCATACCGCGGTCTACCGAGAGAAGGTATGTCCAAAAACGGATAAATAGACCCAAAATTGGCTGATGATCCCCCCCAACTACCAGTTGGTTACTCACGAAACAGACACATATTTACCGAAACAGATATATTTACAGTTACAGCTAATATCCTAATTATTGAAGGGCTCATTGCTTATGACCAAAGGAAGTCTGAAAGTTAGCATGCAAATTTGCTGTCAAAAGCACCAAGAGGATTCCAAAGATGTGGACACAAACCAAAATGACAGGTGTCAATTGGTTCAGTGGTTTTCTTCACAGCCTCTGCTGCCAATCATGGGGAGCTTTCAATTAGATCTCCGATATGAGCCAAATTAAAAGTTTATCGGATAGCTAGTTTTTGGGTTATGGCCAAAAATTTAAAACTTTCATGCAAAGTGCCCCCTGGTGGCAAATTAAATCATCATAAATTTGCCAAAATTTAAACAGACCTTCCTCTTTATATCTTACTACCTGCCAAGAATAGAAGACCAACTTTAAAAACTGATTAGTGAGCAGTTATCGGTAAAATATGTAACATTTTCATGAAAATTCAGGGGCTAGAAATTCGCCAAAATTTAATCTCTTCTACCTCTCCACGATGTCCAACTACCTGCCAAAAATGAATAGCCAACTTTAAAAATTGTTGCATTTATCTGCCAAAAATTTAAAGTTTTTACAAAAGTGCACCCTTGTGACAAATTGTGTTATCAGAATTTTGGCAAATTTTCAAAGTTCTTCCTCTCTGTGATATTTAATTGTCTGCCAAGAATAGATAGTATACTTTGAAAATGTATGCAGTTATCAGCCAAAAACAAAAAAATTCCAAGCAAAGTACCCCCTGGTGGAAAACTGTAAGATCATAGATTTGTCAAAATTTTATCAGTTCTTTCTCTCCATGATATCGAACTACCTACCAAGAATGAATGACCAACTTGACCAACTGTTGTAGTTATCAGCCAAAAATGTAAAAATTTCACATAAACCGCTGCAGGTGGTGAGTTATGTGATCAAAAATTAGCCAAAAATGTATCAATTCTTCCACTCTATGATATCAAATTACCTGCCAAGAATGGATAATCAACTTTAAAAACCGCTGCAGTTGTCAACCAAAAATATAAAATTTTCATGCAAAGCACCTCCAGTGGCAAAATTTGTCATCAGAAATTCGAAAAAAATCAGTTCTTCTTCCTTATTATGTCTAATTATAGGTCAAGAAAGGATAACTAACTCTAAAAACTGTTGCAGTTATCGCGCTAACGCCTGATCTCTGCAGCAGCAGACGCAGTGGTCAAGGCAAAAACATGATCCCGAAACTCTATTTCAGGGATATAATCACTGCTTGCTATTTTAATGTTCATTTTACACATTGCTCCAATTTTTCTGGAGTTGAGGTTACCCAAAAACAATACAGATTTGTGTTTATAAGATGATGTCAGGAATGCTTTGGTAATTCACTTCTTTTCGAAAAATTGAGATTTTGCCTGAATGCTTTACAATTGATGTGCCATTCGACATCAAGAAAAAGCCATTTGACAGCTTATTATTACAACCCCAATTCCGAAATAGTTGGGACGAAGTGTAAATTGTGAATAAAATCAAAATGCAATGACTTTCAGATCACATGCGCCAAAATGTTATTTACAATAGTTCATAGATAACATTTCAAATGTTGACACTGAGACATTTCACATTTTTATCCATAAAATGACTTTATTTCAAATTTTCTGTCGGCAACAGGTCTCAAAAAATTTGGGACCCAGGCATAAAAGAGCTGAAAAAAGCAATTAATAAATAAGAAAATCAGCTCAAAGAACATTTAGCAAGTAAGTAAGTTAACTGGCATCAGGTGTGTAACATGATTGGCTATAAAAGGGATGCCTTAGAGAGGCAGAGTCTCTCAGAAGTAATGACCAGAGGCTCTCCAACCTGTGAAGGCTTGCGTAAAAATAATTGTGGAATACTTTAAAAACAAAGTTCCTCAATCTCAAATTGCAAAGGCTTTGAAGGTCTCATCATTGACAGAGCATAATATCATCAAAAGATTCAGAGAAACTGGAAAAATCTCTGTGCGTAAGAGACAAGGCCAAAGACCTTTACTGGATGCCCGTGATCTTCGGGCCCTAAGACATCACTGCATCACTCATCGGCATGATTTTGTCATTGACATTACTAAATGGGCCCAGGAATACTTCAAGAAACCACTGTCTGTAAACACAGAGCGCCGTGCCATCCACAGATGCCACCTAAAACTCTATCATGCAAAAAGGAAGCCATTGTTCAGCATGATCCTGAAACGCCTTATAAGCGCTCATCTAAAATGGACTGTAGCGAAGAAGTAAAGTGTTCCGTGGTCAGACAAGACCAAATTTGACATCCTTGTTGGAAATCATGGGCGTTGTGTCCTCTGGGCTAAAGAGGAGAAAGACCACCCCTCCTTTTATCAGTGTTCAGTTCAAAAGCCAGCATCTCTGATGGTATGGGGATGCATTAGAGCATATGGTGTGGGACACTTGCATGTTCTAAAAAGCACCATGAATGCTGAAAGATATATAAAAAAGTTTTTGAGCAACATATGTTCCCCTCCAGACGACATGTATTCCAGGGAAGGCCTTGTGTATTTCAGCAGGACGATGGAAAACCACATACTGCAGCTATTGCAACAGCATGACTTCGTAGTAGAAGAGTCTGTGTGCTGAACCGGCCTGCCTGGAGTCCTGATCTTTCACCGATTGACAACATTTGGCGCATAATTAAACTAAAATTCCGTCAAAGGAGACCCAAAACTCTACAGCAGCTGGAAGCCTGTATTAAACAAGAGAGGGATCAAATTCCAATGGCTAAACTCAAGAAACTTGTCTCCTCAATGCCCAGACGCCTCCTCTCTGTGTTAAAAAGAAGAAGGGATGCAACGTCATGGTAAACAGGCCCCTGTCCCAACTTTTTTGAGACCTGTAGCTGCTATCAAATTTGAAACGAATAAAATTGTAACATTTCTCAGTTTCAACATTAGCTATGTTATCTCTGTTCTGTTGTGAATAAAATGCTGGCTGGTGTGATTTGAAAGTCATTGCGCTTTGATTTTATTCACAATTTACATTTTGTCCCAACTATTTCAGAATTGGGGTTGTACATAATCTCCAACTAAGTCTTTATTCAAAATTATACCGACATTTCAGTGAATAGAGATGAGGTGATGTTATGCAAGAAATTAGACCTAATCATGATAAACAAATCTGAATTCTGTGTCTGACTGAAGACCTGCCATATCACTCAATTTATGATCAAAAATCCATTCGGTTATACCATGTTCCCCACAGTGAATTCACAAAGTAAATTCACTTTGGCTTTATGTTATAATGAACACCACGCAGTGCAGTGATTGGCAATGAGGTGGGATTTAGCTCACCTAATATCTGATTCTGGTGCGAAATCTAACACTCAGCGCAACGATAATAGATCTCGGAAATCTTAGAAACCTTGACATGAAGTGAAGCGACGAACAGATGGGATTTCATGCAATATCAGTTGACTCATAGCATAAATTGATCTACAGTTAGAATTCCAGGAACTCAAAAGCCTAAGTCATGAACTGTTTGTCCACTTGGATCAAACATCAATCATCATGAATATGATCGATACTGTGAGTTAAACAAATTGACAGCACCGTGAGCCCTGGAACCGTGGACGGCACCCGCAATTTTCCTTAAGAAGCAGACATGGACAGCAGGATGACTGAGTGGTAGTTTGCAGTGGAAAGTCTCGTCACCCCAAAAGCACCTCAGGAGCTTTTCCACAGTCTCTCCTGGTCGCTCGACCTGCATCAGTACTGTCTGACATTCCTCCGAGGTCAGTTTTGAAGAAGACTCGTTTTCAAAGGGAGACTTCCCTGGTCAAATTAAATGAGGGAAAAAAAAATTCATCGGTCAATAATTTCTCGCAAAAATATCCCGTCTAATACCCAAGTCAAAATCATGTTCAGTTTAAATATTAATGGAATCAGAATATATATTTTTAGGCATTTATTTCACTCCAGATTTAAAAAAAAATCGTTAAGACCTGTTAAATTTGTGGGCACATCCACCAGTGTCCTTCAGACACTCAGGATTGCAAACTGCAAGCTCCGCGTTCAACCCACTCTACCTCAAAGGCTTGCGGGTAATTTTAGGAAACAATGTGTACAATGCAAGCTGAAACAAGACAGGATGTAAGTGTAGAGAAAGCAGTCACAAGTGCCTGTGGAAAATGAAAAAAAAATAATGAAAAATAATCAAGCGCCACCTGCCTGCTGATTTTGCTCCCGAATGTGATGGTCCAAAGGAAAAGCAAACGGAATGACAAGGATCGCGCGACGTTATCTTCAGTCCACGATGTCATGTGACGGGGAACAGTACTGTTCAAATATAGCTTTCACCTGTTCCACAGGAGCAACATCAGCTGCTTATTAACCTCCGCCAGGAGGTATATGTTTTCGGTGCCGTTTGTTTGTTGGTCTGTTTGTTGGTTTGTTTGTGTACAACATAACTCAAAAACTTATGGCCGGATTTTGACAAAATTTTCAGGGTAGGTGGGTATTAACTCAAGGAAGAGGTGATTAAATTTTGGCATATCTAGGCCAAAGTACTGCTGAGATTTCAAGTCTTTCCAATGGGCCGGAGTTGCAATCGCTGTGCTTTTGGCTTTGCTGCCCCCTGGCGGAGGTTCTGCGCTCTCTGAGTGCCTTTCTAGTTTTCCTAAAGGATCACCTCACTTAACCTGTACTTTGTTAAACTTGGCTGTTGGAGAAATTTTGCTTCAAAGACGCATCTTTTTTTCTCTGGTGACGAGACAGACATGGAAATGAATTTCTATGGTTTGTGAGGCACGGTTTACTGTATACACCAATGAGCAAAAACCTTATGACTACTCACAGATGAAAAGAAAAATGTTGATTATCTCATAACGACGGAGCATGTCGAGGTCGGGAATATATTAGACAGTGACCAAACAGTCGGATGTCGTTGTTGACATGTTGCTTTAGGAGAAATGGGCCTGTTTCGCAACAGCCAGTTCGTTGTGGTCCGATGACTAAACTGAAGCGTTTCCCAAATGAAGGGTGCTTCTGGTCAGCTCTGGTGAATACCGATCAACAGTGGTATAAGCCCGGACATATTATGAACCGGTGACAGTATGTGTGCCAGAGTGATGAAGGCTATTCTGACTGGGCTGAATTAACAAGACTGCTCTAGTACACGTTGCAGAAAGTTTGGTTATGATAGTTTTGAGAGGCCTCAAAACTCTGGAAGTGTATAGGGTTGCATGGCTCCAGACCGGTAAGAGTGCCAATGCTGTCCAACATCTAAGTGCCAACAATGGGCGTGCCAGCATCGGAGCTGCATATTGGGGCAATGGAAGGCCTCCAAGTCCAATGATTCTTTTCTCTTACATCATGTTAATAAGTGAGTACATGTGCACATTTATCTGGGGAAAAAGATGGCACCAGGATGCACTGGTGTGAAGGCTGCATGGCAGCGGACGTGTGATGCACAGGCCCTCGTTCTACTGGGTAACCCTATGTTTGGGCATTCATGTTAACAGCAATTTGACACGTGCTATCTACCTAAACCTTCTTTAGATCTGAATTTCCATATCTCAATCCAAATGATCATCTGTTGGATGCGCAGGAGCTGCAAGTTTGATCAGCATCTCCTCCTTATAACAAACAAAACCAGGACTTGTTGCAAGTGTATACGAGCCAGATACCACAGGGCAACTTTAGTGGACTCGTAGAGTCCATGCATTTGTGGGCTACTGCTGTTTTTGCAGCACATGGAGGACCGACAGCATTAGGCCGATGGTCACAGCAAGTTGGCCGATCAGCGTTCGCTTTGGTTTCTTCAAGGTTCTTTCAGTTGAGGTCGTTGAGAATGAAGACAACTTTAATTTCTGAGGGAGGGTGCCCCAGAGTTGGCTGAGTGAGGTTACACAATGAACGCAAGTATGCACTAATGAACTTTGCGATGGAAATACAACATTGATTTAGAAATCATCTATGGTGCCTGTCAACAACAAAGAAACCTCTCTTTACAACTAGCATCTTCAACTATCCTTCCCTTGCTTCCTACGGCCGTACGCATTCAGTTAAAAGTTCCTCACCATTCTGCCGTCCGTTGCCACTAGACTGTTTGATGACTATTCATGTCTCCTGATGGAGCTACAACCTTGCATAATCATTGTGTACTTTTCTCCAAACATGAACTCCCACCGCCAGAATACAACTCACTTGATACATCAACTAAAACGCCACAAGCTGTCGTGGAAATTACCACTTGTTTGTGACATATCGTGAGGCTCATTGCCTCTAATGCGTTTCACGGTGCCTTAGTTTCCATTCACTCTGCTGAACTCATTGGACTCTTGCCATGTCAAATTGGTATTTGGGTCAATGAAATGAGCCGAGGGCATGAGGCGCTCAGTTTGCCTCAGTTTGTTTTCCATCCCAAAAGGACAAAATAACACCAGTTTATTCAGCTTTGCTGTGGTTAGTTTGACATAAAGCCAATGGTCGCCAGTTAGTTACATTAAACCTTACATTTTATTTGACCCTAAATGCCACACTCATTAATAGCATACATAGGCACAGTATCACAGACAGCATTACATTGAGGACATTTTCCAGTTTTAAATAATTTGAGACTTCCATAAATGTTACTTTTAGCATGTGTTTTGGATCTCTGCTACATTTCTATAAAAAAATATGTTGCCAAGTACAATACTGTAGAAACATTGGATCTTCAAACACATCAAAAACCAATCCCTCAGTCCGATGAGGTGTTCGGGTAAAATGGGGCAGCTAGTGAGGTAACACGGGACACTTCGATGCTCCATTGCAGGCTGTATCCCCACCCCTCCACCTGGATGTATGTGTGTGCGCGTGTGTGTATGTGTCAGCCTGAAGGAGAGGAAGAAAGACATGTAACTGTGCGTACATGCAGAAACATTTGCATGGTGTGTGCATGTATGAGTGATATGCACAGATGTGTGCGTGTGCTTGCACGTTTGTAACAATTGTGGCTAATTCTGGGCTGTAATACCTAACAGGGACTCTGCATCATCTTCAAGATTTTTTATGATACAAAAAAAAAAGCCTGTAATATAATGGGTGGCAACCAGTAGCATAGTAACTCATAGTTTTATCTCTCCTGGAAAGCCAGCAAGATGCACATTCCACATTAGAAAACTGTCCCATTTTATGACAATTGTTTTGACTCATTTCACCAACTGCATTCAGGTAAAATGGCACAGTCACTTTAAAATAAGGCCCAACAAGGTAAAGTAGGCTATACTGTGACAATAATGTAATAAAAAGTCAAACAGTTAATTCATTCAATATCTTTTACAACCATTTTTGGTTTTCTGCCGGCATTATTTTAGCTGCAGTAAAAAGAGCAAATCAACATGCCACAGGACTTCTCTTGCAACTTCTGGGACCAGTGATTTATTTATTTACTTATCATTATTATTTTTTTTAAATCTTTGCTTTGCACATCCTAGTTAGCGCTAATAAAAACGATTGTTTCATGTAAAGGACATTTGTACCAACAAAGGATTAACATATTTGGTGATCGGCGGAAATTATTTAAAGAGCCCATGATAAAAACCTTATTTGTCCCATTATTTGAACCTGCTGTCCCAGATGACCTGACTTCACCCTACATTTGCTTCACTGTGCAGAACTATGTGATATTGATCCACCTTTATGCAAAGCACTCGTCATGGCAGTCGATTCTGCACTAAAAGGAGTGCTCTCGGAGTGAACCTTCTCAGTTCTCAGTCATTTTCATGATTAACAAAAGGTTCACTCCGAGAGCACTCCACACTTAACAGGTGCTGCTTGTTCTCTCCGATTAAGTAATACGGCAATCATTCATCTGGACGTGTATTTGTTGTATTTAAATCAACATTATTCAAAATTGCAAACCTGTCGACCCTCACGCAAGTAGCCCATTTCTGTACTGAACTTCGCCCATGATTTCATCGCAGTCAGATCGCATAAGGAGAGAAATCGTGTCTTCAGTTGCCAGTTACGTTAATTGGAAAACGCTTCAATAAAGGAAAATGATTGAGAACTAGCCAGGACTAATTGTTGTCATGAAGGACATGTCTGTGTCCCCCCCAGTTCCCAGTTCTGTCTGTGCCACTGAATACAATATGTCTGCTTTAATGACGTCAACCAGCAGCTCAATGCGAGGTAAATTTGGAACAGATCCAAATGGGCCGAGTAGTCGCTGCCAGAATTTCTGGTGTGTTGGTCTACTGTAAACAACGGCAAAAATTATTTAAGTTGACAAGAACTACTGACGAACATTATTACAGCAAATTATGCCAAATCCTGAAAAACAGTAACAGTAGACAAGAACTGATGCCGTTCATTCAAAGCACTCCTTCAAAAATAGAAAATTATTGCGTGGATTAGCTGAATAGCTGCTAAGAACCGCAGCTCTAAAAAGCGCATAATTAAATACTAAATGAAACCATATATGAACCAGTCTGATTAAAAACCGTATGCCAAGCAACCGCATCATTGCGCTGGTCATGGTTGCGTTCCCATTATCCTTATGTTACATGTCGCAACCATCACAATACTAACGTTTTCACTGAGCACTTCAATGGCCAGCGATCGTACCAAACACATCAGCTTCGAAAAACGGCTTGACGCGAGTTGGGCAGTCAACGTGCGCTACAGACATGAGGAGTTGAGCAGAACAAGATGTGTCTCAGCCCCGCAGGTGTACGCGCTGCTGGAAGAGCGTGTCTGTGAATGAATGTTCCGCGTATTCCGGACGGGACTCTCGCCCCAAGAGGAGGCTTTACTTATGCCGTCAGTTGCGGAATAGTGGTCCTCATAGCATCGGATAGCGTGAGTCTTTTTCTCTAATCTACTTTGGTAAACATGCTTGTTGTTTCTCCATTTTACTGCTTACTATGGCAAAATTAGTTGTGCTGCATGATGGGTTTTCAGTGTGTTTTTTTTTTTTTTTGCAATTATTGCCTCCAAAATATGCTCTTAATATTACGCGTTAGAATATTCACTGAAGGAAACATGACTACATCTTGTCGGAAAGAGAGGTTGGTTATTGAACGGGCTAATTATAAGGCATAGATTAGGCGTAGTTGCACCTTTTTTGGGGAGTAGTGTCGACACTTTTTTTTCTCGCGCATGTGTGTAATTATTTGAATATTGGCCAGAAGTTGCATAACGGACAGACTTTATGTGCTCATGTAAATCGGGAAATCAAACTTCACGATAAATAACGAAGGCTCAGACCGTAGCAAGTAGAATAGATTCATCACAGATGCTAAGCACTGGATTTGCTGGAGGACAGATAAAGCTGCCCCGGGGTGGCTCGTTGGCTACAACATCAGCGCAGGCGGCCATGTACATTCATATTTAAATTTGTGATCTCTGCTGATATTACCAATCGCGGAGTTTTTGAAAGCTTGCTGTATCTTCATTAGGTTATGTTGTCCCGAACAAATAGTTATTAAATGCCCTTAAGTCACGAGAGGCAAATAATACGAGGCATTGAGTTTGCTTGGACAGAAACCACTGCGCAAGCTTGAAATGGCATGGCTTTGGCACAATAAAGTTTGCAGTTTGTTATGTTCAATTATTTTCGGTGTTAGGCAGTCACAAGTTCTGATAATGACTTAATCAAAAAGGCATGTCGCCCCTTCCGATAGAAGTTGACCACAGGACTTTACACTGAATTTTCATTTTCATTGTTAATATTGTTGAAAAACAATAGTTGTTGAAGGCCTCGAGGGGAATTAATAATTGATATATAAATTGTATCAGCTATGCTTGGTACTGTTTATTGCGGTTACAAGCAAGGCTTCCCAGGAAATTGACAGACATAATTCTTGTTTATTTCTGAAGGAAATTTTGTGAGATTGTTTCCCAGCGAAGTGAATATGATTCGGGGCTCAATATTCTGTTACTTCATGTAGAAATGTTCTCGCTGTTATTGGAATGTTCTGCCAATGGTAATACAATCCCACTCTGTCAGGATTTTATTGGCATCTTGCATGTGAAAGCCTTGAATTTGTTCATAACTAATTTTTATGAAGAGCCTTACAGACTCCTTTCTTGTATTCAACAATGAGTGTTTGATAGTTGGAATAATGGCATCTTTTAGCAGTTTATGTGCGTTGGTGTGCGCATTGCTGTGCTATTCTGCTGTCATTTAGAGTTGTTCTCCTGATAAACATCAGAGAACAAGTTCAATTGTTCCCAGGATTGAAAGGGAGAGTAAAAGAAAGTGTGTGTGTGTGTGTGTGTGTGTGTGTGTGTGAGAGAGAGAGAGAGAGAGAGAGAGAAATTTATTTTTGAATGACAGTCGGATGGGCAACATAACTGGTTGCTTTCTTCAAGGATGGATGAGCTAACATTTTCAATGTGATCTCTGCATATTAAAGACACTCAGTGCTTCCTGCTGAATAATTGAGTCACCGAACAGATTTTTCATTGGATAATGTTTGATTTTTTTGTACTTCCAAGTAAAAAGTGGACGGACAGGTATTCCCATGAAAATAATTTACTCTTCAAACTAGTGCTTGAGACCTCTGTGCGCATTACGTAATGCTCTGCTAAAACAGGAGGACGTGATAGAGTGCGCTGCGCCTTTGTAGTGTTCACTTCAAAGGACAGCAGACGTCTAGCAGTGAGCACTAAAGAGGATAAATGCCAGAGCTTCCTCAGAGGGGAGAAAAATCAATTCGTAATGACCCTCCTGCTGCATGTGCAGTCTCATTAGCACATTAGCGGAGCGTCTGTGCAGAGTGTAATGGAGTAATGGACCGGGTATGTCCTGCTTTGGCTTCCCCGCTCGGCTCAGGTCGGAGGGCGAAATGGGGAACGGCTCCGCCAAACCCAAGCAGCTGAAGCAGCCGGACGGGACGGGGGCGGGTCACTCCGGCGGGCGGCAGAGCGCTAAAAATGCGGCGGAGCTCCTGAGGGCCAAGGTGGCCGAGCTGGAGAAGGAGATCCGGAGGAAGGATGAGGAGCTGAGCGAGAAGGAGGCGCTCATCCGGAGCCTGCAGGAGCAGCTGTCCAGGCAGACCAAGGCTGTCGCCGAACTGACCGAGGAGCTGCGCGACAGGGGAGTGCAGCCGAGCAAACCGCAGGGTGGGGTGGGTCTCCACGCCTCTCCGCTCAAGACCAAGTTCAACCAGCACGTCGGCGACCTGATCAGAGACACCCTCAACCGCAGGAAAGGGGCTAAGGCCGGGGTGTCCGCTGAGCCCACCTCTAGAACCTACGGCCCCGGAGGAAAACCCAAGTTCTCCTTCGAGAAGGCCAGAGTGTGGAAGGACTCAAGGTGAGAAAGTGTGCTCTTTTGCTCAAAACTATGTGCAAATACTTCTGTGTATTCCTATCATGATTTTAGATTGTGTGCAGGGCACTGTTTTCCCATTTAGGTGCACTGTCTCCTTAGACTTGACGTGTATTAAGTGGAAAAATGAATAACGAGAACACCTCTTTGTGATGCATTTGTCTGTCTTAAATTTCAACCTAGGTGCTCATATGCTACTTTGGGAAAAATATGTCTGGGTAGAGCCCTCATTGTCGGGCACTTAAGGCAGAAGGATCTGTTGAGCTTTGTTGGAAGTTGCAAGTTTGCCGAATGACCTTTTTTTTCTATGATGGCAAAATTTCTTGAATACATCTACTTCCTCTGTTGGTGAAACTATACTCTTTTGTGCTTCGTGGTTGTTGGTGATGAAGAAACTACTTCCTGAGGGGGAAAAAAGATAATTTTTTTCTTCTTACTGATTTTTAAAACTGTCATGAAGACCAGTCTTAACAGCTTAGAGAGATTCGCATGCACGCTCTTATACATAATATATGACTGCGGTCTTCGAAAAAGAATTAGAGCCAACCCACTTATGAAGAAATCAATACAAATGGATAATACTTGGGACTGCTGCATCACGGAGTCACACGTGACCAACAGAAGGAATGGCTTTCTGAAATCAAAAGTTGGCAACGTGTTGACATGGGAGTTTTCATAAGGCATCTATTCTTTCACAGGAGCTACTTGCCTGTGTGTTGGTGTATAATGTAATCTTCTACGGACCCATACATCTCTGTCCTGCTATTTTCTTGACAGTTTTTTTTATATTATTCTGGTAAAATGAGCCTCTTAAACTCAGCTGTAAAATTATGCCAGTCTCACTGTGCTGTTCAGCTATAACAAAGCTTTTCATTTTTTTTGTCCAGTTTATGATGAAAAATCTTAATATAGTGACAGCTGTTGTTATTGCTGTACCTAGATTTTAATGGGTAAGGATAAGGATATTGTGAAGATTATGAATTTGTTATGCCCATTTTCAATTTATATTGTACCATGAAATGTATGCATTTCTAAATTTTCTACTGCAGTTCTATGTTCTTTATGCAAGATTCAATATGTACTACAGGACAAAATTCAGTGGACAGTTTCATTAAATGGGCTATTCATCTGGCTAATATATAATTATGTCTGTACAAAAATATTTCCACATGGATTTCAACAACTCTTGATGTTTTATTCACTCCTATTGATGAAATCGATTGCATCCTTCCCAAAATGTCCAAATGTCAAAATTCTTCCTGTGTATGCTTTCAATTAATGGCGATATTTCAGATTTTTTGTTCAACTCGTAATACCTAGCTGTAACTGTCAAGCCCTAGTTATTGAATGTGCACTGTAGGGCTTCTCTTGCTGGAAAAATGCTATTGATACCATACCATCGCCATGCTGCGCTGCTTTATTTAGTCTGCTTTAAACATGTGGCTAATGATAAACATTCTCTCTGGTTAAAAAGACCCTACGCAAGTGCTGCACAGAAATCACACTGAGCGCAGTGGAAAGCAAGGGGAGGAAATGAAGGTTCATTGAAAAATCCAGGCTAATTTTTATCGTTGGGTAATGAGATGTACTGCTGTTTATGCAGAAATTATTTTGGTTTAAGTTTTAAAAATAATTTGAGGAGTATTATTTTTGAAATGGAATCCTCATGTATTTTGGTTGGATGAGTCTGATAATGCTGTATTCTGCTGTCATATTCAATATCAGTCACATTCTTTAATTTCATTTTAACGGCAGTGTAGCTTTATTGCAGACTTGAGAATTAAGCTTGAGGGTTTGAGTGGATGGAACCCACCGGACCGTCGGCACATCTTTTGGGCTAACTCCATGGGAATGCGCTATTTACACAGTGAAACCTGGCTGAAGTCAAGGCTTGTGTGAAATAGAAAAATTATTGGTGGGTTTTAAAGCGTTAATGGAAAAGCACAGTGTATTCCTCTGTGGTTACATTAAAAAGAGTAATATCAGTATCCATACGATTCGTATTGGTTCTTTTGGAGCAGAGGTCAAAGGGGCTCAAAGGGGCTTTAGTTTTTAACTGAATGTGGAAATTAATTTATACCAAAGACACCACGTGAGGGGAGGTTTTATTTGACTTGGAAAATTGTGGATCCTGCCATTATTATGACAGAGTCCCTGGAATAGATGTTTAGTGCCATTGAATAGCTGTTTCCCAGTACAAACTGGAGCTGTACTTCAATGTAATTCCTTTGAAAATATGCTACGTATTATTCCCAGATATTCTGCTCACACAACATTTTGTTGGAATAGGGAACCATGTGGTTTTTGTTCAAAATCCTTCTTGGAAAATCATGTTATAAAAATGCTTTTGAATTTATTATATCCCCATAATACGAGTTTCGTACACTCCATCTGCAGTGGGCAGGTTAACTCCGTCTACCCACTGCACGCTTTCGTACTCTTTCATAATAATGGCCACTAGGTCACATGATCACAACCATCCAATCAGCGCACTCATCCTGCTTTAAGCTGAGAATCTATAACATCGTTTGTCATTGGCTCCGGGCGACCCACGTGATCTATTCCGCAATTCCGTCTGCTGCTGGCGACGCATTTGTAAGCTCGGCGCTGATTGGTCCTCAGTCGTCGTTGACTTGCATTTGCTACCTGGTGGCCATTATTATGAAAGAGTACGAAAGCGTGCAGTGGGTAGATGGAGTTAAGCTACCCACTGCAGATGTAATATAGAGTTTCGGGGATATCATGGTTTCACCCTCCCGTCGCCGTCGCCACCGTGTCCGCAGATTTTAGCTGTTAGCGGGATAACTCGCAAAATACTTTACACTGGCTTCTCATTTTTAGCATATGCGTAGATATGGTAGAGAGGATGAACTGGTTAGAGTTTGGGCAAGTATGCACTCCTACGTCTGCCGGCAGGTGGCGCTATATATTGAAAAAAAATCTGTTTTTTGACAATATCTCTGGAACAATTACTTACACAAACCTCAAATTTGCCTCATATTGTAGGTCTAGTAAAGGGGAATCTAAAGGGGGCTTCGAGGATTGGGGAATTTTGGGGATATACCCCTTGCTGTCGGCCGCTGACAGTGTAGGCCTAGTTTATATTTGTAATAATATCTTGGAAATTGCCCTTCTTGAAATCAATGCCAGTATTACGGTTTCTTTTTTTGAAGCAGCAAGGTGAGTAGTTAATTTGTTTGCTTCTATGGATAATACACTGATGTAATATTTTTCTATCACAGCATCTTGTCAGGTAACATGGCTCTCTCCACAGCACAAAGAAACTCATTATTGACGCCTTGAATAAGAACCAGTTCCTGAAGAGGCTGGAGCCGCAGCAGGTAAAAGACATGGTGGAGTGCATGTACGAGAGAAGCTTCCAGAAGGGGGATTATGTCATCAAGCAGGGAGAGCCCGGGAATCACCTGTTTGTGCTGGCAGGTAATAACCTATGTTGGAAGGATCATATTTTTTGCAGTAGTGGCTTGAAATAAATCTGCGAGCGCGCTAAATTAAAGAAAATTGAAACTTAAAAATCAGTTTAATTTAACAGTGATATTTAGTGGACTGTATTCACACTGTATATACACTGTTGAAACCATTTGTGTCTGGTGTAATTTTGGAGTGCAGAAATCTGTTACAGACATACCACTAGGACAAAGAGAAAGTACAACCCCATTTCGAGAAAAGTTGGACCCTGTGTTGAATGTAAATAAAACAGAAAGCAATAATTTGCAAATCAATTAAAACCCCATATTTAATTGAAAATAGGACAAAGACAATGTATCAAATGTTGACGGTGATAAATTTTGTTGTTTTTTGAAAAAAATATCTGCTCATTTTGATGGCAGCAACATGTTTTAAAAAGTTGCAACAGGACAATGAGAGACTGGAAAAGTTGCATGATGCTAACAAAAGACAACTGGCAGAGCATCTCACAGCTAATTAGATAATTTACCATCAGGTCAGTAACATGATTAGGTATAAAAAGTCTTTCATAAGTAAATATGGTGAGGGCTTAACCACTCTATGACAGACTGCATGGGTAAATAGTTCAACAATTTAAGAACAGCATTTTAAATTAAAATTGCAAAGAATTTGGAGATTTTATCCTCTATGGTACATATTGTAATATTATTAAAAGATTCTGAGAATGCAGAAAAATCTCCGTACGCGTGGGGCAGGGCCAAAATCCGATTCTGAATGGCTGTGATTTTCAGGGCCACAGGTGGCTCTCCATTATACACAGACAGGATTCTGCGGTGGAAATCATTGCATGGACTCAGTAACACTTCTGTAAACCGCTGTCAGTAAAGTTTGTCACTGCATGCACAAATACAAGTTAAAACTCTGCCATGTAGAGATAAAACCGAATATAAAAAAGATCCAGAAACACTGCATTCTTCTCTGGGCCCAAGCTCATTTAAAATGTACTGAGGCGAAGGGGGAAACTGTCCTGTGCTTTGACTAATCAAAATGTGAAATTCTTGTTGGAAATCATGGATGGCATGTCCTCTGGGCTAAAGAGGAGAGGAGCCATGTGGCTTGTTATCAGCAAACAATCCAAAAGCCAGCATCCATGATAGTATGGGGGTGCATTAGTACACATGGCATGAGTGACTTGCACATTTGTGACGACACCATTAATAGTAAATGATATATGCAGGTTTTGGTAAAACATTTACTTCCATACAGATGCTTTTTTAAGGGAATGCCCTGCTCCTGTCAGCAATGCCATGCCAAGCACCAGGCTCTGCAGGTATTACAATAACATGGCTCTGAATTAAAAGAGTCTGGGTGCTAAAGTAGTCTGCCTGCTGCCACCCTCTGACAATATTGGGTGCATTATGAAATGAAATTCAGCAGCTCAAATCCTACATAAAGTAAGAATGGGATAATATTTTGCTTTCAATATTACAGCAGTTGGTCTCCTTAGTTCCCAAATGCTCACAGTGTGTTGATTGAAGAAAATGTGATGCAACATAGTGGTAAACGGGCCCCTGCGCCAACGTTTTTAAAAGACGTTGCTGGCATCAAATTCAAAATGAGCACATATTTTCTAAAAAAACAATAAATTGCCCCATTTTTAGCATCTGATATATTGTCTATGTACTATTTTCAAATAAATATGAAGTTCAAATGACTTGAAAATCATTGCGCTGTTTTTATTTACATTTTACTCAGCGTCCCAACTTTTTTGGAAATGGGGTTGTATGTTATTCAGAGGGGGTCACTCTCAGCTACGTCAGAAGACTCTTGATTGTCATTGGACATTTTAGTTTATTTTGTTCTTTACAAATAGCATGCTAACAAATCATTGAAGACTGGTTATGCACATTTTGTGTTTACAGACGGACAGCTGGATGTCATTCAACAGAGCAAACTGTTGACTACAATAGGTGTCTGGACAGCCTTTGGTGAATTGGCGATATTGTACAACTGCACACGGACGGCCTCAGTAAGAGGTAACACATTTCGCTTTTCTTACAAATAAATGCAATCTCAGCATTGGTAATGCTCTCATTATGAAGCAAGTTTTTAATCACCGTACTTGTAGGTGCATTTTGATCAAGCCTTATTTGGACAGTTCAGTTAATTAAAAAAAAGTTAAAGTGAAATCATTTGTTGTGTGTGATTCAAGGCTTGAACAGGGTTTTTTTTTTTAAACAATCTTCCCTTTGATAGCTTCCCCCTCCACTCCACCACAAAAACTGAATTGATTTCTGTTGAAGTGTTTGTTTTTCTTGAGTAGCTAAATTGCCACTTTTGTTCTGGCTTTAGGGGACAGCATACACAATGAGTTCCTCTAAGTTTTCTGTGCACGGCAGTCTATTTTTCGACCAGCGCAATCGGTGCTTCCGAGAATGTCTGAACTGGGGCATTGTGTGACACTGGGAATGAGATTAATTGGATAGCGGTAAACTGCAGTTTTGTGGGCGTATTGACTACGACTTGGCATCAAGACATCCCATACACATTCCCGCTCAGAGTTATGATTGATGCCTTCATCAGCCAGCACTAGGCCAGTGAGTGCACATTATTCCTCAGTGGCATTACTGCCTCTAATGTGGTTTCTTTCTCTAGAAAGGGACAAGTCTGTTCCCATATTTGGGTTTGCATTTTTTACATGTACAGCCCATACCATGACCGCACTGTTGATCTGTTCCCCCGGACACTTACTGTTTACGGCTTCGCAATTCAAAATTTCAGCCATTACTGGAGATATATTAAATTTGATTGGCCTGTCCTTTGATATGTCCTGAATCTTGTTGAACTGGTTTTCCTAAACGTGAGTTAAGCTGCATGGTGATGATAGGATTGAAACAATTGCAATTTGCACGAGAGCCTCACGCAGCTAGCTAGCCCTGGTTCTGGTTCTTCTCAATAAACGCCATCCCCGCTGTCGATGTCCATTCTAACAGCTTGTCTTGGAATGATATTCTTTCCAGCTTTCTGGCCAGCTTTTTCCAGCACTTTCTTTACATTTGTTGGATCAGGACTTTGTGAGTGGTGGTGAGAGTTTTCAAACTGGCCAGGCCAGGCATGCAATGTCAGAGACGTTTCTTTGCCTCATTTCCGGTTTGTTTTTGCCGGCAGCGGCCAGCCTGGTGAAGACGTGGGCTCTGGACCGGGAGGTGTTCCAGAACATCATGAGGGTGACTGCCGAGACCCGGCAGAAGCAGTACCGCAGTTTCCTCAGGAGGTGATCCGGCTGCACCTCGACCACTACACCAGTCAACTCTCACCAGTCTACCCTGTAACTGACAGCATGTCAGGGCCCATTTGGTCAAATTGGTCCTGAAGAGGCCCAAATGGGCCATGTCTAACAACAACAATAGAACAACTTCTTCAGTTAAAGGCTGTGTTAAGGCAGTATGAGATGGCAAATTTCTCATAGCCCTGAATTCAAAGGTGTATGTTCCACATATGACATTGAGAAACACAGTTAAAATGCCAATCTGTATGGTTAATTCTAAAGGCAGGGTGAAACTATTATTCATTAATTTATTTTTCATGGCCCCTGTAGTATTTAATAATGTAACTAAACTCCCAGATAGATGCGTCCCAGTTACACAAGTCGCTGTTTTAGGCCAAGATTTCTTTTTGAACGTGCCCCAGTTAGACGAGTGAGTATTTTAGGTTATAAGCCATCGCATTTTTGGGGGAAATTTTTTCATCTGAACTTTTTTACCTGACAACGTGTACTGAATTAGGCTATGGGACGTATGGGTCAGATCTAGCTGGAAAGCGTCTGTCTAGGATGAAACGATCTAATATGGTGATGGGCACGCATTTACTTCTTCATTACTGATGTTTGTTTGAATTCCTTAATTAACACTCACATGAAACCAGCCATTAATTTTAAGATCCTTTGATGCACCTTGCAATATTTATAGTATCACTGTGTGGCCATGTCATTGCAATGGTGTTAATGCTAACATTTTAGATGTGTTATATAAAATGTTACATAATTATTGGGCAAAAACATCAATGCAGAGAACAGGTAAAGCTGGGAGTCATAAAACAGTTTTAGCACCTGCTCATCAAAAGGTCTCAGCACTGACCTGATGCAGGAATAATGTTTACTGTAAATGTGCATGGAGTGCTAATTTCTTTTGATGTTTACCTGGCATTTTCTTGTCTCTTTTAAGTGTCTCATTATTAGCAAGACTCCCAGAGGACAAGCTAAATAAGATTGTGGACTGCTTAGAAATGGTAAGTGTGCACATATTCTAACAGTTTAATCTTCATAGGAGTTGACAAATGGTAACACGCTTAGAAATAACTTAGTTTTGAGGATGTAAAAATGTACGTTCTGGCTTGGCTGTCATATTAATACTTCATACCTGCTTAGCATGGAGTTTTTGTTAAATTATCATGGAATGACAATATGTATGACTATTCAATGAAACTTTGCAACATTTTAAAGCATTTACATATCTGCCATAATGTTTTTTTTTTGGGTGGGGGGCCATTTTAGCCTTTTTTCTCGAGCAGAAAGTCACTTGGAATTGCCATTTTGATTAACAACCCCAGTATTCTGTCTTCATTACACAAGTCATCTCTGTATGCTGTATTATTCTTATCATTATTATTCAGCATATATCTCACCAAAAACTATTTATTCTTGTACAAGGTGGATTATTGCTGAAGAGAGTTACTTGAGAATTGGGAAACGATGACTGTTGAGAGATTTATTTGTTTTTTCTGGCAGGCCTGTTAAAGTGTCGGGTTACACTGCAAAAAAATGATCGTCGTAAAACGTTAGACCAACCTTTATATTTTACATTATTGCTCTCGGGTACAAATTATTAGCTGGTTTTAAAGTTACTGCGCACATGAAAAGTGATATTTGTGTAGCTCATTGGTAGATCTTGAGGTGAGTCAAATTATATGACTTCATTGGCAGCTTGTTTGTCTTATTGAGCAAAAAAGATTTTTTAAATATTTCAATAGAAGACTAAAATATTGAGCAGAGCTTTACTTATTTTTTGCATCTGGTCAGTCCTCTGTCGAATAGACCCTTTCAAACTACTTTTACAATGGAGGAAGGTCCAAGGGCATCCATCTCTTCTGTGGATCCCCTGGGTAGGGTGGGAGGGTTTAGTTTCTCAATCATTTCAGGGGCGGCCATGATATTCTGTCTCAGGGGACGGAAGGGAGAGGCGGAAACCCAATAGGGCTGCAGATGTTTCATCCAAATAATGTGGGTAATGTCTGGCCCCGTCGTTAAACGGCGCGGGGATAGAGGGAATTCCGTGTGAGGGCCAATGAACGCAAATTGTGAGGCAAGCTTTCGGCTCTGAGAACTTGAGAACGTGCCAGGAGGGGTTTTAATAGGCTGGAGGTTGTCAGGAACTTTGTTTGGATCATTGAAAAAGGGCTATAAGTGGTGTAAATGGAAATACAGTGAGTCTGAGTGATACACGGCAGGCTGGAGGGAGCTGTGGTTACATCACTCTGTTCGGCTTACGGTGCTTTGTGGGGACTTTACATGATGGGTGAAGATATCGCACAGTTAATTACGTCTTGTGACATACGCTTCGTCATTTATGGACATTTACTGAACCTTTGGAACTATTTGCGTGCAGCTGTTGCAGCTCTCCCCCAAAAGATAATATTTCACACTTTTACATGAAACCCTTCGCATGAGGCTGTCTTTACAGTGTCATGTATGTGGCGTAAGCGTTGTCACAACATGGCATTACTGATTTAATTTGTTATGATAAAGGACTTCTTGTCATACTTGTTACTTGTATTTGTTAATGTTGCGGCAGATGATACTATCAAAAATTCGGCTCATACATTAGTTTTACAATTGATGTTTTCACCTGATTTGCCTTCTCCTGCCATGCATGTGACAGTACAATGACAGCCTTACTTTGAGGGGTTACTTGGGGCATGTTTAGCTTCAAATATACACTGCCCGGCCAAAAAAAAAAGTTGTACACTGAAATATTTAGTTGGAACCCCTGTAGCTTTGATTACAGTGCATATTCTTCTTGTCATTGTTTTAACATCTATATGCAATGCCAGAACATTTATCTTAGATCAGAAATGCCATAATTTTTGGCCAAGATCTTGTCTTCTCAATATAATGGTTGAACCACTGTGGTCTTTCTTGAGTACATCCCAATAACTTTTAATGTGTTTAAGGTCAGGATTTTGTGGTGGCAAATTTGTTTGTGAAAATGATTCCTCATACTTGTTTTTGTCATTCATGGTTTTCTTTGCTAATTACAGGCCAATAATTTGCCCGTTCTGAAATATTGTAACATCTTTTCCACCATCAGGGGATGTGTCTTCCAACATGATTTTTTAAGAAATGAGTAGCGACGTGCTTCATCAGTCAGGGTAAAATGATTATTGCCAGCTGAAACATATTAATAACCACAATAATGATCCAGTTATAGAATTTGTTCGTTAATTTCCAAATGGTGACTTTTTTTTTGGCCGGGCAGTGTATTTTGCATGCTGATAACTATTTATCAGCATGAATATACAGTATTATATGAAATAAAAACATTTACTATTTTCTGTTTTCTGTTTCAATCGGTCTGATTAGGTCCACTAGCTTTATAGGACTGTCACCAACTGACAAATTTAAAAAGGCCAAGTTTTACACAATCCTGGTTGCGGCTAGTTATGTTTCTGAAACACCCATGCCCTGGGCACCAGTCACATTCATCCAAATGCCAGGAAGGGAGGCTCCTGAGAAAATGATTTTTCCTAACGTTGGACACAGATGTTTAGGAATGATTTTTCCAAATGTAGGACACCGACATTGGGGAAGCGGTCATGGTGGAAAGGCTTCCGGATGTTGTCTGTTTCCCAGAAGCATTCCCAAGATTAGCTGCTGTTCGGAAACATTTTTCTCGATGAAGCAAAAACTCTGAAAATGCTGCGGACGTGCTCTGCTCTCCCTGTTCTGTGTGATTAAGAGCAGACAGGCTTTCTGGTGGAGCGCCGTTTCATCAGATGATAAAGAAAATGAAGGAGGGGTGGGGGGGGGGGGTGGGGGGGCATGTTAATGACTGTTTGAGGAAAAGCTGATCAGTGGTAGGACAGACTCATTCTCAACGCTCCGTCAGTCTTATGTAGTTTGCTTTCCACATGCCATTTCCTGGAGAATCAAAAATACCCTGGTTACCTTTTGATAAGCTCGCCGGTTTTTTCCTCTCGACTTCCTATTTTAGGGTCGGAGGCCAGGTGTGATCTTCTTTCCAATCGCTGTCTCAGTCTTTATGGCCCCCTGTGTACACAAGCTTGCTGCTGGTCATTATCTGGATGGGACAGGCTCACCCGCTTATGGACTTTACTGTTGGTTTTTAATGTTAGTGCCAGCTCCTTCAGATTGGGTGCTGGTTTGGCTTTTTACAAATTTTACTGCCAGCTCTACTTTAGGGTCTGGGTGCAACACTTAATTGCCTAAAATGAGTCATCGATGCTGAAACCATTTTAAATCAAAGGAAATTGTGTACATGGCAATTCTATTCATGGTAATGCTGTCCGTGAACAAGAACTAGGGGAAATAATGCTTTCTCTTTATCGATATTTCATCTATATTTTATGACTGAGTTGCCGATTTGCGTAATTTCTCTCATCTCCTCCGAATCCACCGTGAATAATGAGTCTGTTTTTCGCATGCATCGGTTTCACTGTGTCACAAAGACAATGTGCCAGGTTTCGAACTTAGTTAGGAAGTGAAAACTGCATTTTGAAGCAGTTTTTGCAAGTAAAATCGGCTATTTCAACCAGCTGTCATCGTGCCCGCGCATATAGCCCGTGCATAACACAGGTATCGGCTAGTAGAGATTTAAGATCGTAAATATGATTAGAATGTTCTTAAATCAAAATTCTTCTGCAATCAGTTCAATCATTTCTGGTAAAGTAAGCATTGAAATTCTAGATCTCGAACTTAGAAACTTGGCAAAAAAAAAACACAGAACATTAAAAAAACAACCACTTTAATTGCTTTGTTAAAGCAGATCGCTGATTGCTCCTAGGTGCTGAGTAGAATGGAAGGAAAGAGGTTCAGTGTTTGCTTGTGGTCAGGCGCTGAATCACTGTCACCATCCTTGTGATTTTTCCCATCTAAATGGAGAGCTTTTTGGTACAGGAGAGATGGGTGAAAGGCGTTTGCAGAGAAGGGGAGTGAGGTAATTACTGCTCTGGCGCCTCCTGGTCCTCGGGGGCTCGTCCAGGGGAGCATGTCGGCTGTGGAGGTTCTGAGCGAATCGATCTCTCAATTAAGTTGTCTGTTTTCTCTCCTCCCCCCTCTGCCAGGAATATTACGACAAAGGAGATTATGTCATCAGAGAGGGAGAGGAAGGAAGTACATTCTACATCATCGCTAAAGGAAAGGTAACATCTGTCCCTCTACTCATCTCATTTGGCAGGGATGTCAGTGGGGGTCCGGAGCATTGGCTCTACAGAAAACCCCAAGGGGGTATTGGTGTGTCACATGATCCACCAGGGTGGACATCAGTGGTAAAAGTGCTATGATGATGCAGTGAGGCCATTATGTTATGGAGGGTGGGGTGGAAGCCCTTCCCTCCAGGGGCTGATTTGAGTCATTTAGAGAAGAGGAAGCCATGTTAGATCTGAGAGCTTTAGGGACAAATACTGCCTATTACTGCAATGGCAGATGCTTTTCAAAATTATGAACATTCATGGCGCCTCACCAGCAGCCCGCCCCTCCCTGTCAGTCGCTGGGAACTGGCTACCGGATCAAGAAGGTCATTGAGGCATGACGTGCCTAAGTGCTGCGTTTTAGAAAGAAAGCCATCACAGGTGATAACTCAGCACTTTGCCACATAAATGTCGAACTCAATCTGACTGTCAATGATGATTCACACAGTTCAAGATGAGAAAAATTGGTTTCGAATCTCTATTACATGGAGTGATCGCTTACTTGCTTACATGTCTGTCCACTTTAACGTGTTGTAGGTTCAGAAATACATCCGCTATTGCCTAAATCTCGAGGGAACTCACATATGGTTGAAACAAGGTCATGGGTCTCTGAGTCACATTGGCGTTTATTCCAGCTTCTCTTAAGGTCATGGTGAGACTCCTTTGGCAGATGTGCTAATAGCCATTTGCTATCATCAGTCTGTAGTGCATCCTGTTCCTTAAGCGTTTCTTTGTATCTCAGATTAGAGTCACTCAGAGCACAGAAGGTCATGAGGAACCTCAGACCATAAAGACCCTGCAGAAAGGTGACTACTTTGGGGAGAAGGCCCTCATCAGGTGAGATGCTCTGAGCCCTCATTCTCAGACAGTAAGGCACTGTGGAGATATATTATTTGTTCTTTAAGGGACACATTTCCAAAAATACTTCTTTGGAAAGGTTTCAGTAATGTTTTTTTGTGTATCAACCTGTATGTTATACTGGCTTAAAAAAAGTTTAAAATCAGTTATATAACCTGTGGGATTGGTACATTTTTACGATGATTTTTCCATTTTGGGCGCTTTTTCACATATATTTTTCTTAGAAGGTAACTGAATTGAAGGTGTGTTACACTGTGTTACACTGGGCAGGACTGCGCCCCCTGCACCTGTGTGTATGATGCTTGCCTTCTCCTGCGTCCCTTCTGCAGCGATGATGTGAGATCAGCCAACATAATTGCAGATGAAGATGATGTAGAATGCCTGGTCATTGACCGAGAGTGAGTACTGCCCCTGCTGCAAACTCTCTTCACACTCTTTTCTGTGCCATGTCTTATTAAACTGCAATGGCTCACCAAAAGGGGAAAGAATTAGCCAAGATGCATGACTGTAACTCCACAAGAACTAGGGCAGAAAGTGAAATGCAAATAAAAACGGAATTAAGTAATTTGTATCTGTGATATTTTCTCTAAATTTAGTCGAAAATAGCACAAAAGGAAAATAAATATTAAAGTTTCTCCTTATCAACTGTATAGATTTTCGTAAGTATTTGTGCATTTTTTTGTGGGTCTGTCTATGTTTTGTAAATGTATGGATGGAAGTTTTGTCAAGTCTGTCTGTATCTGTGCACTTTGGTCTGCTGATCTGTGTCAGCCGCTTTATTTGCGATGTTAGCCCACTGCTTTGTTGTATAATTTTATTTGTCTTGTTATACTCCTCTGCAGAGAGGCACCATCATGATGTTTTTTTTATTTTCCCCTTTATAATTCTAATTAAGAACTAAGCTGACCTCTGAAGTGGGTAGGGGGGCTGGGGAGAGAGAGAAAAAAGGATTTGCTGGCGCTTGCAGGTTTTAATGAAATTTTACACGTTGTCCCAATTCTTCTGGACCGGTCGCTATCAATTTTATCTCAAAATTATATTGTACACCTCCCCGCCACAATGCCATTAATGCAAAATTCATCACTGCAGTTTGTAGTGTCCACATTCCTATTTGTCTGTTCGTAGGACTTTCAGTCAGACTGTTGGGACTTTCAGTGAGCTTCAGAAGTACCTCCAAGGCTATGTGAACAACCTGGCCCGCGACGACGAGAAGAGGCACGCAAAGTGAGTAACCGAGGACGTTAGCGGAATATATAGCCAGGTCAATTTGGAATGAATTAATCAAAACGTGCTTAAAGGGAAGGTAAACGTTCAACTTTAATATAAGGGCTTTGCCCGAAATTTTTGTACGAATTACAACCACTTTTATATGTAGCTCCCCAATTTACGGGTTCAGAGGCGTAAAAATGAACAGACAAACTAGCAATCCAATCAGAGACAATATTATCAGTTCTAATATTTTGCTGTGAATCTTTTGTTGACAACCTGAAGTCTGGAACCTGTGGACATCAGCAGATGGGTTTCTTCTCAGTCTTTCTCAGTCTCAGTTTATTTTTTGGCATTTAACCTTCAGTTCTGCCTTCAGCTATTAAAATGCATGCTCCATCGGGGTAGGTGACAGACTTGCCGATTGCAGAGCGTTCACCGTCTTTACCTTGAAAAGATTTACTTGCTTTCACAGTATACCTCAGGTCATTGTCCAGCTGCACTGGGAAGTGCCGTCCAATGAATTTTGAAGCATTTGGCTGAATCTGAGTAGATACTGTTGCCCTATAAAATACAGAATCCTGCTGCTTTTGGAAGTTGTGGCATAATCAGTAAATTCAAGGGAACCAGTTTACTTGCTTGTCATACATGCCCACACATGACCACTCTTCATAGAGGAGGTGGTATGCTTATCAGGAGCAGTTCCTTCCCTGATACATACTCATCTCTTCCCATCATGCTGACTCAAGTTGACCTTTGCCTCTTTTGTCCATCTTTTGATGCACTGTGGGAAAAAGAAAAGCTGATAAAGGGAGTTTGATGCTCTGGTAAATGTTCTGCCGGGAAACCCTGGGTCTGGGAATTAAAGTAGATGTTAGTTTAACGGAGCTGTTTTTGCAGCACAAGAAAGATCGACATTACTTTAGGCTGGGTTTTAATGTTCTGGCTGATTGATTTATGTTCAACAGATGCACTTAAGTCACAAGATCGCCTCATTAATGGTCTCAACAGAGCATTATAAAGTCGATGTACCAATCACTACTGGCAAGTGCATTGAGTTATAATTGATTTGAGAATTGAGAATTCAGTTATTGAACACTGACGTAGAATTTTGAAGTAGAAAAAAAAGGTTTAACAATTACGCATAGAGAAAAATCCTCTTATTTTACTTTATTAGCATGTGTGTGAACGGAGACACAGTAGTCTATTTGCTGTTCAGTACTCAGATATACACATGGTCTTTCATCAAAGGACAATTTGAATTAACTTGCAATACAAAAAGCAATACATGCATTTTCCCCAAGGTGGTATGATCTGATGCTCATCTGTTATTGTGATATATATAATCCTACAAGGTGTTGTTTTGGGCAAACTAATTCATGTCCCAACCAACATTCTGGGAATGCTAATCCAATTAAAAGTGAGTTAAGATTTAATGGAATCTTCTTTCAAATATTACAGTGAACTACTGTGGGATTCTCTCGTATTCTTATATTTTCTACCAGGAGCCTGATCTCATTACACTGAAAAGGCAGGGATGCGCCCTTCATTTAATGAAGGCAAACCACGCTTGTTATGTCACCACCAGTGCTTCCTTTCATCCATACATTGAATAATTGTTTGGCTTTATTTCGCATTGTGTATTATAAACAAGTGAAGATGGCACTAGCAGTGCTGCTTGACAAATGTGTTTATCCAAAGTGATCCAATAACTGTTGGCTCATTTGGCTATTGAATGTATTGCAAATGGTGGTGGACATACTGGAAATAATTTTTGTGGATGATATTGTTTAGTTATTTGGGTTTAAATAGACAGTTGACTAGTGTGGACTTCACTGGAACACAGGAAGTAAACAGAGGTATGTGCACTGAGTGAATTTGCACACCTTTTATGCATTTCTCGGTAAGCTACTGCAGTCAAATTCACTGTGGTCACTTGGAAGGGTTAAGTTAACATGGCTATGGACTTGAAATGACATCTTGATCGTGTTAAGAGGTTTAAAGCACGTTTGAGCTGCTTAGGTGTGAACTCTAGCAGGACCATAACTCGGTGGAGGCAAAACCAATTTTCTTTGTTTGTCTCGCTATTGACAGTACTCCTTCACCAAACAACAAAGGTACGTGTTGAAATTGACCGGAGTTCCCCTTTAATACCAGTAGTATTCTGCATTTTGTGTCATGATCTGTGTCATGATTCAGTCATGATCTGTGAGTGTTAGACATCTTGAACAAGAGAACATTTTTCAATGCTATCTCTTTCTGCCAAAATATCGGTATGCCTGGGTCCAAAAACCCCTGCGGGCTGTACAGGTGGTCTTTGAATAATTCAGATTTTTAGAATGCCCTCCAGAGTCAACTTTTGTGTTTTCTTCAGGAGGTCGACAGGTGTGCGTCTGACTCCACCCGTCTCTGCGGAACTCATACACCTGAAGGAGCGGGTCTCTGCGTTTCCCTCGAATACGCCCTTTGACCGCCTGGAGGTTGTGGCCACGCTGGGGGTCGGAGGTTTTGGAAGAGTGGAACTGGTGAGACTACAATGGCCGTCATTGGTGACCTTGGGTTTTTCTTTCAAACAAATGTTGTATTATCTGGCCATAATTCAGTTCTACATTTTCAGTTGATTTTATTGTTCATTGGTCCTCACCGCAGTGAAGGCTATTCTTACTGGGGTCCAAATATCAGTGCTTCAAACTGAAAACATCATAAACTGAAATACAATCATTACAATTAAAGCAAACAAAATCAAACAAAAATGATGTAGTATAATGAAGTTCAACCCTTTAAATTGTTGAAGCAAAACCGAACCAAACAACCAAAATAATTCCATACTTCATATAATACATTATTTTACATATGTAAAATACAGCATAAGTATTTTATGCATAAGAGTACACTCAGAATTTCAAAATATACATGATGTTATGGACCAACTAACTAAGACTGACATCTTTACAAATCGCTGCTTCTCTTAATTTCATTTTGAAGCTTGCTATGAGTCCCATCTTGATTAAATGTGGTGGAGGCCTTTTCCAATTTGTTACTCCTCAATACATCGTAGTTCTCTTTAGTGCATTAGTTTTTGGTAGAGGCAGAGTAAAGTGAGCACCCAAGGCATGTCTGGTGGCATAGCCATGTCTAGTATTGGTGGGTCTTTCTGATTTGGTGGACTTCACAACATCTACGTTCACCTGCTGTCACAAAAGCTAGTTGCTTAGAATGCTATGCTAAATCGAGCAATTTACAAGGTCCACCTCAATCTCCATTCTTCTATGATGATAAATAAGCGATGGCATAATCAGAGACACAGCACCGTCTGATAAGGCATATTACGCTACATAATTTGATGGACACTTTTTAATACTCAGCCGAAGAAAGTCGTGGAGGGGTATTATCGTGGTGAGCGGCCTGCGTCTGTCTGTCTGTCTGTCTGTCAGTTAACTTTTCGTTTCCGGACGATAGCTGAAAAACGCCTTGGCCAAATGCTCTCATTTTCTGCTGGGATGTTGGGGGCGGTTAGAGGAAGGTCCCTATCGATTTCTGTCCCGCTGCGATAATCAATATGGCCGCCACGGCAGGGCAAGCGCAAGGCTGAGGGGTCCCCGCTCGCGACAGCACGCTATTTTTTAAATTTAGCATGATTGTGCTCTTTGTAGTTGTCACGCGACAGAACTTCCTAGTTCGAATCAGGTCAAATTTTAATACATGACTGAAATTTTGTATCTAACTAAACACATTCTTGGCTTGGTATAAAGGTGAAAGTTACAAATGGCAACTATTTGAATCAATAATGCTGCAAAAAAGTCATTGCTAGAGGGTAATACTCACTGGCTACTTGTAGGTGAGGGTTAAAAATGAAGATGTGACCTTCGCCTTGAAGTGCATCAAGAAGCAGCACATTGTGGACACCAGACAGGAGGAGCACATCCATTCAGAGAGGAAGATCCTGGCAGAAGCTACATCCCCTTTCATTGTGAAGTGAGCGATACCTCCTTTCCATGCTACATCAGAAATACTGCAGCTGTCTCATTTCTCCAGACTTATCTGTGCAAATTTTGATTAACGCACATTGGTGACATCTTGTCTATAAAGTGTGAAAGCATGTGTAAAGTGCCGTTGTGCGCTACAATCTTTGAAACAAGGGCCGAGAGAAACCGGGTCCCAATTGTTAGTGAATCTGGTTAGTTCATTTGTCCATTCCTTGTTTTGTGCCGTTATCTTTAATTATTCCTGATTTCATTAATTCTTTATATTTCTCATTCCTGATTTTATTATGTTAAACTTTCATGTATTATTCCATCCCTATCATTTTTTTTACTTTGTTAGTTTTTTCATTCATTCTGTTTCTTTTGTTCCAAATGTGTTTTTTTCTCCTGAATTTTTTCATTCCGCTGTTATTTTGTCTCTTTTTTATTTCATGCTGCTCATTGGTTTGTATGTTATTTTATTCTTTATTTCATTTGACGAATTGTTCTTTTTGTCATCATTTCCTTATTGGAAAACTAGTAAACCTGAGGAATCTAAATCTATAATAAAGCCTGTGCTGTATATTGAATTTTAAATAAAATGTTCTTGGGTGGAATGAGCCAATAGTTCCCTCTTAGATGGAAGTGAGATTTCATTGTATCCGTCAGCGTCTCACTTTGTGACGATGCCTGAGCAGCTCTGGTGAGGACTGTGTCATTAGAGCCACTGCAAAATGAGTAAAATGAAGGGCTTGGCTGCCGCATCCGGAGAAATCCAATAACCACAGCCATTATCCGGCTTTATGTGAACTGTGACGGGGACCTAACCTCTTGGAGAGAGCCATTGGTTTAATTTATCTATTCGCTCATATGAAGGTCTCAGACTGAAGGAAATTTTTATGCTTGTTGTCATTTACCCGAAGCCTGACCTCCCTGCGGTTTACAGGTTGTACCGTACCTTTAAGGACAATAAGTACGTGTACATGCTGCTGGAGGCTTGCCTGGGTGGGGAGGTCTGGAGCCTGCTCAGAGACAGGTAGGCCAGGTATTCTGCCCCTTGCTGTATGTCATAAGAGTTAACGCTGCCATAATACTTAGCCTCTTGCAGTGATATGAAAAAAAAAAAATTCGGGCAAAACTTTTGGTTTCGGAATGATAAATGAAAACATTTTTAATCCTTTAAAATGCAGTATCAAAAACATTTAATAGGACTATTCTCTGCCGAATATTTATGTCTGCCCCCCGGAGGGAGAGGGGAGAAGTATTGTTTTAGGCCCGGTTCCTGTTCGCGTTCGTGTCAGCGTTCCCGCTTTGTTTCCGGAGCGTAATTCCAAAACCGTTCACATGATCTAAACGAAACTTTGCGTACTTACTACTCAGGTCCTACAGTGGTGCCTTATGGTATGTGCCTGTCTGTCCGTCCAGATGTAATCAATTTTTGTCCAGGGCTTAACTCCAAAACCATTTGCATGATCTCAACGAAACTTTGCATATTAACTAGTCAGGTCCTACAGTGGTGCCTTTTGGTATGTGCCTGTCTGCCTGTCCATCCGTCAATTGGGTTCCACAGGGAAGGGGGGCGGGGGGGTGACGTCTGTTTTTAGGAGCAAAAACACATTCTAGTCTAAAGTTGTTGCAACAATCACTTCTGGTGATTGAAGACATAGGGTTTCATGGGCTTTGTGAAGAATTTTGAAAAGAAAATTCAAAATATGCAGGCTTTGATAGGTTAATCATATTCCTTCATTTCTTTTTCTTTTTTTTTTGTATTGATCTCCCTGTATATGTGCTCGCCCTACAGGGGGAGCTTCGATGAGAGTACAGCCAAGTTCTGTGTGGGCTGCGTGACGGAGGCGTTTGACTACCTGCATCGCGGTGGTGTCATCTACAGAGACCTCAAACCCGAGAATCTCATGCTGGACGCTGAGGGCTACATCAAACTGGTGAGGGTTTGGGAATATCGTCTGAGGGCGTTCTGATCCAGACCAGGTATCAAATCCAGAGGCAGAGTACGATCTAATATTTATCAATTATTGACCACGCAGGAGGGCAATATCAGATTAATGGACCCAAGAAGACCAACACTGACCGAGGCCAACGGCCGATGTTTTATGTTTATTTTTGTTTTCCATATAAGTGGTGCTGCAGATAAAAAACACACTTGAACCACTGAATCTAAAAAAACTCACTTAAGAACTTTGTATTTTAGTAAATACAGTTATACAAATAATACGCCACGACAGAGCCCTGATCTCAGCGTCGGTGTGGGAAAACCTGGGGAGACAGACGCAAGCGAGTCTGCGAGCCTGGAAACGAGGCGTATTCTACAATATGCTTAGAATAAACAAACAGCCAATAATCTTATAAAACAACAAAACTGTAGGAAATTGTCCCATTTTTAGGCAAAGGGTAATCACAATAAATATTAATAGGAGTTAGTTTTCAACAGTTGACAGCACTTTATATGTGCATGTCAAACCCTTTGAGCTTGCACCTGTATTACCTTTGGTAAATATTGGTAAAATCCTCAAAAAATGTGGAAGATTTTTTAAAAGTATTTTTATTTAATATAACTATTTGTTTTTTTATTAAATGATTACCTCTCATAGATATGCGAGATGCTGAATGGGAGGAGAGACTGAAGGCATTCATACAACAGTTGTGACAGAGGGCAAGCATGTCCCTTTACTTCTGTCACTTGACTTTAGAGAAGCATAACGCAGAATATAGAAACTCATTTTTTTTTCTTACTCCGTCAGGTGGATTTTGGCTTTGCCAAGAAGATTGGATGTGGGCAGAAGACCTGGACGTTTTGTGGGACTCCAGAATATGTGGCTCCGGAGATCATTCTCAACAAGGGCCATGACTTCAGCGTGGACTTCTGGTCCCTGGGCATCCTGGTGTTTGAGCTGCTCACGGGCAAGTTAGTACAGCACACTGCACTATGCTCACTTCTTAGAGCTTTGGAATTTCATTTTATTTCAAGAAGGTATTTGATTATTGCGTTTCGGGCAGATACATTTACCGTACTTCGTACAAAGATAGCACTGCATTAGTAAGACTCTTATGGTGCATTTGATTTGGGTGTTTTTTGAATTTCCCACGGATTAAAATGCAAAAGAACAACCCTTATGTGGGAACTCCGAGATTGGAAACTTGATGATGAAGTGATAGGTACAAAAATATGTTTGTTGTACTGTAAACACAATTGAAAAACTTTTTTTTTAAATGTTTAGGCTTCATTTCAACTTGCCAATGTAGTAATCAGACCCTAAATTGATTGTCTGGAAAGGTTAGCAATTTTAGCCATGAAAGCCTGTGAATGCACAGCTTACGAAGAAAGCAACTGTTGCCATGACAACAAAGCCACTTGGTGAAGCGAGTTCATGTTTCTCCCGGATGGAAATGATGACTTGAATGCGAATTACCACTTAACTTGTTAAAAATCACGTTATCGCTCCAACCTGAGTTCCGACTGAGTTCAAAACTAATGCAACATTAGAATCATATTCAATTAATCATTAAATGGGGGTGGAGATAAAAATGAATATACAATTAAAACAGAGCTAATCTTAAACCTTCAAAAACAGCATTCTGTTTTCTTACTGTTGCAGTTCATCTGAACTGTGGTGTTTAAGTTGAAAATTTTTTAACTTCTGAAAATTTTAAAGAAAAAAATCAAAATTATGCTGATGCACTGGCTGGATGTTTTGACCCTGATATGACAATAAACAAAAGGGACTCCAATAAACAGGTGCATCCCATGTAATGTCAGCCACTGGTACCAAACTCTGGGCTAGTTTTGTTTTATCCTGTTTTACTAAGTGAAGAGTTAAATTGAATCCTTTATTTATACAGGAAGACACATTGAGACCTAGGTCTCATTTGCACTGGTGCCCTATTTACAATCCAATACACATTACAGATCATTAAAAAAAAATCACCATCATACAACGATACTTTCAATTTGTGTAAATAAGAAAGTTAAGGCAACATTATTTAAAGCATACGCAAACCACGACCTTAATATCCTTCAAAACTTTTTTGAATTTCTCCAAAGAATTTATTTTATCCAGTTTTGAAGTTTCTTGGAACCTCTTCCAAGCCCTAGGAGCGCAGTAGCAAAAAGCAGTTTTTCTGAGCTCAGTTTTTACTCGGGGGACCTCAAGGACCAACCAGTCCTGAGACCTTGCCTGGTAGGGACTTGAACGCCAAGTGATAACAGAGGTAATATAATTCGGGTATCTATGCAAGAGTGCTTTATAAATAAAAGTCAACAGATGGTGCGTTCTCCTAGTGGCTAAGGATGACCAACCCACAGCTTTATAGAGCAAACAATGATGAGTTCTGAAATGATCACCAGTAATAAAACGAAGAGCTGCATGATAGACAAAGTCAAGCTTTTTTAAGGTGGTTTGGGCAGCATGCATATAGATAATGTCACCGTAATCAAGTACTGACAAAAAGGTGCACTGAAGTAAAAGCTTCCTATCATCACAAGAAAAACTTGTCCTGTTTTTGTAAAAGAGCCCAATTTTGTGTCTTAAGTTTTTTGTTAGTTCATCAAGGTGTATTTTAAAAGACAGCTTTTCATCAATAATTATTCCTAAGTATTTGTACCATGGCACTAACTCAATTTCAGAGCCATCCAAAGTGCAGATTTTAAATGTACATTCCCTCAATGAACAAGATCTAGAGAAAAGCATATATTTTGTTTTTGCTGTGTTTAAAATTAGTTTAAGTGCTAGAAGGGAGTGCTGAAAGGAATCAAATGCTTTCTGTAAGGCAGATAATGCCTAATCTACTGAGGGAGCAGAAGTATACAGCACTGTATCATCAGCATAAAAGTGCACTTTACAGCCATTATCAAAAGTGACCATTTTGTTAATATACAAGGTAAAAAGCAGAGGTCCTAATATTGAGCCCTGCGGCACCCCTTTAGTAACCTGCAGAAGACTTGATTGCGTAGAGTTTGCCACAATAAGTTGTGTTCTATTTGAAAGATAACTTAAGAACCAATTACAAGCATTCTGATCTAGGCCTGCAGAGGCTAGTCTACCCACTAAGAGAGCATGATCAACCGAATCAAAGGCCTTGGATAGATCAACAAATAGGGCAGCACAGTGTTGCCCCCCATCAAGGGGACAATCAATATAATTTACAACAAGGGATGCTGCTGAAATTGTACTGTGACCAGCTCTAAACCCAGACCGAAAAGTACTTAAAATGCCATTTCTATTTAAAAACAAACAAAGCTGGCGATTAACCAAGGATTCAAGAACCTTGGCTAAACAGGGTAGCTTGGAGATTGGGCGATAATTATTAAGATCACTGACATCACCGCCCTTATGCAGAGGAATCACAAGTGCCGATTTCCAGATCATAGTTACAACTCCCAGGCTAAGAGAAAGATTAAAATTATGCGTTAAAGGAAGAGCTATAACTGGAGCAGCTAACCTCAACAGTCCAGGGTCCAAAAGATCCAGCAGACTTTTTTGGGTCAATTCTTTGGAGGGCATCAAATATTTCCAATTCGGATATAATACTGAAAGAGAAACTACACTTTTTCAAATAATTCGGGAGCACGGTTCTAGACTGGTAAATATCTTTTTGCGTATGCCGATCCAACATATTCAAATCAGGCACCAGAATTGGATTCATTCGATCAAATTGATGACCTGCACTAATGAAGTGGTCATTGAAGGCATTACAGATTTCCTTCTCGTCACTTATGAGGCCCGAGTCAGACCTTATCTGCGTAGGAAGTGCTGGGGTGCAGTTATTCTTCATAATTTTAATCGTTTTCCAAAATTTAGAGGGATTTCCAGCACTCATATATAATGAATTAAGATAAAAGGCTGATTTAGCTTTCCTTGTCATAGTTGTGCACTTATTCCTCGACAGCCTGAACAGAGTCCAATCCGAGGGAATCCCGATTTTTCTAGCTTTAGCCCATGCTACATTCCTTTAATTCAAAGCTTCAGATAATTCATGGGTAAACCATGCAGTACATCTATCCTTAATCTGTCGGCTCCTAACTGGAGCATATTTGTCAGCAATGGTATTAAAGGCGTTGGAAAAATATGCCAGGGCCAGATCTGGATTATAAATACTGAACATCCTATTTAAGTCACTCATATTTAGATCATAGAGAAACCCCTGATTATCAAATGATAATTAATATTAATATTAATGATGAATATTAAGAATGACACGAGGCTTCATTTCACATTCCTTATGCAAGCAATGGGGTAGTGATCACTAAAATCTTAGCACCACTAACCACCTCTAACCTTCCCACCTAGTTGCTTGGGAATCGGATTGTTAAAATCCAGCAGTTCAGTACTGGATGACCTTGCTTTCGGTAACAGTGGTGTTTGGTGGACAGTGACTTTGGCTGAGGTGGGACCGTGTCTCAAGATTGTTTTTGTGCTCCAGTCCTCCGTTCACTGGGACAGAGCAGATGATGACGTACACCCACATCTTGCAAGGCATCGACAAGATGGAGTTTCCTAAGAGGATAACAAGGAGGCCGGAGGACCTGATCCGGAAACTGTGCAGGTACAGCTAGTGAATTGATGGCATGTTTTCTGATGCATGTGTTGTGTGCCGATAAAACTTCAGAATCATTTAAGTTCAATATTTGAAGCTGTTTTGCGGGTGTGGTAATCCCTTGGTGGTCTTGTCTTATTTTTGTAGGCAAAATCCCATGGAACGACTTGGGAACCTCAAAAATGGAATAACTGATATAAAAAAGCACAGGTAAGATGGCATTATTTTGGCTAATTTGGATCATCATTGCCTTTGGATCATCTGTGAGTCAGCAAGCCTCCCTCCCCATTTCCTTTGAGTCAGGCACATTAGTAATTCCTCTCCATCAAAGGCCTTAATTTAATCACTATAAACCAGTGGATGGTCCCATAATTATCTTTACCCTGGATTCTGCTCCCACTGCTGCAAACCTCCCCACAGGCACTGCGGTGATTTCTGTGATTCGGTACTTCTCCTCCCAGTGACGCATTTTCTGTGGTGAAGATCAAATTACCGCTGTAGAGTTGGGCGGAATAGATCACGAGTTATATGAAATGGGATGTCTCAGAGCGAGGCGATTAAGCTCTGATTTCTGCTCTCTCCTCCATTTCCTCCCACAGGTGGTTTAACGGCTTCAATTGGGATGGTCTAAAATTCAGGAAGCTCAAATCACCCCTGAAGAGAGAGGTAGGGATCTCGTCCTTTGTCCTGCACACAGTATATTTCATCAGGCAGCTCCTAATATATTACTGAAAGCAAGTATTGAAGGCTGGCATGTTTAGGGGCTATTTTTTTTTGGCTAAGAGGAATGTTTTATTGTGCAGACTTGAGTTATGGGAGCTGTACCCTTCCCCTGTCTCATAGTCGTTGATGAAGCTTCTTCTTTCAAGTTCTTGTTTTCCAGCTTTGTTCAATTTGATGAACGTGAATGTTTGATGAACAAAATGTCATGTTTCTTGATGGAAAAAAAAAAAAATCCACAAATATCTATTGATATTTTGCATATGCATGTGTAGCAGTGGCGTGTCGTCAGCGTTATGAAAGACCTCCAGTAGCCTCACTTTTCAATGTTAAATTATGCTAAACCTGTCAAAGGATACTTTGCCTAATTAGCAACCAAACAGTGATTTGCTCAGCAGCGTAAACTAATTGGTGGAATAATTGGCCAGTTTATTTCTGACTGCATTATTGCATATTGCATCAAAAAGTTAAGAGGCATTTTCCTAAGCGCATAAATGGCAAGGTAAAATGTCGAGGCGTCTTTTGAAGATTTCAAACTCATAGAGCTTGTGAAATGGCATGGATTTGCATGAATTAGTTTAACAGGCTTTTTCTAGTTGAAAAAGAGGAATGCCCTTTGAGGCATTGATTCAATCCCTAAAAACTCATCTTAACTCATCAAAACCACGAATGGATTTTTTCCAGAACAAAAATCCATTCGTGGTTTAAAATGGTTAGATGTTAGTCTAACCCTTTGCCCTAATTTACTATGTTCCATTTTATGAATATGCAAACATTCTTGCTTCTGGTCGCATCTCCACCCACCACCCTGCCTTACTCACCTCTAGCTTGATGATAATGTGCATACCCCCCCATTCTGATTCAACTCTAAAGTCTATTCTTTTCAATTTTAGCTAGCTACTGTACGCTACACAATGACAGGTGGTGATACAAGAGTAATTCAGCCATTAATGGTCCATCCAAAAACTAAAGAAGAGCGGAAAATTCTAAAGAGTCGCTTCAAGTCAGCGCATCAGAATGACTGTGCATTGTATTTATCGATCTATTCAACATGAGAAAAGTAACTGTAACAGCTGTGTAATGTGTCTTGACTACTTAATGAAACAGCGAATAATATTTTTCAACGGGCCTCATGCAGCAACATTCCCTTAAATTTCTCTTATATTTTCTCTTATTTTTTGCCAAGAGAAAAAATAAGAGAAATAAACTCCGGATGCACTAAACGCTCTTACTGTCCAAACCAGCTCTTACCCAGGTGTGTTGAATGTTGAATCCCACTTGATCATAAATTGGAAGCGTGTGGTCGGTGGTTTTGAATTAGCATATATGACACCCACTAAACACCATATAAGGGCAGGTGAGGTGTGTGTGCAAAGAGCTGACTACTCCTGGCAAATCTAGAGAGCTTTCACACGAGGAGCGATTATTCCGTTCCGTGCCACAGTACGATTGTCCCCCCTCCCCTCTCCCCCCCGCTGGTCAGCTTTCACGCTAGTAATATCATAACGTACCCGAGTACACTTGCATACTTGTCAAAATTCCGATACAGCGCGTTGCAATATGCGCCTAGGTGGTTTAAAATGGGGAATAATTTTAAAAGGAGGCACCTATATATTTCAGGGGATTTTATTATTGAGAAGGGGGTTTAGAATATTAATACTGAATATTAATATCGCGAATGCATATGCTGCACATGCCCCAGCAACCCGGTGTGTCATCTGTAACATGGATTACCATGTATAGCAGCACGAAAAATTAAACTCAAAATTTTCTTGACTGAATGCTTGATGTTTTTACAAATCCAAATCTTTCTCTGGGGACCCAAACATCAAGGTCAGCTGAAAATGTACTGATTACATTTGCATTTTCTTTAGTGTGTCATGGCACTGATCTGTTGTTCTGTAGTTATCACGTGAATGCACCCAACTACTCATGAATTATTCCATAATTCTCAGAGTTTTTGCGTGTAGTATCCAGTTTTGACTATTTTTTTGTCCGCCTATTCGAGCAAGCATTGAATGTCTTTGTCTGAATGGAGATATCTCATCGTCGCTGCATTTGTTAGAACAAGAGAGCCGTAACACATAACTGTAATCTTCCGTGCTCAAGTACGATTGCTTTCACGTTTGGTACGAGTAGCCATTCATCTGTCTCAGCAAACAGATCTGCGTGATCTCTAAAAACGCGCTCTCTGCGAGCGTCCAACAGCAATAGGTAAGCCATTCAGAAGCAGAACGCACTGAAGTATCTAAGGGTTTTTATAGCTTAGTACTAATTAAGATCAACAGGCTAAACTCTTAAGCCAAAGAATTAAATTATAAAATCATTATAATTTCTCCAAATAACAATCAAAATTTGATCATATGATGCATTTTTTAATGTTTAGATTTTAAAACTTGGGTTTCCGTGCATTGGACAATTTGTGATAAATAAGAGAAAATTTGTTCTTACATTGCTTCTTGCATGAGGCTCAATGTTAGATAAAGCTTGGGGCCGACTGCCAGCTCTGGCAAGTTAGCTACCTTGTGAAGAGGAACATCCAGGTGTGCCATTAGGAAGAAATATTTTGAACACTACAGAAAGTCTCTGGAGAAAGGAATCTTATTCATAAGCCCATTTCTTGGGCTGCTAATGTTACCCCTCCTGATAGGTGTTTCTGAGCAAAATATGTTACAGTGCCCACATCATAGAGCAAGAAATCATTTGTTAAAGGAAAATAACAAGAGGTATTGCATCATTTTTGGAGTAATTACCACGAATATATTGTGATTTTTCTTTTGTAGCTAAGTGTCCTTGTCATTACTGTGCCTGTACTGCAGACCGAAAGGAGAAACTACCACCCCCCAAGTTGACAGGATTGGTTCCGTAGCTTTGTGACGTATGAACCATGCCTCTATTAATCCATTTTTTTTTCGACTGTCAGTCTTACTGGCTGATTAAAAGCTAGCCTAGCCAGAGACAGCCAGACCCAAGTTTGCAATGTTCCAGTGGCCAGTCCAAAGTGAAACTAGGCCTACACTGTCGGCGGCCGACAGCAAGGGGTATATCCCTGAAATTCCCCAATCCTCTAAGCCCCCTTTATTAGACCTACAGTATGAGGCAAATTTGGTCTGTGTCTGTGTAAGGTCTGTGTAAGTAATTGTTCCAGAGATATGGTTAAAAAACTGATTTTTTTTCAATGTATAGCATCACCTAGTGGCAAACCTAGAAGTGCATACTTGCCCAAAATATCAGTTCATCCTCTCGACCATATCTACCCATATGCTAAAAATGAGACGCCAATGTAAAGTATTTTGTGAGTTATTGTGCTAATGGCTAAAATCTGCGGACGCGGCAGCAGACGCGGCTGCGGGTGGGGCGAAACTATGATATCCCCAAAACTCTTATTTCGGGGATATAATTAGGAAGCCTTTGTTCATCTTTACATAAAAATTTGTATGTTTGTGTCCCAAAATAGCACAGAAATAAAGACAAGGTCACATTTGACTCCAAATACTGACACATTATGACTTTAGCTTTAAAAACCCAAGCTAATTGCATTAGCTTGTGAAATGCACGTCTGAGCCAGTCTTAAACAAACTCAAATTATACAGCCAGCATTCGTCTGTAAATAAAAATTTGTAAATGTACACATGATGGTGCAAAACAAAGGTTGCTCGTTAATAGTCATTATTATTTCTCAGTCATTAAATGCTATTGATTCATTGGTATGGATTCAATAAATTTAATACATTCAAGTCAATAAATTGTTTGAGAATCAGGGGAGTGAAAATGAGAATCGGTTGAGAGTAACAACTTGCCTTTCATACCTTTGATGGAAATATCACAATATTATAATATCACATCCTTATAAACGCTAAATGCGGCCAATAGGCAATCACTTTGTCATTATCATTTCTTAATCATCATAGGCTTCATATTGGTTTGGATTATTCAGCAAATAAATTGTTTGATTGTCAGTTTGGTGAACAAAAACATGAGTAATTAAGTGTGAGATGAAAGTTTACTGCAGGCCTTTCATAGCTCTGACAGCATGCCACTGTTACACTCGGTATTACTACTATACAGCAAACATAAAATTAAAACTGCAGTATGACATGCATGAGACATATTTCCCAGATTTCTTTTTGCAATAATGTGGCTACTTTATCAGTACTGCCCTATCACTTTAAAATACCTTTAAATGTGCAAAAATGTCCTTTCAATACTCGTTAGTTAATTTTGCATATAAAAAGAAATAACTTATTGTACCCATAGGGTTATGAGTTTGCACATCTAAACGGATCAACTCCTGTGACAAGCATGGACATTTTCAGGAAGCTTTTCTGAGAGTATTTTGATACAGTATATTCATGTATGGTGGTTAGGAAGCCATTTCCTGTTCAACTGTTTGTAATTGTACGTCTTTCTGTGTCTCTCTACATCACAGCTGAGTGGTCCCACTGACCACAGCTACTTTGACCGGTACCCGCCTGATGATGACACCCCTCCGGACGAGCTGTCTGGGTGGGATGCGGATTTTTGAGGGTCCTCACCCACGTGTCTGAGAGTAACCCCCCCCATATGCGACCTCACACTGCAGCCTGCGCTGGAGAAGCAGCCAGTCGGCCCACTGAACGCCAGTCAGCTGCATTGAGTGGGTTTCCTGCCACTGTGCCACTGCAGCACGGCAGTCAAACTCAGATCCCATCCGATACTAACGAGCCTCACCATGTCTCACACTGGCAATATTTGGCCACCAGCAGTGCTATAGTTCCAACGTCTGGATGATTAGTCTCAACCGGCTCTGCCCTGGCCCAACCCACTGCCATCAACCCACTGGACAGAACTGTGAGAGAACTGAGCCATTGAGAGCTGCAAATATTAACTCTGAAGATGTATACCTGTGTGAGTTATGAAAGCGTATCACAGAGAAATGTGTGAAACTACAGGTAATATCTTTTGGCCTTAGAGTAAGCTCTGCAGTCTGGGAGAACTGATGGTCACTTTGCAAGGCTGAGGTGACCTCGATTATATGAGATTCTAACACTTCCAAACACGTGTAAACTGCCTGTAGCTGTGCAAGAGATTCATGAGATGTTGGCCAGAACCTTCGACAGAGGAGTCCAGAGTCCATTTCCTATATTTCAGAATGAGCCGTATGGATATTTTATTTGCGTATAATTTGTAAAGGAGGATCTGAGGCATTGTACAATGTACGGTGGACGTTTGTCACCACCGAGAAAATCGCGTTTAATTGGTGTTTGAAATCAAAATTAAATTAAAGGCTTTGTTCTTCAGTGTAGCCTGCGTTGCCGGCGGTCAGCGGCTGGCTGGAGAACGGAGAGGAAAGACCGCCTGCCTGATAACGTAGGGATTTTGAGTTGTCCGTTCACCAGTGGACGGGAATTACTGATTGGCTTAAGAGGTGTCAATCAAAATTGAACTGTCATCGAATGTAACGCAACGCATGGTTACGCCGTAAACTGCCAGAACAAAGATGGCAAATGTAGAGAACGAGGCTTTGATAAAGAAATCGCTTGAACATCTTGAAATTTACGACTGAAAGATTACTCTAAAGAACGAACAACTACAGTCGATCAATCATTTCCTCGATGGTAAAGATGCACTTGGGAGTTTTGCCGACTGGCTTCGGTAAAAGCATGATTTTTACTGTACTTGGTTTGTCCAAAAATTTGGAATCAACGTCAACGCGAAAGGCCGAAAGCATTTTTGTAATTTCTCCTCTGAAATGCCTCATCTCTGACCAGCTACAAGATGTACAATCTTTATAATGCACTGCTGGAGAGCTGAACAGCGAAACGTACCAAGAAGTACGTATTGGTTTAAAAAAGGGGTGGTCCGTCGCGGCTCGTTGCGCAAGGAAGTGGGCGGCTACTCAAAATCCCTACGTTATCGTGCAGGCGGTCTTTCCTCTCTTTTCTCCCGGACCGCCGGCAACGCAGGCTATCTTCAGTACTAAGGAGAATGAATTACCTGTCATGTGATGCTTGCTGTTGTGAAATCTCATTGTGACGGCTGCATGCCAATACTATTAAAGGTGTCTTTTTCCGTGATGATGGAGACAATCTCTGCTGTTGGTGGTTAACGTGGATTTCCATAGAGCTTAAGACTTGGAGTAATAATATTGGGTTAAAGAAGGCAACACCATTGAGGCTAAATAAAAGTATCGTTTTCAGACCAGTGAATTTTTTCTATTATAATGAAAATATGGAAAGGTGGTATAGTAGGGGTTAATTTAAAGGCAGAGCATCTATAAGGTCTGACCTGGTAATATTTGCCCCATGAATTGTTGAAATTGAATAAAATGGAATTAGAATGAAACATTGTTTATATGTTTTATCATACTGTGTAAATATATATGTGACTGACTGCCAACTTTCAGCTCAGTTGCCAGCTTGAATGCGCAGCAGAATTGGATGCATTAGCTCAGACCAAATTTTCAGAAGGTATATTTTGTTAGTGTTCAGCGAAAACAAAATTCAAAATGCTTTTACCTCGTAATTTGTGAAGATCATAGTGCCCACATAAGTGTTCCTGATCAACCTTCAAATGTTTGAGTCAGACCATTGAAAGTTGATCACAGACAGGTATTTGTCAGAGTCTTGCAGCTATGTTTATATTAAACTATTTTCGTGCATTTGGTCTTTTGTTGTTTTAATTATATTACTTGATTTTTGAATGCCACATTGTTGGAGCATTGTTGCCCTCCAGGACTTGGTAATCTATTTCTGACAAAAAAACGCTGAAAACAGTCAAATTCTTGATATTATGGCAGCATCCTCTAATATTGGCACCACCATGGGTAAATATTAGCAAAAAAACCTATGGAAATTGTGGTTACACTTATTCCTCCCTAATCCTTTGTTTAAAATATGATAAAAAATCTTACCACCAAGTCATCTTAGGAGTTTTTTTCCAACTTATGCCATCCTCCTTGCAGTGTAGCATTCAAGACAGTCATACCTTCTCTTTCCAGCACATTTTTAGCTTTGCCAAATGCCTGACCCTCTGTAACTATAGCCATGATCGTAAAAATGGGTATTTTCCACTTTCTAGCTGTTTTACCTTATTCGCATTTGTGAAGCTCTACAACTTTATCACACATTAGTGCAGAATTCTTTTGTCTTCATCATGGTGATGGATGACTTAAGGGAATATGGCCTGTGTGTAACCTCATATTTATATGCTGGGGGGACGTATATCCGAGGAGGTCATGGTTGACTATTTTTTCCCTAATCAGTTTAGTGAACTTATGGCGAAATAAAATTTTAATGAAAATATAATTAAATTAGATTTCTATTGTGTAATAGGCTGTTTACTACATATGGCATTGGTGTATACTGGATATGACACACTACTCACCGAAGAAATATACAGTAGCCAGTATGTGACAATAACCATGTTACGAACTACAGTCACATAACCACTGGGCTATTATGATCCATTTTCCATGTTGCATTATGAGAAACTGGATACCCCAAACACAGCTCTGGCTTTGAAATTTGAATTTGGCCAGATCACTATGTCATCTGTGTGTCTTTGCCATAGTGGTAAACTTCATGTCAGTTCTGCACTGTACAGAAATTCCAAACGCAGCCACAGTGTCCACTGGGATTCGACCCATTTGCCAACAGGTACAGAATATTGTCCTAATCATGACTTTATCACAGTATCAACAGCAAAGAACCTCAGCTGCTAGTGCTCATTTAAAATTCCGATGACATGCAAAAACTCAATTTTAGCATTTAAGAGACCTAAAGCAGGGAATTTTTTTGGATTTATAACATCCTGTTTCTCTTGCGTAGGAGCATACGTTTGGCTTGACATGTGCAGTTTTATTCAGTCTGTTGAACTGCTTAACAAAAGGGAAACAGCAAGTGCTTTTCTAAAGAGTGCTTACAGAGAAGCGAGCATGCTCATTAACAGTGATGGGTGCCGTTCCTGATGACATTCAGAGTATGACAGGACGTGACGTCTTCCTCTCCGTGTCTCTGCCCCCGCATCATCCCTCCCCACTGCCTGCCATGTATATCCTACTCACAAACATATGTTACAAGCACACAATATATAAATGCAAGGCTGGATATCCTGTCTATATAGAAAAATACAGCACCATCTGCAGGTAGGATTCATTTATTAATTTTGAAAGAAATTGATTGTTTTGCAATCCTTGATTGGATTGCATCCTTGCGGGCTGTAGGATGTTTGACAACAAGGGAACTTAGCTCACAAACTCAAGCCAAGATTTAAAAATTCCAGAGTAGACAGCACAGATCTAGCGTATTTGTCAGTGATTGCTGCTGTGATATGATGGGAGTGGGTTCTTTCGTAAAATAAATAAAATAGCATCACACAGGTGAGTGAACTTACAAAAAGATTCCAAGTAATTCCAAACTTTTATTCTTACGCAGCTTGTTGCCAATGGGCTTAGCTTTTAACATCTAAAACACTTTGTGAGATATAAATTTAAAACACATGAATGAAAATGAGGTGATATTTCCAAAGGAATATGCTGCAAGTTGCATGCTTGTCTCCACATACAAAGAATTTCCTTTGCACCACTATGCACCAGGTGAAAAATACAGCCCAGGTACTTTGTGGCGACCGCTGTCATCACTGCATTTCCACCCACCTGGCAAACAGTCTTCCTAACATTGACTCCCACAAGCTCCCTAAAATCCAAATTACCAACTGCAAACAGCCCGCGAAATAAAAGTCCAGCCTCCAAGACAATCTTTTGTTTGAAGTCAGTGATGAGTGTATAAGTTCTGTCTTTGAACAAACATCGCTTTACCCATGTGTTTAGTGATCATCATTTTGTGGGGCAATTTATAAAAAGTGAAATAGGTGAAATAAAGGCAGTAAGTGTGCGCAGAAGTGGCATCGTGGTAATTGACTGCTATAATAAAAAGCAAAGGGAAAAAGCTCTAAAAATCAATGAGTTTGATCTCTGTCCTGTGGTGTGCTTTAAGATGGGCCGACAGGCGACTGTAAAGGGTGTTATTGGGGGTGTACCGTGTACTATTAAAGCTGAGCGTTTTTTTGGAAGTGGGGGGCATCTGTGGAGCTCGGCGGCTGAAAAGTCATAGGGACGGGATGGAACAAGACAGCATGTCTGTGCTGCTGGAGTTCAAAAAAAGATTTGCCAGTGATGCGAGATCAGGAAGACACCAAATGCGAGGTGGAGGGGAAAAGGGAATTTATTGAAAATAAAGAAGAACAGGCACGAGGGCCAACAAAAAACTTGGCCCGAAGGGTTGCAAAATACAAACTAAGGAAAGCTTCACGGAGCTACGAACTAACAAGGCTTGGAAACTTGAGACACTGTCTGCCAGCCAACTTCCACCGCATCCAGATAAAGGCTAAGAAATCAGAACACATGAGGGGCAACACCTGGAGAAGGAGAAACAAGAGGCAGGGCAAGATCATGACATGGACAGAGATTGGTGGACAAGACTTGCTCATTTAGAGAATGAGCGTGTTCAGCTTAAGTACCAATTAAGTATGCAGTTTGAAAGCAGCATGAATGTTCAGAACAGAAAAGCACAGCAAGATCTTGAAATAGTAAAGCAGGAATCATGACAATAAACTCCCTGTCTAAATTAGTAGTATTAGTAATGTGCCTGTCTAAGAATTACACGCCCCTGTGAATGTTAGTAAATGTTAGTAACTTAAAAACAGTTAATTGTCAATTAAGCTTAGACAGCCCCGAATCCAGCACAGCACAGAAGGAAGGGGGAAATACCAAAGCCAACCAGAGCTCTGCAATGTGCAACAACGAAGGCACGGGGCGGAACGCAGACAAGCGGTGGAGCGGCTGGGCAGACCTGGCAAAAACAAACATGGAAAGTAAAAACATGGACAATAAATGTGAACTATGAAATGCTTGGTCCTGATACAAGAAACTGTTAAAACTGTGACATGAACTATGAACATGAACTATGAAATCCTGATACATGAAACTGTTCAAACCATTAGCAATACTGTCCTGGCCAAATGGCCAGAACCCCGGAACACAACAGCCAAATAGAATATTGATTGATTATGTCAGCTATAGGGTGAGGGCCTTTGAGAGGATGCCGCTACGGTGCTATTTTTGCCAAGAATATGGGCACGTCGCATCCGTATGCAGGGCAAGTGCTTCTAAATGCCGGCGGTGTGGAAAATATTGGTGTACAGAGGATGAATGCAAGCTTGTAATAGAACAAGCTTTGTGTTTTCATTGCAGAGGAAATCATGAAGCTGGTAGTAGGCAATGTGAGCGGAGGAAATTTGAGTGTGAGGTGGAACAAGTGCGGACACGAAAAAAGTTGTCATATGCTGAGGCCGCAAAGAAAGATGAGGTAGAACAGGGTATAGGGAATAAAGAGCAGAGTATTTCAAAGTCCGGGGCAGAAGAACCAAGAACTGATGGAGATAGTGTTACTGTAGACAAAAGGGGGGTTTTGGCATTTGTGGCAATGGTCAGCAAATGTGCTAGCGAACTAGAGTCTAAGACGGATAGGATAAAAATGGTGGTACATGCTGGTAGGGAGTTTCTTGGGGTTACAGGCATCAGGGGGGAAGACATCCAGATCTTGGAAAAAGGGATTGATGGGAGGGGAAGTCAGACGCGGAATGACTAGATGCGTTTAAATTATTGATAACGGAGAACTGCAGATAGTTTTTTTTTATTTGAATGCGCCTAATATAAGTTTTGGAGATGACTGGTGGAGGGCAGTAATACGCCTTAGTGCGTCACTGCCTGAAATACAACAGAAGAAGAAGAAACATCACCTTACCTCCGCGCAGTGAAGTCCGCGTTTATCATCGCAGTTAAGGAGCGTTTTAAGTCGCTCTGTCCACGTTGGAAGTTAAAATAATCCTGCGGTCAAAGTTAAGGATCCATTCCTGTTGCCTGCCATGGTTATACCGACTGTCTAAAATTCTACTGACCGATGTACTGAAGAGTCGTGAGTTCTTGGGGCAACATTCATATTTTTGGCACAAACTTTCTGTTTATTGAAGGCGAGCAAAGGGTTGCTTGATTTCCCGGTGTTTTGCATGTTATTTTCTCGGAACTGCGGGAAAACCCGAACTGGATTTTCATAGCGTATGTCCTTTGTTGGGGACTGTGGATGGGCTGATGATTAGTGCTGATGTGGGGTGGTGGGGAAACCCAAACTGAATGATTTCCTGAGCTGGATGAACTTAGGGACTTGTGAGAGTTGCTATTGCCATTTGCTTGTTCTCTCTCTCTCTCAATATTTTGCTGAAAAGAGTTGCATTGTGTACTGTCTGTGCTTGCTAAGTTGAATGTATTGAATTTGATTATTCATATGATGTGTGCACTGTGTTTTTTATGTATGTTGTTTGACTGAGGTATTCTCTTTTCTCTTGTATACATTATTTGTGTGACTTGACTCTGACTGGCAACCCTCTCTCTCTTCTCTATTAAAAATAAATAAATAAATAAATAAATAAATAAATCAAACCCATTACAAAAAAGGTGGCACCCCAGAATTTCTGTATTCATTAAACCCTGGCCTTGTTCAACCTATATACAGAAAAGTATGAAGTCCGGAAACACTTCTCTTTTCAAATTGATGCTCTTCCACCCTAACCTAAAATGGCTCCCTCAGCTGTAGAATGTCTCCAGGAGGAATTTGAGGATGCACACGGATTACATGGCCTTTCAGAACAGCTCCGCACTGGAAAGGGTGGGGAGGAATTCCATGATCAAAATAAACCAAGTGGAGAAAAAAACAAATTATTCGCTACTGGATATGGAGCTTTGGATGAATTCTGATTTATCTCAACCACTCATTCCAATGAACATTTCATCACATGACAGAGCTGTTTGCCCAGCAGGTCAAATCACAGAAAGCAATGAGGGAAAAGGTAACACTGAGGACATGATACAGACAATTTTTGAGGAAAAATTCAGAAATTCATGGAGGCACATAATAACCAAAACGAGGATCTCCAAAATACAGTAACCCATCCCTTTGCGCAGAAGCCAATTTTGGCGATTTATGGGTTACCCAATTTAATGCAATATAATTCAAGATTTAAGCTTCAAAAAGAGGAAAAATGTGGCTCAACTCAGAAAAGACACTTACAGCATTTAGAATTATGTAAAACCCACAAAACAATACCAACAACGGAAATTGCCGGGGATGAGGGGTCCGCATGTTCTTTCGGCTGGTATTAGTACGCGTGACCTCCTGGCTGGTGTGAATCGCAATAAAATGGATCAATTGTCTCCGTTCAAAGAACGGGGCAAAAAACCACAACAGTTATAGTTAATCTGGCTCCAAATTAGAATTAGAATTCATAATTTAGGGAAAACATGGATCTCGAAGTTGATTGTACCTCAAACTCCTGAAAGACAACCGCCATCACTCCCATTAATGTTGTCAGGTTTTAACACAGTGTCCAGATCTCAGGTTCGTTGGTTAGATCAGTGTTCCCCAACCCATTCCTGGTGGCCCACCTCTCCTGCATGTGTTCGATCTCTCCCTGCTTCAGCACAGGTGATTCAAATGATCAGGCTGTCATCAATCAGCTTTAGGGGGTGATTAACGAGCTGATCATTTGAATCACCTGTGCTGGAGCAGGGAGAAATCTAAAGCATGCAGGATAGGTGGGGCTCCAAAAGAGGGTTGGGGAGCACTGGGTTAGATTAGAGGTTGGAAGTCAGCCATCACTGCAACAGCATCTTTTGGCGTTAATACAGCGAACCCAGATCTATGCACACCCATGGGTTCCTTCAGGGAATTTTAACAGATAACCGACTTTCCGTCCATGGGTTTCCTTAAGGCTAAAATCCCAGAATCAGCAATACGTAAAGCCTTTATGTAAGTAGATCATGATTGTCTCTCCAACTTAATAAAACCAATTCCCATACTGGGCTGCTGGCCAGTTGTTCCTCGGTTGAGATTAAACCCCTCGGTATCAGCCGCAACGGGGCTAGAAAGAATATACATGTGTTAAGAGTCACTGAAAGCACGCAAGCTTTAAAGGAATAACAATAATTTATTCACCAGGTAGACCAGAGCTTAAATCAAACAAATCAACATTAAGCCAATTACAAGTTACACACAATTTAGAAAAGGAGAATAAAGTCATACCTGGAGGAAAAGGATACACACGCACTGACATGCACGGGGAGAGACCAGATACGATCTTCCCTGACTATATGGATTGGGCACTACACATGCACTGACGTGCGTGGGGAGACATTGGATACGATCTTCCCAGAATGGATTGTTTCTCTTTCCTTTGAGCCAAACCACATCTTTGATCCAGACGGCATGGCCATAAACACCCTGGAAGGGGGGTCGAATCTGCTTTTTGGGTTTCCACCATTTGAAGGATGTAATAAAGCAATTTAGCTGGGAAAGGAGAATAGAGCAATTGCCCGAGAGGATTCTGACCAATTTTCAGGAGTTTCCAAAAGGGAATGAACCATAATTTCAATGGGTATGAAACATACTCCATTCAAGTCCTTAGATTCCCCCAAGAATAACAAGACCAAAAATGATATGAATGTGTACCAATATGATGCAGTTGTTATGAAAAGCTCTTAAGATGAATTATTATTGGTTCTAAGTATATAAGTGATTTCTTTGCAGGATATTGAACATATACGCATATTATGACGTTCCCGGAGGTTTAGATTATTTTAAACAGATTAAAATAACTGGACTTTAATTTAAGATTGAGGACAGTAGTATGACTCAGGGGCATTGTGTCAGCCAGAGCTTTGCAACTACCCCCACCCCCCCAGTACAGAGTAACAGAAAGACCATGGACACCTTCGGCTAAGCGAGTATCCTGGGGGGAAGTCCACGAAAGTTTTATTGCTATCTGGCATGGCTCTGGACCGAACTTATCAGCCATTTGTCACTTACATTTCCAGATTCTACAATTACATTGTATTCGAGTTTATTTTCATGATTTTGGTAGAGAAAATGGGCTACAAACATAAAAATTCTTAATGAGAATTCACCTTCGAAATTGCAAAAATGAATAATACTGAGAATTGCCAAAGTGCTGGGGCTTAAATCTATACATTTCTGGGGTCATAAACTCCTTGACCACGAGTAGAATTCACCTTCAATATTACATTCTAGATTACCTACATGCTATTAGCCAAATTATACCGCTATCCAAGTGGCTCCCCAAAGTCTGAGATCTGCCAAAGTGGTGCGCTGTCAAATCATAAAATAATCATGTATTTAACACAAAGTTTAGAGGCATGAAATTTGATATGAACTAATGATTTTCTGGTTGAGTTTAGCCTGAATTTATCAATATCAGTGCAGTTGAACATCAGTGGTCACCAGTAACCTCTCCAAACACAAAACATGCATTTTATCTATAATAAAGTTGAGAGTTTTGTCCATTTTTCTTCAAAGTCCCCCAAGCCAAAACACATTCTCATTAAATAAATTGCTGATTACATGGTCAGATATTCACCCTGCAATGGAAGCTACCATTTCCCACTTCCAAGCTCACAAACTCATTTCGACACTTAAAAGGAACGAGTACAACTCACGAACTCAGTAATATCTGAGTATATTATAGTACTATAGTAGTACAGTAGTATAGTACTATACCTTATTCTAACAGGACAGACATTCCACTTTTCAGGGAAGATCGAACAATATATGCCTCCCTAGATTCAACAGAACGGTCCAATGAACGTACTATGGGGTCCACCCAAATGCATGGGCAGTTCACATTTTAAACAGGAAAAAAAACCCGGCATTCGAGTTTGCTGAAGACGGTATTGTTACGTCAAGAGGACGGTATGTTGGATGCATTAATAAATAATTGGGGTAAACAGAACTGTTTTCAAGTGAAAAATGGTATATATTGTGATACATAAAATGAAAATGACAGAAACAGCGGGTCAGTACAGGGCACGGGTGTGGGGAAAACAATATGGTCAACAAGACATTGCCAAATAAAAGAAAATAGCAAAACCATAAACACTGCTAATAAAAAAAAACCCAACTAACCACTGCGTCACAGAAAAAAAAATAACCTACCTATACTAATGTACTCAAAAACAAACAACAAAGGGTGGCAGGCGTCTCTAACTAGTGCACTAACAAAAGAAATTCTACGTCAGTGCAAATGTACAGGGCCCCCATCTAACCTAGACCAACATTGCATCCCTCACCCCAGTGTATAACGAATGAACAATTATAATAGTAATGACAATGACCGAAGCACAAAATACGAATTAGCCACAACACAAAATGAACGAGCGCTCCTGAAGACTGGGAAGGGACGTGCTAAATAAACCAGGATCCAACGGGGAAACGGAGGATTGGACAAGATGGAATTGGGTGGAATTTCGGGATGGAGGGAGATGAAGGATTCGGAGGGCGTTGACCAGGCGATTGACAGCGGAAAGGGACAATCGTGGAGAGTGAATACCGGAGTGGGACACCTGCGGGAAAAACAAGACACACAAGAACACACACATGCAGAATACTGGAGGCGTAACGGTATACATTCCAAAACAAAAAGCAAAAGTAGCCGCCTAACCTTTTTCATTGAATCCCTCCTCCAGAGACTGATACGTCCAGTAGAAGGAACCCTCCGGTCCTGTTTCATTCGAAATAATTCCCCTTGACCATGTCCTTATCTCATTTAATCCTGAAAATGTAACTGAACACTTCAAGGTCAGTTTTGCCAGTCTTTTTTTTTTTTTTCGATAAATCGCGTCTATCACGTGGCGCTGCTTGTCGGCGACGCACGTCATAATACGTGCTCTCGTCTTTTTCCTCGTTTTTGTGTGTTTTTCATGTTGCAAGGGCAGTTATTTTTTGCACATATACTGAAGAAGAATGTCTGACAAGATATTGCTGAGAACTGTGTATTTATGCTTGACAGTTTTGCTGCTTTTACAGCAAATCAATTATATGTGTTTAACATGGACTGTGATGGAAGCCAACAATGGTGGACCAAGCCAGACTCAAGTGGTTCACTACGGACGGACAGAACTTCTGAAGCTTCATACCTATACGGATATCAGTTCCCTCAAATTGGATTTACCACCAGAATGTGACACCGGACATGCACAGAGGAAAAGGCGTGAGAGGGGTAGAGTGAGACGTCGTGTTAGAGCCAGATGAAACAGACCCCCTCTACCTACACTAGTTCTTGCTAACGTCCGTAGCCTACGGAAGCAATTCACTGAGCTGGAAGTAGACAGTTGCCTACTTTGCTTCTCGGAAACTTGGTTAACGGACAGTATTAATAGTGACAATCTATTTCTGGATGGATTTGGTACCCTTATTCGGCTGGACAGAGATTAGGCGAAAACCGGTAAATCTAGCGGAGGCGGTGTGTGCATGTATGTGAACTCTAAATGGTGCACAAATTGTGATGAGAGATACCCTATGTACGCCCGATATGGAACTTTTATCTGTATCATTCAGACCCTTCTATCTCCCTAGAGAATTCGGACAAGTGTTTGTGACTCTTGTGTATATTCCGCTGGATGGTAATGATAAACGTGCTGCCGACATATTGTGTGATTCTGTGAACAGATTGGATATGTTTTCTGTGGATGCGCCTAAGTTCATTCGTCGTGATTTTAACAGCTGCAGCTTAAAGACATCTTTACCACACTTATATCAATATGTGAACTGTAAGACAAGAGGCGATACGACAATAAATCTGTGTTATGGGAATATCAAGGACGCTTATAAATCGCGTTGTCAGCCACCTATTGGTACATCTGACCATAACACAGTATATTTAGTTCCAGCTTATAAACAGAAAAACCTGTGAAAAAATTGGTGGAAATGTATTCAGCAGAATCTATTGATAAGTTGAAAGCATGTTTTGATAATACAGCTTGGGACTTATTCGAACAGGACTCCAACAGTGTGGATGAAGTGTGTGAAGTGGTGACATCTTACATAATCTTTGTAGGGCTGAGCAATATGGACAAAATCTAATATCCCGATATCGGTGACCGAATACCTCGATATCGATATTTTGCTGATAACATCGGGACAAATGTTGGTGCTTTTGCAAAATATGTACACAATAATATTTTCGATAACCATTTATAAGGAATGTTGACATAACAATGAAACAGGTGCTGGCAACAGCTTAAACAGTCTTGCACGTGCAGAAAAATGCAACCCATTACTGTAATTCAGCTTTTAAAACCAGAAAAGCCAACACTTATTTCATATCATGATATTACGATAGTCAAAATCCGTGACGATATTTTACTTTGAATCACGATATCGATATAATATCGATATATCGCCCTGCCCTAGCGTGGACTCTATTATACCATCGAAAACTATCAAGATTTTCCCTAATAACAAACCGTAGGTTACAAAAGAACTGAAAGCGCTACTGAGTGACAAGAAATGTGTGTTCTGTTCAAGTGATAAGCTCAAGGTCAAATCAGTTCAGACGGATATTCTACGTTGTTCTATGGAATGTAAAGCGCAAAACAAACACAAATTGGAATCGAAATTTAGGGAAAATAATCTTTGTGATGGATGGAATTGCGTTAAGAACATTCTTGGAACTAACCGGAAGAAATCAGACCTCAATGTGATAGATAGTTTAGTCATTGCTAATGATCTGATCGCTTTTTATTCCCACTTTGACGTTAATGACTTTTCTGAGGAAAGAAATATCCTGAACTCTCTCATTGACTGTGAAGTCCCAGTTATCTCAGCTGATGACGCCAGAGACACTTTTAGAATGTTAAACTGCCGTAAGAGTGCGGGCCCCGACAATCTTACCTCTGTTGTTCTTAAGGACTGTTGTGATCAGTTATGCGACATATTCCATCACATTTTCCAGACTACTCTGAATCTTCGACAATTACCAACTAATTGGAAAACATCTAACATTGTCCCTCTCCCGAAGATTAACAACCCCAAAGTTCTAAATGACTACCGCCCAGTTGCCCTAACATAGGTAGCCATGAAGTGTCTGGAGCGTATTGTCAAAAAGCTTCTAATGCGAGAGGTTGAAGACCATCTAGACCCACTTCAGTTCGCTTACCAACAGTAGAGAGGTACAGACGACGCAACACTCACTATTCTCAATCTCATCTATAAACATTCAGAACAAAGTGGATCTTATGTGAGAATTTTATTTGCCGATTTTTCCTCTGCATCCAATACCATTCAGCCACATTTACTATTGTCAAAGTTATCAAGCATGTGCGTAAACAGCAATCTAATTAGATGGATAGACTCTTTCATGATGGATATATGTCACCGTAAATGGAACTTGTTCTACTGTTGTAAATCTGTATACTGGAGCCCCACAAGGTTGTGTTTTATCTCCTATATTGTTCATCATTAACACCAACGATTGTATCTGTAAAGCTGCAAATTGTTTTCTTGTTAAATTTGCCGATGATGCAGCCATTGTTTCACTTTTAAAATTTGTGACCTTGATTACAAAAACAAAATTCAAAATTTTACAAAGTGGTCTAAAGAAAACTCTTTGATTTTAAACACAAAAAAGACAAAAGAAATGGTAATTGACTTCAGAAAATCACCTTGCAGTTTAGATCTGGTTTTGATAAATGGGGAGAAAATTGAAATTGTTAGTAAATATAAATATTTGGGCACCATCATTGACTGTAAATGGTCATGGAATGATAATGTTGACTATTTGTTTAAAAAAGGCCATCAGAGGTTGTTCTTCTTATGTCGTCTAAACAGTTTTAGAATTGATTCTTCTGTTATGGTACTATGTTACAGAACATTTATTCAGACCATTTTAACGTTTAACTTAGTTTGTTGGTATGGTAACCTGTCTGTTCTCAACAAAGCAAAACTCAACAAAATTGTCAACACTGCACGCAAAATCATTGGCTCAGATTTAGTAACACCTATCGGTCATTTTTACGAGCAGCAAATTGTTACAAAAGTGCAAAATTTATCAATGACAGCTCTCATTGTTTATTTTATGAATTTGAATTTCTCCGTTCTGGACGTCGTCTGCGTATGCCGATAGTTAGCACAAACCGGTTTTGTCAATCTTTTGTACCAGCCGGTATTCATTATTTTAACACGAGTTAATTTATTATTTTATTAAACTATACATTACACCCATACAGTTATTTTAAACATTGTTTCAATGTTTTCCAGGTTTTAGTCCAACGTACATCATATGTTTCTTAGTGCTATATTTATTTTACACGTCAAAGTGTTTGTTGTACATGTCTTATTGTCATGTTTTGTTGTGTTATGTGCCATGAATGTCATTACGATGTAACCAAAATTTCCCTCGGGATGATAAAGTCTTATCTTATCTTATCTTTTTCAGCTGCGCGATGAGCGCAATGTAGACAGGATACAACCGGACTTGCTGATACACAGAGGCTTGTATGCTCTGTGTTTGTCCAATTTGTTTGACTTACTGTGGAACATTTAAACACTCGGGAATTGGATAAGAAATGAGCCAAACAATACATTGTTACCAGGGAAGTTTCACGAGGGCGTGAAATATAACTGTGCAGTTACGCAGAGGAGCCTGAGTGTATAATTGAGTGATTGGCTATCAACACCAGTACTTGGGTGGACATAAGGAAGTGCTGAATTTGTCAATGAAGGAATCTACACGTAAATCCACGGTAGGGAACTACGCATTTTTTGTATGTTATGACAACAGTGGAATGTGAGAGAATCAAGACCATGTCGAATTTTTTGCTTCAGAAAACTGATTTTTCTGAACCACTAATTGGAATACCGTTGGCTCACTGTGGCTAAAGTGGTTGCTACAGAGTACAACGATTTTTTCTGTCGCAAGAGATCATTTTTTTAAACTGCTGGATCGATACTATGGGCAAGGATATTGACCAGTTTGCACATCAGGCTTTAGCTGAGGGGTTTAATTCATGCAACTCTTGAAAAACAGGGAGTGGAGTCAACGTCCTCATATTCAAAACTGCATACTAGGTCTGTTTGCTTGTGAATATTCAATAATTGATCCGGGGGTGCCATCTAGTGATCGAGTACAGTAACTGGGTGCTTAAATTCGGACGCGAGCGTCTACATCTGCAGAAAGGGGGTGAAAAATAATTTCAAACCCTGAATAAAAAAACAAGGTTTTTAAGGAATCAGTTTGCATCAAACCTCAACTGGAGATTAGTTCATCACACAGAGATAATGAAAGAGAGCCAAGAATTTATGACCCCAGTGAAGCACTCACTCGACCATCTGCATAACAACATGTGGAAGTTATCACAAAATATTGAGTTAATATCCCAAGAAATGGTAACAATGAAACAAACCCTCAACATATCTGCTCACACAACAGTCCCTCTCGAAGCTGCCCTAACCCAAGATGAGCCAGGTAAGGCTGAGAGGCAATGCCTTCAGTCCACTGTGAGGTCCCAGATAAAAGCATGCCGGAGTCTCCTCAAGATTTGCCTGTTCTGCTGGAGGGTAGGGGGTGGGCAATCGGAAAAGGTCCTGTCAAGTTGCAGTTTCCAACATTTGGGAAAATGGTGAATAAAATGGATCCCCTATTCCTGGAAAAATGCAATGATTTTCTGGCTTGAAATCCACTCACTGATGAGGAGTGGATGGTAACTTTGAGAAATGTCCACCATGGAACTGCAAGAGACTGGTGGGATGTGGCACATTTAAGCACACATACCTGGTAAGAATTTTAAGACAAATTCCGCGCTGCCATTTTATCGGAGGATAATGAACACAAACTGGTGGAAAAGGTGAGGATGAGTTCAGTGAAGGGGAAAACATTTTTGATTTTGCCTGAATGTACCGTTCCTTATATCAGAGGTGGAAGCCAGAAATTAAAGAAACTGCAGTGCTCAAACCCATTTTCAGGATCACCTACCCACATGGAAAGCCAGTTCCGCAGCAGAGTCACCACTTTTGATGAGTTGGTCAGACTTGGACAGCAAGTGGAGAAAGATCAAGCAGGCCAGTTCCGGTATGAACAGCAGAAAAAACTAATCGTTAATGAACCATATTCATATCCCAACTGCAGCCAGTCAAAGAAACCTAAAATCCCTCACCCATCCCAGCTTTCACAAATCCATCCACAGTCCGGCCTCCAACCTCATCCTCAGCAGTCCCACCCTCCACAATCCCACCCTCAGCAACCGCACTCACCGTCTGCTCATCAATCTCACCCGAAGCAAATCCATCCATGGGCCTTGCAATCTAGAAATAAGCAAAACCCCCCCTCAGTAAACAGCTTGACAGATATGGTACAGTCAGCAACATGTATTACCTCCCACGCCTTTGTCCAATGCCTGAGGAAATGCAGCAACGCTGAAGGAAGTTTTGGTAATGGTTTATCTAAGGCAGTCGAGCGTTTTATTAAGTGTATGGAACTGGAGTGGCAAAGTGTTGTCAATACTGGTTCATCTTACACTCTGAGTAGAAATCCCCTTAGTTGACCAGAATTAGAGGTGGGCCTACAAGAGACAACCTGATTGGTGGCTATACTGGTGCTGGATCTTAAAACCCTTGCCTTTCCTGCTCTGCTTGGGTTGGACTTCATGTTCTTTACTGGGATGCAAATAGATGTTGCAGGAGGAGTCTACTGGTTTGGAGAAAATGTGAAGGTGATGTATTTTTTTAGTGTAGAGTCCTGTTCGCTAAGGGAGGGAGAGACCGGAAACTATGTGGCTTTCTTCTCAGCGGACGCTCGATCATCTACTGCACTGTACCCTGGATGTACCACTATAGGAGATTTTGACTTATTTCAGAGGGCAATTCAGGAGTCTAATCTGCTAGGAAACCAAAAATTGGAATTAAAAACCCTATTACTCAACAATAAAAATGTCTGCACAACAAAACTGGGCCACACTTGATCTATTAAATCTTGATTTTTTTACTCCCCAATCCACTTTCCCTTTAACAAAAACCCTACCATGTCTCCCCTCTGAAGCTGAGGGCGATGAAAGAGGTCATTGATGACATGCTTCAGAATGCTATGATCCCTCTTCTTCCACTTGGGCTTCGCCAGTTGTCCTTATTCCCAAAAAGGATTGGAAACCAAGGTTCTCCGTAGATTTCTGAAAAGTGACTGGAAACCCCTTCACCAATGCCAATCCAATCCCCACAACTAAGGAAATACTTAGCAATCTCTGAGGTGCTGCTGTCTTTTCTTCCCTGGACTTGAGGAAATGGACCCTGAGGTGCGAGAAATCACTGCCTTCATCTGCTGTCCAGGTTTGTTCCAATTTAAAGTCATGCCCTTTGGACTGAAAAATGCCCCCGCAATGTTCCAGAGGCTCATTGAGAGAGCATTGGGAAAATTAAGAGGTCTCATATGTCTTGTGTACCTGGATGACATCATTATTTTCTCATCATCCTGGGAACGGCACTTCTATGATGTCCAAGCTATCTTTGACAAGCTTGATCATGCTGGGCTGTCTGAGAACATGAAAAGCAAGTCGTTCAGAACCTCTCTAAAATTTCTGAAACATATTGTGTCGGCTGACAGAGTCCAAGTTAATCCAGAAAAGGCAGAGGCTGTGAACAATTTTCCTGTCCCCACTAACTTTAAGGCCTTACAGAGGTTTCTGGGAGTTGCTGGTTAGTATCACAGGTTCGTCCCAAACCTCTCAAAGATCGCTGAGCGCCTGAATGCATTGAAGAAAAAAGGAGCAAGGTTTATCTGGTCACCTGAATGCCAGCTGTTTTTGACAAACTTAAAAACCGCTTAATAAATCCACCTGTCTTTTGACACCCAAACTTCAATGCTCCATTCATTGTCTATAGTGATGCCAGTGAGGTAGGACTTAGTGCAGTAGTAGTCCAGAAAACCGACCTAGGAACAAAGCAGGTCCATGCCTTTTCCAACCAGAGCCTGAATCCAGCAGAGAAAAACTTTACTGCTACTAAGTTGGAATGCTTAGCTGAGGTGCGGGCATTAAAGAAGTGGAGAATCTATCTGGAAGGCCAGCTGTTTAATATGGTAACTGATCATGCTTTTCTGCTGTGGGTGTTCAAAACAACTAAACCCAGTACCTGTCTCATCAGGTGGGTACTCTGGCTGCAATAATTCACCTTTACTGAGGAATACAGGAAAGGAAAATGTAACACTGTGCTTGTTGCCTTATCCAGAGCCCCAATAGGAAATCAGTGCTCTCTACCTGTGCGTGCTACCATCATGTCTACTTCCTCAGGACCATCAAAAGAACTTCCCATTTCCCTCAAGGCTGTGTTGAAGGCACAACAGGAGAACTCAAAGTTTCAGGCGTCATATCAAAATATTGAGGGGAATGACAAAATCATTATTAACTCAAGCATCTCATTCACCATTTTGGAGGATCTAATCTGCTATGTTGTTACACTGCAATACAAGACCACCAACCAGCTTGCATATCAGCCAGCTTTAGAAAGCTACTTCTGGAGTATTTTCACCAAGAACCCCTCTGCAGTCACTTAGGAAGGCATATAACATAAAGGAGACTGCAACAGCTGTTATACTGGTGAAAGATGAGCATGCAGGTGTGAAAATAGGTGCACAATTGCCAGGTATGTCACATCTACAAACCGGAAAATGGAAAACTAGCTGGGAAACTGCAGCCAACAATTAGTCCAAGGCCCCTGGGAAATGCTGGGGTTAGATTTGATTGGTTTTTTCCCCAAGAGCTCCAATCAAAATGGCTACCCGCTAGTTTTTGTAGACTATTATTTCAGATGGGTAGAACTGTTTGCATTAAGAAAAGCAAATGCAGAAACAATATCTCAAGTCCTGGTGAGAGATATTTTGACCAGATGGGGTATCCCTGATTATATCCTTTCTGATCATGGAACACTGTTTGTCTCTGCAATCATTCAAGCAGTGTGTGAAACCTGGAATGTGGGAATGTTGGAATGTTGCTGCCTACCATCCGCAAACCAACCTCACTGAAAGAGTGAATTGTACCTTAAAAACAATGGTCACCTCTTAGGTTGGAAATCAGCATAGACATCGGATGAATACCTCCCAGAGTTCCACTTTGCCCTCAACTCTGCAGTCCAGGAATCCACTGCAGTCTCCCCAGCTGAGCTAAATCTTGATCGTCTGTTGAAAGGTCCATTGGATGTTGTGGTAAAAACCTGAGAGCCTTCACCTAACACTCCAGCGTATGTCAAGATTTCACAGTTGAAAGATCTGCATTTCTTTATCTCAAAAAACCTAGATTCTTCACAACATTGGCAGAAAAGGAACTACGATAAAAACAGATGATACGGCTTTTGTCAATCAAGACAGAGTGTGGGTATGGGCCCATCCCCTTTCCAAGGCGGAGGAGTCCTTTGCAGCAAAACTAGCCCCAAAGAATCAAGTGGTTCCGGAAGATTCTGGTCAAGACTTGAAGGTAATTCACATGTCCCACCTTAAACCCTGCTACCGTATGGCACAAGACCTACAGGAGCAGGAACACCAAGGTGTACTGTATATTTTGAATGAGGAATCGGATAAGGAAACTTTCCTTGGCTTTCAGGACACTGCATGCTCTGATTTCAGTCACCAAGGAGATACAGGATCTGCAGGAGGAATGTAATCATCATAGCTCCACTGAAAATGAAACTGTCCATTCATTAAAAACCTTGAGATATATTTCTCAGAAGATGGGTCATGGGGGGGGGGGTCGCTAAAGCACCTTACCTTGGGTCAGCTTTAACTAACGGGGGAGGAGTGTAGTGACCGCTGTCAAACAGCCCCTCTGCACCTCCCAACATTGATTCCCTCAAGCTCCCTAAAACCCCAATCACCAACTGCAAACAACTCACCAAATATAAGTCCAGACTCCAAGAAAATCAGTAGTTATAAGTCTGTGAGTGTAGAAGTTCAGTCTTTGAGCAAACATTGTCTTACCTCCGTGCAGTGAAGTCTGCGTTTATACTCGCGATTAAGGAACATTTTATCTCTTTCTGTCCGCATTGGAAGTTAATAATCCAGCGGTCAATGTAAAGGATCCACTCCTGTTGCCTGACATGGTGGGGTTTCTGCCATGGTTATACCAACTGACTAAAATTCTACTGAAGAGTCGTGAGTACTAGGGGGAAAATTCATATTTTTGCTGCAAACTTTCTCTTTATTGGCTGCGAGCAAAGATGCCACAGTTTGCTTGATTCCCCCCCCCTTTTTTTTTCTTCTTGCATGTTATTCTCTTGGAACTTTGGTAAAACCTGAAGTGGGACTTTCGAAGTGTATTCCTTTTGTGTTGGGGACAGTGGATGGGCTCATGATTTGTGTTGTGTGGGGTTGTAGGGAAGCCCAAACTCGATTATTTCCTAAGTGGAATGAACTTTGAGACTTGTGAGAAATAGCTTCTATTTGTTTCTCTCTCTCTCTCTCTCTCTCTCTCAATATATTACCGAAAGGAAATGTGTTGTGTCCTGTCTGTGCTTGCTGAGTTGTTGAGTTAAATGCATTGCATTTGATGCGTTTTATCTTATGTGCACTCTTTGTGTGTGTGTGTGTGTGTGTGTGTGTGTCGTTTGACTGAGGTATTTTCTCTTCTCTTACGTACATTATTTGTTGACTCTGACTGGCACCACTCTGTATAAAAAAAAAAGCCCGTAACAACTTGTGCACTTATTCCTCAGCCGCCTGCTGCCTCAATCCACTCACTTTTAATTTTTTACTTGGAAAAAATACCTTCAATAGTGCATATATCCCTGTCAGCTTCCATCAGGGCAGTCTGCAGCTCCCTATTTATGCCACTCTCTAACCTCCCTGCCCGCTGAGTGCCCAGTTTAGATAAGCATGCGCTACCGTCACATGCGCTGGCTTGATGCAAAGGTACCCCTCCGGTTCATTTAGCTGGTCAGGATTGTAAAGGTCACCAACCTGTACCCCTTTTTCCTACACCAGACTTGTAGCCATGTGTTAAACGTTCAAATGAAATCCGGCTTCCCTCTGCTAGCATGTAGTGCAGGTCAAATCCCGGAGAACACAACTGTTAAAACCTCTTCTGCTGATTAAACAAATTTGTCATGCAAAACCTCAAACCTACCCTTACCTATGACAACTGTATACTACTACTCGCAATCTTGCTGGCTAGGAACAGCTACAAAAACCAAGGAGAACCACAGAACAGTAAAAGAGAAGAGTAAAAGCTGCCTAGTTAACATTTGTCTTTAATGAATATAAACTGGACAAATGAATGACTTACTCTGCTATCTAAACCCAATATCCCAAAAGCCGACTTTAAAAACTGTAGAGTTAGCTAGCCAGCTTACCAGGCAGTGCAGCTATTGAAACAGGAGAAGTGTAAAAATCCTCTGGTTAACGTTAGTCTTCAATCAATACAACATGATCAAATGAAAGACATTAACCTTGTGAGCAAAACGCAAGATCCCCAAAAACCCAGCTTTTGAACATTAGCAGTGGATATTTGACTAGGTAGCCACAAACAGCTATTGCAAACGAGAGCGACCAGTGAATCGTGAAAACCCTCTAGTAGACATTATTCCCTGCAATAGCAGGCTAATATGGCCATAATGAAAGTGAATGATCGAGTGCGTGAGTCACGATCCTTTCACATTCAGCATCTCAAGAATGGTACACGCCATAACCTTCTAACTTAGCACATTAACAGATATAGTGCAGCAGATGAGCTGAATAAAATTTGATTGAATCTGTGAAGTTGCACCATACCAAATCAATACAGAAAAACGCACAGCATCACACAGTCCCGTACAATCCAATAGGAATGCACGTTGCCTCCATCAGTTTGCATGCTAACCAAGCTAGCTAACATGTTCATAAAATTATTAGCAATTCTGTCAAAGCTGGACCAAGGCTTGATTTCATCAATAGTTATGCTAGCAATGTTTGTTTTTTGTTTATGGCTCAATTGAAGTGTTTACAGCACTACTGCTACTTGCATTTGATGTACTCAGTAGCCAGCTGACTAGCAACAGAGCTACATGAAAACCGTGGTGTTCAGTGGGCCATTTTTCATGTAGCTACATGAAAACCGTGGCGTTCAGTGGGCCATTTTTTAATGTAGCTCTGTAGTAAGTCAGCTGGCTACCCAGCCAGCAAAAGTTGACTTCTACAGTAACCAGCTGGCTCACTGCAAATCTAAATGAAAAGCAGGCTGCTCAACAATATAGAGTAGCAGATGAGCTGCTTAAAATTTGGTTGAATCTGTGAAGTTGCATCATAATTCATTAATGTGCAAAAAGACACCGTATCACTGGGTCCTGCACAATCCAGTAAGATTGTATGTTGCGTGTTTAGCGAAAACAATCTAAAACAAGCACTCATGTCTGAAACCAATTCTAGCTGTAGCTAAGCACTCTAATAATGTTACGTGCGTTTGATGAGTTAGTTAAATTACAGCAACCAGAAACACATATTTCATGTATGCAGTTACCATAGAATCATGAGAGTAAAGGTGAAAAAGTCCCCAATGACGCTCTATTCTTAAACGCAACACAACAGAGCTATTCAAAATAGTGAATAGCTATTATTAAACACATGACCTCAAGAACTTATTCAAAAAATGACCGACTTATGCAAAAATGATTACACACGTTAAATGCAAAATAGAGGTCTGTTCTCCAATGTATTTCTCCATTTTTTTATTATTCTTGAACAAATAGTATATAATAGCCGTCACAAATAATTTTGAATGACTTGAACATGAGTTATCAAAAAAGAAGGCATCTTCACCTTCAAAAGACAGGCATACAATATCTTAGACATACATTATATACAGAACCAATATACATATCTATAAAATGTGTTACCCTCTAGATTTTACTTAAATAACATTCCAATTGCAAAATATATGGTTTATTGCCTTCATAATATATGTACTTACTGAATAACAATGACTGAACACTGGCATCACCGTGCATCACAGATAGTTTCTCTGTTAAAAAAAAAAAAAAACTAGACATCCCAACACACTAAAATACAGTCACATAGTGGTGCTGAATATTGAACAAAATCCATTTAGGAAGAATAATGAGAAAAGCTGCAAAGGGACTGGCACAAACGGTAACACCCGCTTACACCCAATTTGAGAATTCTGGGTGCAAAAGTCCATAAATGGTCCGCCATTAAGTATTATATCCCTCACAAGAGGCACATGACATGGTCAAAGGCACTACATAGACACTCAAATCATAGACAAACACCACAAAGAAATAATTATGTCAATAGCTACATGAGGTGCTATCATGTCATTATATGGATAGTCCCAAGTGGTACATATCATTTTACTGATATAAGCATTTATAAATGGTTATGAAGTGGCTAAGTAGTTCTTAGGAAGGTCTCATTCATGAAGGCCATTTACAAGGCCTTTATTTTATGTATAACTGAAATCTGATACAGGCTCAGACAAAAGAACTTTAATAAAGAATACTCACTAGGTACTAAGAATGAGTCCTGCCTTTACAGGTTATAGTTCCTATGATTGTCTGAAGATTGCTATAGCAATGACTGCATATCAAAACAATTCTAAATAGCAGGGCACCGTGGAGAAAGAAATAATGGTTGGGTCAACGATGAAGGCATTTCCACAAAACGAGTGCCTTTCCCCAATATAGCATTTTTATCATATAAATGCTATATATTTATTCACATCATGTACATAAAAAAATAGAAAATAGATCGTAAAAAAAGACACTCAGCAAATTATTCTGCCAGTTAATTAAAGAAAAAAAAAACACTTCAATCTTGAACTTCCCTTTATATCTGCAGAGTGATTTTCTCCAAATATTATAGCACTACATTGTCAATCTAGTGTTTAGTCCAGTTTCACCATTTGTGTGGCCAATTTATGATTGTCATTTTTCTATTGTTTGTTCCATGGAGTTTATGGGTGATCAGTTAACCACGGCGCACAAGTCCTGCACTGTGCCAGCTGTACTCGTATGTCAGCCTGAGAGCTGGCATATGCTCAGGAAAACCTGAAACCCCCGACCTAAAGTTTTCCCATCATTCATACATGTGTGGACAGGGCTTCATATTAATATACTACTTGCATACTTAATATTTATCTGTACACTCAATAGTAGGCAAGTAAGCCATTTTGGACTCGGACAAGGAATCATCATGCAATGTGCATAGATAATGCACCCCTTTTCCCTACTCTGTTCCACAATACAGATCAGCTGCTGGTGAAAGCATTTACATCTGAGAAGCAATAATATACAGTATATATAATGAACACACATTGATCACAAAGGCTACCTCACCGTATATGCATATGGCGCCAAATTTGAGCTTGGCCATCATGTGTCTCTAATATAGCAGCCATGGGAATACTTTAACACGAATTTCATAGATAGGAAATGGATGACCGTGAGAACAGTTTGCACATTGTCATTACAGCACACAGGTTAAGTTGTAAGACAACGCTGGAGGATAGAATCAGAAAATGTTCACTCCAAGTGTATTTTCATGCATAATTTTCTGAAGACAGGTAATCGACCCCAAACCAGCCGTCTTTGCATTTGGGTCAAGTCAGCAGCAGACCTTGTAGGAGCAGATGCTATGTCCAAGGACCCATTTCAAGGCCTCAACCAAGTTCCTTCAAATCAATCTCTTTTTCAAAAATACAGTTAAGATGGGTCTTTTGTAATTACCAAGGCAAGAAGTTTATCTCCTTTATGACAAAGAAAAGGAATGAAAGATCAAGAGGATGTCTTGCGTGATGCTAGCGGTCAAACGATTCATCCTGCATGTGTAAGAGACCGATGAAGTCAGTCCACGGTACTGTTCCATCAGGGAAAATGGCCAATCCTCTCACTCAAAATAATAAGTACAGTCTTCACATACTCTCTACTCATTTAGATAGCTACAGGAATTAAAGTCTCTTTTCCAGTGCAAAAAGGAATTCTTGAGGGTGGGGCACCATGGCCTCTCTGTGTATTATCTGCAAGCGCAGGAATCCACGGTCATGTTGGGGTAGACCTTGAGGACCACATTCAGGTGCTCGTCGAAGAAGAGGATGCTGAGGGAGGACATTCGCTCGGGGACGCAGCACGGCTCCGGTATCCCCGGCACCACCCCCACGGCCCTCACGATGCTCTGGATGGTGGCGTGGTTGGAGGGATTCAGCGACTGCAAGACAGAGTCAATGTGTCAGTCGTGCTCTGATACCCTCCTGTGCTAAAGCTGTCATGTCCATTCCCTTTGTGTGATAAACATGATATTGTGTCACATAAAAAACTGAAACGGTTTCTAAAATGAGTATAAGCCTTGTAATGAATAGGACCAACATTTCATGATAGTTATACTGATGTTAATCGCACAATACAGTAAAAAGAATAGTGCAACAGAACCGTTATACCATATGCCATGCAGTTGTGCCTGACCGTTCATATACCAATACTTAACGAAGATCATTCCTCCAGCCAATAAATTCTGCCTACAAAGCACCAACAAAGCAGCCTAATGCAACAGGTGCAGTCGTATTCGTAAAAGCCCTCTGTGAACAAATGATCCAGGATCAGCTTTCCTTAGTCCATAACTGTACCTTTATCACGAGCTTAAAGGCAGAACGGATCTCAGATATACTAAAAAGTTTTTCTGAATTAGTTGAAAAATGACCAGATGGAGAGGAGAAAAGTCCCAACACAACATGCTACATGAGGGAAGCTTTTCTCCTTCACGACCCCTTCAAGCTGAATGAAGAACGGATTTCCCAGTTTCATATTATAACCTTATCTATTTTAGGCTAAAAGGCTTGACAGATCCTGGATCAGTACTCCTATTCCAACAACAACAAAATTTCGGTCAAATATACTCTTTCAGAGTGCAAATGAGCCCCCTTTCCAGAGTGAGTTTATATGTACTCAGTTTTTTATATTTATATGTACTCAGGAAGAGCAGAGGAAGCGAGGGGAAGAGTGTGAGTGTCTGTACTGTAGGACGAACACTGCTTTCACTGACTGAGAAGTGTGACTCAGGAACTGACAGACTAAGGAATACAGCACAAGAGCAACTGACATGGAAATTTCCGTTCCCAAGGGCTGAACCTTTGCTGGAAACCGTAAACTGTTAGTTTTTGAAGCAGTCCTAATTTTGTAAGTTTTTTTTTTCATAAGTGCAAGGCTTTTTACGAAAGTCTTCTTCAAGGAGGGATTTTTTTTCAGTTGAAATTATAAGCACTCAGTTTACCAAAAATAATACTTGCTTACATTTTGCCGCACTCAACCCCTCACTTGACAAACAGACCAGCCAAGCACAAATTCTGAGCTACTCTGTTCGCTCTGCACAATGCGCTTCATGAACAGAAAAGCTGGTTGGTTTTTTAAATTTTTTTATAATAAAAAAAAAAGGATATCAACTTTTTGCAGGTAAATCTAGAGCATTTGAGTATATATGGACATATCACACAGTATCAAAATTAATTTAAAGTTCAACTACGTGAGCTTGCCCTACATTAAACAGATGGCAAGTCACAGCGTTTCAGGACGATGTTCAGAATGCAAAATGACAAATCAAGATGTATTATTTACAGGATCTTATATCTTTGTTTGCACACTGCAATTGTGTATTTTAACATAAACTCATAAAAATGAACCCATAACTTTGGCTGACCCCTAAAATTGTGCATTTTCTCTCAAATTTTACAACAATGATTAAGATTCATTACCTCCACCGAGGAGGTTAAGTTTCCGCTAGCGTGGGTTTGTCTGTCTGTTTGTGATAAGATAACTCAAAAAGTAAAAAACTGATATCTCTGAAGTTTTTTGAGTGGGTTGCTATTTTATCAAGGATTGATTTTGACTACGATTGGTCAAAAAAGTGGCGCGGCGGAGGTATGCGCACTACTGAGTGCCCTTCTAGTTGATAAATGTGCAAAAATTAAATCAGATTAGAATACTTTATCTTTCTATTTAAACATTTAATTGTAAACACTGTACCTGTGATACAATAGCTGATTTTGAATACTGTGTGAAAAATAAAATAAATTCAACCATAGGTTATTGCATGCACTTGACCCCCTGAAAAGCTACTTTACAAGCAAAGATCAAAGGCAACACTTGGAAGTCTATCTCAAAAAAACCTGGATTTCTGAAATACATTAACAGAGGAGGGATTCATTTTTTTTCTCATCCAGAAAGAATTTGAGAGCTGATGCACTGTGAAGTCAGGAATACCAAATCATTAAGAAGCAGTGTAGATCGAGATGCCAACTGTTACATCAGTACCTAATGACTCTATTCTACACCTGAAAGTAACTGAAACATCACTTGTTAATGCCATCTAGTGGGGAAAAAGGGTAACGGCACCTTTTGGATGTTAACATTACATGCAAGCTCTCTGAAACGTAACCATGTCCACTCGTAGCCTCTGACAGAAAAACAAGTACCTTTGGCATTGGAAACGGACAAGATCCTGAACAATAGTAGGCGTCAAAAGACTTCGGTGAAATAATCCAGTCACTCCAGCCGATGTCAGCAAAGTCCACTTTCAGGTATCTCCTCGCGCAATTTCGCGGCTCGTTCCACTGTTTCTTGCGCGCTTTCTTTATAGTCTGTTCATCAAACTGCAGCAGGGGCATCTTATGCCGCTGGTTCTTGCGCGCTTTCTTCCGGGGCCTTTTGGCTGGCTTGTCCTCCAGTGGGTCGTAGGGCTTGGGTTCCTCCCAGCCGGGCGTTTCGTATGGGTACTCCGGCCCAGGCAGCTCATTATTCTGTAACGGGAGGAGTATGTTGGAAGAGCGCCGAATACGACGTGCTGCCGTGCTGTTACGCGTGCGCGCTCCTAACCAGTGGAGCCCTGGGGCCAGCGCCCTCTGATGGTGCTGCAGGGCGGACACCACACTCTCGGGCTCGGAGATGGCCGTGTCGTTGGCATACACCAGGATGTACGGGGAGCGGTCGGAGAGAAGGCGCCCCCAGGGCAGGCGCCCACGAGACGACACGCTGATGCCGATCAGTAACTCATGATGCTGCTTCGCCCTGTTGACCACCTGTGTAATATCCTTCCACTGCCACGTTATGAAGTCCCTGTGCAGCATGGAGACATTTATGAGAAAATGCCCCAGAGTCCTCGTGCTGTTATCCACGGAGGCAAAACTCCACACACCCAAATGGACATGAGTCTGCTTCCGAGGACCATGACGAGGGCAGACCTTAGGCCCAGCACAGGAGTGAGAGCTGTTCAGCAGGTCTCCTATGTAATAGTGCAGAGTCGCTGAGAGTACGTCTTCCGACTTGGTCAGGGACGTCAGATTAAAGATCTGAAGCTGCTTACCATTGATTTTACCTGGATCAGCAAAACAGAAAATAGTAATCAGATATTCAGTCCCATAATAAAGTATACAGAAAAAACTTTTTTAAAAATGCCACACGACTGAGTTAAGTTCAAGTTAATTTGATTAAATAAACTGTTCAAAAATCTAAGAATTTATTCAGAAACTATTTTAAACCGTTGAGCGGAACTTACATTTTAGAGAGAAATAGCTGTTACCTGATTCTAAATAAAACTTTTTTCCCTCAGATGAAGAGGAGTGGAAGAACTTGTCAGACTCATGCTGTCATTTATGACACATTGCGGGCTGCGAACAATCTTATGTGCATTTCTAATACGTGCCTGCAGGAGGAGGTATAATCTCAGATTATTAAAACGAGGACCCGGTCCAACCACCCTTCCTGCAGCCCGCAAGCAAGTCCCAGTAACTACATTGTGCGTTTCATAGGAAAGGAAATGGCTTGAGTACCATAGCGATGAACCAATGACTACAATTTCTATTCACTTGATAAAAAATGTCAATTTTTGTCGCGAAAAAACGTCCATAAAATTGGATAGAATAAGATTGGTTATGCGCGGTATACTCATCCAAAATACCGTTGAGACTGGCTATCAATTTAACCCAGCACATATGCTGAAACACGTTAATAGCAGGTGTGGACTAGGACAATATGATTACTCCGGAAAATTTTTACATATTCAAAGCCAACAATAAATATGCAGGTTTGACATACGAAAATGCTTGTTTATACACCCAATCGTAACTACACGTATAGTCTCAAACCATCCCACAGTAACAAATGCAAGCAGGAAGCCAAAAAATACTCAGCTGCCTCTTTTACAGGCACTAACTTTTGCCGAAACATAAAATCTAATGGTGATGATTTGCTATTATGTTTCGTTGCATGATGCTTGATGTTGCGTAGGGCGTTCAGTTCTGTCGACTCTGACGAGTAATTACTATTATTTGACTTCTTGGAAGGCAAGTCCCTGCCACGGGGAGCCGTCGTTCGCCCGCTTGTATTTTCTGACAGGTGGATTTCAGTTTGCGGCACCATCCATACCCAGCCCTGGAGTCTACAGCACACGCGGAAACCGTTAAAATTACATTAAATGTGTCGCCGTCAGCACAAAATGAGGAACCTTGAGTGCGGGGCGTCCGCGTATTTATAAACAATAACGTTACCAAACAATATTGATGCGCAATACCTACCCAAATTGGCTTTAAAACTGCGGACTGTATTTCCGTCCATTAATTGAAAATCCCCCTTATTGTACTTCTTGTAGAGCATCTGCATATGCTCCGACATAGTATCCTGAGAAAGCAGGTCTGGCTCATCCTTCACCGAGTGCTCCTTTTTGTCTCCAAAATGCCTCGAAACCGCGTGTCTCTTCAAATCTGTGAAGTCATTTTTCAGCATCGCGCAATGTGCACCGCATAGACAGCTCCATCCAATAAAAAGAACGAATAAATATTCACAGCGAGCCATACTTCAAATTAAAATGAGACCAGTCAAGACTGAAGCGTTAGTGCAAAGTGAGTTTCCAAAGTACCCTTCTTTCTCAAGCGAGTGTTCAGTAGCCCACCTGGAAAGAGAATGCAGGCTAATCCCTAAGAACACGGTTGCCGTTCTGAGAAGTATGCTAGATCTCCAGAGGCTCGCAGCTACCAATGAGTCGCAGGCTCGGTCGTTGTCAAACTTCTCCGGCAGTCGGTTATATTTCAGTGATTTCTTGTTCCTCCACCTTACTACTCATGTGGTGTTATTTGCGAGGGGCAGTTCTTTTGGTTTTGAATCGGGGATCTGGGCAGCTCTCGGAATCGGCAGCCAATCGCACCCCGTGTCCCATTTCATTGAAGGTAAAACACATTGCGCGTGGTAATATATAAGGCTTGCGGGACCATCTGTGTTCTCTTCCCTCGGTTACTCAAACGGCACGTTTACCGGGGCGCACTGCCAAACACCGAAAGATTGGGACAATTCATTAGTGTGCTGTCAAGTTTCCTAGTTTGGGCAACTAAGCCTCCAAAACTCCATCGTTATTTGCGCGTGGGGGAGGAACATAATTTATTAAGTTGGCTAAATGGCGTTGAGATTTATCCGTTAAATATGGACTGCTTTTCAATTAAAATGCAAAACGGAATTCGCACAATCTAAAACGCACAACCAGGCTTAGTGCATGAATCAATCATTTTAATATATTGTGGGGAAATGTCAATGCAAAGTCAGAACTGGTTTAAGTTGATATTGAAAGTTGCGAATGTCTTCAAGCGCCCTTTCAACGCAGACAATCGCTTCTACGCGTAATTGAGTGACTCATTTCTAGACCGTTGAAACGACAGAAAGATCCGTGCAAAACATCTCCGCAAAGCCCTGGCTTCGGGTTATGGCGATGAATGAAATGGCTTACTGTCGGAATTAAAGGCTCTCTGCTATATTGTCGAGTACAAGAGAGTTAAGCACGCATATCCTGCACACCGCAGTCTGATCCGGATGCGGCATCGCATCTCAAACGTAGGCTAAAATTGAGATCTCGGTACGCACTGTCACTGTTATTCACGGGCGCCCGGAATGAAGTAATTGACCATTAGGACAGTCGTTGCGATTAATACTTTAAATTCTAAAGTTTGGAACCTATTTGGATATATTCTACAAAAAGGTAATTCCAGTGCTACTGCAGTATGTCATCAGTATTGTACTCAGCTCAATAAATTGCACGGTGAACGCATCACGCACGCACGCAAGCAAAATAATCAGGATTTTTGGTTTGATGTTGTTCGGAGTGTTCCCAATTTTAGGGCTCGCCTGTGGGACGGAGAACTAATCATTAGAGTGCAGACTGACTTTTTCCAACAAGTTAACTCTCAAACTTACAATGCCCTTTATCCCCTGATTGACCAAGAACGAGCGATGCGCAAAGGTGCATTTCCAAAGCACTACGACGTTGGTACTGTAACAAAATTAGGACAAAAATTCTGTAATCAAATACAGCAATAATGAACGTATGCTGGGCAGTTCTGTTCATCGTGGCAGGCTCACATTACCACTTTTAATAATAAAGATGTTTCTTATTGTGTCATGACAAAAGTGTAGTTAACTCAATTACGTCTATATAATATACACACACACACACACACACACACACACACACTCACACACAGTCCAAAGCTTGAGATACATTGGGGGTGGGACTGCTAGGTTTGCAGGTGACCCCAATCTTCTACTTCAACTCAGGTATGCGATGTCATTTTATGACCACTGACATCTCAGTTCCACATTCATTATGGTGGTAGTTTAAAGATAAATTACTTGATTAAATTGAGAGGACCTTCAGGCAGTGGCACTCGTGGAAGTATGTAGTTTGCATCGTCCGAAGTTCAACTCCGATTCTTAACCACAAAGACAGCAGTTGAACCGATGGCTGTGATTCTTCATGGAGCCACAGATAATGCCCCCGCAGTCAATTTTTTAAGGAAGGACCGCATTCCCAGTACGTTAATTGATGGAAGAAGTGTTTCTTTTGACAGTCTTATACCCTCATACTGTGGTGATTTGGCGGTTATTTAAGGATGATTATTCAAGACTCTGCCAAATTAAAATTTAATTGAATTGTTTACAGACTTCGTCTGAATCATTACAAATCTGAAGGAACCTCCAATTTCCTCTCGCTCTGACACATTTGATTTGATGCTTGATTTGATGCTGTTGAGTTGCATTACCCTCCATGAGCAGAGTGGTTACGGCAGTTCCTTACTGTTACAACTTCTGTGACCAGAAAATTTCTGCAATGTAAGTGAAATCTAAATTAAAGCTAAGACCAAGTGAAAAAAATTAATTCAACAACCAACTTATGAGGCCCTCTCGGTGATCAGTGGGAAATTCAGAAGTTGAGAGGGGCATCGAAAGATTGACTGTCAAGTGCTGTCTCCAGTGAATAAAGCTGAAGCTGAACAGCCATTGTATAATTTGTCAATATCTGAGAAATGTCGATTTGGCAAATCATGGTCAAAAGTCTGTGGACATATTTAGGTCTGGGGCTGGTTTCTATGGGTTGGGCTGAGGCTGCACCGAGGGAAAATTTTGATTTTTAGAGTCAACAAGTATTTGCCACTAACATGTCTTTGTCCTCCGCCTCAAAATGTGAAATCGTGTCAAAATGAGCAATCTCTCTGTGTGACCTTGAGAGTGACGCGAAGGTCACCAAAATCGACTGGCGCTCGGGTATCACCCTAATACATGTTGACATCAAATTTGAAGAAAATCCGTCAATTCGTTCTTGAGATATCTCGCTGACAAGGATTCTGGACGTACGGACGGACGGACGGACGGACGCTCATGAATACTATGTCCCGCCGCTTTGCGCGTTCCGCGCAGCGGGGGACAAATAATATCCCGCATGACTGTGCTTTAGATTCCAATAGGCAGTTTCCTGAGTCAGCGTGACAATGCCCCATACACAGCGAGAGGTCCACGCCCATAAGGTTTGTAGAGGTTGGTGTGGAAGGACTTGAAAGGCCTGCAGAGAGTCCTGACCTTAAATGCATTAAACGCTGATGATTACCCAGTAGGTCAAACTCAGCCCAATCACCCTGTGTCACTGGCCACCCTCAACAATTCTTTTCCAGTCGTAATGGAAGCAGGTAACTGTGGAAACGGTTCACATGCAGAGGAGATCCTCCTCAGGAGAGAGGGACTGAGAGGGGAACATCTCCATTTTAATGCCAGTGTCTCTAGAGGGAAATGTTGGATGCACAGGTGTCCAAACTATTGACTGAGTTCCGCATTTCAGAGGAAATGGAAATTCACCCCAAAACTCATGCTTCTAATACAAGGTCAAGATACATTCAGGATTTGGTGTTCATAACCCTAACCCTAAACTGAAATATTGCTTAAAACTCCTTTGCGCAAATATTGACGCCGGCGTCCGTAAATTCTAAAATTTAATTCCTAAACACTTCTGTAATTGAATTTGCAAATGTCTAGCTTCACTGGAAAAAAATTCCATAGTCTCTATAACGCAAATACTGAGGAAACAGGAAAAATTGGCATAATTTTGTATCCTGCGCTAAGGGGTTAAAACCTCAGCATGTTGCTTTTGTGCTGGTAAATCGGCACAATGACAGCAGGCTATCAGACTATGCAAAACAAACAAAAAAAAAACCAACACATATCAACTCTCAACAGAAATACCAGTTTTTTTTTTGGTCAATTATGGGTAAACTTAGAGGGATATTTATATGGCAATACTTTGAAGTGAGTCTGCATCTGTGTACGCGAGGAGGGCGTTGAGACTGTTTCCCCTCTCTGTAAAGCTGGCAGGATCCTTACAACCCGACTGGAACTATGACAGGCCTCCGGGAGCACATGAAAGAGCCCTGCCGTCTCTCCAAGCCCTTACGCCCTTCTTTCTGTTTACACAAACAGGAAATATTTCCCAGTGAAAATACTGCTCAGGTTCGGCTCTCTGAGCAGGTTGCTGATTCCTGGGTTACTCATTTGTTGCTCTTCCGATCCTAAACAAACTCCTCGCCAGTTTTCAACTTAGGAATACAAACAATTACCAGTTTGTGCAGGGTTTTAGCTGAAGTCAGATATTTGCATTTGGCCTATGCAGTGAGTCAGATCAAAGGCCTTTAAACTCTGAACTGAAAATCATATCAAGGCCCTCAGATAGTCACACACATCTCTGTTTGGAAAGAAATCTCTAGAAAGCACTTGCTAAAAAGCGCAGCTCAACAGCATCCTAAGACAATAAAATCTTTATCGTACAGCTCAAATCAAACTGGTGAGGCACTGAAATTAAATCTGTTGTTTATTCATTTGTTGAATGAAAAAAAAAATTTCCAACAACATCGCATGACAACAGAGACTGAAGCAATAAAAGAGGGTTAATTCTTCTCATTTGTATTGAACAAGCAAAACAGTAGAGTAAGAGCATATCATGCACGATAATGTATTGGCTTAATTGCAACAAAAAATGAAAACACTGGGTCTAATTACGGCATTCCCTTAATGTCAGATAATGATTCACTCCAGCGCATGGCTTGGCTTAGTTTCTCCTCCTGTTAATGTGGTCAAAGATGACAACCTGCATGTAGAGGTCCGTCTTGATGGGAGAACACGAGGAACTGTCCCCCGTCGGACGCTTTGGGTGGGGAAAAAAGAAAGTGTCAAGTCAATTATCCTTTTCAACTGAGTCAACACACAGCGAGCAATAACTGAATAAGAATGAAGCTTCCCTCTATCACAACAGACTTGGATTTATTTAACCAGGCTTCACTTGACAAATTTCCTGTCACGAGTTCCAACTTGAACTGTGTGGGAATGCAGAACTACATTCCAGTCAAATGCGTTTTTGGCCAATAGCCAGTAACACACGTGGGACCGTGGGATTCTATTAAACCATGGAATAAAAAACAGATTGTACATTTATAAAACAAGTTGCTTAACAGGATGTCGTACATCAATGAAGGGAAATAAATGCTTTGACAAAGAATATTTCCGAATAGCGGTTATAATTGCTTTTCTACAGCGGGTGTGTTCCGATGTAAAACATCAGTGCATTCGTTCAGCTAATGACCTCGAGGTGACTCCGCGATCATTTTGGCTGATAGTGTTTTCACATTTAAATCATGATGGTGGCAGTACTGCATGAGCAGTTGCACCTCCAACACTGTGGGTTTGGTTTTTGGCTGGGGGCTTGTAACTTTCAGCTAGTTCTTAACCCCAATCAATTCAGAAAATATCTTCATGAAAATAATCTGTGTCCAGGATGACATGTTTCTGCAAAATAGTTTGAGTTTTAGCTCAATATTTTTCTACTGATATCCATGACAACTGTATATAAAAATTGCTGTGAGTTTGGGAGGCCAAATGAAGGAACACAACCTGAGCGACAGATCCTAGTGCGTGTATGATCAGAGCAGCAGAGTACTCTGGCTTGTTTTCAAAGGACTTACTTTCAACGTAATTAATGACACTCATGCCCTTATTCAAGGCCATTTCATTTTCGTAGTTATACTGTTTCCTTAGCAAGCATAGGGATCAAATGACTCATTCACTCACACCCATACCAACGCGCAATTTGAGAGTCTCCAATCAGCCTAACATGCTTGTCTTTGGACCGAGAGTGGAAATCCACATGGAGCATGCAAACTCCACACAGAAAGGGCCCGACCTTTGAACTCATGACCTTCTTGAAACACCAGTGAGGTAACAGCTACCCACTGCACCACTGTGCTGATCTTGCCTCGTATTAATTCTGGTAAAGGCTTAAAGGCGCCATACAATTGGCCCTACTTTGTTGCAATGAGTGCATGAGGGGGTGATCTGCCGTCAAATGGTACACCTAAAGTGGTGAGTCAGGAGGGTGAAAAAGACATAAAGGCTTCAGACTTTTTTTCATTCAAAATGGTATAACGCAGTACATCATACGACAAAAGGAAAACAAAGTCCTCTCAGCCAAAACAATCAGGATCTACAAAGTCATAAAAAATTGGAAATTTGAATTTTATCAACGGAAAAGATGAAAGTGCAAAAAAACAAACATCGTATGAAATTTCAAAGACAAAGAAAAGAATGTTTGATTCTGTCAGTTTCCGGGAAAAGAATGTGCCCACATGGGTGATGGGCGTACGGTGGGCAGGACTGGCTTCTCCTCTGGGCATCCGGGTGGTTTCAGGGTCTGGCCTGCTCTGCCTGCCCTTGTTTTTAATGCGCCGTGCGGTCCGGGCGTATCCGCCGCAATCAGAACTCTCCGGCTGCCATCTCGGCCTCAACAACACAGCGCAAGCAAATCCCCGTCCCCGCAGTCTGACTTTTCTAAACCTTCAAAATAGTTCTGGTCCGAAAAGCCTCTCAGCATAAACAGAGCGGGAGAAAAAACAACAGGCTGTCTGTGCACGCCGGATTTCACAGCGCATTCCCGGGATCTCTGTCCGTCTGGCGTGTAAACACTGCGGAAGCACCTGCCCTGTCTCAGCTCAGACTCCACGGCCCACAGTCTGGGACCAGCGGTGCTGCCAACTAACTAACCTTTCACCGGCGAACCAATCAGAAAACTTACCAGGCAACTTCACCATCTTAACAGGTAAGGAAACTAGACAATCACAACAAAACAGGGACCTGCAAGGGATGGGTGGCCATCTGCCAAAGAAGCCAGTGGTGTAGAAAACTTATCAGCCAGAGACGTGTATTTAAAAAAAACATGAATAAATTAATAAATAAATGAATAAATTAACCAGCCTTTGGCTAGCAGCTGGTCACAATTTTGAACCTTGGACCAGTATCACAAACTAAAATGACTGAATTAGTAATATAAATGCACCGAGTACAACCTATCAACCATCCAGGTCTGGAACATGGACAAGTAAAATAACTTGTTCTAAGTTTTGCTCTGTGAGGATATCCAGCTAACTCAATAATCCTATACTGTCCCATACTGATCCCTGAGGGTCAGTGCTTTCAAGCGTTTACACTACCGATCATGGCCGATTCAGTTCATGTCTGATGTAGGATGCTGCAGATGGACAATACCCAAACAAATAACACTTGGCTCACTCGACATTCTGGAAACAGCTCCACGTAAGTGGATAGGACTAGAACATACTGTATTACAAAACAAAATTTGCTTTGATGCAATTTTCCTCCCCATCTTTGTTCACATATTTTTATAATGACTCCACATTAAAGACGTCTCTCACTTGCTGAGTAGATGAAGTTTTTTTCACAGTGATACTGAATTAAAAAGATGCAGCTTCAATTCATAATTGAACTAAAATCCACACTATGGATGCAAATGCCCTCACATTAAAAGAGTCTCTCTGTTTACTTCATATCTATCATTTTCAAATATGCTGGTGTTAGGAGCCAAAAAGCTGCCTGTATACTAAAGCCTGTGCAGTAGGTTTAGATTTAAGATGCCACAGAAATATGAGTAGACTAGTCTCTGTGTGGAATACCGAGGTTCACTTAGGTTAACACTTTATGTGTTTGTAATGTGGGTGTTAACAGGTGAACTCCCTCCATGCTAAGCAGCATCGTTTGTTTTCTTTTGTCTTCAGAAATGGAACAAAATGAAGCACAGAACTCACACAACCACAGGGCAAAACCCCCAAATCTTATCTCAATACCTTTTGATTCACGTCCACAAGTTTTCTGTCGATTTTGTTCTTGAAGACCAAGCCACTTGGCCTGTCATCGATCACATGGTAGTTTGGGCTGTCCCTGGAACCAATATGCTCAGTGTTCCAGTTAAAAAAGCTGTGGAGAGAAGACAGAGATCAGATTTCTTCCCATTCATTTATCTGCAGCATAAAACATAATAATAAAATGAAATGTTCAGTAAAAAAAAAAAAATCCACCCAAAGGAGTAACTCCATAACTCGGTTGCTACAGGGACCAAGTCGGGTATCTCCCCGATCCCCAAATTTCTGACAGAACGGCCACCGGCAGCCATATTAGACGTCCAAAATTGCCGAAAACTGGTCTTGTCCGATCAATATCTTTGCCTGTGCAAAATCAGAAAAAATTCCTAAAATAATCGTTGCTTCCAGAGTCCGGAGCAGAAAATCTCTGCGGGCGCGGCGGCGGCCCCAGAACTACACCATAGTATCTCCCGACTATGTTTGTCGGAGAGATGCAATAAATATTGCTGAGAAATATCAGTCAACCAACAAAATATATGATCCAAAAAAATCTCACTCAATGTCACAACTCATCTCCTTCATTGTTTTCTCTCTCTTTCCAGCAACCTGCTGTCGTGTCTGAACCGGGCTCTCCGGCCGACACGCCCCCTCCAGACTCAGATTTTCACTCCTCGTTCTTCCGTCCTACTCACCTGATTATTGATTTCTAGCACCTGTACACCCTCTATTTAAACAGCCACTCTCCTAGTGCTGTATGTGATTATTCCTTTGTTTGTTTCCTTTGTCTTCCTAGCTTCTTCTCCCAGCCTGTATCCTCTGCGTTAAGCTTTCAAGTATTTATCCTTAAGTTGTGTTTTGGCGTCCAGTCCTGTTAATTAAACATTCAGTTAGATTCCGTCATGGTCCATGTTCCTTGTTCCTGAGTCAACCCTGACACTTGCGTGTCTTTTAGAGGTAATAGGGGCGTTCACACCTGCGGGAAAACGTGAGATTTAAAAATCGATTTTCCGAGCGAGATTCAATTTTCAATTTTTTTCTGAGTGGAAATAAAAATCTTACTAATTAGGGCGATCCTGATTGCGATCGAATTCGCAGTAGCTCTTGCAATTTTTCAGCACTCAGCGCGACTATTTGCCCAGCACAGTGTGTGAGAACGGAATAACAAATTGAAAAATTTTTTTTTTCTATCCCATGAGTCGTGTCGCGCAGGCCAACATCCGGTGTTTCGCAGTCAGCTGTATGTCTGCTCTCGCTGGTTGGTATGTTTGTATGTTTGCGCGCGGGAAATCCTCCTGCAGAGGTCACTCCTCCGTCAGGTTTCAGGCATGCGCAGTTTGGACGTTCTCCGAGCTTCGCAGTAGTGCGAGTGCGAATTTGCCTTGTAAGTGAATGCGCGAAAAAAAATGAGATTTTTGGATCGCGGTCCAAATCGCACTCTTTCTCCTGCGAGAACGTGCCTATTGTCTCCGTAACTGGTTTGGCGTCTTGCGTGCGTACCCTCATCCAGGTGTAATCCATTGTGTGCTCCATTCCCTTGTGTTTCTGTGGTGTATGTAAGCGTTACCTCTATGTTGCAGAGTTGCTGGATTGTCGTGCTCTATGCCCTTAAGCAACCAGTCAGTTTATGTCCTCTAGTTGAGGACAGTAGTACCCTCTTTGTAAATTACTGTAACCTTGGTGATAGAGAAAAACACAATGACTCTATTGAACTTTATTCATAGGAACAATTTCTGAAGCCTTTTTATTGATCACCAGGATTGAGGCTGTGTTCTGTTAACCTGCTGTTCCGGTTTGTTCCTCTGCCCAGTTCATTAGGAACACCTCTCAAGCTTTCATCTTTTTCTTTGTCCAATGCTATTAGACTTATATTATAATAGCTGATGATAAAACAAATAGTAAAGATGAAAAGCAACTATCGAGACCACTTAGTAGATATCATCTCTGTCCCCAATAAGCAAGCAAGCTTTTGGTCAGAGCTCTAAAACTCAGAATAGGGTTTGGGTTCTCAGGTAAAAGACTATTTTATGTTGCCTGAATGGTCAGCCTTGCCCTTTCTCGCATTATTTAACAGCCAGTTAATTTAAATTTAACTGATACAATATTGCGTGATGGTACATGTGTGCACAATGTTCATTTACAGAAAACAAAAATAACTAAAGCGAGTTTAATGTAGCAATATACTATAAGAATGATATTGCACATACAGAGAGCATTCACAGAAGTTAATCTCTCCAAACAAACTTTTCACCGCTTCAAGCTTAACTTGCCTCAACTATTCTTTCAGGTACACACTTATGAACCAACTGTCATCCTCTTTTAAATTTCAACGGCCGTCCGTGAATACTGGTTTATGGAACATGTAGCCCAAGGTTTTTGTCCCGACACATATGTTTAATTATACATGACAACTATATCTAATCTGAAGAGTAAAAGGGTTGAGCATCTTAATGTTATATTTTTCACACCTGTCTCAGCTACTGTTCTAACTTGGCAATAAAAACTAGTACACTCATAATAATAATAATAATAATAATAAATATGCAAGATGATTTTGTTTCCTGGCTTTTGAACCAGCTTTTATCACTAGCTCTTAAATGGACACCCAGGTGCTTTGAAGTAAAAGAACTCTAAATGTCTCGTTTTGAGGTGTGGAAGGCCAGTTTGCTGGACCATGACTTGAGTGCTCCCCAGCAACCCCATGCTGTCCAAGTAAAAAGTTGGACCGTGGGGTCAGGCTTCCTTAGAAACTCAGCGAGAGGCAAGTAGAGGAAAAAGTGAGAGTAAATTGTGTGCAGCATGCATGATAATGATAACATACTGGAACAGGGCCAGGGCACTGAACATTATATTGCTGTGTTGCCTCACTGACTATAGCTCACCATAAACAGCAGATGTAAAACATTCGGGGCCATGACCATGAAACGAATCATTGAGTGCAAACATCAACTCCGAATTCTGAAATATTGTCCTCATTTGGCTGGCATTAGTTTATATAGGCTGGTTTATTTTAGCTATGCATTTCTGTCAGTCACCGTCTAAGATTTTCATGTAAATTCACTCATCAAATTTAAAAAAATACAAGACAACTTTGTGGGGTTGACAGCTTCATAAAGGTTTAACTCTCTAACTATTAAAAAAAAAAGATTTATTTATTTATTCATTTATTTATTTATTTTTCAAAGAAGATTGAAAAACCAAATCTTGTGGGGTTGGAACTACCACCAACCTCACACTTCAGCCTTCTGAGCTAAGCCAGGCAAATCATATTGAAACTGGGGAATTCAAATAAATCATACTGAAACTCTGGAGAATTCATATTAGGGTTCCAAATCTAGGAAAAACTGATATTTATTTAAAAAAAAAGAAAAAAGACCTCTTCTGAGAAAGGAGTGGCCAAATTTTTGTAATAAATTTGGCCACCTGAAAAAAAAAAAGAAAAATAATTAATTAATTTAAAAAAGCACTACTTAAAAAGTATGTTCTTCCCCTAGTCTTCCCCTATGTTAACAGTCTTATTTTCAGTTGTTTAACTTTTTCCCTCTTGAGTTTTTCAGCGAAACTTAATCTCAAATTTTCCTAGTTGCGAACGCGAGGACAGAACACTGCTGGGTTAAGAGTAAAGTAGTCATGAGTGCACATATGTGAACCTGGATAGCTAAGCTTTCAAAATGTAAGTTGCCTACCCGAACTGTCTTTAACCGTGGTAACAATTTCTCATTTATCAAAAAAGTTTTATTTTAATCTTAGATTTCACTGTATAAAACCTCTCTAAAATTTCTATTTATGCCAAAAATTAAAAATATTTCTTTCAAACTTATCCCAGGCCAGTGCATTCAACAGGGGGTTGAATTGTCCGTTAATTATCATCACATATCTTGAAAATGCTGCCCAGTAGAAACCCCTGAAGATCAAAAACCGAAGCAATTTATTCAACCTATATTGAGTTCCATTGTTCACCAAGAATGCTTTGAGATTTTTTTGTCTTGACCCTGTAAAGTGGATATCAAATGTAAACTGAAAAAAGTCAATCTGAGAACAAGTAAACGTAACATAATTAAATCTGTGCTAGTAACAGTGGAAAAAATTAAGTTTGTATCTTTACATGAAAATATTTAGTTTTGAATTACTCGGCATTTATTTAAAATGAGACATTGCGATATTTTTTACCTAACCAGATAAATTTACGTAATCTCTGCCCATCCTCTAACGTACACCCACACAACAGAGAATCAACTTGTTTACTCTATTCCAGTAATATTGGCAAAAGCCAAAGCACGGAATTTGAAGCTCAGTGACTGAGTGCAGCTTGGTGGCAATGCACAAAGGGCTACACAGTTGACTTCTGTGCTTATGTGCACAATCTTGTACCTTATAGGCTTAAATGAACCTGAATTATTTCAAGGCTGTTGCTAGTTGTCTGTGCACAAAGTAATATTTCAACTAGAGAAGGTTCATCCCCACCCACGTACTGAAAATACTCAAAAATCTAGTCACATGACCCCCTCTCCTACTTACTACTACGTAGCTCTTACAGTAAACTTCTCTCACAGGCGCACTCTAAGAACAATGATTTGGTGAATAATAAAATGTAGATATGATTCAATAACTGACAGTAAAAGCAAGGTAGGTTAATGAACCAGCCGCAGATAAATATTCAGGGTAGAAATTGCAAACAAACCAGAATTACTAATTGAAACTACACTATACTTGCAAATCTACTTGTTACATACAAACTGGTGTGTATAAAATTTAGTCTTGCTTGATCTTCATAATGAAATCAAGTTGTCTTTACTTGCAAATGTATTTTTTTGCATCCAAATAATTAAGTAGTTCATACAAGATCGGGATCAAGCAGGATTTTTTTTTTAAATCAGTGGATTAAGGCCATCTCCCATCTCCATAGCATATCTTACAGACTCCTGACAGATACTGGCATCCTTTCCATGTATTGGAGACATTTGCTACTGTCAGTCCTAGGTACATGGGTACATTTCCCCTCTTTCAGGATTCAGTCTGTTAGAATTTTCAATGCCTATTTATATTGCAGTGCCAGGTAGCAATTAACATTTTTTGGTTTACCACTTTTATGCCATGGCGAACCACAAATTTTTGGAAGAGAAAAATAAGTCTGATGCAACACATTTCTTCAGAAAACACTTAGGTGAACAGAAAATACCCCAAACCAGTTGATATGCAAGTCATTCTGAAAAAAAAGTAAAGTAACTGTGGGTCGTAATTTCCTGCTTTTGTAAGTTATGTTTTTTTCAGAATTGGATTATACTGTAGTTTCTACGGATCCAATGTATTTAGGGCCATTAGCCACCCCTAGTTTGTTATAGCTTAGAAACTGCTGATTGGCACCACACTGTGGATTGCAACACAACAGAAATTAACAGAAATGACCACGGCAAAAAAAGCAGTTTGCCTTACAACTGGTCCACAATATCAGCAATATCAATATCAGTCCCAATCAATTCGCTGACTATCCTCACTCAATCACCAGTCCTGGGTTTTTAAAATATCAAGTGAGGGATTTACAGCTCCCTGCCAGTGGCCCAGACAAGTAACTTTAATGCTGCTTTTTAGGAGCTGTAAACAACTTACTCAGACTTGTACATGAATGTCTGGCAAAACTTTTAGGCAATTTTAATCTCTTTTGGTACCATGACCTAATTAATGGGTGCTTAGCTTTCACTGCATGGCGGATTTTAACCCCTCTTTCACCCTTTACTTGTAACCTGCCCCGCAAGTTCTAAAAATTTTCCTACTTTAATGTCATCATGTCTTGGGAAGGTAGCCACATGGTGTTTTGACATTTCATCTTGCAGATTTTAATTAAATTTGATCTGTTTATGACATTAGGCTGGAAAAATGTATTCATTTATCATCAATTTCATGCGCAAATCGTGTTCGTGCGCAGTCAATTTATTTCCTTTCCTGAGCTAGCCGTCTTCCTCTGCCAACTCCGTGAATTTTTTGGCTTCTAGGCCATAAATATTGTGAGTAGTTAGGATGGTTTCTTATTGATACCTTAACTAGTCCAGAAAACCAGTATCTTTACTGACTGTAGTTTGTTTTGCCTGAGCGATCTTTGCGAGGGTGAACTACAACTGACTTGAAAAAACTGATCCATAGCAACTGAACCTGAACTGGAAATATTGTTTTCAATTTTAGAAGAAAGTTGACTTTTTCACCACAGAAAAGCCATAGTTAAGTACTAACTGTTAGATAGAGTTCTGATTCAACAGGACAACAGCACTGCCATTTTACATTTGTTTTATGCGCAATAAAAATGCTGATATGCGCAATCTTCTCCCATTTGTTCTGAAGATTACAAACTGGGTATTTAAACAAGTTAACCAAACTAAATAGAGTATTTATGTACTTGTAGTTTTATATCTAAGTATGTGCTGCAGCAAACCACGCATGAGGATATATAGCAATTAGCTGCAGGGGCTCATCTATCAAATCGAGGAATGTTGAAAATACCTTTATAAATAAGTGCCATACAGTTGGTCCAAAATGCGCTATATAAATCAGGCCATGAATTTTTTTAACCTAGTATGATAGTTAGCAGATGTCCTGTATTTTGCTGCTTTCAAGTGGAATAGAATGTCTGTCTATTTCCCTTTGGTCATGAGAATGCCACATCTCGCTGAACTAACAATGTCAGATGTAAAACGCATTCTGATTAGCCTGTGTCAAGGTGACAGGCTGCGCTCATCCAGGAATCACGATTAAGCCAACCAAATCGCCACAGGAAAGACCTTGATGTAGCTAGAGGTAGTTTGAAGAGTTTAGTTTGTTTATAGGGTATAAATGGTTAGCCATGCGCATGGTTCAGTAAATGGGAAGTGTGCTACTTTAACTCTGGCTTTACAAGTCACTTGTTATCAGATATGTCATGTGCATGGACTACAGCTCATTCCCTCGGCTGTTAAGGCATGTTATGGTGCATGGGAGCGATCACGCGGCTCAAAAACTAAAGACTGAACAGCTCTGGAAAGTTTAACCAATATCAGGATCTGAATCAATCTAGTAATGTTTAAATGTATTTGTAATTTTCCCTTGTTTATTTTGGCAGTTTATTACATTAGTCTCGTCATTCCTTTTAATTTGTCTTGTGCCACGTGTTTTCTATTTTCACTCCTGCACCTGCACCTCCTTGTGCACATTTTTTATTTTTTGAATGTTCCCTCATTTGTAGCCACACCTCCCTGCATGTTCCTCAGCTCTACACACCTGCGCCCAATGTAATTAGATCCTTAGCTTCCCTGCGTGTTCCTTATTTCAGTTCAAAGCACTGCAAGTTTGTCAAGCTAATTTACCTGTGTCTTCCTAACAAGTGTTTTCTGATTCCTGAGATTCCTGGTCACGATTTGGTTTGGGTTTTTGGTTTATGATTCAGTCCCGTTCCCTGTGTTTGATTGTTTACCCGTGTTTGATTCCTGATTGACTTTTTGGTTCTGATTGCTCTTTACAGTTCGGCTTTGGTGGACCTACTTCCTGGCTTGGAGTTTTGGATGGAACTCTGTTAAGACTCTGAATTTCCCTTTCTGAATCACATTCTTCTTGCCAGCCAGTGACCTGGGTTATGCAACCTCGATTTAAAATAAAACCAGTGAATGGGATTTTCCCCTGTGCCTGGGTTCTGATCCTGCCTTGTCATCCAGTTTATTTCCCTTCCGGTATTCATTATACATTTTGTACTTGGACATATTTACACTGACATTGAGCTGGTTAGTGATTTCTGTCTGACCTCAACTAATATTGTGTTAAACCAACAGGACACTGCTATAGTCACAAAGCACAGGTAATTTCCAGTTTCAACTGTACTTGCCAAATTAAAATAGTAGCTTCTTCAAACCAGTACATGAAAAGTGCTAACAGAAAGCAAGGCATTCACACTAAAGGCCCATACTGCATGCTCAGCCAGGACAGAATTCTGGCACGATTTCAAATCCTAGACTCCCTGTAGTACACTGCTTGCGGCATTACATAAGGTGGTGACACAATTGGATGTAATACATTCCTCTGCATGGCTGAACCTCATGTGATTAATAGCACAGTGCCTAATACGTACCTCTGCTCCATTCTTTACAATGATCCTTGCAATAAACACAAATCATAACACCATTACACAATCCCTACAGAATGCCAGATTCTATGCAAACCAATTGCAAAGAGCCTGTTAAAAATGATATTTCGCAAGGTAAAAAAGAGATAGCACTGACGAATAGGAAAAAAAAGGATTAAATGCATTTTATTGAAACAAACTGATTCAGGAAAAGCCATCTGAACATCAAAAAGAAAAAAAAAACATTCATAACCCATAACCTGTCATCAAACAAGAACCAATCATTTAAAACACCACCCTCTTTTCATGCATTGTGATGACTGGAACAAGAGAAAGCAGCACATGGGAACAGACATGTATCAATAAATGCAAACACTGAAATTCCAGAGCCGCCGGGTGCCAAACTTTGCATTCCTACAAGATCTCTTTGAACACGCCATCAAAAAATTAAGTAAGAAGTGTCTATAAATAAAAACCTTTCACAAGGGTTGCACCCACGAGGAAAATAAAATTATTCCTCTGACCAGAAATGTAGAGCTCTGATGGAATACCATTGTGCGAAATCGAACTTCCACCAAACTTTTATTAGAGAATGTAAAATGTAAGGGTTATCTCCCCTTTTCACAGGGTCTGCATGAACCATTTATTTGCATCTACTGAAAAGAATAACAAAGCTGCTCTTGAAATGTGTATTTCCCACGTGTGCAAGTCCGCATGAAACAGTGTAATGTTCATTTTACTTTCCAAAAAATATTCATCATTGCCAGAAACTGTACTGTTCATGAAGATGGGATGTCACACTGCCCCAAAGTGCCAAAAATCCCACGGGAAGTGGACCTGGTCATTCAAATTAGGAGCTGGAATCATTTCACTTTCTATTAAAAGTTAATAAAGTGCAGCAGTGCTAATATTTTTACAGCAGCAAATGAAGCCACATGCACAGGTGCACTGCAGGACCTGAGCATGGAAGCAATATGGGTTTGGCAAAGAACAGGAGAATTGTGTTTTTCTTGAGGAGAAACCCTTCACGCTAAATGTTTAGTTCAGTCCCAATCATACAGAATCGCACACGCGATGTGGGGACAGCTCTAACACCGCAAATCCTTGGCCCAGCCGGATTCCAGGTCCACTAATGGAATTTCATAGCTCACAGGGGATGTGAAGTGTGTGTGTGTGTGTGTGTGGGGGGGTTACAGGTCTGCAGTTAGAGTAGGGGGTAAAGAGGGTGAGTTCTCCCATCTGCAGGCCTGCCATAAAATCTTGCACTAACAGGGGTGGGCCCCGGGACCTGAGTGTACTGCACAGTCACATCTGCGGCGGTGCTACAATAGGGCTGGGAACCAACTCTTCATGACACTGTGGATGTTGACTGGCATTACTGCCTCTTATATGACATGTTTTTATTCAATATCACTTTGCTCTACCATTTCCATTTATTTCTTATTACTTACTGACACTCTGGTTAAAATGTAGTGAATGCTGCTTTCTGTGAGGGTAAAAACCTGCTTACTACTAACAATAGAACAATTTCCAAAACAATGCACAGACCAATTGAGGAGTTTGTTTCCAAAATGCAATACATCCATTTTGCTCATTTTGAGTAAATCAGCTGTCCTGATGTTGGCACCCATTGCATTTTATAGAAAAACACAAATTTGGATCGTGCAAAAATACACCTTATAGCAGTAATTTTTAAAAATTGATTTTTGCACCATTTGTAAGAAGCACAGGGCTATCGCTGTATGGTATTATCTCAATTTTTGTCATTTTGGCACTTATTGCATTTTGAAACAAACTCTTCAATTGTTTTTATGTTAAAAAGTGAGGAGGCAGTTATGCTAAAAATGTACTCGAGACAGAACTCAGCGTGACAGGACACCGTTTCATGAAAAAACTTTAAGCCCGATGAGGACTCGTGCTGATAACGATAGCTTTGGATCTCATAAACAGATGCTCACTTTGTCAGGAACATTAGATAGACATCAGGGATGCGCAGAGCACATCTACAGGGACAGGAAGCTCAGTGCGTGAGACGACCTGGAGGGAAAATTTCACTGAATGCTACAGACATACTGAATAAAGCATCTTTGTTTGGACTGAGCTGTTTGTGATTGAAGGCAGTGTCTAATACAATGAATTTAATGTAATTATTAGCCAAGTCTTCTTCATTTAATTCATAATTGTTCCATGCTTTAAAATTTAACAATGCACTGACGAATAGGAAAAAAAAGGATTAAATGCATTTTATTGAAACAAACTGATTCCGAGAAAGCCATCTGAACATCAAAAAGAAAAAAAAAAACATTCATAACCCACAACCTGTCATCAAACAAGAACCAATCATTTAAATTATTTGGAAGAACAATTTAAAATCACACATCAGGATCTCTCTTCAGTTCAGTTAGCTATACAAAATGTGGCAGAAAATATTTTATTGCCTAACATTTGTATTAGAGATTTCTACCCATGAAAGAGTACACTGAGCAACTTGTGAACACTTATGGACTGAATGTGATAAGAATTTTTAAAAAGATTCCGAAAACCTAAGTCAATATCTGTTCAATTTTTTTTTCTTTTCTTTTTTTCTGCTCAGCTAAGAACCTTTTCCTCACACTTGTGACCGCACACACATCCACTCGCACACAGCTACATGCTCACCTGGCATTTTGTGCTTTATTGCTGACCCAAAGCACACTGCCATCCAGTTAAGGCAATGCAGCAAAATGGCAGTAACAGTGGAGGCTGTGTGGCGCACAGAGAACGGCCAAATCTACAATAAAGAGCAGAGCATCTGTGCACACCGTGTCAGAACAGAGTTAGCATCTGCTCGCGCTCAGCGGGAACCTCACAGCCCGCGTGTTAGTGTTCCCAGCAGAGCGAGTGGGGCCGCCTGTCACATGACTCGCTGTCGGAAGAGGCTCTCTCCTGGGCATGCCCACTCTATGACTCACACAACTTTCCAAAGAAAAGACCATTTGGGAATCTACTCTTTTCACTGGAGCAAAGCAGGAGTGAGGAACACCAGAAGGTGTTCAGCACAGGCCAGGTGCGACTGTTCAAGCTGCTTCAGTGATACCAAAAAAAACAACAACAAAACAAAAAAAACAGGCGACTACAAGAAAATAGTATTACGGAAAAACTTTCTGTTTCCCAGGTGAATCCATGTTTTCAGTGGTCTCCACTATAACCAGGATTCCTGTGGATGCTGCAAATCCTAGAAAACGCTTGAATATTTTTGTAGTATTTAAGCCTTGAAAAGTGCTTTCATTTTTAATGAAGTGCTTGAGACTGACTGAAATCGTAAAATTAATGGCATTAGTTTCATACTAAATCACTATCTAAGTGAATAGTTTGCTAAACGTGTACTTTACCACAGCTGTAAGGAAAAGCTTGAAACTGCACTTTTCAATGCTTGAAAAGTGCTTGAATTTGACTTGTATACACCAGGTTCCCACAATTTACCCCCCATATTCCAGAGAAGGTTCAATTCGAGGACCCCCAGTTTTGCCAGTTTTTAAAAGTGTGACTGAATCACTCCAAAGCAAATTTTAGACTTTTGGGACAAAAATTTTACTGACATTTTCAATGGGTTTCAACATATGCTGCCACATTTCCCAAGGGTGTCCTTGAAGGGCGCGCTACACAAACCTTACAACCCCAGAGATCCCTGAACAGCTCCATGAGGTTTAAATCAGGGATTGAGCTGGCCACTCCGCATTTTGTCATTTCCTTTCCAGATAGTCTTTGCAAAGTTTGAATTTATATTTTGGGCTGTTGTCCTGTGTCAACACTGCTTCCTCAATTTAATCTGCATGTAATCACAAAGTATTGAGCGGTAGTCTCAGAATACTCTTGCAGATAAACAGACTCATAAATACTGCAGACTGTTTGGAGACTTTGCTTGATATTTCATAGGGTAACATCATGCAGCTTTCCATTCGATTATAATCTTTACGCTGAACATGCATTTTATAATTTCATTGCCCAAAAACCATTTGTAATTTCTGGAATATGTAGCTATAAAACAAAGCTTGAAACAGCCTGCAAGTTCAGATTGTCTCAAACATAGTTTGCATTGGTTAAGGGAATAAAACTAATAGTCTGAGCAGCTTGACTTTTATCAATTGAAATAAATTACAAGTGATGATCAGTTAATGAAAGCAGTCTTAAATAAATAGATATACTAATATTGGCTTCAAACGGCTTCCTAAACCTGTCAACAATCATGAAATCTAATTTAAGATGCTTACTGAGGAATCCTTCAGTATACACCAAGCCATCTGATTGGGGGAAATAATTAAACATGTGGTGTCATACGCTCCACCAGTCACTGAGAGTTACTCCTGGCTCCCAGAGCCTGATAAAGAATATCTGCTCCAAGGCAACATCTGAATACATATGATCCAAATAGCCATTCAGCAAGGTCAATCTGTAAAACTGATTTACATTAGGGTTTCCCAATTCTGTTCCTGGAGACTAACATTCTTTACATCTTCACATCAACCTCAATTTAGCATACCTGCCTCTACTAACCAGCTGCTCAACAATGCCTCCAAATTTCCAGAATGAAGTGTGTATTGTTAGTAAGTGGTGTTTGAGTGAAAGCCCACATGACTGTAGATCTCCAAGAACGGAATTGCGCAGCCCGGCTTTAAATCATTTATCACAGCCAACCTCAGTTGATAGGACATGCATGATAGAGAGCAAAGACACTCACTCATCGCTGCCCAACAGAATTAAAGTTAATCTCCGGCTCAGCTCCCAGTGCAGTTATACTGAGGATGAAGAAGCCAGATGTTCCCGACCTTTCCAGTTGTGAGGAAACAGAAATGGGTTTTCCTACAATTTTTCTGTCTACGCAGGTCTGTTTTCATAGGATTTCTAGGATGGATTCAGAATGCATTGATTAATGTTGCAGAGACGTGTGAGGTGTCAGCTCAGGAATACTTTACCGCACAGAAGCTGATTTACTCCATGCTTTTGAGGAAAATGTTTTGCCTAATAGTGAGACAGGTCACCTTTAAAACGGGTTGAAGTGAAAGATATTTTTGGATGGTGAAGACGAGCAACAGCCTATTTCCCAATCCAATTAAAATGCATCACTCAATGCTGTAATTTCAAGTTACACAGCACTTCGTAAAGCTGATCTTCTTTGAATGTAAGATGATAAGATCATGAGGTCCAGAAGTTAATGACTTGTTCGTAGTTGGAGAATTCAAAGCTTCCCATGTCAGCATTTAACATCAATCATGATGACTGCATGCTGCGCAGGGTGACATGGAGACCATTCAGTCTGTGACAGCTGAAGGGTCCAGTCACTAGAAAAGTCTCCTAAAAAGTACACACCCTGGCTATTTTGCCAATGAGCCTGGTGCTTTGGCGATGTGGTCAGTGTGTTTGACTATTACCAGGGATTTTGAAGGTTCAAGTGCCCTCATGGGCCTTCCTTTGGCCTACTACAAGTCATCAATGTAGCTGACCACTTAGTGTAAAATAAATCTTTATTCAAAATCTACAAAAAAGTAGGCCTACCCATTTTTACAGTTTCTTCACACGAAAAATCTCAGCAATAACGGTGGGCATTGTCACAAATATTGACCTACCTTAAATCAGTAGACTTTGGCAATAACTTTTCCATTCCGCAGAAATAGGGTTCAAAATCTTCAGTCTGCAGTCTGTGGGCGTAGTCTATATAGCCTGATATTTCCTGCCCACGAGCATTTCTGTCCCTTATGAAAATGATGGACTGCAAAAGAACCAGGAGGAAACGCTGTGTAAATAATCATGAACTGGCTGCCATTAACATACAAAAAGATTGATGTCAATCATAAAAATTCAGGAAATATAAAGTATAGGCCATATAAAATACTCCCACATTGTAATAGTCTACACAGAGTTTGAATCTAAGACAGCTTAAGGCAAAACTTTCAGTTCAATGTCTTCCCGATTATGTGAGATCCAGGATTATACTTTAAGGAGCTGAGGAGAATCTAAATGCCTAATGTTTCTTCTGATACGTACTCAAGGTACCAGTACCTGAATTAGTCACTTAGTCACTGAGTCATCCGGGCTCACTTTCTTGAGGCTAATAATCAGTGCAGTGTTTTGCTCAGATCAAGACAAAGAGGTGCAGTCACAAAGCCCCAGGTGACAGAAGAACTTGAAATGATCTCTGTGTTGATAAGATCACAAAGACTGTCCTTTGAAAACAGACAAGCGCAAAACAAAATACACTGTCATCTCTTTGGAGGTTGTTTTGTCTGAGCGGCAGTGAAGAGGAGTGAAAAACAAAATCAGAAGAAGGCGTTTTGTTTTGGCTCGTCTGTTTACCCTCATTACTCCTCAAGACTGACCAAAGCGAAGAGTTCTGAGGGGGCGAACAGAGGCCAAGCGATATCTCAGCGCTGTCACAGTCGAAACGCTGATCTGCAGATTTCTCATGTACTTGTGAGGAGCAGGACATAGCTCGCACTCCATAGCTCAAAGGAAGCGCATCTCTGTATCTCTAAAACAGATGCTATCAGGTTCGCAGCTGGACGGGTGGCCGAAGTGACTATCTGTGGCTTCTGGGCGTCTCGATCCGAGTTGAAAATATTTCATCGCGGGGACGCATAGAAGTGCGGTGTGTTGGAGGAAACCGAGCAGATCATCTTTCTGCCAGTGGAGTGAACCCCCACAACCCCCCAATGCACAGCGGAGGCGCTGAGCGCCTCCGTACTTTAATCTCTATTAAACCTTGGAATGGAATAAAAGGAGCTCCCTCCACTGGAAACCACAAGGGTCCACCACCCCTTAGTCTGAAAACAGGTGAGCTCACCGACCGGGGTCTTTGAATAAGCTGCATTCAATGTTAGTGGATTAAAAGGCGTCGGGACGGTGTCACTGATTTGAGACTTGATACGAGACGCAGATCAAAACCCGAGTCTCGCCTCAACGGCCCTTTGTGACACTCAATATTCGGGACCTTCTCTTTGTAATCCAGCATGTAAACTCACACGGCACAAATGTACTGCGTAATTTCACCTGCCCGAAGAAGCACGTCCTTAAAACGCAGGTCATGTGAGTGTAAGTTTAATGGAGCGTAATGAAGCAGGATTTTTTTTGATCATTCGCTTCAACTAAAGAGACAACAGACAGACCACCCCTAGTTTCAAGTCTTTCAATTAGCATCCTGACCTCGGATGAGCCTTCCCTCCAGTTTGTGTAGAATTAGCACTTGAAGAAATCACTGATGTTGACAATACCAAAATGCAGACTGTTATACCTATTAGTGCATTCTTGTCCGTACCACTATATCATAAGCAGAATACACATTTACTAGCACAGAACACGGACAGAAACTGATTCCTCTGTAAGAGTAAATTGCATTCACAGACATAACCCGGGAGTTTTGGAGCACGTCCCCTTATGCCCCATGGTGGTTTGATGGGGTGTGTCATAATGGGGAAACCTGAGTTCGGTCAGGTGAGCAGTAGTGTCCGAGAGGTCTCCAGACTGAGGCTGAGGCTGAACTGGCTCGTGACTCGCTTGTACATTCGCCTTCAGTGGCGGGGCCCTGTGGGGAGAGGGAGAGCCGGATGGGTCTGGGACCAGAGGGGCCGTAGGCGAGGGTTCCGTGGAAATGACAGAATGGCTTTAATCGAGGAACTGCCTCTGCAAGGGGGCGTTTTCCTCCGACAGGATTTTCCATTGACGCACTTATCTGGGGGTGCGGAGTGTGTCAGGGAACCCGTGGCAGCGCGTCTCCGTCCGGATTGCGCTTTCGCAGGAATGACGGGGGCCTCCCCGGTGCCCCCCTGGCCTCGGAACAATCCGGCACTGTCGGGCGGTCCTGCAGGTGTCTCGCGGTATCAGCTGGCCTCTGTTTATTATTGGAGGGCCGTGCTTGAGGAGGAATCCCGGGCCATCACTAACAACTGTGTAAATGTGTTGGGGGAACGAAAACACGGCCCGTACAACGGGAATGTTTCAGGTCGAAGTCCTTTTTTTTGGCAGGCTTGCCCTTGTCCCTCTTAAGGTATTCCTTGAAGGGGAAAAAAGGGGGATTGCTTATTTGACTTGGAAGTGACTTCACACAGTCAGGTTTTTGTAATAGATGCAATGGTGGAAAACCAGATGTGCTGAGGTGTGCTCGTTGTTTGGGATCTACCAGAATTACACTTCCTCAAGACACCTGATACGGGTTTCGCTTACAGGGATGGCTATGTGCACCTAACAGGGCAATTTAAAGTCAACAGAGTAACCCAAGTTCTTGTGGGAAAATGGGAACCGCAGTTAATGACAAGAACACCACGGTGCACAGTAACTGAATATGAATGGTTAATGATGGAAACATTTCAAACTCTCCTTGTCCAATGAGTACTCTACCTTAGTAACAATGGAATATATTCAATTTGATACATCCATGGGGTACATTCGAACACACAGTATGTCTATTGACATATCAAGGGGGAGTTATCCATATTTCCCTAGTACGTCAGGTCTCGCCCTTTAGAGATTCAAAAAGTTCCACAAAAGGTAAATCCAGCACAGCTGCAGGTTTTAATCTCCTTCTTAACAAGTAACTACACTAGCATAAAAACCAGTTTCAAATGCACCCACCAATAACAGCTCTACACGACAAGTTTCCTCAATGCTAAGCAAAGGATTATGGTCAATGCAGAAGGAATGGAGTTACTCTAGCAAGCTTGAGAGCTTATTCAATCTTGATCCATAATAGGCTGGACTACTTCAGCACACAAATATCCTCGCTGTATTGATAATTTGGCAAGTAAACTAAGACATGCTCGAAGTTCAACACTGGCAACCGCTTGATTGAAATTAGAGGCATAAAATATCTCTTTAAAATCCTGCTTTAATTGTTTGTGGTAACCGGTTTTCAATCTTTTTTTGTGATTAGAATAATCCACTGCTGAACAAGCAGGTTCCCCCTTTATGCAGATTAACAGGCCAGTGTCCGTAAATTCCAAAATTTAATTGCTAAATAATTCTGTATTTGAATTTCCAAAAGTCTTACTTCTCAGCAAAAATTTTCAGCAGTCTCTATGACTCAAATTCTGAGTTATAAAGCCTTAAATAGGTTCATGCACAACAGGAAAAATTGGCGATATTCGTATTCTGTGCAAAGGGGTTAATGCAATCTTACGGAAAATGAATGGTAAACTCAATTCAGGAAAAAAAAAGTTTTATTCACAAAGAAAACTAAAAAAAAAAAAAAACTACTGCTCAGTGCCAGGCTGTAGTACTACTGTACAACTCCTGCATTTGTTTTTATAACATTCTGTAATGCAAGCTATGCGAGCAACATCAGATGGTGTTAAGTGCTTTTGGACAGCCAACTCATGAACAAACATTACTCGCAATATTAACAAATGGAAACAATGATAGTTTGGCATCTAGACTCTGACCCTGACACACCCTATGGCCGACTAACCTAGAGCAAGGGTTGTCAACGTTGTTCCAGGGGACCCGCTGTGTATGCTGGTTTTTGTTCCAGCGACAATTGTACTTGCAGGATTTTAACAAGCTGTTAATTTGTCTTAAGTGCATTTAATGTTTAGAGCAGTTATTTGCCCTCTAACTTACAAGTTAACAGAAATATCTGTTTGCCATCAAGAATAAAAAAAAAGAAAACATTGCGATGTATTGGAAATAAAAGCGTGAAACAAGAGAAAACAATGCAACCAATCAAATTAAAGATGTAGTTGGCTCCTAATTGGTGAAAACTAATTCGCACATTGTGACAAATTTATTCGACAAGCAAATGGTAAAGAGTCAAACCAGTATTGTGTTATGTTTGACTAATTAAGTTCACCTGAAGTTTTTTGTAATAACTTGAAACTGTTGTGCCCAGCAGCCTAATTTGGGGTTTACTGATTTGCTTAGTGTCTTATTTGATCTGTTTGAAATGTTATATTACTTGAAATTTCTTGAAGTGTAGAAATAAACGCACAAGGGTATTTTCTTCTTCATAGCACACATGGATGTTTCGAAGTACCATTTGGCTACAGAGAGTAATTAACAGCTCTAAATATGAAAACCAGTGAAGACATTAACCCTAGAACACTATCGCTGGGTGATTTTCACTCGAGCAAACGTGTTTACGTGAGTTTCATTATGTTGCGTTTGTCTGAGTGTTATGGGTCCCTGGGTAGCTTCAGCATTGTCTTTGACATCTTTGAAGGCATGGGTGTTTTGTTTACCTCAGGGTTCTTTTTTTCATTTTGTTAGACATGGCACAGTTGAAAATAAAAGAACACTACTCTAATTTGTCATGTATTGTCATATTTTGATGACAAGTACTTTTTATTGGGTATTTTACTATATCGGGAAAAATCACCCGGCGTTAGTGATGGTGTTACTAATTTTAGCAATAGTGTTCTAGGGCTAACGTACTTAAAATCCTGCAATTACAATTGTGGTTGGACCAAAAACCAGTGGGTCCCCAGGAATGACATCGAAGACCACTGACCAAGAGGATAAGAGGGCAGGCAGTGCCTGGATATCCAGCCCACCTTTGGGGAAAATTCAGAGCCCACAGGTGGATGCTGCAGTCGAGGCGGGATGTTAACTAGCAGCAGGCAAGAGTGATGCAGCACAGCTGCAGGCAGAGGCACTTTTGTCGCAGAGGCAAAGCAGGAGAGCAGCATATATGACCCACCTTACAGGCCAAAGCAGTGTCTGACATGCATGGGAGTGTGTATATGAATGGGGGCAAGCCTCGAGTTGTCTGCCAGAAGTGGCTGGGTAAGGTATGGCCCATTTTCAAATTATTGAAAACAATCGGCAACTAATCAATAGTATAAAACAATATCTTGAGCTTCCTCTGCTTTCACCTCAGCAGCAGCTCCTGAAGCACACCCGCGCACAGCCTATTTTCAGATGGGGTCAGCCGATTTGGCTGCACCTTCAATACTCTTAACTCAAGTAGACAAATCAAATACAGTAGTGTGCAGTGATGATTATACACTTAACAATATGACGATAAATCAGAAACCAAGTAATATATGAGTATTTATTTCATGTAATATTGCATCTTATAGATGTGAATAAGTAAACTGAAAACAGTATATAGTAAAAACTAAAATAATAATGTCTTTCTGAGAGAAAAGGTTAATATCTAGCCTCGCCAAATGCCAACCTTTGCTGTGATTTCAGCATTTACTTTTTCAGGCATAGTTTTCACATATTTTTAATTTCCTCACTCTGTAAACCATTCCATACAGTTTGAAGTTCATTCCAAAGAGATTCTTCAATGGAACAACTGATTAACTCAATAGAATTAAGGTCTGGATTTTGAGCAGGCCAAGTCATGACTTTTATGTCAACAGGTGTTTCTTTCCAACTGAGACAACTCTTGCTTAGCAGAGTGTTTAGAGGAGCTGCCTGATCGCTCACTTGGTTAAAAGCACTGCATTGCGGAGGAGAAGTTACTATCACGGCATGCTTTCAAGCCCCGATTGTACCAACCGACAGTGGTCGGCAGCTTTTTCAGAGTTGCGCACAATTGGCCACTGCGCTACAGGGATGCAGATTGGGAGGGGTCTGCCGGGATGAGAAATATTTAAAAAATGGTTGCTTTGTTCGTTGTTCACGCACCTCATGTTGAACAGCCAGGCGCTCATCAGGAAGATTCTAAGCTTGTTCATGTTCGGGTATCCTCTGACCTCATTCTGAACTTGCGAGGATTCAACCAATGAGTGTAAAGAAGCAGTAGTTGACGGACATGTGCTTCGGAGGAGAGCCGTGAGCCGTCCTTCGCTCCTGAATTGGCAACAAGGGGTCGCATTCGAGCAAGCCTTGTACTTAGTTCCCCAATTGGGCATTCCAGATTCGGGTGGGGTTGGAGATGCCAAATTAAAAAAAAAAAAAAAAGAAGAGTGCTTGAGGTCAGTATCTTGTTAAAAATAAAATCCCTAACCAATCAGTCTCTTTCCAGATGGCAATGCGTGCCTCACAATCTAGCTGCGATGTCTCATTTGATCCAAGATTTCTTCGATTTTTACGAGATCACCCTCTCCTTTCAATTAGACTGAACCCGAAACCATAATATTACCTCCTCCATGTTTTACTGGAGGGTTTAAACAGTCACTTTTGAAAAGTTCTGCAACTCTACGGGGCACATAGGTTCTGCATTTCGGTGAGAAGATTTTGAATTTTGATTCATCGGTCCAAAGAACTTGTTCTCAGTCCATTGGTGTCCAGTCCTTGGCAAACTCAAGCCCTTTTTTGATGTTGCCAGCTCTTGGCAGAAACACTGCCAAGCAGAGCAATTTCATCCAGGCATCTGGAAATAGCAGATCTTGATACTTTAATCTATTCACTTCTGGGGCTGTTAATATCATCACAGAGTTTTCATGCTGTCAATCACCGCTTTTTTTTTTTTTTAACTTGTTATACACAGATAACAATCATCAGAGGCACTTAACTTCTGTTTTGCACCTCTATTCCCACTACTTTTCAGCGAACTGGTCTCTTTGAAATGCTTGATGATGTTTCTTACAGTGCCATGGCAGCATCTTATGTCCGCAGTATCATGTAAGGCCACAATGTGGCTACTAACAGTCTCAGAGCTCCTTTCATTGTGTTATCGTGTTTAACACTGTGACACTGCACAAAGTTCATGTCACCTTATATACTGAAAAACTGACCATCAGACGTGATTTTGCAGAATTATGTTGCGTCAAACTAGTTAAACAAAATTTCAAAAAAAACAATAATCATGAAATGAGCCTTCAAACATGCATTTAGGTGATGCAAGAGTCTAAAAAATGAAATTTGCAACACCTTTCAAATATTATAAAAAATTTATATTTCCAGTGTTTTTGTTTATTACCCATATTTTTACGTCAATAATTGTGTAAATTATTTTTTTTTTGTTTTTATTGCCTACAATAGTATTTTTCAATACATTTTCACCAAAAAATTACACAGAAGTAATATATTAGGACCCCTTTTAGACGAAAGTGGTGGTGTATAATCATCACTGCATGCAACTGTATGTAAAGTGAGTAGCACATCCCACTGTTCCTTAACGTGTCAATCATGTTTCCTTCAGCAGCTGCACCCGAGATCAGCACATGTATGCCATGAGGATGAAAATAATCGTACGGCACCGTTCCCTTTGCTCATAATTACAGGGTGTGTCACAACACAGAGGGCTTAATGTCTTGGCTCAAGAAACAAAAATGTACAACTCTAACCATACCAAAAGACTGCTTGAAGCACTCAGCGGTTACACTTTATATTTGTTTTCTGCGAAAAATTTTTCTTAGCTTTGCGTGCTGGGGTGCATTGTGAAAATGGAAAAAATGTGCTTGGAGACAGCAAATTCACTTGTGCGCACAAAATTGACTCCGGCAACATTGACCTCAGCAACATCATGTTAAATGCGAAGACAAAAAAGATTTCAAGAGATTTTGATAATTGGATTGCTTTATTCGTTTGCACAAGAAGTTGAAAAGGCACAAAATGGAATTCCACCAGCAACAGGAGTCAAATAGAAGTGGTCTGACAGATGGTAGAAAGAGGAAATGGTCTAGAGTGTCTGTTTACCCATGTGCTTAAGCATCGGCATTCATAAACACTCAGCTCGGGTGTTTGTGCAGTGGAGTAAACAAATCCTGGGCAGGTGTTCGGCGATCTCTCGTCCAAACAGCCGGCAGCAGACTCCGCTACGCCCTGAGGTTCGCCATGGAAGCAGCAACAACTGTGGTCGAGCAGCAGAAGGGAAGCCAGCCAGCCAGTCAGTCAGTGGGCCGGTCCGCTCTGCAGCACGACCGCGCTGGACCTGACTTTTTCGCAGGAGCTGCCAGAGACCACAAGTGGCTAAGAACCCACACACTCCCAAATTACAGGGAGCTCTGAATCAGAAAACGCCACACTGCTTTTCAAACGGTGTTTTAAAAGTTCTATTAAAGCCACCCCTTCGTCCTACTTTCAACCTTCCTCGATTGATGGAATGGCAAAAGCTATGCCATTTTTGAGACTTTGCTCAGCACACAGTGAATCATTTCAAATAGTATACATCACTGACAAATGTATATCATAAAAACTAAAACACTGAAGGTCACCATCAGTTAGTAACTGTGCCCAGGATAAATTGCCATGAACTGAAGATGTGAGGATGTTTAAACACACTTCTAATTGTGCGTCACACCAAAGCACACTCCAAGAAATAGGGTTTACTTCCATTGCTCAAGGTACAATCTACATTAAAGTAGGCTCAAGGCCTATTTATTGGACCTCAAAATAACCATATACACAGTTTTGGGGGCTACAATGGCACATATGCATTTCTAAGACTAGGCTGAGACAGACATACGTTTGAGGGCACAGCCCAGTGGAAAGCGATTGTACTGCTAGAGGTACAACGATGCACTTTTTTTGAGAATGCAGTGGCTAACTGTGCCAGACCATTCTGAATATACACAAAGACTCAAATCAGCAGTCAATCTATAACACACTCAATCCCAAAAAATGCAACATCAGTAAAAACTTTACTTATCAAAATAATTGCAACCAACCAGTTTCACACAAAATATGTCCTGAAATGTTTTCTTCACAGAAACAAAAATTTGACATTTAAATATAGTTTCTTGCGTGAGTTGTGACCATGGGATTAAGTCACAAAAGCCTGCCACACTGGTCCTCTAGCAAATGGCTGCCACTGCTGAGCCAATCTGATCCTTCATTGGGCTCATTGGGTGAGAGGTCGGGTGAACAGAAGGCTCACATTAGCCCCATTAGACCTGCGCTGGATGTGGATGAGCGCTGTCCAGCTGTAATGTGCCACAGTCACCTCTAAGTGAAGAAATTTCAATCCCAAATAGAGCAAAAGACCTATGATGTTTTGCATGCAGTGATACTGTTCTGCCAACGAGGCACTGCATTTACCCTTCAGCCCATCCTCCAAACACACAACTCATAATTTATCATGTCACATGGTTAGCTACCAGCACAAAACTCTCAAATTTGGAAAAAAAATAATTCTGGGAGACAGACGTAAGAAGATGAATGTTTCACATTTTTCTCTCCCTACAAAAAATGTGCTGTTGATCCCCTGCACAACACACGAAACTGCCTCCTTCTCTATGGATGACGGGAATTAATAATCTTAATGCCAAATAAGAGCTGATTTGAAACCACTATCAGGGAACAGGCCAAGAATTCTGGGAGACTAAAACATGCACAGCTTACCTGATGAAACTCTCCAATGACAAAATCTGCAATAAATGCAGCGCAGGCTCTTTTGGAGGTTCATATGTATGTTTTGGGAATGCCCATCCATAAAGTTTTGAAATTATATAGTACAAGTACTGTAAAGATATCCACTTATGCCCATGTAGCAGGCCGAAGGAGCGCCCGGGCGGGGACTTAAACCTCCAGACTCCCGGGTAACAGTCCAACACGCTGACCATGTCGCCAAAGAGCCAGGCTCGTTGGCAAGGTAGCCAGGGCATGTACTTCTTAGGAGACACTTCCAGTGACAGAACCCCTCTACTGTCACACCCAGGTTTACTTTCATTAGCAGATGACTGATATAATTCTCAGTTTACAACACAATAAGATATGAATATGGCAGCATTGACCACCTCACAAAAAAAAAATTTTTTGAAAGGGTGGTTTGAACCAAATATTCACTGGTTATCTATCTGGCTGTCTTATCGCTGAGATATTTCACACTGTTACTGCTAGATATCATAAAGCAACATTCAGATTACCGAGCAGCTGATTTGGTTTTTTTTTTTTAAAGATTCAATTCAGTAATAATTCTTGTTTTTTTCATCTCATTCATGTGTGATGTGCAAAACTGTAATATGTAAGCTCTATGCCTGCCCCCCATTGCGTTTCACTGTCATTGTTCAATGTAAAATTTGAATTTAAAGGTTGAAACATGAATGCAAAATATAAATTTGGAAATGCCGTAAAATATCACATACAATAGAAGTAGTCGTTATTTTACATTTGTTTACATAAGAAACGCATTCTCTTACAGACTTGATTTGGGACACTGTCTGTTTGTGCTGCAGTCACAGTATTTTCCCACTTCAGTAGGTGGCATAACATTCCTGGCCTCTACAAACTGAGCAAGAACCGCAACAATAACCTGAACAGTTACTCTGCAAAGTGAGTTTATTTGTTTGAGAATTAACTTCTTTCTTGGCAAGAGACCTTACTGGTTTTGCTCCATTCCAGCAAAAGCACGGAGGTAATCGAACAGCCCAGGAAAAAACCCTCTAAATTAGACACATGCCTCGCCTGAATTCTGGGAGGAATTATCTGTTGAAAATAGAGCAGTTGAATTTGGCACATGTGGCAAAAACACTAATCAGTCAAAGAGGTCCCAGCTACAGATTTTAAACACCAAAGTGACCGAGCGCAACTTCTACCCCAGCTTTTCTCCTTCAATCATTTTTTAAATTCTTTTGGCTTGAAAATTACATGTGGGCAAGAAAATGTAAGTTTAGCATAAAACATCTGTGCAGCGGCGCGACTCCGAGGGGATGGAGGAACTTCTATATTTGTGAGTTTTAGAGAGCCAAGTTCAGAGCATGCACTGTAAAACGTGGCCTATGGTCCAATTTTCCCAGATTTAAAATCTATTTATCTTTTTATAGTTGACATAGATTATCTGCTGTGGGTTTGCGTCCATTGGTATGTTGAATGAATAGATAAACTAACTGGTTTCAGAACCTCCATTTTCATGGGGGAACATAAACGTAGCAAAATAATTTGACGTTGTGCTTGTTTGCAACGATGGGCTATTCAGATATTTGTACTTGAAATGGGTAGTTATTTGGGATGGGGAACACTTTTAAAAAGTACCGAATCACAAAACATGACTATCAAAAGATAAAGCCAATTAATTAACTCCTTTGCAATCCTCCTTCATCCAGATGCTTCATTGATGGTGCCGTAAGACGCAGCGAGTGACACGGTTCTGCTTCTTTCCATTCCAAGGGCGGGATGGAAAGTCTGCAGGCACTCTCCCAGAACCAACTGGTGGGGCAAAATGTGGGGAAAAAAAAAAAAAACAGTCTCTGCAGTGCTTTTCCATCCCTGAGTCAACAGAAGGCATTCTATTCCACTTTTCAGATCTGTCTGCTCCAAGCATACGATTACAATGCCTGAAGCCTTTCCAAAGGTCTAGCGACTGCAACAGCTCACAGGTTACACCCCCCAGACAGCATCTGGCTCAAGCGAGGCTTTCTTATGTCAACGAGAGTCAGAGTTCTCCTTGTTCTAGTTCATAAACTAATGAAGAGTTCTCGTCACAGTAGGCTACGCAAGACAATATAGTCAGTAAAGCCTACGTTCAAGAAAGGGGGCCGCTCCTGCAATAATGCTGAAACCGCACTAAGGTTGAGGATAAGCAAGAGTGACCAGTCGTGCTGAGAATCGGCCCAGAAAGAAACCTGATAAATGTTTAAAATCCCACTTAATTCCCTGGATTGTCAGACTGAGGGAGGCTCTCCAGTTATACAGCTGCCTCTCCCACCGAAGAGGCTTTGAACCTCAAATTAACTGCAACACCTATAAGCTCTCGCAAGTTAACAACGTTTGTAGGAAAGTTCTTCACTTGCAAAGCACACATCTTTCCCTTAATATAAAGTCACTACTTAAAGTCAAGGCATACAGTAACCAGGACAAATCAAAAAAAAATCTAGGCTCTTGAATCACCCTCATCACTCATGTTTACGTGGTTCGTAATACTGTACATTACTTTTTGTCATACTTCACTTGACCATAAATCATAAACTCGCTTGTCAAAGAGATGTCAACGCCAGTTTATCCAGCAACAGAGATTCACCCAACTGAACTGCTGATAAAAAAGATAGCAAATTTAATGCTCAGTAATCGGCTTGGCTGCAACCAACAATAAGCTGTGAACTAACAGATGATTGCTTTATGACAGAAAGGCTACACTTTTGGAAACAAAAGTAGACTGTTCATGATGTAGCAGTCACTTGCTAGCAGGCTTATCTTCATATATCAAATTTCAAACAAAGAGGGCTTGCTTTGTGGCAACAGTCACTTTGCCTTGCTCAGCATTATGGGCTGATTTAATCAGATTTAAAGGGGACATATTACTAAAAACTGACTTTCAGTCCTTGTGCACATACAGCCCCCTCCAAAATTATTGGCACCCCTGGCTAAGATGTGTTGTTTAGCTTCTCATAAATTCAGTTTTTTTCTAAATAATATAGGACCAAAGTGAAAAAAGAAGGAAATCCAACCTTTAATTCAAGTGCATTTATTCATTGGGAAAAAAATCCCACATTAAGAAATAATGCTTTTACATCAAATCATGTGTGCCACAATTATTAGCACCCCTGATGTAATACTTTGTACAATCCCCATTTGCCAAAAAAACAGCACCTACTCTTCTCCTGTAATGTTTCACAAGATGGGAGAATACAGAAAGAGGGATCTTCAACCATTTCTCTTTGCACAGTCTCTCTAAATCATCCAGTGACCTGGGTCCTCTCCTCTGCACTCTCCTTTTCAGCTCACTCCACAGGTTTTCAAAGGAGTTGAGGTCTGGGGACTGATATGGCCATGGGAGGAGCTTGATTCTCTGTCTGGTGAACTATTTCTGTGTAGATTTGGCCACATGTTTAAGGTCATTATCTTGCTGAAAGACCCAAAGACGACTCATCTTCAGCTTTCGGGCAGAGGCAACCAGATTTTGATTTAAAATGTCCTGGTATTTCAAAGTGTTCATGATGCTATGCAGCCTAACAAGGTTCCCAGGGCCTCTGGAAGAGAAACAGGCCCACAGCATCACCGATCCTCCCTCATAATTCACTGTGGGCATGAGGTGCTTTTCTGCATACTCATCTTTTGTGTTCCACCAGACCCACTTGACCCACAGAGTGTTTGTTGCCAAAAAGCTCTATCTTGGTCTCACTGACCAAAGCACACGGTCCCAGTACCGCTTAACGAACTCCAGATGTTTGCGTCTATGATTGTGAGTGAGAAAAGGTTTTTTCTGTGCATGCCTCCCAAACAGCTTGTTGGCATGTAGATAGCGCCTGATGGTTGTTTTGGAGACTTTGTGACCCCAAGATGCTACCATTTATTGCAATTCTTTAACAGTGAGCTTTAGAGAACTTTTTATTTCTCTTACCATCCTCTTCACTGTGCGTGGTAGTAAAATAACCTTGCGCTCTCGTCCAGGCTTGTTTACCACTATTCCAGTTGTTTTAAACTTCTTAATGATTCCTCTGACAGTAGATATGGGCAGGTGCAGGCGAGTGGCTATTTTCTTGTAGCCACTGGCTGAATTGTGAAGGTCGACACACATCTGCCTTATTTGAATGGTGTGTTCCTTTGTCTTTCCCATGTTGAAGAGTGGATAAGAGAAATGGCCTCTGTGTCACATCATATTTATACCCCAGGGAAACAGGAAGTGATGAATTTCTAATTAAATGTTCCCAGATACTCTGATCAACTTTGTAAACTACTGTACAAATGACAGAAATACTTCAATGACATTTATTTCCTAGGAATTGATAGGGGTACCAATAATTGTGGAACAGGTGATGTTATGAAAAATAATTATTTCTTAGTCAGGGATTTTTTTTGCCCCTTAAAATTCACTCGAACTGAAGTTTACATTTTTCTACAATTTTCATTGTGAGAGTATGCTTCTGCAATAAAATTCGAATTTATTTTAAGGCTTTTAACACATCTTAACTGGGGGTGCCAATAATTATGGAGGGTGCTGTACATTTCTGTTATGATCCAGACAAGGAATCAAGTGCACTGGCAGAGTACAACCCAGAGGTCAGGTTTATTGATAATAATATGATACGATGGGGGGGAACCAGAGGAGGATGGCACAGTTCAGTTCAGATGATGTAGGCCAGTGCTTCCCAAACCTCTCTTGGAGGCCCACCTGTCCTGCATGTTTTAGATCTCTCCCTCTGCCGGACCCATTCACATTACGTATGTCCCAGTGAAGCAGGGCGATGTTACTAGTGGTTCACAACATCAGCTTCAGAAGACAGAGGGGATAAACATTTTTTGAATTGCAACATCTCAGCTTCAATCAGCAAAAACCTATATGGGCGAGCTCTCCACATTTGTCTGACTGCTTTATACCACTAACCTGGGTCAGTACAATGCAGGTCTGATGTATATAAAAAGGAACCCATTTTGCTTTTGGGAAGATGCCAAAAAGTGGTGGAGTACAGTTATTTTCAAGGTAAAACTATTGCCAGTAAGGCGAGTTTCCAATTTCTGAATTTAAACCAATTCCAAGTCAAATTAGAATATCTAGGTTCTCAATGTTGCTAGCTAGCTAGCTAGCTGCCACTCTCAAAACTTTTATGGCAATTGCACGTGGCACTTCTTTGTCAATGTAACAACCATACTTGCTTCGCCTGCAGACGTCACCTTTCTGTACTCATTGTGTAGTTTGGGTGTCACTCCAAATTTGAGTGGTAGAAGTGAACCCCATATATTGGTTCATTGTCAGAGGTATGGATGCCCAGCAGGAACCTCACCTTCCGTAATTGAGTACTCTCATTTTTATTTGTGTGATTAACAAACAGTTTATTTGCTGCGCAAATATGAAGTATATAATGATCAAAAAATGATAATGACAAAGTGATTGACCATTGACTACATTTACATAATATAGTTAGGATGGCAATAATCCAACTAAATGCAAAAACTCCAAAACTTTCTCTGACTTTCATCACTCTAGAATTTTTTTCAACAGCGCAATTAATCATGAGATGGCACTTTATTTCATCAGACTATTGTAATATTAAGCATTCAAAAGAAGTGAAGGAAGAAATGTAAGGTATACAGAATTATTCCAAACCTTTGGCCAAAAACCTTTAATTTTTATGAGCTTGGCAAAAGAATTTATGCAAATGTGAGCAGTTTCCTATCAAAGAGAAATTGGTCATTCTATCACAGGGGTGGGCATTTCCGGTCCTTGTGGGCCGGTGTGTATGCAGGTTTTTATTTCTATCAATTACCCTGAGTGATTGAGTTAATTGATTGCATGCACAAATATAGATTTGTGCAAAGATTAGATCAAAGAAAAAAAATTATGTGGGGAGATGAGAACAGTCTTTGTTGGCCATTTATGATAATTTTTTAAATTACACCTGAAATTTCAGATTTCAGAAATAGTTTGGCTAATTTTGATTATCAACTTATTAACTAATTATTTATGACACTACAATGGCCATCTGCACTACAGCACGTGACCGGCACAAGACTGTGCGGCTGGGACTGCCAATCACTGATCACGAAAGGCTGCTTGATTCCCGTGAAGGTACATCTTGCAACAATGGCATGCAGTGGCATTCCAGGTGATTCTGTACTTCCAAATGTTTTTTTTTTGGGGGGGGGGGGGGGGGCTTTCCTGTTTCAGTACAAAAAGGCCTCCTGTCTGAGGTCCTTTCATGTATTGTCAAGACTGCCGAAAAACTTCTGGCTTCAGCAAAGTCCTGACATTAACCCCATCAAACAGCTTTGAATCACCTGGAGGGAGGGACTTTGAGTCCGTGCTCACCACCGTACATCACTGCCTGATCTCATCAATGGCTTTCAGTAAGGAATAGAAGCAAATTCCCATAAGACCAAGATTCAACCTCAAGTGCAGCCTTCCGTAAGCGCAGATGACACTTCGACCAATCACTAACACACATTGCCGACACTGTACATACCTAAAATATGATGAAAAATCTACATTGAAGGCATTTCTGGTCATAGCACTGTGATATATACCGTGTATATTTTGAGAGATGCAAGACAGAATCTAATTAAAAATTTCAAAGGTTTTTAAAAGCCATTATCCTGGTTTTAAGCTCATGCCTCCAAAATCAACTAAACACTAAGTCATTAATATTAAATAGTACAGATTAATATGTGATGACGAAGTCGTGTGAATATTTTACTATTTCAAAATTCCTTGTTTTGTAAATGACTAAAATACGCAAAACCCCTTCAGTGAAAAGCTGCTCTATAATTCCTAATTCTCCAAGGGACAAGAGGCTTTAAGAACTGTTACCACATGAAGGAAATTGTCTCATTCTTACAATGGATCAAACAGAAACATTAACTGGCCCGAGGAGACAAACCTGCTGCCCCTTGAAAGCTCAGAGCTGAAAATGACGCCCCTCCAGGCCTCCAAAGTTGGACATGAAAGTTGGCCAGAAGTAGCTTTATTTTGAGAGCACTCCCTTCCTGTTATTTAGGGATGTGGAAGCAAGTAAATACTTTACATAGTTATTGGTTGGAGGTAATTAAAGCTCACAGGAATGGCAGGCATTTTGAAACTGCCCTACTGTGGATTAGTCACCACTGGACAACATAGAGTGACAGACCAGTCATCATTTTTACCCTTTGAAGAGTATGTTCCTGAAAATCTTTTTAAACCCCCCTAAAAAATCTGTCAGTGCTCTGGAACTCCACCGTTTTATTGCCAGTAGTGACCGTTATGTAACAATCAGTATTAAATGTAAAAATGTTCACTTAAGAACATTTTGGTAATCCGGTGTTTGAAAATGCTTATCTCCATATTTTTCATCTTTAGCGGACGTCACTACACAGGCACCATCAGGCCTTTAAAAAAAAAAACTTTGCTTGTTTCATTCCAAGTCCCAGAGGCAATTTAATGAACAGAACAATGTTTTTTTTATTTTTTTGAAAAAACACCTCAGCAACCGTGCTTGCAGGGAGAAAATACCTGGAGACAATGATGTCTGACACCATAAAAATGAAAAATATGAAAAACATTTTAGATTTAACATGTTTTCTCTCTCCAAAGCATTCCTCTCTGCATACATAAGACCTTGGAAAATCGCTCGCTCCATCTGAGTCTGTCATAAAATCTTTATTTGTGGTCAGAATATCCCACTGGACAGCTTAAGAACTGCGTATAAAGGAGAAGTGTTTGAATGCACACTCACTGAATCAATATTGGCATTAAATTTGTATTTCAATCATGTATTTTTCAATGTGAAAAGATTATCGATTGACATTCGCAACCCACATACACGACAGACCCAAAGTTTGGAAGCGAAATCAAATTGTACAAAAAAAATCATAGTTTCATTGGCATACTTTGCAACAAAATAAACATGACTATTATATTAAGAGTCACTTATCAGAATACATTCTTACTCAAATTATCAGGCCCATGGTCCTAGTGCCTGCCGTGGGCTGTAAACCATGACATAAAGTGAATAATGCAAACTGTGATGTGTTTTTTACTTTTTCACTGAAGTTGCGACTCTTACAGATGTTCTCATCCCAAAAACAAAGCCCCTCCTTTCTTTTGTAAACATTTATTAAGCAATGGTCTGGTAACATCAATGTATACACTACCCAGAGGTAAATAGAGGAAAATGGTGCAATTAAATGAAAGAAAAGTCAGATCATGTAGTAAATACATCCCAAAATCCATAGATTTCATACTGGTTTTTAAGAGAGGCATTGTGAAAAGAAACTTGAAGTTGTTTCCAAATTTTTGACCTGTATTGGCCTTGCTTCCAAACCCTGGCCTGCAGTGTATCTGCTTAACTTATTCAGGGAGTCTTGTGGGTTGTTTCTAGTAATCGGTTGATTGGCTCATTATTCTTTCGGCGCAACCAACTGCAGCTACTGATTGTGTTGGGTATATAGGTTGTGAGTTTTGCCTCATTCAGGGCTGGATCACGGTACTCGCAGGGGTGACTCTCACCTCTTACTCCTAATTCCAGTTCCCCTCTCTGGTCTCCCTTGCAGAGAGCTAAATTATCAGTGAGATAGTTAGCGAGTAAATTATTAAGAAGAGTGGATTCTCCAAGCCTTCCTTCGCTCTTCTTCTTCCTTCACATTGTACACATGCCCTAGTGGCTCATTGTTGATCCTACAATTGACTCCCATTGTGCCCAGTTCATAACACTGAAACTTCAAAGGGCTAAAAAACATAACCTTTTTCGCAAAGAGCTGCAGTCTAGTCATTGACATGTAGATCAATTATTGCAGATGCATGAACAGAACCAAACTCTTCAAAAAGCACTGTAAGAAACCACACAATGGGCCTCATGCAACAACATTCTCTTAAATGCTCTTATATTTAGGGCCCAAGCGACGAAGTCACCAGGGGCCAACAGCTCCTCGCAACCTATTGTTTTTGTAGATTATTATTATTATACTTCCGCGGCTTTGCCACCCGTTTTGAGGCCTTTCCCGTGGTGCGAGCCGCACCAAATTTGGCACAGACCTCAAGCCTGGCGAAACTCAACATTTTCTGGAGTGACTGGGCGTGGTCAGGGGGCTCAATAGCGCCCCCAAACGTAGGGCCATTTTTGGGCATATTTCGTCGGAGGTGCACGAAATTTGGTGACATCATAGGTCCCCTAAGTACGATGTCATGAGATTTAAAAAAAAAAATTTTGCCCAACAGGAAGTCAGCCGTGGACCTTTTCCTGCGGAAATTTTCAATATACGATTGCAGTTTAGAGGCCTTTAGGATGTGCGAAAAACTACGAAGCTTTGCACATATGTGTGAATCTCAATGCAATTTCATATATATCACAGCTGGCCACGGGCGTGGCAGATCAGATCTGTAGCGCCCCCTAATGCATTTTATGGTATTACAGATGGAGGATAGCTTGGGCGCATGATACGTGGCACATATGTTGTAAGGTACGGTACTTGATTTTTGAGGGGGGTTGCGGGCATGGGCGTGGCAAATTGGCTGAATGGCGCCCCCTCGGCACTGCCAATAGTGTTTCAATGAAGCAGCCCCCGCGTACCGTTTCACTTACAAGTATGAAAATCGCCAGTCACCTGTAGGGGGTCAAGACGTACAAAAAAGCCTCTTGGAGCGATATCGTAACCAACAGGAAGTCAGCCATTTTGAATTTTGTGGTCATGTTGGGGCATTTTGCAGGTGTCATATCACAGTCTTAGGGCGTGGCCGTGGGGGTTGTGGCAAACTTTGATGTTCGCCATAAGACATATGTTGTTATAACTCGGCCATACATAATCGTATCCGCCCGAAACTTCCTACATATGATGACAGTCGCACCCTGAAGATGTCTGTATGTCAACATTTGTTAGAAGTCACAGCGCCACCTGCTGGCGACAGGAAATGTCATGTTTTACGGCTTTGATGCGCACTTCCAAGATATGAATGCAGATTTCCAAGACGGTTCATCATACCCTCTTCAAAATTGGGAATATTAGCCTTAAGGCCTTGCAGATGAAGTGCTGCGAATATTGTGCGCTTTCATTAAACGGTGCGGCCATGGCGGCCCATCAAATTTTAGGTGGCGCCGTGATAGAGTAAGTGATAGAGGAAGTGGATGAAAAAAAATTCCCAAAATTCACCAGAAAGTCCAAATGAGCTGAAACTTTGACAAATAAACAAGCAGACCGAGGAGAAACTTTCGTACACTGCAACCTATGCTGTGTTTTGAAGTCCGTCACTCAAAATTTTTCAATATATATAGATAGTCATAGCATAATAATATTTCCAAAAGTTTAGATTCAAATTCTACCAATAATGGTAATAATAATACAATATTGGTAATAATGTTCCCTGTGTTGTGTTGATGAAGTGTACCAAACAGCGTTTGATTCCGTCAAACGGTTCATGAGATATGATGTAAAGATGACAGTGAGTGCTGCAGCAGCAGTCATTGTGTAATTTGAGCTGCTTGGTCTCAGGGCAGGTAGGGGAGGGGGAGGGGTGTTTGGCATGTCAAAATGGCATCATAGCGCCCTCCAGAAAATTTTTGCACTCCCCTCAGGAAACCACATTGTACGCGGTCCCGCAGTGTCCAATGGCTCTGAATGGACACCTGCACCCATCAAGATCTTGCCGCCACCCCAACGTGCACGAGGGGTGCGAGGGCCCTTTCAACGCTGCTTGCAGGTTTAATTTCTCTTGCTAAGAGAAAAAAATATGAGAAATAAACTCCGGATGCCCTAAACGCTTTTACCGTCCAAACCTGCTCTTACCCAGGTGTGCTGAAAGTTGAATCCCACTTGATCCTAAGTTGGAAGCGCGTGGCCGGTGGTTTTGAATTAGCATATGACACCCACTAAACACCATAAAAGGGCAGATGAGGTGCGTGTGCAAAGAGCCGACTGCTCCTGGCAAATCTAGAGCGATTTCACATGAGGTGCGATTGTTCCGTTCCGTGCCACAGTATGATTGTCCCCGCTCCCCTCACCCCCCGCTGGTCAGCTTTTACACTAGTAATATCGTAACGTACCCGAGTACACTTGCATACTTGTCAAAATTCCGATACAGCGCGTTGCAGTATGCACCTGGGTGGTTTAAAATGGGGAATGATTTTGAAAGGAGGCACCAATATATTTTGGAGGATTTTATTATTGAGAAGGGGGTTTAGAATATTAATACTCAGTATTAATATCGCGAATGCATATGCTGCACGTGCCACAGCAACCCGGTGTGTCATCTGTAACATGGATTACCATGTATAGCAGCATTAAAAATTAAACTCAAAATTTTCTTGACTGAATGCTTAACGTTTTTACAAATCCGAATCTTTCTCTGGGTTCCCAAACATCAAGGTAAGCCGAAAATGTACTGATTACATTCGATATTGGAGGATGTTGCAAACGGAATTCTTTCGCCCTTGCATTTTTGGCCGATTATGCTGTCCACTGCCTCATACCACGAAAATTTATCCATCTCATAACTCGAGCTGCCAGACTTTCGCACTGTGTCTCGCAATCTGAATTATCGCAGCCTCATTTTCTTTTGTTTGTCACGGTCCTGATCTATTATTCTTTGATAACCACGCGAATGTAACTACTCACAAATTATTCCATAAATCTCCGAATTTTTGCGTGTCGTGTCCAGTTGTGGTTGACTGCTTTCGTCCGCCTACATTTTGCGCAACCAATGAATTTTGTTTGAATGGAGATATCTTTCCGCCGCTGCATTTGTTAGAACAAGAGAGCCGTAACGCATAACAGTAGGCTAATCTTCCGACCTGAAGCTTTCACATTTGGTACGAGTAGCCATTCATCTGTCTCAGCAACCAGATCCGCGCGATCTCTCTCTGCGCAAGGCCTGGATGGCCAAAGCATCCAAAAGCAATAGGTAAGCCATTCAGAAGAGAACACACTGACGTATCTAAGGGTTTTTAATAGCTTAGTCCTAATTAGGATCCGCTCTTTAGCCCAATAATTAACTAATAAACATTATTATTTCTCCAAAATATAAAACAATCAAAATTTGATGGTATGATGCATTTTCAATGTTGAGGTTGTAAAACTTGTGTTTCCGTGTATTGGACAAGCAATTTGTGGACAGAGGTAACAGTTTTTCTCTTATCTCGGTAAGAGTGCTCTTGACCACGCGTAAAATTTTCTCTTCCTTAAGAGAAGTGCAAAAATAAGAAAACATTGGTGCATCCCCGAAATCAATGGGTAAGAAGAAAATGACCAAAAAAAAAAAAAAATCGGGAATACGACAAAAATAAGACAAAATGTGCGCTTATATCGCTTCTTGCATGCGGCCCATTGTCTGCAGTGCGCAGCCAACAATTTCAATATATCTTCTAGAATTTTAGTCACACAGTTTATAAACTCCACCAAGGACGCAGGTGTTTTCACCCATATTTGTCTGTTTATCTGTCTGTTAACAGGAATACTCAAAAAGTTAGGCAGGGTTTGGCTCAAAATTCGGCTGGATGGAAGGTGGTAGTCCAAGGATGAGTTGATTTAATTTTGGAAGTGATCCTGAACGTATTCTGGATTTTAGATCCGGGAGAAGTTAAAATATACAGTGCATGAATAGAATGATTGTTGCTTATGTAATGAACAGATTTTCATAAAATGTTAGCATTAAATATGATATACACTAATGTAGAATTATAATAGTTGGTGGTGATCTGGATAATATTTTTGTGGAACCAGGACCAATAATACTGACGTATGGAGTGGCAGAGGTATGCGCTCTTCTGAGTGCGTTTCTAGTTTCTGTTATCTTTTTTCAAATGGAAACTTTAAACAGCACAAAAGACGTAAATTTACAGTAGGTAGCTACACAAAAGAACATTAATACACTGTTAATTGTAGTGTTCCTCAGCTCTTCTGCAGAAAAAAAAAAAAACTGGAATTGAGGGCAATATCATTACTGTCCATTACTTCTTTTAAAGAGTACGCCTTTTCTCTTTCTCTTCCTTCAACTTTAACGTGAGTGAGTCCCTAAACAAGGGCCAAAGCCTATAAATGTTGATAATTGCGCAATGCTTTCTGGACCAAGTTTGTCCCAGTGATTAACAGAGCAGCATGAAATGCACACTTATGGGATTCATGTAGCTTTAAATCTGCCCTTGGTGTAAATGAAAGGCTTGCCCTCCCTCAGCTCAAGTAAGTTTTAGATCCGCTGAAATGGAATGAAACCCCGCAACTCCGTGGAGGGGAACTCTACTCTAACTTAACGAGCCTCCCACTATAATTAGCCTGTTCTTTTCTGGATCCCTCTCGGTATTAGCACTCTTTTTCTCTTCATCTCCCTCCATCAGTCTGGGTTGCGGTTCGGTCAGCGGGTCCGAGTGAGGGACTGCACGTAGCTCCGCACGGATCCGCTTGGCGCTCCCACACTGACGGCTTCCAGTCCTGCAGCCAGGCTCTAATAACAGTGCCCGTCCATTGCTCTCTCCCAGCTCTGGAGCGCGAGTGCGGGAGACTATCAGTCTCCGAGATCTAATATCAGTGCAGCCATGGATTCCCAGCCGCTTTGATCAAAGAGGGGAGCCGTCATGCGTCGTGATAGGTGTCAGGGGAGGCGTACAGGTGCAGTTTGTCTTCACAAAGCTGAGGTGTTATTAAACGGATTGAGACAGCAGAGGAGTGAGGTGAGGGCGGTGCCCTCGGCATTACCTCTCTGAGAGGATACGCCACAAACCCCCCAGAGCCCATTATTTATTTTCCTTCTTTATGTTGGACGTCACCTAGTTTTACATTTATTTCACACAGTGTGAAAGTAAGAGGTCTTGTGTGTTTTAAACTCTTGCACAGTACCACTATATGCCTATTTTGCGTGGTCTTAATGCAAATGGGAAACACGGGGTTCTGTTGTATAACGTGTGACAGAGTGAGAACCCACTTTGTTTCAGAATAGACCTGAATTAACTTTAGGATTGGTGACATGAGTGAGAAAAAGGCAGTCACAGACTAGTGTTAACCCGAGCGTGATATACGTACACAAGTGGGGAAACCTGCAGCTGACCAGCAGATTTATTGCATTTGTGACTCAGCTGGTTTTGAAGTCTCGACTAAAAACTTGGCTGAAAATGCATAACTACAGATTCTTTATGAATTTAAACCATGAACTTGATCGACTCCGCTGAAGAAAAGATTAAAAAAAATATTTGCCTCCAACTCCAATCATGGCCAGCCCAGCATTTTGTTTAGAAGCGCATTTGAGACGGCACGTGTGCCATCGTATGGTGGGGAAGCGGAATGTAAATTACATTCCTTCAATATGCCAAAATGTAAATACAAGGCGATTTCAGAGAGAGGAAGAAAGCACAACGAGCTAAATCAGTGCTCTCACTCACACTGCTTTACTGATCCAAAACCTTCCCTAAAATCTCCTCATGACCAGTAAATAAACTGTGAAGAACATTTGATTCCCTTTTTATATGGACATTATACCAAACAGATGATCAATGAAGGAACCACATAGCCTCAAAACTGGCACTGCTGTCAGAAAAACAAACAGTACATCAGCAGCCATCAGTATTTTAGGAGAGCAGTTGAATATGTGTGGATATAATTCATGTCAGCGTGACACTTTAATAAACAGTAAAGTCCACACATCTCCCACAGCATGCTTGGGCAGGTTCCTTCAGCAGTGCAGGTCAACGTAAGCTGTGCAATCTCCATACGATGATTATCTTTGAAAGCACAGCTCGCAGTTCCTTACCAGCTATAACTGAAAACTGATAACAGTCATAGTGACATTGTTAACGTTTGAGTCACAGCAGTACTGGCGGCCCACTCAAGTATTTTTGAAGGATCAGTTTGCACAGCTGACGGGGGTTACGATTTCACCTCACTATGAATTTAATTCTACTGTTTGCAGATACTGGTTTACACCGGCTTTCTAAGGAATTTGCTGTACCCCAGGGCAAGATGAGTAGTAGAGTCTCTGCGGTGAGCCTGGGCTACACTGCAAGCAAATCTGAAATATAATTTTATAAGCCAGCACTCATTCAATGTTCCTTCCTACTTCAGTGGCCCAGTCCTCTGAAGTTCAGCATTCGTCCTTCATTTGGCACTGGCTCTTCAGTAGCATTTTATAGTCTGTAGCGTGGGCCAGAGCTGTTGGCCTTCTGTAAATTCATGGAAAATGTAAACTTTCCATCTTCGTAAAAAAAAAAAGAAAAAAAAGCTGGTTGTTATCAGCTTGAAATGGAAGAGAATTGACATGGTCATTTAGAATGTTTGTGAAACAGAATCTGGAGAATTTAGCGTTTGTTCAAAAGCTTTTCATCTACCCACTTGGGCCTTGGGGAGTCTTTGGGCAAAGCCTGACTTGCAGACTTTAAGTGCACAAATGGGATTTACTCCACAAGGAGAATAATTACAAAGCAGGGAATAGAAGCTAACTGTGCTGGTTAAAGCCCAACTTTTATTAAGCATATTATATCCATCGCTATTGGAAAACAAGCATTATACACAGAAATACATTTATTACATTAAGATGTCTTTGTTGTGAGAGGGTATGTGTTGTTAGGGGAACAGAGCAGTTTTGCGTGAGCCTCGAATGAAATGGGGGTGGGGATGACTATTGCAAATGTCTGACATGTTCATATTCATCTAAGCAGAAGTGCAGAAATATGTGACGGTAAAACGAGCCAGTCGGATGTTTTTTCTGGCATCTGCGCTACATACTGTCGAGTAGCAACAGCTGAGTATCCGACTGCTTTATTTCTTTAGCGGTGACAAAGAGGCATCCAGCACTGGTACCATTAACTGGATTAGACTTGCTTCTCGCTTCCATCTCAGGTCAATTATGGCCCACGCAATGTCCTCACTACACTTTTGGGAAGAAACCAAACAACCAACAATGTATTCATGTTTTCCCGTCTAACAACCTCTTTTCAGTCCCCTGACGGCTTCTGATCGGTTTTTCCCAAAATGTTCACATCTAGCCACAATTCCATTGTCATATTTCAGTTCCAGACTATTTTTAAGTTTGTATAGATATTGATGAAACTAAAATTATGGCATGGTTGCCCTCCGATACAGTGAGAACATCTACGAAAGCTGCTAATGCATTTAACTTACTTTATACTATGCACTGACACTAAATGAACTGACTGTGTGAAGCGGTCATGAGCATTAGAGAGTAGCAGAGGATGCCTTTCACAGTCTATTAATACTCTAAAGAATGAGCAGTATTTTAAGTGGTTTGAAAAGCGGGAGACTTGCTAAGCTTCTCCAACTAAGAGCACTGGTCCAGACTCAGGCTTATTCATCCACATCCTCACCTCATCCCAGATGAGCTAACGAGTAAAACTGCTCTCAGATCAGCACTCCGACAATGGCACGCTTAAATTTGGACAAAGACAAATTTATGACCTGCAAGACCAGACACAAAGCCACCCACGCTTTTTGTTCAGTCCGAATTGAACAGTGATCTGTGACTATCAAGGGATTAAGGGTCCTTAAGTAACCGTCCTTAAAGGATTACCGACACATTCCTCATTTCTCTCTAATCATTCACTCCCAACTTGCATGTAACCACTTTGCTATGTCTGATAACGTAATTTAGCTGTGCCAACTGCCGAGAAATGGCCGTACAAAAACAAAACTAAATATGCGTGACTTAAAAGCCTAAGGGCGGAGCACAGTTTCCGCCCCTCAAATATTTGCAAGTATTCTGATCTTTATAAGTAGACCACAAAGTAAGTTAATATAACAATTACCCAAAGGCTGCTCCTTCAGGGAAAACTGATTTTGCACACAAGTCAACACCTTTGATATGAGATTAAGTAGTGACAATTTGCTCTTACTTTTTCAATTAAATTCACTTGGCTAACTGGCCCTTCAGCAGTACATTGGCAGGTGTCAATTTCTGCAAGTGCATTCGTTGACATGATCTGTCTGGTGTTACTAGGCACCATGTGCAATAAGGTGCTGGTTACGGAGTAACTCCATAAGCACAGTGTAGAAAAAAGCACTGACTAAATGCCATTTCATGCTCCCGGTGCAGTGCATATTAAACGGTGGTACGTGAGTCTGCTCTGAGTTCTTAACTCAAGTCCCATCCAAGAGCTCATTGCAACCAGTCTTTCTAACCATAAATATGTGAGATAATTACATTCCAAAAAAGACAGCTTGTTAGAATTTGGGCAGCATGGTGGCACAGTGCTTAGTATTGCCACCTGACAGCAAGAAAGTCGTGGGTTTGAATCCGGTCTGGGGCCTTTTTGTGTGGAGTTTGCATGTTCTCCCCGTGTTCGCGTGGGTTTTCTCCGGGTACTCTGGTTCCCTCCCACAGTCCAAAGACATACATGTGAGGCTAATTGGAGACACTAAATTGCCCACAGGTATGCGTGTGAGAACAAATGGTGTGTGTGCCCTGCGATGGATTGGTGAGCTGTCTGGAGTAGGTCCCTGCCTTTCGCTCGTAGTCAGCTGGGATAGGCTCCAGGTCCCCCCGCGACCCTCGTGAGGAATAAGCGGGTATAAAGAATGGATAGATGGATGTTAGAATTTAAAAACGATTCTAAATCTGAGGATAAGGAAGGCCTCGATACTGCCTAACAACATGTTTTGAGGGCACACTGTGGCCCTCTGCAGTTTAAATTGAGATTTATACGAGTCAGTACAAAGGAAATTTTGCAGGATTTTTAGTGCTGAAGAACACTTAAATAAGGCAAGAATAGGAGGTGTAACACTGAACAGGTTAGAGGCATTTACCACCAACAACAGCGGACACCTATTACTGTAGCGTGTGTATTTGTCTTGTCATTAAATGAATACTTGAAGACATATGGAGGTCACAACAATCTGAAGCATATTAATGCAATGCATATGAACAGAGATTGTTCGGCAGTTTATTGTTCTAACTTAATATCTTTGAGTAGCCTGTTTTTAAGGGTTTTTTTGTTTTTTTTTTTTACATGGCTCATTTCGCATGAGCTGGCAGAGATGAGAGTTTATCTTCATTCCCCATGGGTCTGAAACTATAACGATTTGTACTACCAGAATGGTGCCATTTGTTAAGTTAAATAATATTTTCCTAAAATGAAAGTTCACTTAACTGAGATGTATTCAAAGACCATGTACTACCGTACCTCAGGCAAATGGCTTCATTTGAGTTCTACAAAAGAGGATCACTTAAATTGTAGTATTACCATCAAAGGGTTTGGCAATTATAGACACACACGTAGGACACAATAACACAGAAATTCAAAATGTTCCATAGCCACACCATAATGCTATTATCCCATAATGACCACTCACTCAGTTTAGTATAGCTTATAAAACAGGTGCCTTGTTGTTAAAACAGGTGCCCAGGACAAATACCGCTTTGAATTTCACTTCTCTGCCTTCAAGTAAAGCCCCGTAATCTGTGCTGTACAGAGCACTTGATTCCGACTACCAGCAACTTTAGGAAGTCTAAGAGTCTCTAAAGAAACTCACATTTATTGGGGAGGACTGTTTTCATCTAAATAAAGCTTGATACCCTATGCAGACTGTTGGCACCAAATGACCAGACCTGGCATTCTGACATTATAGAAACAAATTGTACGGCTGTTCATTTGAATGTAATTTTCCTCAAAATTATAACTCAAGCAACAAATTTAAGTTCCAAATCAAAATTAAACGGTCTGTTTTTTGTGAGCTGTCTAGGACATCAACCACAGACAGACACACTGATGGCCAAGACACAGCTGAGCAGTAAACTGCCTTATAATATGACTTCAGGATTAGCTCTCTCCCGATTGGTCAAGGCGAGCTCCGCAGGTCACTGTAAACAGTGATATTCACCTCGCCAAAGTGCGCGGGAGATGAATATAACAATCCGATGACCTCGAGCTAAAAATATATTGGACTTCCCCGCGGGAGCTCCTGACAGTGTCCATATTTTGTGTCACTTCGTCCCTGTGAGGAGCTTTATGTTAGAGTGGCCACCCTTATATTTTCAAGTTGGGTCACATTATAAAACAGTTATTGACTTCAGTTATCAGTGAATCCGATGATTTATCCACCTTGGACGAGTGATATTCACTGAGGCTGTGCATCGGTGAATATCGCTTGTCCAAGGCGGATAAATCATCGAATTCACCTACATATAATTGATGTCTATAAGTGTACACTGTATCTGCCTTAAAAGAGCGGAGGGGAGTTGGACAATGAATAAAATGGGATGAAATCGGACATCCCGATATGATACATATGAACGCCATAAAATTACAGCTCAAGCCGCAATAAATCTCCAGCCCCATTTAATTTGAGAAGGCAACCAAGGCAAACATGTCATTGTCCAACTACTTTTGATTTAACTGTATATGGAAGTAGCCGAAAACAGAATTAACAGCTCAGGGCAAGACAGCAATGAATCTGCTATAGCAATTCATACCCACCGCCCCCAGGGCCAGAGAAGGGCGCTGCTAAACACAGCTGTGGCGCATACTGCTGCATACTTTGGGAAACTATGTTCACGCTAAACCTGAAGCAGCAAAGCAAAATTGAATATGGATTTTAAAATCTAAAACAGCATAATGAACATGTGTATAGCGTTGGTATACATAGCTGGTAGTCAGAAACTATACATTGCTAAAAACCTATTAAGATTAAACCGCAGTACACTACTTGACCAACAATGCAACACCAAAGAGTAAGCAGTATCTTTCTTTAGATTGATGTCAGTAAATTTAACCATACCAGTCATCCACATGTCCAAATAAAAGCTCTGCATTTGCCAATATGGTAGCATTTAATTGGACTCTAAGTACAGATAATTCATGTGGTCTAAACCAATTTAACAAATTAAAGACCCATGACAGATTGATTTTTAGTCTGGTAATTAAAAGGTTGAGCTGACAAAAATAAACACAGCATCGTCCAGAGGTTATGATTAGACATTTAAAGCCCTAGAACTAACCAGACAAGAATGTCCTATGTGTAGGTTTAGAGATTACTTCATAAGGGCTCTAATACTGTTTATAGCCCACTTTGATATTTGAATTACACCTTAAATGCAGGGAATAAACAAGATTTAACCAACCCCTGCGCGGCAATCAGTATTGTTAATAATTCAACACAGTAATTTAAAAAAAAAAAAATTATTAAAAAAAGGTCACTCATTTCATCCATGTAAGAATGGAATTCAAAATGAGGCACAGATGTAAAAGAAAGGTGGTCTGACTTTTTCTTACATATATTCACAGCACAGTATTCCCCTCAACCCGCCTCCTGTTAATTCCATTCTGGAAGGGAAAACTGCCACAGGCACAGCCAGGCAAACCTGGCCTGTCCTCCCTGCCCCATACCCTCATGTGAGGAACTCTGAGTGGTGTGTGAACACCACGGCCTGTGCCATGCTGAAACCTCTTCACTACCTGGCCCTCAAACAGGAGCCCCTTTCGAGATTGGGGTGCTGGTTTTTTAATTTCTCAGTTTGCAATACACAGCCTCAATAAATCGTCCTTTGAATTTTACTCAATGCAACCCAACCCTCCTGTACTTCACCACACTGCAGTTTCTTGTACCTGGAGGACGATCCACTCAACAGCTTCCTGCCCTGCAAAAAGTGTCTGTCTTAACAAAACTTTCTTATTTGTTGAAAATTCTTATCTACAAGAAAATATTATCTTTTTTCAAATAATCATGTGCCTGACAAGTGAAATTCTTATCCCATTGGCAAATTTAGGAATGTGTTAAAATTCCCTAACCTCCTTGGCGGAATTTTTGTCTTACGGAGAAACAGTGTGATCGAAACAAGTGTTTTAAGTCTAAATACAAAACTAAAATGCCAAGATGGATGTATTTTTCATTATATGTAGTGTGGGAGAGCTGAACTCTCTTCCTGAGCCCCCCAGACATCATCGCCATCCATTGTCATCTCTCTTTCCCCAGTCCTTCAACCTCAGCCAGCCTTCATCTCCGGGCACCGAAAAGGCTGATATCCTACCAGTCCGGAAAGGTAAATGACAGCTCTCCCATGAACAATACCTACTGATAAATTAGCAAATCCTACCATAAACTAAAAGCAAATACATCTGGCCTCCAGAAGTAATATATCCAACACTAATTTCTTGAAAGGCTGTCTAGCTTCAAGGTATTCTGGAAATTATTCCACATGCAAGGAGCAAATGCGTCTTCTCCAACATGTCTGCTGATGCTTCTGCCACCATCTACCACCACCAACTCTTGGTCCTTCGATTCTCAAATAATTTAATCTGTGTCTCCAAAACAAGCACAATCACCTCCCTGTCCATGGCCGATAATGTCTAAACTCCAGCAGAACCTAGCTGTGGGGCATCTATGGGAATTATGGGAAATCCAGATCCTTTCATGACCTAAACCTCAAGTCACATCTTACTAGTAGCCAACTTGGTTGATATGAAGGCAAAGGCTATTTCCACTCTAAGATTAGCATGACTGTTCAACCCACATAATTCATCCTGCCAATCTCCTTTTCCCTCGTTCCTGTCTGCAGATGATTTTTGGACCAACTATGAAGGGCGGTTTGTGGGATGTATGAACGGTTTCATTCTTGTAATCCCATTTTGCTACCAACAGTCCAGTCCATTACCAGTAAGCTCCTGTCTTAGTCCTCCACCAACACCTCCCTTGCTTGTGGCTACATCCCCTCAAACGTAGATTGGTTTGTATTTAATTGCCTTAAAAATCTTTATTATACCATCAACCTGTTTTTTTTTTTTTTTTGCCTTTTCTATTGGAAAATCTGTAGTTTTGCAAGCAAAGGTATGATAAAGAGCTATTCCATCACTTGCTGAATCTTGATACCACCAGAAAATGGTAAAGAACAAAGTCTTTGACTGTACTGGTCAGCAGAGCACCTTCATGTCCACCCATTCTCTCCGCTGTTTCAAACGTCTCCCCCCTCCCCACTGCTTTCTCCTGCCTCGTGTGAGTACGTCTATCAAGCGATGGCATACCAGAGTTAAGTCCTTTACTAACGGCTTTATGCCTTGGGGTCCAGCACGTGTCTTCCACTCAAGATTACTTGCCCAAAGATAGTTTCAGCTAATCTGAATTTTCCTTGTGTAGGATGAAGGTCCTGCGGTTTTGAGGAAAAAAATCCAACACATACCAAGGAGGACATGCAAAATCAACTGAAGCTGTTTATAAAAGCAGGACAGCCTGAAATAAATCTTGAAAGACCAGACCATCATGTCTCTAGCCCAAGTTTCATCCCACTTTAGCCACACAACCCGCTTTAGGTTAATACTGTTGACCTGGAACAAACTCTTGAAATAAGACATTTCTGCAGCTGAATAAGGCTTTTAAGACTCATTGTCACGGCGTAAAAAGCCAGCAGCCAACAGAGAGCACAACAAAACATTTCAGCAGTTTGAATGCGGTTCTTTCAAAAGTATTTTGTTAATTGGGGGCATTGATAAGCTGCAGGACAAGTGAATGCTCAAATTTATGTTTTGCATTTGAGTTTATTATGGGAGACTTAAATTATCCTGGTATCAACTGGGAAATAGTGAAAGGACAGGGTAGGGGGGAGGAAGAATTTCTAAATGTTATAAATGATAATTTCTTGGTGCAGTATGTTCCTGAACCTATAAGAGAGAAGGCAATTTTAGACTTAGTGCTCTGTAATGACCCAGATAGAATTAGAGGTACTGGAGCCACTTGGGACAAGTGATCACACTGCTGTCATTTTTGATGTTTCATGGGAAGTTAAAAAGGTGTATTCAAAAACAAAAATTTTCTATTTTAGGCGAGCAAACTTTGACAGGATGCGTTCATATCTAAGTGAACTTCTGGACTGTGAGTCTCTAAATTAGATGTGGGAAAGATTTAAGGGGGTTTTGCTTGATTCACAATGCAAATTCATTCCAAAGGTGTCCAAAAGTAAGCTGAGAAAGCAGAATCCTCTGTGGATGACCACAGCTATTTGTAGGATCTTGAGGGAAAAGAGGAATCTTTATAAGATGTACATAAAGGATAACAATGAGAACACTAAGGCTGAATACTGTGAAATGCAGGCTGTGGTCAAAAGAGAGCTGAGGAATGCTACAAGACTGTATGAAAGACAAATTGAAGAGGGGGCAAAAACTAACCCTAAGCGCTTCTTTCAGTACTGTAGCAGAAAAAGTTAAAGAGCAGGTAAAGTACAAAACCCAAAACCAGTGAAGTTAGCACATTAAATAAATCGTAGATAAAAACAGAATACAATGATTTGCAAATCCTTTTCAACTTATATTCAATTGAATACACTGCAAAGACAAGATGTTTAATGTTCAAACTGAGAAACTTTATTTTTTTTTGCAAATAATCATTAACTTTGCATTTAAAGCCAGCAACACATTGCAAAAAAGTTGGCACAGGGGCCTTTTTACCACTGTGTTACATCGCCTTTCCTTTTAACGACACTCAGTAAAAGTTTGGGAACTGAGGAGACCAATTGATGAAGCTTTTCAGGTAGAACTCTTTCCCATTCTTGCTTGATGTACAGCTTAAGTTGTTCAACAGTCCGGGGTCTCCGTTGTCGTATTTTACGCTTCATAATGCGCCACACATTTTCAATGGGAGACAGGTCTGGACTACAGGCAGGCCAGTCTAGTACCCGCACTCTTTTACTACGGAGCCATGCTGTTGTAACACGTGCAGAATGTGGCTTGGCATTGTCTTGCTGAAATAAGCAGGGGCGTCCATGAAAAAGATGTTGCTTGGATGGCAACATATGTTGCTCCAAAACCTGTATGTACCTTTCAGCATTAATGGTGCCTTCACATATGTGTAAGTTGCCCATGCCTTGGGCACTAATACACCCCCATACCATCAGAGATGCTGGCTTTTGAACTTTGCGCCTACAACAGTCCGGATGGTTCTTTTCCTCTTTGGTCCGAAGGACACGACGTCCACAGTTTCCAAAAACAATTTGAAATGTGGACTCGTCAGACCACAAAACACTTTTCCACTTTGCATCAGTCCATCTTAGATGAGCTTGGGTCCAGCGAAGCCGGCGGCGTTTCTGGGTGCTGCTGATACATGGCTTTCGCTTTGCATTGTAGAGTTTTAACTTCCACTTGCAGATGTAGCGACTGCAGTTACTGACAGTGATTTTCTGAAGTGTTCCTGAGCCCATGTGGTGATGTCCTTTACACACTGATGTCGGTTTTTGATGCAGTACCGCCTGAGGGATCGAAGGTCACGGGCATTCAATGTTGGTTTTCGGCCTTGTCGCTTACGTGCAGTGATTTCTCCAGATTCTCTGAACCTTTTGACGATATTATGGACGGTATGATGATGAAATCCCTAAATTTCTTGCAATAGCTCGTTGAGGAATGTTGTTTTTAAACTGTTCGACAATCAGCTCACGCATTTGTTCACTAAGTGGTGACCCTCGCCCCATCCTTGTTTGTGAATGACTGAGCATTTCAGGGAAGCTGCTTTTATACCTAATCATGGCACCCACCTGTTCCCAATTAGCCCGTTCACCTGTGGGATATTCCAAATAAGTGTTTGATGAGCATTCCTCAACTCTCTCAGTCTTTTTTGCCACTTGTGCCAGCTTTTTTGAAACATGTTGCAGACATCAAATTCCAAATGAGCTAATATTTGCAAAAAATGACTAAGTTTACCTGTTCGAACCATAAGTAACTTGTCTTTGCAGTGTATTCAATTGAATATAGGTAGAAAAGGATTTGCAAATCATTGTATTCTGTTTTTATTTACGATTTACACAACGTGCCAACTTCACTGGTTTTGGGTTTTGTACATAAAGAACAAAAACGGATCACTGCTATATGATAACAAGGATATTGCGGATGCCTTAAACTGTTACTTTGTTGATAATTTTACCTATAGCGGATTTTTATTCGGCCAAAGGGCATGTCAAATGCTCAAGTTTATTTAGCAGAAATTGAGGTTAGGGATAACAAAGTATTAGACAAGTTGCATAAACTAAGGCTACGTTCAGACAGCAGGTCTTGATGCACAATTCGGATTTTTTTTTGAGAAATCCGATTTTTCTGTGTGTTCGTTCATACTACACATATGCGACTTGTATCAGTTTTGAGTTTGAACTGAATGCGACCCTGAAGTGACCCGCATGTGCAAAAGAGGTCCTGAGGTGATATGTGACCATGCAGGCACACACTGTTTGTTTACGGAAGTAAATATGAAGGCATCTCGTCTCGGCGCGCGTGCGGCACTGATAAAGATAATCTACAACCGAAGTCAGTACCATTACGGCATACATGCCAACTCTACCGCTTTTGGTGGTAGACTACCGCTTTTGGGGAGTTTTTTTCAGAATGAAACGCCCCGAAAGCGGTAGTCTACCACCGAAATCGGTAGAGTTGGCATATATGTTTACAAATAATGAAAAGCACCGAAGGTGCTGATGCCTCGGTGCTTACAGCCGTGACAAGTATGTCCCTCGATGAAGCTATTGAATTCTGTGTGGACATGTCAAAGTGCCCTGGCTGTGAATCTATGCTTGACATAAGCTATGTTTCCATCCACTTGTCAATTGAATTACCTGAAGTTCGCCAAAAATGTTTATGTGAATAAAGGCAGTGAAAATGCATTCCCACCTAACAGCATTGAAGCGAATAAAAATTTGTGCGTAGCCTAATGACGTTACTTGCTGCTGTGCGATGAAATCGGTGTATCAAATAGATTTGACATTTTAAGCTGTTTCCATTCATTTTAGCAGTAAATCGCAGAACCTTCAGGTGAACAGAAGTAGGGTGGTATGCAACACAATTAACTAGTTAGTTTCAACCGCATTTTATTGCTGTCAGCATATCTAATAAGCGAATATAAACTTTGTACTGAAGCGAACACCAATAACTGCAATTAATTTAAGGTAGTCAAAAGAACAAATAACGTGGTTATGCTAGATCGTTAAGAGCTGCTCGCGTCATCTACTTTAACTTTAATAGGAATTTAATAGGTTGTTATCTGACGATCAACATAAACTAAAGCTGGTTACAGAAAATGACGCTAACAACACAAGTATTTGCCACTAACGTGTCTTTGTCGCCCGCCACAAAAATTATGCAATGTCTCAAAATGAGCAATGTCTCGGTGTGACCTTGAGAGTGACGCGAAGGTCACCAAAATCGACAGGCGTCGGGGTATCACCCTAATAGATGTTGAAATCAAATTTGAAGGAAATCCGTCAATTCGTTCTTGAGATATCTCGCTGACAAGGATTCGGGACGTATGGACGGACGGACGCTCGTGAATACTATGTCCCACCGCTTCCCGCGTTTGGCGCGGCGGGGGACAAAAATTCATTACGGGTCAGCTAATGCGACAAATTTCCCAAAAATGCAGTCATTTGATAAACTTACCTGCAAGCGTGTTCCAATGAAAATGAATTCATTGTTTGGAACAATTGCTTTCCCCATGACACACATTACTTCCGCATTTCTCTATGAAATTGTCAAATAGTGCTATAAGTCAAGTCAAGTCATTTTTGTTTGTATAGCACATTTACAAACGGCAAGGCCGCACCAAAGTGCTTCACAACAAAAGTGCAGATTGCATTAAAGATTTACCTATGTAAAAACTACAAGAAGTAGAATAAAAACACAAGAATAACAATAAAAATTAGGAAGTTGAGACAATGACCATAAAAGAGTGATAGCTTAAGAGGTGTTATGACTTGGAAAAATCACAACAAAAAACTGGCAAGTACAACTAAAACAAATTTATTCGTCACAAAAAAAAAGTTGTACAAAAATTATCCACTATTTAAATTCTCTAATAACACAGCCACTATTTAACTGTTGCCAAAACAAAACTCTGGTCTGCTCTCTTCTGCTGTCTGCTCTCTTTGTTGTCAGTCTCTCCTGTGCTTAAAATCACAGCCTTTTTATAGTCTAGCAACCTTCCAGAAAGATCCACAGGATTCTAGGGAAATCCCGCCCCCTCCAAGCAGGAAAGTGCCAGAAGCTTCTAGAAATTACTAGACTTTTCTTAATGATTTTACAAATACGCCACCAGATGGTGCCAATGAACAAAATAAATATAGCTGACCAGCAGGGCAGCAAAACAGCATGTAACAAATCTTCATTTACAAATGGAATATAAATGCTGTACAAAAATTGATCATACATAACACCTCCCCTCTTTAAGAAAAGAAAGGTTTGCTAAAAGCTTTCTTTTGTTAAAATTAACACAGTTTTATAATCAGAACAATATTGAACTTTACACAAACGTATTATTGATCATGATAACAATCATATACATAACAAACAGTGTAAGTCTCACAATCAAATAGAAAAGTAAAATTACGTTTTTCACAATCACGAAAAGAAATAAAATTACATGCGTGAAAGTGTATCTGGGATTACATTATCTTTTCCCCTGATGTGAGAAATGTCCAAATCATACTCTTGCAAAAGTAAACTCCATCTCAGTAATCTTTGATTCTTGTTTTTGATCTTGTGCAAGAATGTGAGGGGATTGTGATCACTGAAGACCTTGATGGAAGTAGCTGAACAAGTCAAATAGACTTCAAAATGTTGTAAAGCCAAAACAAGTGCCAAACATTCTTTTTCAATTGTTGAGTAGTTTTTCTGATGTTTATCAAACTTTTTGGAAAAGTAACAAACAGGATGATCTACTCCATCAGTGTCTTCTTGCAGTAAAACTGCACCTGCACCAATGTCACTGGCATCAACTGCCAACTTGAACTCCTTTTTGAAATTGGGAGATAAGAGAACTGGTGCATTTTTGAGAATCGCTTTCAGCTGGTCAAATGAATTTTGACATTTTTCATCCCAAACAAATTTTGCATTTTTCTTCAGTAAATTTTTCAAAGGTTCAGAGATGATAGAGAAATTTTTACAGAATTTTCTGTAGTAGCCAGCCATCCCTAGAAATCTCATGAGCTGTCTTTTAGCTGTTGGCTCAGGAAATTCAGTGATAACTTTGACTTTTGCATCATCTTGTAGGATGACATCATGGTAAACCAAATCAGTCCTTGATGGAACGTCAGGGAAAATGTGACTATATTCAAATATGAGCTGCTTTAGCTGCTGTTGTTGAAAAGGGTCCAGGTGGGACAACTTGCTGTCAATATTTTGAAGAATGTCTGAATTTTCAAGTTTGACTGGACCAGGTTCATTTTCTAAGGGGCAGTCACAATGTTCTTTGGAATTTTCCAGTTCAACTGTATTTACCACATTGACTGGCTTTTGCTGTGTGTCTCTATCAATGTATTCTTTTAGCATGTTGATGTGACACATTTGTTTTTGTTTCCTCCTTCCAGGAGTTGAAATTATGTAATTTAGATCACTGACCTTTTTGAGGACAGTGTAAGGGCCGAAATATCGGGCTCTTAGAGGGTTTCCAGGAACTGGCAAAAGTGCAAGAACTTTGTCACCAGTTTTAAAACTTCTATCTTTTGAATGAAGGTCATATCTGGCTTTCATTTTGCCCTGAGCCTCTTTGAGATTAGACTTAGCAAAGTCACAGGCTTTAGAGAGACGATTACGGAAGTCAGAGACATACTGAAGCAAGTTCATTGGGACATCATCTTCGGCCAGAAACTTTTCCTTCAGAAGCTTCAAAGGTCCACGGACTGTATGCCCAAAAACGAGTTCAAAAGGACTGAACCCAAGAGACTCCTGAACAGCTTCACGGGCAGCAAACAGAAGAAGATGGACACCTTCATCCCAATCTTTCTCTGTGTCAAGGCAGTAGGTCCTTATCATGTTCTTCAGGGTTTGATGGAACCTCTCCAAAGCACCTTGACTCTCAGGATGGTAAGCTGATGACCTGTATTGTTTAATACCAAGGTCATGCATAACTTGTTGAAATATGCCAGACATGAAATTTGATCCTTGATCAGACTGAATAGACTTAGGAAGACCAACTAAGCAGAAAAACTTGGTTAGAGCCTTGATGATAGTCTTCGCCTTGATATTACGAAGTGGAATTGCCTCAGGAAACCGGGTGGAAGCACACATGATAGTCAGTAAGTACTCACAACCAGACCTAGTCTTCGGCAATGGTCCAACACAGTCAATGATGATCCGACTGAAAGGTTCTTCAAAAGCGGGAATGGGCTTAAGTCGAGCCTTTGGAATATTTTGGTTCGGCTTCCCGACCATTTGACAAGTATGACAGGATTTGCAGTACTCCTGTACATCAGACCTCATGGAAGGCCAGAAGAAGTGGTTTCTGACACGTTGAAGGGTCTTCTTGATACCCAAATGACCTGACATAGGATTGTCATGGGCCAGACTAAGAGTTTCTTGACGATAAGACTTTGGAAGAACAATTTGATGGGTGATCATCCACTCTTCATCTGCAGGAACATCAGGTGGACGCCACTTTCTCATAAGCACACCATTTTTGTTGTAAAAACAGACAGGAACTTGAGTAGCCTCTTGTTCACTTGCAGCCTGTGGTAGAAGATGCGCTAGATCACGAGCTTGTTGTTGCTCATGAATAAGTTGTTTACGAGACAAAATGTCATTAGAATGACCTGACAAGGACAAGTCTGAAGATTTCCCAGACATCTCAGGACTGGAAGGTTCCTGATGAAAAGACTGCCCAATGAAGGTGTCAGCCAGGTTAAAGTCCAGATCAGCATCATCTTGAATAGCCTTTTTGGCCATAGAACGAGTAACTGCACATGAAGGATAGAGGTCTGGAATTTCCTCCTCTATAGAGTCAGATTCTTGATGAATCAAAGGAGTGTCAGTTACAATAGGGTAGGGCACAACCTTATCCCCAGCAAGATCATTACCAAGAAGCAAATGAATGCCTTTGAAAGGAAGAGAAGACCTAACACCAACAGTAACAGGCCCAGAGACCAAGTCTGATTTGAGATGAACATTATGGAGAGGTACACTTGTAAAACCACATTCTACTCCTTGAATAAGGACATTAGCCTGAGTAGATGATTTGTCCGAGAAAGGCAGAATATCTGCAAGAATAAGAGATTGGGAAGACCCAGTATCCCTTAGAATTCGAACAGGAGCAGATGAGGAAAAATCATGTGAAAATGAAACAGAACCATCAGTGATGAATGGCTCAAAACCTTCCATAACAGAATCAGACACAGAAGGTAGAAGATCAGGTGAACTGACCATTGATACAAGAGATTCTCTCTTTGTCAAAGCAGTTGGCTTGGTTTCTTCTCGTTGTTGTTTTTTCTTGAGAGCATAACACTCAGAAATAAGGTGACCTTGCTTTTTGCAGTAATGGCAAGACACAGAGGGTAAAGAATCAGAGGATTGCTTCTCACTGGAAGGTTTCCTTTCAGAAGTGGCCTTAGAATCATTAGAAGTGTTATTAGAAGAAGTCTTGGACTGAAACTTGCTTTGAAATTTAGAAAAAGTGGATTTTTGCACAAAAGAAGACTTGTGAGTCAATGCATAACTATCAGCTAGCGTAGAAACATCTTGCAAAGTAATGGCTTGTTTTTCTTCAAGGAAAGTCTTAATATCAGGCTGGACACACCTTTTGAATTCCTCAACCAGAATAAGTTGCCTCATTCTATCAAAATCTTTTTCAACATTCATGGAATTACACCACTGATCAAACAACTGTTCCTTTAACCTGCCAAATTCAACATGAGTTTGACTGGCTTCCTTGCAAGAATTCCTAAATTTTTGCCTGTAAGCCTCAGGGACTAATTCATAACCCTTCAGAATGGCAGATTTGACAAAATCATAATCAGCACACTGTTGGACAGATAACTGGTTATAGATTTTTCTAGCTTTCCCAGTAAGAACACTTTGTAACATCATTGTCCAATGCTCTTTTGGCCATTTCAAATTTTCAGCAATTTTTTCAAAATGGGTAAAGTATTGGTCAACATCATTTTCTAAGAAAGGAGGAACAAGTCTAATATGTTTAACCACATCAAAATGATCAGAAAGTCCAAATGATTTTGGAACAGTACCTGCTTCTATTCTCTTCATTTCCAATTCGAACTGCATCCTTTTTTCTTCTAGTTCTCTCTCCTTCTCCCTCTCCAACCTTCTTTCTTCCATCTCCTTCTCCAACCTTCTTTCTTCCAGCTCTAGTTGTTTTTGGCGTAGCTGGAATTCAAGTCTTTGCAGCTCCGTTGCAGGCACTTCCACACCTTTAATTAAATCTGCTGCTTCTTCCCCAAAGATATCTTCATCGATGAAATGCTGCACCAAAATGTTGAATATTTCTTGTTTCTTCATTGATGACTTCACATCAGATAATCCAAGGGTTGAGGCTATTTGTAGCCAGTCCTTCTTCTTTGCCAGCACAATTAATTCCTGGGTTGGAGTTTTCAAAAAACTTTCCACATCAAAAATCATGATTGCTGGTTTTTAAACTAGACAAAAGATTTAAAATAATAATCTTCGGTGAATCCAATCTCGGTAGAACCTCCAATTTGTTATGACTTGGAAAAATCACAACAAAAAACTGGCAAGTACAACTAAAACAAATTTATTCGTCACAAAAAAAAAGTTGTACAAAAATTATCCACTATTTAAATTCTCTAATAACACAGCCACTATTTAACTGTTGCCAAAACAAAACTCTGGTCTGCTCTCTTCTGCTGTCTGCTCTCTTTGTTGTCAGTCTCTCCTGTGCTTAAAATCACAGCCTTTTTATAGTCTAGCAACCTTCCAGAAAGATCCACAGGATTCTAGGGAAATCCCGCCCCCTCCAAGCAGGAAAGTGCCAGAAGCTTCTAGAAATTACTAGACTTTTCTTAATGATTTTACAAATACGCCACCAGATGGTGCCAATGAACAAAATAAATATAGCTGACCAGCAGGGCAGCAAAACAGCATGTAACAAATCTTCATTTACAAATGGAATATAAATGCTGTACAAAAATTGATCATACATAACAGAGGCCACTGAGGAGAGCTACTCAAAAGCCATCGAGAAGAAGTGAGGCTTTAAAAGAGATATAAGTCAAAAGCAAAGCTCTATCTCAAAAATCTGGCAAATTTAAATCCAAGATATCATGGCATTTAACCCACAGAGCCATATTCTAGGACTTGATTCTGACCGGCTGAGCAGCAATTCCGGTAACAGACAGAATGAATGAATGAATGACTGACACACAAACAAACTACCGTATGCCCTGCTTGCGTGCATGCGCACCGAGGCATAATGACGTAAAGGTCGGATAAATGGGACCGGGGGGATATACTACAAAGCTGGCTTTGTGATTAAGCCTGACTTCAGCACTTAGTAAAAACCAGGAACCTCTTCAAATCTGGAACATAGACTAAAGTAAAAGGAGCTGCTCCGGGTTTTACTTTAGCTTAAAGTCAGGCTCAGTCACAAAGCCAGCTTCGTAGTGTACCCCCCTGGCCGTTCAGACAGCAGTCTGTTATAGCCCAAATTTGTTACGACATATAAGACAGCAAGGGATGACAGAAAAAATTTTAAAACTAAAACAGATTTAATTCAACAAAGACCAACACCAAACTACAATTTATACTACTGACCAAGATTGGTAATATACAAGAAAAAAATATATTTACAGTCCCTTGAGATGGGGTGGCTTGGTGATGTTCCGGTGAGGAAAATGCTCCAACACAGGCAAAAATCCACAAAAAGCTTCACAGGTCTTGAAAAGAGTGACAGGTCTGGTCAAATGTATCCTTCAATTTCTCTGACTACTTTACTCTCTCAATTTTTCTCCTTATATACTCTTTTGCAGCCCGCTCCCACATTTTAGACTTTTTTTTTAATTCTCTGGGACTTTCCCCTCTCAGACATGTCCAGGACATGCCCAAAACCTAGCTCCAGGCTGGGCTTAACAAAAAAAAAAAGCTCAATACTGCCATCTAGTGGCATTTTTACACATTACAAGTCACATTGCAAAATATCAGATATGTATCGGATTTAGGACCACATATGAAAGTGGCCTGGGTCGGATTTAAAAAAATTGGATTTGTGCTGTTCAGATTGTCTTTAACAGATCAGGTACAGGTCACATATGGGCAAAAAAATCGGATTTGGGCCACATTTGCCTGCTGTCTGAACGTAGCCTAAAGGCAGATAAGGCGGCGGGTCCTGATGGCGTATATACTAGAGTGCTCAGAGAAGTTAGTGAGATCATCTTTAAGCTGCTCTCAGCTATCTTCAGGCAGTCTTTAGAAACTGGAAATACCAAATGATTGGAAACAGGGTAATATAATACAAATATATAAGAAAGGGGACCGTACTGAGCCAAGAAATTACAGGCCAGTAAGTTTAACTTGCAATGCGTGCAAAATACTGAAATCTATCATAAAGGATGAGCTTGACTTATTTCTTGAACGTAATAATATCTTGAGGGATAGCCAACATGGTTTCCGTTAGGGAAGGTCATGCCTGACAAACTTTTCTTTTGAATTTTTTGAAGAGGCCACCAACACTTATGACCAGAGCAGGGCTTATAACATCATACACTTGGATTTTCAGAAAGCATTTGATATAGTTCCTCATAAGAGACTCATTTTTAAAATGAGCACCATTGGAGTTACAGGAGGTAAACTGAAGTGGATTCAAAACTGGTTACAGGACAGAACACAGAGTGGTGGTCAGTGGAATCTCATCTGAGCTAGGTATGGTGGGGAGTGGCGTCCCCCAGGGATCGGTGTTGGGACCCCTGCTGTTCCTCATCTACATTAATGACCTTGATAGGAATATTAAGAGCAAATTAGTTAAATTTGCAGATGATTCTAAATTGGGAGGTTTGTCAATAGTTTAGAGTCCATTAAAGTGATTCAGGGTGATTTGGATAGAATCCAGAATTGGGCAGAAATGTGGCAAATTAAATTAAATGTAGCAAAATGTAAAGTTGTACATGTAGGTAATAAAAACATTAGACGGGATTACTTCATGGGAGGTTTAAAACTGGAATGTGCGCCACATGAAAAAGATCTGGGAGTGATTGTTGACTAAACCCTCACGGGCTCTAGCCATTGTGCCGTAGCAGTTAAAAAAGCTAATCGGATGCTGGGATACATTGCCAAAAGTATTGAGTACAAATCGAAGGAGGTGATGCTTCTTTTGTACAACACATTCGTCAGACCACATCTGGAGTATTGTGTACAGTTCTGGGGACCATACTTTAAGAAAGATTGAGAGGCTCTAGAAAAAGTTCAGGGAGGAGCCACTAAGCTAATTCCGGGTATAAAAGATGAAAGCTACGAGAAGAGGCTGAAGATCCTTAATCTCTTTAGTCTTACGGGAAAGGAGACTTAGGGGTGATCTGGTTGAGGTCTTCAAATATGTTAAAGGGATTAACAAAGTGAATTATGTAGGATTCCTTCGACCAAGTGTTGCCAGTAGAACTCGGGTTCACAAATGGAAGTTGACCAAAGGTAAATTTAGCACTGATATTCGGACATATTTCTTCACCCAAAGAGTAATTTTGATGTGGAATAGCTTTCCTGACCATATTGTTGAGGCAGAGACCTTGGGGTCTTTCAAGAGCAGGCTTGACTTAAAGCTAGATACCATTGAGTCATTGAGTATCTGAAGGGATATATTCACAATAGTATAAAGAAACTGGCGAGCGTAGTTGGGCTGAACGGCCTGTTCTCGCCATTCATGTTATGTTATGTTATGAGTTATTGGCTTCAAGTGGAGCGTGTGTACTAAACGTAACAAGAAGTGTGGTAATGGCAAATTTGTGGTTTGAAAGAAAATAAAATGAATTAAGGAGAAATGCTGAAGCTAGAATAACATTTTGCTTTTTTTTTTGCTCACCAAAGGAAATACTCTAGCTCATTCACAAACATCAAAGCTCATGCATGTCTATATCCTAGCTATAAACCCTGAAAGTGTGGTGGATTCTGACTCTTCAATAAAAACTTCACTGTGAATGACACCGTATGTTCAAAATCAGGACAAACATTTGAGACTGCATCTCCACCAACTGACACTAAATTGTCAAAGACGAAAGACAAGGGGACTAAATTTGCATGTGCTCATTCAGTGACATTTTATTGTGCATTACAGTACAATGTTACTGGTGCCATAATTGAAGCTTCTATTTACAGAAAGGCCAAAAAATGACTACAAGGTTCCAGAATTATTCAATGAATTTAGGTGAGGACAGTCAAGAGGAAGCCCATGTTAACTGGCCACCAGGCAAACACAAAAAAGTCAGTGCACACTGGCAGTGGCACAATTTCATGATATCCTGATTGTGGTTATAATCAGTTCTTCAAGAATCAGTCCTTCTAGAATTTGTCGTGCCAGACAGATTTTACAAGAACGATAGTTTCCAGGAGTAACAAAGGGGCTTATTTTAGGCAATCACTTTCATTCTCCATTTTTTATATTGCCCAGGCCATGGCTCTGAAATGGGTGTAACAGGATATAAATCCCTCTGAAACACACTTCCAGTTAAAGGAAGGGAAAATGCAGTGACACCTCTGTATCAACAGTAATTCAAATTCTGTAACTGTTGTATTTTGTTAGAAGGGTCGAAGCGCTTTTGTCTAACTGGAAACAAAAAGCCACATAAATCATAAACAATATTACTTTTTTTTCTGAATGAGGCAATATTTTGCATTCAAGTTTCACAATTTGCACAGTGTTCTGTGAGCAGCATCAAGGCATTTATTAATGTCAAAAAACAATAATGCTTGATAAATTGTGATATCAGTTGTTATATATTAAAGACATATTTAAAAACATGAGCAAATTATGGAAGCTTGCCAGCTAGGCAGGACATTATTGAAGCCAAAATGTGACCAATTTAATGATTTTCATTACTTTGACTCGCTGAATCAACATTAATAAACATAAAAACCTTAGTTCAGCAAGGCCAGAAATATCGGACCAAACAATGTCTAACATTTTAATTAATTAGCATAGCAGCATGACACACTGAATAAACAGAACTGCATTTGACATGTCATGCTTATATAACTTACACTTTGACTGATGGAGTATTTGTTTAGCATATCATATACCGAGCACTATTGCTCGTCTCATCAGTTATTCATTCATAACTCATATTTCATGTGACAAGGATAAATTTGTTTTTGAAATTTATGACCATCAATGAAAACTTTAAAATACTAGTTCTTGCTAATACTTGCTGGTTACTCTGAAGACATTTGGGAAATAACTCATCGTCTCACATACAAATCACAGCTAACGAGTCAATCATGAATAAATAAGAAAGATAAAAATGCTGACAAGCTCACCTCTGCAAAGGGTGGTAATAATGTGGTTAAGTGCAACAAACTTGCGCCTGAGCCCATTAACGCTGGCGAAAGCAACGACTGCCGCTGGCTGACACAAGTCAGAGCTCCACAGCTCCCTGCAATTCAAATGTTATTTTACAACCCAGTATCATATATTTCAGTTGGTAAGACCTCATAACTATCAGTTTCTGATCCGAAGGGCTGGGCAGGAAAGATGGAGCTGCTGTAGATCATTGGTAGCTCCATGTGCCACAGGAAAGACAGCAGGCCCAGGGACTGCTCGTTTGAGGCAACTTTTCTTTGGATGGCTGCGTGTTTTCATACACAAGCTAACTGGTGCTAATCAGACCCGAGTCCCTGTTTATCCAGTTCTTGCCGAAATTATGATATGTTTCCTCTAAAACAACAGGCCATCAAGTCAGGACTGCTTTAGTGAATTTAAGGAATACAAAGTTGAAGTTCTGGTTGCGAGTGAAATGGGACCTGAATCACTTGATCATGGCCAGTCCCGGTAAGCAGTGTTGGGTGCCAATCAACAGAGATCCAAGGAAGTACAAGGTATAGGGTGCCCAAGCTCGACGGGGGAGAAAAATGGAGGTTATTCCTCCTAGTCAAAGCCCGCAGAAGGGCTACTATGTCACGAGTCACAGCAAATTATCACAGCTGCCGACAGTGCCCATTCTAAAGCTTGTCCACCATCAAAAGTGCCAAACATTGGGCACGCAAATGTTGGAACTGGAGTTTGGTCTAATTGAGGGTCATCTAGTCGAATGGATAACTTTTTCTTTTACATCATGTGCATCAGCCTGGTACATGAGGGCAATTTGCCTGAGGCATAGATGGTTCCGGGATGTTCTGATGGAAAAAGACAAGCTGGATGAAAGAGAGTGATGCTTTGGGAAAAGTGCTCCCCCCCTCAAATTCACTGCTTCAGAACATGCCAGAAAACATAAACATATCATTAGACAAATGCATACAAAAGGAAAATATTGTTTTAACTGCACATGTTAAATTTGTTTTTGACGCTGGAATTAACGCACATCATTCTCACCAAAGCACGTACTCATCACACCTGCCAAGAAGGCGACTGCTGCGATTGGCCTCATCACCAGGCAGGCCTCCAAGGTAAATATTGTTGCCCCAGCTCTCTGCGAGGCCGTACAATATCGCGGTTTCTCTCCGGCCAGAAGGTGACATTTATGACAATGTGCAGAAAAATTACGGCCACACCATCTCCATGTCAGGAATAAAAGAAGGGAAGGAGGTGACCGCATACCACACACAAGAGACCTGTCAGTGAGATCATTTATAGCGCACTACATCAGAGGCTACACCAGCATTATCTTCCGCAGTTTTTCCCGAAGAGATATGTCCTACACCGTGTTTCCAAAGTGGGATCAAAGTGGATGATATAAACCAGTGTGCCCTTCAGAGAAGCGAGATAAATTGTGCAGAGTAGGTCGTTATCAAAGGCTCGACTGTTTTAAGATCCTGATTAAAGCTTTGGAGCTCCCTTTTCCTCCCTGTAGAAATTGGTGCTCAAACACGATTCTGTTTTAGTTGGCCCACTGTTCCACCGAGAAGCTCCCTGACTGCTCTCAGCGAAGGCCAGGGCCTTCTGCTGCCGCGCGATAAAATCCATGCTAAGCATAATAACACATAATGCAAAGAATGAACGGCACGTTCAAAAGATAAATTGTAAAAAAATAACTCATTAAAATAATTCTCATCATCCCCTCCCCCATTTACAAACGCCCCCGACTCTTTGAAAAGAATCTTCAGTCTGAAAGCAGGGGGACGAACAGGTGGGTGAGAGGGGGAGAAAATAAATGAAAGGAAATCCATATTACTACCAGGACCTACTATCAGCTCTGCCAGATGGCGGCTGGAAGTACAAAGAGGACGAACAATGACAGCGAATCAGACTCTGGACACTGAACAGAGGACAGCGGAGCCTTACCACGCTTCAGAGATAACGTGCTAACTCTGCATTCAGGGAGAAGTAGTATCAGTTTGCCAACTCTTCGGAGGTAAAAAACACCCAAAAAACAAATCCAAGAAAAAAAGAAGAAAAATATTTGCCAAGTTGCTCAGAGTAACTGAGAGCAACACTAGTGCTCGACGGCGTAACTAGATGCTCAAAGGCTACACTCACTCCTGGCGTGATGAATAATGACATCACATCTGGTCTCCAACACAGACCTGAAATGAGACCGGTTTCATTATTTAAGTCATGATCAGAGGTTTTGACGACATTGTCTTCATTTTAGCTAGCCTTTGATGTGCTTGGACTCGGTACATTCCTATTGATTCCCGTAATCACTGGGGGGAAACATGGGTCGTTTGTCATACCTGTCCTGTGGTTTAGAAAGGGAGGCCTGTCACCTTGATCACCTACTGGGGGTCATGCACTGTATTCTCTGTACAGAGTCTCTTTAATTAAAACACATCTGAATAAAATGGAGACCTTGAACTATTGGTCTAGTATAAAGATGGTTAACCCGCAGTATTTAAACACCCAAGGCCATTTTCTTGGAGACAATTTATAGTCAATGACCAAGTTCCAATTAGAGCTAGAGGCACTCAAAGAGAGCAAACACCCGCCAAGGCAGCACAATCCAAGTGTGCATGAGTGGAAGCAAAGTTGAGTTATCGCGTGTGATAGGATTGCAAGATGGCTGCCGTGGCGGCCACAGTGTTTCACTGATCATGGTCAAAATCTATTGGATCCATCCTTGATGTAATAGCAATCCACCCACAAAATTTCAGGCAAATCAGTGCATTACATTATGAATTATCGCATGTGATATGATTTCAATATGGCTGCCGTGGCGGCCATATTGTTTCAGTGATCATGGTGAAAATCGATAGGTTCCATCCTTGATGTAATAGCAATCCACCCACAAAATTTCAGACACATCCATCCGTTACCTTTTGAGTTATGTTGTTCACTAACAGACAAAAAAAACAGGGGCGAAAACATAACCTCCGCCCCAACTTCGTTGGCGGAGGGAATAAAGACTACATTTAAAATTCAATTTCGAGATGGGACGTTTATTAATCAGTTAGTGAAACCATCTCTCAGTTTGGTCAGTGAGGAAATGGATATGACATTTTGTTGACATTTTTAATTTTGGCATTGCAAAAATAGGAAGCTTTTCTCATTCTGTACAAGGCAAATGATTGAAATGGTGCTAAACCATGACTTAATTGAATTTAAGCTGAAAAATTAGCTTGTGTAAAAAGAGCAGAACACAGAATTGAAGCTACATGCTAAATTACATTGCTCCATTTGTAGACGAGCTGTTCTCTAAGCCCCTATCAATCAGTTCCTCTGCATAGAAAACATATACTCAGCGCCATTAAAAACGCACTGGGTGAGGTATGTAGAACTGCATTTGCAGCAAATTGAAGAATCAATTAATTTTTATTGCTTTTCCAGTGAGGCACGAGAGGAAATAAAGAAAAGCGTGTGGTATTGTAACCCTGACGCGCACCACGTGCACACGCCAAGCACTCCAGTAATGACAAACATTGAGCTGTTTGTGATGTGTACTGTGACTCTTGACTTATTGTTTTTGGTGTGGTCAATAGACTACATAAAGCCAACAACAATAACGAAAAATGCTACTACATCAAGAAAATGGAACGGCTTCTGACAAAGGAGAGAGGAAAAGAGCCATTGGCATGTTACGGGCAGATCGCAGCAACCAATACTGGTCATGAGATGAGGGGTCCGAGACGATTGAGGGTGCAAGTACCATTTGACGAGCATGTATGTGAGCAACACAAACATGCACACGGGCCCTACAGAAAACCCAGTTTTTCCCCATTTACGCACGGCTGCCCTTACCGGGGTCGGTCTGCGACAGTCCCTGTTTCCATTCTCACACAGAAACGGAAATGAAGTGTGACGGTGCGTTCAGGAACCACACGCGCGAGAGATTGAAATCCAAAAACATATGCCTTTATTGGAGTCCGAGTCAAAGCCAAAAAACAGAGGAATCGCCAAGCCACAATACTGAATCCAAAAACAGTATCGACTAGACAGGCAGGGGTCAGAACCAGTAAGACAGATGAGCAGAGGTACAAAAACGATAGACAAAAAGTCGTAGTCGATGAACAAAGCCAAGGGTCATACACAGGGCATCCAAACAGAGAAATCATGGTCTTACAAAAATAGGTTGAAATCCAGAAAGACAAAAATAATACAAAAAGGGCAATCAAGGGAATCAAGGTTGGACAATCCAGTAGAAGTGAAACAATATTCAATGGCATACGAAGTGCTCTGCACAAAGAAGTATTGATCAACGTTCTGACAAGAACTGTGAGTGAAAAGACTGCTAATATACACTCAGGGAAGGTCACATGCTATACAGAGAGAGGTGTAGGGAATGGAGCTAATTACGTAGAGAGAATCACATGAGGGAAGCCCTAACCACGAAAATTGGCTAAAGAAAAAATACGAATGGGAATCACACAAACAGCCTATGACATTTAAACAGCTCCGGTCCAGGAGTTCTACGTGCACAGATAACGAGTGCAGGAGCGTGATTAAGCACGTGCAAGAGATTCTCGCTAAAGCTAAGGAGAGGACAGTGACAGACAAGGGGCAGAGAATAGAACAGGGCGATCGTGGAGAGGTAATTACTCTATTAGTAGCGGTGCAACTTTACAAATTAAACTAGAGTGCTCATTAGTAAGTTATTAATCTTATATATACATGGATTAGTTGGGTTAGTAGACTATAACACTAAATACAAATGTTAGTCTTGCTAGTAATCAGAACAGAAGGGCGAAGGAAGAAAACGAGATTTGAAGAAATATTTTATACACCGGAATACATTTAAATCACCCGAAGTCAGTGAGCACGCAGACAGGGAAGACGGACTGAACCAACTAGATCACAAGACAGGGGAGACAAGTGCAATGGAACTGAGAAATGGAATGAACTAAAACCTGAGCATTACAATAACCAAAAAGAATAAATAAAAAACAATAATGAACACAGAACAAGAACATGAGCATGACCAAAAACCATGACCATGACATAAAGTGCCAAAAAATTACACAGAGGCTGGTGCTCACAGCCAGAAGTGAAAAGTTCCGACTCCTGGTGATGGTACTTGCGCTCACTCTCAATCATCTCGGACCCCTCATCTCATGATCAGTTTTGGTTGCTGTCTGGAATCTGTCACGTACAGGCCGTAACCAGATGTGGCGCTCTTGAGCTGCCATCGTCACTCATGGCTGCCCTAATCGGGGTCGGTCAGTGACAGTGCCTGTGTTCCATTCTCAGATAGACAGCCGACTGATTGTTGAATGATGATAGTGCAAATGACGCACCACCTCTCGGCGGCTACCAGTAACATGCCAAAGGCTCTTTTTCTCTCTCCTGTGTCACAAGCTGTTCCATTTTCTTGATGCAGTGGAATTTTTCGGTTTTTGTTAGCTTTATGTAGGCTATTGACCACACCAAAAAGTCAGGTGTCACTGTACACATCACGAACAGCTCAATGTTTGTTATTACTAAAGTGCTTGGCACGTGCACGTCAGGATTACAATACCACGAGCTTTTCTTTATTTCCTCTCGTGCCTCACTGGCAAAACAATAAAAACTAGAAAAGCACTCGGAGAGCGCAGACCTCCACCAAGCACAACATTTCCCTCCATATTGCGACTTCCATCATAGATATTAGTCTTACATTTAATTTATCTTCATTTTTAGATTCCTTGACCATGAAAACATGGCAGTTTGATTCAAAATGCTATATCAATATTAGTTCAACAGCGTCTTGGCTGATAAAAGATGTCTGTTGCATGTTTCTAGCTTCATTTGTTTTTTTTTGGTTTTTTTTCTTATGATGCAAGATTTCCCCTCAAGTTGTGATTTACACATAAATATTAGTCCTACATTTATTTCATCTATTTTTTCAGATTCCCTGACCAAGAAAACATACCATTAGCAACTGAATTCATAATGATATCAATATTAGTTCAGTAGTTATTCAAGAAAATCTAATTTTCCGTAATGGTGGTTTTCTTCTGGATCTAGTTCCCTGGCTTTTGAAGATACAGTAAATCTGGTGACACCTTCCTAATTCTGCAATATCTTGGCTATATAATGGTGTTTGTCCTATGTTTGTAGTTTCATTTGTTCTCTTCCTATAATTAAAGTTCCGAAGGTCCCCTACTTTCGTATTCTGGATCATAATATCATAGTATCCGGAATTATTCCATTTTCAGGATCAGCCTTTGATATATTGTAGAACATGTTTGAAACTTGTCCTGTATTTTTTTTCCAAGTGCCCTGACCATTTTTGGTGGAGTTATATGCATAAATGTCGAAAATTGCATTAAATCTCCCAATGTTAAAGAATCCTTTAAAAATTCCTGGATCCAGGCGGAGATCCAGACCACTTCCAATCATTTCTTCCTTATACCAATCTGTACAATTCCTGAAAATTTCATCAAAATCTGTCCATAACTTTTTAAGTTATTTTGGAAACCAACAGACAAACAAACAAACAAACCCAGGCAAAAACATAAACTCCTTGGCAGAGGTAATCAATCGATTCTTCAATTTGCCGCGAATACAGTACATACCTCACCGGAGCGTTTCTAATGGCACTGAGTATATATTCCCATTCTTCTAAGATGGGCACAAACCCCATAAATTTTTAATCAACAGTCGACTGATAAATTTTTTACACATTTTGTTAGTGTAAAGATGTCAATAACAGGGGTTGGAACACTTCTCCATCATGTTGTGAAGCAAATATTTGATTCTCTCTTAGAGGCTTTCAAATAATTTTTGTTAGTTTTTTCATTCATTAATTAAGTGCCTGAGCCAGCAACTCACATGGATAAGATTGATTTTTCAAAGTAATGTTGCAAACATTACAAAAAGCAATAGTGCATTTGTAAAAAAAATAAAAATAAAAAATCTGCAAGTACGTTGTATAAGGGGCTGTGTCCACAGGAAGCATTTTTGCACAGGAAGTATTTCTTTTTCCATACAAATTCTATTTAGTTCAGCTTTGACAGCACTCAGCGTCTTCGACGCAAAAATTCCCTGAACTTTGAGCTTTTTTTCCCACTCCACCCACAATGGTTTTTTGAAACAGCACCAGACTCCCAATGTCACGTCTATCTCACAGACCAATCAAAATCAAGAAGAGGGAGGGACTTACAACATTAGCAGTATTAATGGCTCAAATCAATTTGTAACTGCTCAGGTTTGCTTACTGTTCTCTGTTTAGGGAATCTAGGTTTGCTGACAAGTTAGTCAGTTAGTGTTCATGTTTACTACAACAATGTTTACCACTAAAGCCCAACAATTGTAGCTAGGTACACTGTTATCACTTAACTTCCGATGTATTATAACCGGGGTAACTACGTTTCTGAAAGCAAAGTTGCGAGCTACTTTGGCAACTTAGTAACATAGTTTGAACCATATAAGACTGCGTACGGTTCTAGTTGTGTTTTGGGTAAATGAGCATTCATTAGCTCAGGTGCTAAGACTATAAAAGATTTCTTGTCATTGTATTAGCTATCCTTTCTGACGTAACATAACATTAAACAACAGAGACTTTGTTAGTTATGATGAGTTGCAGAAGTGCTATAAAGACAGTTTTTGTAACTTAGCAACAATAAGCACAAGAGCAAACGGCTCTGAAAATGAGGATATGGGTGCTTACAGCACAAAAATCACTTTCCGTTGACACAGGCCCTAATCCTCCTCTTCTACGTGAGACTTTTGAGTCTCATTTCTGGGTCTTTGAAAAACCTTATGGTTAGCTGCTGTATAAATAGGAGCCCTGATTTCCATTCAGACAATTTTATTTCTCATTTAAGTATTGTTAATTATTTTATTGTCAAACTTATTTGTTACAGCAGGAGACAACAAACGTTGAACCTATATACGTAAACTAGAGCAGGACTCGCAAGAGTCCATACCTCTGCCAGAAAATTAGTTTGGTAAACATGCCAGTAGTTTGTAATGATCAAATCTGTTGTAAACTTCCCACGTCCAAAAGCTATGAAAAATAGCGACATTATCACCATGCCTAGTTACGGTAATACCTTTGCTAATGTAAATATCTACTCAATATAATGAATACAAAAGACATATTTCATATTTCACTTATGCATACTTTACAGAATAGAAACTAACAAATAAGAGAACAAACATAAATGAATCTCCTGTTGCCAGACAACCAACATAGACAGATGAGTAAGCATTACCTTATGCATTAAACAATTTAAGATAACGAAAGAACTTAAAACGAGTGGGAATTTTATCAAAAATGAGTTAGGCCTATATACAGACTTTGGTTAAGCTATGGCCATTCGATGTCACTGTTACATGACTGCCAAAGTGTTCCTTCGTTTTCGCTTAGTTTTCATCTCAACAGCATTCAACTTGTCAGCAACAAGAACAAACTGTTTGCTTACAGTGTGAGGTCAATTTGCAGACCTTGATGTGCCATTTTTATAAGAAAATCAATGTTATTTGCTAATTCTGTGACTGGCCATGATATTTTAGCTCATTGTATTCATTGATTGCCCCAAATAAAACCTTGCTTATGATTTATTACTGCGTTGATTGTCCACTTTATACTAACCTGTGGTGTTAAGTTTTCATTTTCAATAAAGGTTCAACAGATGATGCATGTCTACCACTTGCCTAAGTCAAATCACAGAAAGATTAAAGTTTATGCCGCTATTCCTTTCATTAATATCAGATAACATACTAAAATATCTATGAAACACCACTTCAGCTTTGGCAACCAAGAGGTCAATTTTAAACATACTCCATATCTGGCAACTCCTCAGTACACCTGTTATTGGGCATTACAATGAGATGAAAATATGTTGAGAATCTGGCGTGTCTAGCTTTCCGGAACTATATTTTTCCAAGCAGGCTCAATTTATTGGCGTGCAGAGGGAACTGTGTCCATATTGCAAAGAGTTTGCGTGGTGGGTGTTTGGGGGTAGGAGCGGGGGTGATTGCATCCTTCTCCAGGCCGTATATAAATCCTCTGGTGGGCTGCAGCTGGCCTTTTAAGATAGGAATCAAAAACAGGCATTCCCTGACTTCCGTTCAGAAGGCAGAGTGCTGTGGCTCCGTTGTTTGGTTAAAGGCAGAGAGGCGGGGAGCTGGACGTTGCCCCTGTAAGACACGCACGCTGACCTAAGCGGGTGAAACGCCAAGCACTATTTACTCAGGTGGAATGATACTAATCCAAGCAGGCCAGTGCGCGGTGATAAAACAAAGAAGATTCCAAAGAATGCGATCCATGTGTTCCCAAGGATACGCAAGCGTGAGCCCACTTCCTAGATCGAGTAGCAGTTTCGGCCGAAGCGAGCTGCTCGTGCAAGCAGCTAAGCCCACTCCGTGACCACCTTAAAGCACAGGCGTTCATGAGAAGGACACGGCAGCCTGGACCGAGGTTACAGGAGAGGCCCTTTACAAGGCTGTCCTTGTTTCTGAAATTATACACTGAAAACATGACAAGAAAGGAGATTGTATCCATTAAAGGCTCCATTTTAAGTTGTTCCATTAAAATCAGATTCACTGCCTGGTATTAAGTTGCCTAAAGGCAGACTGATGTGCTACCTAGGTAACACTGAATCTTGAACTTCCATTATGCCAACAGATAAATAAACACCTCAATAAAAATTTAGGCCTGGCTCCAAGAAAATAAATAAATAAGTAAAGAAGTGCGTGAGCATAAGGCCATGGTGACATCATTAAAAAGCATCCCATTCAAACTGAGAAACAATAAATCATGTACAACAGGACTGAAATTTTGACCTACTGATGCAACACATCTGCCACATTTCAACAAAATGGTAGTCAATCTTCCTTCACTTTCCGATATATCAAGTTCCCTTTTTCCTTGGCAACCTAAATTTTTCACAAAATACGGCATCTACTTCAGTGTCAGAGCCAAGTCATAATGCGAACAGTACTGTCAGTTCACATTATACCTCCAGTGATCTCAGTTTCCCTCCAGTACAGATTTACCGATCCAGGGCAAAACTATTTTCTGGCTCAAACAAAGCAAACCAATAATACCTTATTGGAATGCTTAATATCAGTAGCCCATGTAAATCTTTGTAATTTCAGACTAGTTTGTTCAGTAGTTCCAAAACTCTATCCTGCCTGAACACAGTTACATTTTTCATGTTTAAAGCAGTTATTCCCTGTTTTAAGCTACATTTTGATAGAAATATCCACGTGTGCAATGAAGAATTTATTTATTTTTTTATCCTTGTTTAACAGAGGAAAATTCCATTGAGAAAATGTTTCTCATTAGAAAGTATGCCAGAGAGGGCGCTCGCAAGGGGGGGGGGTGGGGGGGGACAATACCAGGTGTAAAGTCTCGGGAGCAATTTTGGGGATAAGGGCCTTGCTCGAGGGCCAAATTGCAGAGTTCTTCCCAATCTCATCTCTCCGGATGCAAGTCAGATGGGGCTTGAACCAGACTTTCTACAGATACAAGTCAAACAGCCTATCCTAAGGACACCCTGCCACGTAAGAAAAAAAAAAAAGACACATTTTTCTGTATTTCAAGCAATGTCAGGCAACATTTTTAAACAAATCAGATGCTGAGATCGGTGAGCTCCAAATAAGGTCATTGAACACTTGTCAAGAATTCTTTCAAAATTATTCACTTGAACTTAACATAAATATGACAAAACAGTTTTCAATCCGTCATTTGCTTGCTAAATAAATGTTCGTTTTCCCGACCAGGGGTCCATGGTTTCATCAATTAGAAACCTATTGATTGTTTTTCTTTGGTTATTTTTTCTCCACTTTTTGTGCAGATGTTTCTAATAAATCAAATGAAAACCTAATTTTTAATTTCTTGACATGAATACATATGTCAAAATGTGGCAAAAAGAGGATTAAAAAAAGTGCTCTAAACATAAATCCACCTAATTAAAACAAATTGACAAGTAATTAAAATCTTATGATTGCAATTGTGATTGGAACAAAAAAGATCAGCGTACACAGGTGGCCCCAGGACCAAGCCAAAGAAACATTGGGTTATTTCAACAGAAGACAAATATTGAAAACACTGTTCATACAAATAACTGACTGTTTGTACAATACCTTTATCCAGCAGGAGCTTTGTCATGATCACTGTTCAGCCAAACAAGAAATCGAACCAAGTGAATGACCTCGCCTGCAAGTCAAAATCTGATTCCATCGTTGCTAATCCGTCTTGATTTTGCATTTGAAAACTGCGTCACAGTCCAAATACTGGACCTAACTGCAACTTATTTATAAGACCTTGAAAGCACATCTTTACATGCATCATGTATTGCTCTGGATCATATGGATAGACGGTTGTGGGATGATGTCATCATGATGCTGGTTAGGGGATGAGATGAGAATGACCTGTGGAGGCTGATAAGCAGGTGCCCTGTGAAGTAGCGGCAGATGAGAGTAAATCAGCTGTAAATACTGTCTGAGAGCAGAAGGACTGGTCGAGAACAAACTCTCCACTGACCAACGGTTCCAGAAACTATGCTATAAAACATGAGAAAATATGGCTGTTCTTTTTTTCATTAAATTGTCTTGTAAAAATGGGATTTACCTAAAATGTATCTGCACTTTTACCTATTGGCATCAGCAATGTACTGATTATAATCACAATTAAAGTTGGGACCAACCCATCAGTAGAAAAATGTCAGGACAGGCACTCTTCGATTTGACGCCACAGACTGTAGACCCTACCAAAAGCCAATGAGGGTCATGCTGTCAGACCTGCATGGGTATTTGCCAGTCTTGATTGGCCAGTATAAACTTGCAGCGCGATTGGCTGTTATAAGCTTTGCCTATGCTGGCAACATTGAATTGTCAGAGTGCTTTTAGAAGTTATAATAATCACAGGCACAATTTCAGAAAATACTATACACACAGATCAGAAAAAAGCCAAAGTTCACCGAGTGGGCCAATATAGTGAAGTGTTTTGAAAGCCGTCACCTCTGGCCTTGATAAAGCTCAGGGTCAGCAAAGACTGGTCCTGCCCTGCTCTTAACATAATTAGGTTCTTGAAAATATTAGTATCTGTGAGCACACACAGACAGGGTGGATTACATAATGTTTGAGGTTTTGAGAGCTGTAAAATAAAAGGGTTACTTCCTCAGGCCTCTGTGAATACATTGCACTTCAATCCCAGTCAAAGACAAAAAGCAAATCTGATGACACAGTAAATCAGCATTCTCTTTGATGGAATTACACATTTGTATTTTCGTGTGCAGCAAAATACTTTGAAAGGAGCAGTTTTAGATTCTTCAGCCATTCCTACTGTGTGAGCGCTGATGCGCACGAGCAATTACCATTCATTTAGGAGGGACAGTTGAGAGGAGCCCAAGGACAGGCAAAATGACAGGACTTCAATTATTCCCAGTTTCTCTCTCAACACAGCAGCTTGTGCAAGTAGACCACCTTGACCAGGAGGCAGCGCTAGCGTGTGATATAGCCATCCTGGCTACCTGAATCTCCCACTCAGTGGGCGATAAAGCCCTCTATGGACCACCCTGCGAGCCCTCTGGCCCTAATCGGCTCTGACATTTTTTACATTGGATACCAGACTGTAACTGGATGAGCCACCCAGCCAGCTGCATTTATGAAAACAGGACTCCAGATTGCTGCCATTTGCAGAAACACTCCTCCGGTGAAAATTTTTGATTAGAATGCCTCGTAAAATACAGATAGTCTGAACATAGACCAGACGATTCATGTTTAGCTAGTGTCAGTTCTCGACTATAATGTGTCGAGAATTTGTTCGAAGAGCGCTAAAACTCCCAAGTACAATCCCGGAGACGTCCGCAGAGATTAGATTAAGTGTATCCCCTTTCATCTATTCTGAAAATCTTCCAGGACATTCCTGAATTGGCCCTCCAAGTTCTCGCAGCTGTTCATTAGTGGGGTGGAGCAGAGGAAATCATTAAATACAGGCACTTCCTGGCACTCATGTCACTGGGAGTGGGGTGCCACTGGCGTTACTGCCATGAGGGGGAAAAAATTCACTTGATTTCAATTCTGGAAAAGTGCTTCCTTCGAGCTCAGCTGGTATTCCACCCACATGTTCGCTGGACTCCTGATGTTTGGTGGCCCAGTAGCAGAATTCTCAATTGCCACAGTTCCACTTATGGAATGATACAGGAATGCATCAAAGAAGCAGCTGTGTGCAAAAGCCCAGTTTCTGGCAATATTTTCCCGATATTTAGCAACGGTATTTGAAAAAGGCGTGAATGGTGGCAGTTAAATGGAATTTTTTCACAGCTTAAAGAAAGTTATGAACTATTGTTTGGATTCTTTTTAGCTTTTAACGTTTTTTTTTTTTTTTCGACAGAACAAAGCGCGGCATATAAAATCCTGAAAGGCCACAGCTGCAACATCTATTTACTGAGCCAGTAAAGTACTTCAGCAGTCCTTTTTCATCTTTTTATAGACTAAGTACTTATCTGTGAAATTAATTTCCTGCAATCATCCTGGGGTTATATTTCACAAATGAGTGTTTTGGATTTCTTCTTCGCCAGCTCAAAAAATATGGTGGAAAGTGGCCACTCTGTCTAACACAACCCATTCCAAGTCAGTATCAAAATCGCTAAATTTCACTGTTCCGTAGACAAAAGAAAAAAAAAAAACAATCAAAACCACTCCACGCCCATATCTCGCTCATCAGCATTGCAAAAGGCTTCATACTGTAAAACCCACTTCCAAAAATTTTAGGCGCTGAGTGAAATGTAAATAAAAACAGAATGCAATGATTAGCAAGTCATTTAAACTCCTCATAACTGGACTTAGTACGAAGACATTAGATGTTGAAACAGAAATTCTTGTTCTTTGAAAGGTATCAGCTCATTTTGATTGCAATGACAGTAAAACCCTTCAAAAAAGTTGGGAAAGGGCAATAAAAGGCGGGAAAAGTTGAATGATGCTATAAAAAAACAACCCTGATGGAACATCTCACAGATAATAAGGTTAATTGGCAACAGGTCAGTAACAAGAATGGTTATAAAAAGAGCATCCCAGAGAATCGGGGTCATTCAGAAGATGGCGAGGGCTGCACCACTCTGTGTAATACTGCCTGGTCAAATAATTCAACAATTTAGGAATGCCATTTAATGAACAATTGCAAAGAATTTGGGAATTCCATCATCAATAGTACAAAGTATCATTAAAAAATTCAGAGAATTCAGAGAAATACCTGTACACAAGGGACAAGGCTGAAAACCAATGTTAAATGGCCATGATCATCAGGACATTGGGTGGCTCTGCATTAAGAACAGACAGGATTTTCTGTGGTGGAAATCAGGAACAGTTCTCTCTGAAAACCACTGTCAGTGAACACAGTTTGTTACGCATCAAAAATTGTAAGTTAAAACTGTACCATGTAAAGAAAAACACATGAACTAGACGCGGTCCAGTCGATCACAGCTGTCAGATGAAATTGGACAAAACCCCATGGGCATGTCCATTGCCCATCTAGTAGATAATGCTGTACTTGTAAATGTGAAAAATGGTATAATATATATATATATATATATATATATATATATATATATATATATATAATTATATACGTGGGGTTCAGGATTCCAAGGGAGCGGCTTAAGTAGGAAATGGAATCAGTCAGGGTAATTTTGTTGAATTAGACCTCATTTTGAATGTTTAGGTGCAGTGGATATGCCAAAGCTGCGACGGCATCTTAGTGATGCCAGTAAAACATCTAAAGGTATATGGCTCTGGAATATTTATGCCAAATTTTGTACAAACTCACTGAATGGTTTTCGCTGTATGACTGGAATGGCACATGGAACATGATGGCAGAAGTCCGTTGTACCATAGATCCAAATAATGCATGCATGGTGTGGTGTGGTGTGCGTGCGTCTCACAGTCTCTCTCTCTCTCAAATACCATGAGGTACAACATATTGGGCCACTGGACGTTAATCGGGCTCCTGGAGGGAGAGGCTTACAAAAAATTCAAGATGGCTGCCATTGCGGCCATGTTGTTTTTCTGATTTGGCCGAAATTCAATAGCAACCTACCTCGGGACCAGATATGAGTGTATGAAAAGTTTCGTAATGATATCTTCATAAATGTTCATAAAAAGTGTGTGACGTCGGCGCATGATAACGATCGCGGCGAACAGGGATTGTCACAAACGCTATATGTCCCCCCTCCGTGAGACATAATTAACAAGGTCGGTGATATATGGGCCCAAGCTCATTTAAGATTGACTGAGGTGAATAGAAAAACAGCCCTATGGTCTGACCGATCTAAATGAGAAATTAATCTTGGAAATTATGGACGCTGCATCATCTGGGCTAAAGAGGATGGGGATCGTCCAGCTTGCTGTCAGAGTTCAAAAGCCAGCATCCATGATAGGATGGGGGAGGTACAAGAGCAGATAGCATAGGGAACTTGCACATTTGAGAGGACATTGTTAATGCTTAACGATATTGGAGCAATACTGTCATCCAATGACTTTCAGGGAAAGCCCAGCTAATTCCAGCAAGAAAATGCCAAACACCACTCTCTGCACAAATTACAGCATGGCTCCATAGTAAAAGAGACTTGGTGCTAAACTGGCCTGCCTCCAGTCCAGACCCACCGAAAATATCTGCCGCATGATGACATGAAAAATGACAAAGGAGGCTGTGAAGTTTTGGGCAGCAAAAATCCTTCACCAAGCAAGAATGGGAAAGTATTTTGACTAAAAAAGTACAGCAATTGGAGGCCTTTGTTCCAAAACACTCGGCGTGTTGTTTTTAGAAGAGGTGAAGCAACACAATTATACCCACACGGAAAGAACCTATATATAAACATATAGGTTTTAATATAGGGCCACATAGAGGTTTTGCATATATGTGATATATCCAATTAGGGAACTATGAACTAGTTCTTAGGCTTGTTCGCATATGCGGCCCCCTGTTGACAATTTAGGAGAGTGTACACAGCCCGCGACCATTAGCAATTGCTTTTTATACATTTACTGGGCAAAAATTCACAAGCTTAGAATGAGGGCGGAGGATAGTCTGATTTCAATTTGGTCAGAATCTTATTTATGAGCGCCCGTCTAGCCAACAGGATGCACCTAGGGGAACTCTAATCTATATAACCCTTCCCAACAGCAGTGCATTGGCCAATTGCGCGCTACTTCTCAAAACAGCTGCCGACCACTGCTGGTTGATACAAGGCGGGGATTAAAATCTATATCTTAATATAGGTTATTTCCGTGTGGGAATTTAAGAATCCTTTTTATTTCATCCCTGTAGGAAAAAGTCTGGGACCTTTATTTGCTATACAAGCATCTCAGATAAAAGACAAGTGTCTGTTCATTAAAACTGTGGCCAGAAATCTTGACTTTGTCTTCAAATTCATTAACCACAGTGAAATGCTCAAATAGACGTGGGGATGAAAATTACTTTTGAAAGGCATGTTTACTTGAATGTATGTTTTTCTGTGTACTTTTATTTTGTTATTTTTGTTTTATTTTGCTATATTTAGCGTGAGGACCTCTGAGCCATATTCATCTTGAAACTGCATTACAGACAAGATAGAAAACATTGCATTTGGTGGATGTAACAGTGTAGTGTATAACCTTTCAGTGGATGTGTATGAGCTGTAATGGTGTGAAATCCAATTTTATCTAATGTGGTGAATCTGGCAGTGACTTAAACTTGAAAAAATGCTAATTGATGAAATAAACTTAATCAAACCATTTTGTTTTTATACATTTCCTTCTCTTCCGCAATACACAACTCAATCTTCATAGAATGGAAATAAGTATGGTCAAGAAAGAATTGATGACCTTGTTATTGTTAATGTTTCAGGGAAAAAATGTAACAAATAGTATTAGCTATTTGGTTTGATATCATAGCTTTTTGTCTCCTCTCACTTGCCATAGTTAATAATGACTGGTTTGCACATAACATGCCATTGTCACATGTCAACATATATTTAGGATCAAATGTGATGGCAATTTCACGTGTTCACATGCGATTAATAAGTTGTCGCATGAAATTATTGTTATTTCTGAAAGGGACTTTGGACTAATATGCAGATATTGCCTTAAGAATAAAAATATAAGCTAGGCATCATGTATGACAGTTGCAAAAGTGAGATATGAGCTATACAATAGGTATGGCAAACCTGGCACTGGGCATACGAGCTATATAGGAGACATATACCATGTAGGTACATATAGGGCCTATATGTGGAAATAAAGAAGCCATACAGGAGACATATATGCCCTCTATACACACATATATGTCCCTGAATTTGGCCTATATTTGGCATATATCCGCATATATGCGGCATTTAGGTTGCATATATGTGCATATATGTTCATATAGAATATGTGGGTAATGTTAGATTTTAGTGTTCACAGCACATATAGTTACATATGGCGTCCTGTTGGCAGTGATCTAGAATCTTTACAACCAGCTATTCTGTCTCGCCCAACTACTTAATCAAGGCAGTTTCAGTCCACTGCTGGGTTGATGTAGTCAAGCAGGAACATCCTGATAGGTTATGTGCTGTATTCACTGAGACAATGTCATCTGTGTTTAACTCAATGAGTTAATCAGGCACTATTGTTTCTGTACCATACCGAAACTCCTGGGCCAATATCCTTTGTTCACAATGAGTATTTAAACTCTGTTGTATTCCAATGAAGTCAGTCAGATCATCATTATACTGGACACTGCGCTGGTCGAGACGACGAATAAACTCTGTTTCCCTTAAAACTGGGTTTTCTAAAACCGAATCTGACTCCGTCTCTTCCCTTGAAACGCACCATGAAGTCGCAGCGGTTTTGTTTTCACGAAGAAAGCAGAAGAATTCTTCTGTAAACATGGTGCTATTCTAACTTTTTGGAAATGTATTGCGGGCATCAAATTCGAAATGAGTGGGTGTTATTAAAAAAATCCATAAAATTTCTGGATCACTACAACTAGTGTTCTCTTTGAACTATTTTCAATTAAACATAGAGTTTAAATGATTAGAAAATCATTGCACGTTTTATTAACATTTTATACAATGTCTGAATCTTTTTAGGAACAGCGCTGTAAATGAGAATTTTTCAGTATTTTTGATGGGACATGACATCACCTTGATCTTGCAAAAGTCATCTTGGACAGTTTAACTGATGGGTTGACATGGGAGGAGCCATCTTCCTGCCACTTTGTGGTTCTGTTTACTACTCTCGTCTATGTCATATGATAGCCATGCCGGACTCTTTCGTCTCAAAGGCCATGCACCATGGCCTTGTGCTTTGAAATCCACTTCCCTGTCGTTATTTTACTGCCCATGACAAGGACAAAGGACAAGACAGCAGGCAGATGCAAAACGACCGTAATGCTATAGGGCTGGAAATTCTCCTAAAATTTTAATGCTAAACTTGAGCTTTAGGATACATCGGTGACCTTATTAGCCATACAAGAAACAACTGAATCCGTAGACCCAAAGACAGCTTTTACCTTTGCACGTGATGTGCTCTCACTCATGCAAAAAGCTGCAAAAAAATCTTAAGAACATTGTCTTGTATGAGGCAGTTACAACCAAAACAGTAGATTAAAGAGCTGGAGTGAAGGGAGCAAAGCCTTTTTTTCCTTTCTTCCATTCATCATATCAACATAAAATATTTATCTTTTTTTACTTTGAAATGTTTGATAGACAATTAACTCAAACCCTTGGCTCCACTTCCTGACAACAACAAAGCCTCATCCCAGGAGCAGACACTTTCCTGCTCAAAAAACTGCTTGGAGAATTCAGCTCCATAAGTGGTTTCCTTAGCGCCCGCAAAACAAACAAACTGCAACACCAAAGCTACGGCTACGACTACACGGTTCCATTACCTGGCAGCGGGCCGAATGCAAACCTTTACACACCTCTTTATGACAAAATTATAGCGTCAGATATTTTGTTTTTACCATTTGTTTTCTTAACCAAGCCTCTGAACTGACACACTCAAACTATAGTTTGTTCAATCAGAAGAAAATGACTACAATTTTGCCATCATTCTTCATCACAATGACAGTATTTACTTTCAGGGAGCAATATTCGCAGGTAATTAAATGCTCATTAGTTCTTGGCCAGATTAAATTATTGCTAAATTACGATCTTACTGAATAAAGCCTCCCTTGACAAGCTTTTATTCAATCAAACATGGATGGGACTACACAGTGGAATTCAAGCTAAACCTATACAAAAATATTCATGAAAAGAATGGCTGAACTTGTTCTCGTATAACGAATGAGCCAAGCACATCATTTTCAGCAGAGAAGAATCGGATAGCTATGAAAAGTTGAAATTCAGTAAGACCACACAGGACTTTCAGGCATTCAAGCAGTTGGATGTTTGACTTATTGTAATTAATGTGACCAATGAAGTGAGAAATATTCCCTTTAAGATCCATGAACCCAGACGTTCTGAGGCCCTTCTCACACGTATGACTTTCCCACGACTCATTATCAGCCCTTTCAGATAGTGGCTTGCGTAACGTGTTAGTATTTTGACCTCAGAAAACATGAGCAGGCAATAAGCCATGTACACCTGCACCATCACCCACAGTCCCTTGATTTTTACAGGAAAGGGAAGCACCTGAAATAGCATGAGAGAGTTCTATCACAATATTACACGCACTGTGATTTTGCTATAAAGCAATCAATGCAGCTGATTTCAGTAGCATATTATGGTTGCGCAGCTACAAGCCTCTCAGTTGATCCATAAAATATCAACTGGTGGAAAACATTAGTGTATTGTACGAGACCAAAGCAAGCGTTTTGCGGGTTAGCAGAATATTACCACATTGTGAAATTGCTTTTTGCTATTGCTACTAGAAGGTAGCTGGACAGCTGGAGAAACATTCATTGACACATTGCGTAAACAGTGTTCAGTTTCAAGATGTTTACCGTGGAGTGAAAAAGCCAGGACTTGGGGTTGTGCTACAATAATACAAAGCTTTTTTCCCATTTATATATGAGCAGACACAAAACACCACTTGCGCCCTTGGGCATGCATTAGCATTTCGATGCTCAAGCAGACTAACTGTACTCTTTTTGTGTGTCACAAGAGTTCAAAGTAATTCTGCCTGTGCGCTTTAACATTTGTTCTTTTCTCAAAATTGTGCAGTATGGCAATTTCCATAATGTAACTGAGAACATTGAAGTGGAACGTGGCTTCGGCCAGACAGTGAATCATGGTTTGTGTTAGAATTCAACACAAGCTGACATCACAGAAGCCTCCACTCCCAAAAGCAACACAAGAGCACCTTTAATTTCATCAGTACAACAACAATAGACGCCCTCAGGCCAACTCCGCAGGTGTGACCTGAAGTTGATAAAAAAAAAAAAAGAACTTCACTTCTCACCCAGAGTAAATAATGCAGGAGCTGCCCAGGTGCAGCTTTTGTTTGTGTGTGACTTTTGGCAGCGTCGCAGCTTTCGCAACCTGGGCACACGAGAGAGAGGCAGCGTGCGCACAGTCCTTCCGCGGCCTCAGCCAATGAGTATAATTACACGATTCGAGAAGGAGGATAATAAAATGAAGTTACATGAATTTGTCTGGATATTACTTTGCACCTAATTTACAGGGCATGTGGCCTTTAAGGCCTATAACCTTGCAACGGTCCCAGTGTGAGAGTCTTTGCCTGGCTTCACCCTGAGGGGAGGTGATCTGGGAGATTATTAACTCCTGAGGAGGAGAGAGGTGTGTGGCTGTTCATTAAAAGCCCGTCATTAATCTCACCGATTCATTATCTCACTGCAGAGCATGCACAGAACAGTTGACATTCACTGTAATGGTATCGAAATGTACTATTACTCTCCAATGGGGCAAATGAGTTATACAAATGCTAACAAGCTGGACCCAATCCGGCAGTTCACATGCAAATCAATTAAGCGTACAGCCCAATAGATCAGTCACCTGGGCTGTGTTCTAATGGTCAAAAAATTACATTCAAATTCTTAATCACTTTTCCTTCACCTCGATGGAAAATGTCATGAGGTTAAGGAAAGGTGTGAAAAGGAATTTGTAAGACAACTGCGCTGCTGAGAGAATCCAGAAGCACTGACTCTGGGCAATGCGATCGTGAGTCTCTTGTCCTTGTTGGTTTTATGATTGGCTGGATGGACGGTCATCGCTTTAAATTTATCTGGCACATGGGACTGAGGAATGGCGTAATTTCCCTTATGTTTGTAAAGGATGGTGAAGTGCACTCTCTGCTAAAGGGAGTAAGTAAGGAAGCATTGAAGCACCTTTCCTTAACAGTCAAACGCACTTATCATGAGCGCCAGGGAAATACTCCCGGGTCATTTTCAAGGAGTTAGAAACTTTCCTGAGAAAAAAAAGACGATTCAAATGCAAGCCAAGCTTCACTTTTCTTGCAATCTGTTTCAAGTCATGGCGGCCTTACACCAAACGAATTCTGGCGCAATTCGCAGTCGCACACAAATTTCCAATACTGAAATAAAATCAGGATAGTATTGCTCGAGTTGAGGCGTGCTCCCATCTCAATCGTTTGCTGTAAGGCTGTGATAAAACTCAGTCCGACGCTGCCTATTTCTCGTCTTGAGGTTCTGATAAAATCAAACATGTTTTATATTATTGACTCGTGGAAACAATGATGCGAACATTGTGAGCAACCAGTCGGTAAGTACTGCAATATCCCCAGTCTTAACTAAACCTTACTGTCTGCAAGTAAAAACTCTGACTTCATGACACATTGTCTTCAGATACGAAATGGTTTTAGACATTAGTCTTTTCAGTCTCCCAGTGTCATGGTGGCCATTAACCGTTTCATACTTTAGTTTGACATTCCATTGTGCAACAAAGTCAATTTTGAGTCACTATATTATGCATGATAATTTCGCTGGGCAGAATGTAATACAGTACATGTGACATGTTCTGGAAACTACACACTAAGTTTCTGCACATATAAATACAAAAACAACTGCACTTAAGATCTGATTTTTTTACTGACAGCGCTCCCAGCAGAGTGGTTTTTAAAACCAGGCTATTTCAAATGAGACAAAATGGCCACCTGCTCATGTTCGCGTTTCTCCCGTTACTGTATAACCCATGCCAATCTGACTCGCAGATGGAGATATACAATGCAGAACAACCTCAGCTGGCTGTGATTGGTTGAGTACATGAAAGGGGGCCAGAGCAACATCTAAGAACAGGGAACACTGGCTACACCTCCTGCCCCCTCCCCCCAGTGTAAATATCCACTACTCCCAGTTGACCAGGTGCCTGTGGTACACCTACGCCGTAAGGATCGGCTGGTAGGCGGCACAGCAAACAGTCTGCAGGTCGGCTGGCCACATTCACTTCTGAGAACACATTTACAAATGAGATCGGGCAGTCTGTGCTGGCAGAAAGAAATTGAGAAAATAAAAAGGTTAGAAAATGCATTTCAAATGAAGTGAGCAGGGCGCCAAGTATACTGAGCACAGAAGCAGAGATTGAGTCATTTATTGAGGTTGAGCGTGAAAGTTTATTTAATGCATATGTATCTGAAGCAAGGCAAATAAACCGCAAGACAGCCTCATGGAAGTGGTAGATGATTTTATAAGCCCTGAAGCAATGGCATATACTGAACTCTAATAGACCGAGTGCAAAGCAGTTTGTATTTCTATATTAATTTTGCGGTGCGCTCCAAATTAAAACCACAGAAATAATTTTTATGAAAATGAACACAGTGGTTTGGCCTTTCACTTACCATGTCTCTGTGGTACATCACTCCCATGCAACTATATTTCTAAAATTACTACCATCCTTTTTCATACAAAGCCCAATTCCAATGAAGTTGGGACATTGTGCAAAGCGTGAATAAAAACAGAATACAAAAATTTGCAAATCCTTTTTGACCTTTGTTCAATTGAGTACACTACAAAGACAAGATATTTAATGTTCAAACTGATAAAATTAATTGTTTTTTTTTTTTTAAATATTAATTCATTTTGAATTTGAAGCCTGCAACATGTTCCAAAAAAGCTGGGACAGGGGCATGTTTACCATTGTGTTACATAACCTTTCCTTTTAACAAGTGTTTGAGAACTGAGATCACGAATTGTAGAAGCTTTGCAAGAGGAAATCTTTCCCATTCTTGCTTGATGTAAGACTTCAGTTGCTCAACACAACGTTCCAACTTCATTGGAATTGGGGTTTGTATTTTTTCAAGAAATATGAAAACAAATGGCAGGGGGTGAAGAAGCAGGTAGTCATGCCCCTCCCACTGGGCATCCAGGACTTTTGACTACCTGCCGTCACCCAATTATTCAAGTATCCTTTCTGCTCTTTTAGTAAATTATCCCACCTGTTTCTCCTTAGTTAGTTATTATCCCCGTGTCTATTTAAACCTCAGTTCGCCCCCTCACAGACAGGTAGCCTTAATATGAAACACCCTTTTGTTTAGAGCACTCCATTTTTTTTGTTGTCCCTGAAATTTTTGTATTAGTTTTGTTTTGTAACCTTTCTTTAATGAATATACTATCATGTCCCTGCACTTGGGTCTACATATTCCCTCGCTTTCCTGACGCTCTCTAACACCATTGTGCGGCAGGACATTACACGGGTATCTGGAAAAATGCACCAATCGTCTTAAGAATCAGTAAACTATGGACAACAAATTTAAACCCTGGAATCGCTAAATACTGAAATTGTTAATCCACAAAGTTGACTTATCACACTCTACACGTGTCCGGTTCAAGCAAGGCACAGAATGTATGAATATCCATTTTATATGAATTGCACTTTTCAAAACATGGTTACGAAGGGCACTACAACATCGAGTAAGATGCAAAATAAGAGCAATAACAAAAAAAAAAGGCACGGGACAAGGTAAAAACAACAAAGACAATAATGAAAACATTAATGAAAGTAGTGAATAGAGGGAGTGAAAAAATAGAGTGTAAAATAAAAGGTGAAATACTCACCCAAGCAAAAGACTTATTACAGAAAAGCCCTCGTACAGAAGTAGGTCTTGCAGAGTGATTTTAAAGAGAGAATTGAGGTTGCTGACGTAAGTTACAGGGAGTTCCACAGCAGCGGGGCACCTTTAGCATCTGCAACAGGACTTCTGCACAGTGAATCATTACATTACAGCTTGATGCTGACTGATGCATTAAATGCCTTGTCAAATCAAGAACACTTCAGCTCGTCACATTCTCGGACCTAAAATGCTTTTTCCTGTCCATTTGTACGACAAATAAATCATATTTTAATGGACACACAGACTCCCTCAACTCAATTTTAAGAGACTAGACCAATTAGAAACAATTATCAACACTCACCTGCAACAATTAACCAAACCCTGCCAGTTTTTCTAAAACCTAACACTAAATATAGTAAATATTTGGAACATTTGAAAATGGTTAGGCTACCAACATTCATGCAACTTATTCCCCACAGATCCCTTAACTCAAGCAAAAGAAAACAAAGAAACACAAAAATATTAGAAGACCAGCCAACCACCAAGTACCAAGCTGATTTACAAACATTAGCTCAACAACCAAGAGCTGAGTCAAAGGAATCTCAAATTATACTCTTCCAAAAAAGAAACTATACATTGTTTTTAGCATCAATTTATTATACATGAAATGTTTTGACAAATGTGGAAAACATATTGAAATACGCTCTTCCAAAAAAGAAACTGAAATTGAATTATTGATTACACTTTGTTTTCAATATGTTTTCCACATTTGTCAAAACATTTCATGTATAATAAATTGATGCTAAAAACAATGTATAGTTTCTTTTTTGGAAGAGTATAAGTCCATGATTAAATGAAAACTGCAAAATCGAGAAGAAATACAGTAGCAAAGCAAAAATTAACACTTGCACAGATGGAAAATGCAATGAAATCGGTGCCTACAACATGCTAAAATTAGAGGTCATCTTGGCCCTGAAAACATCTTTATGGAGTGATTGTCTGAGGTTTTAACATTTTGTTACATGATTGTGAGCACTCGCCTGTTTGTTTTCTCCCAAAGGCATGTACTTGGCATAGACACAGGCCTATAGATTGCTGATGTACTCCAGAGAAGTAGTATATTCAAACCACATGAAAGAAAACTAATGCTGGTAGCATGCAATAAAGTACTCAGTTCTCTCGGGTGCAGTCTCAACACTTAACAGATAGCCAACAAAAGCCAAAGCAACCCATTCAAAAGGCAAAAGCCATTGTGACAAGCTTCCATGAAATTGGACTGAAAAGGACTGTTTGAAACATGGAATCCTGATATCTTTACGGCAATCATGATAACATCAAATCCTTACTCCCCCTACCCCCCCTAACGTTACAAGCATCTAATGAATGAGGAAAAATTTGACTCTGGCAAGGATTATATTGACAGAACTTCACTTTCATGGAGGCAGTCACCAGAGTGATCAAATAATGCCCCCGCTAATGCTAACAATGCAGCCCCTGGGTGGGCAATCGCCGCATGAAATGCTATCATTCGTCAGCTAGTCAAGCTCTGCAAAACACGTGGATCACTTCACCCTTTAAAGTTTTCTGGCCTCAAAATTAATGTGATTACCATGCAACAAAATGATAAATGGACTATTCGCTGAAGCCAAACTGAGGATTGATGATTATGCATATGCCCATAAAAGCATGATCCTTCAAAAAAATCACCATCGGAATTTCAGTCAAATATCATTTGGGAGAACAAGCTTTTTATTAAGCAGAGACTTGGCGCTTTGGAAAGAATTATAAATAGAACTACTTCAGGTTATCACATCTGAAAAAAGTCAGGGGGAAGGAAATATATAGAGAACAGGCAGAAAGTCCATGATGAAATCAAAAAGTGAAATCCAACACTAAAGAACAACGCCGTCCTCCTTATAATCCATATGAGAATACACAACCTGCCTAAACATATTCCATTCGTGACAGTGGACATCTGTGTTTCCATATAACTGCACCTTGTGGCAATAGGAAAAAAAAAAATCTGTTTTGAAACTATCATTTCAGTTCTTGTATTTTTGTCAGAATGAATGATTAGCACCTTGGAAAACCAACCTGATGACAGAGGAGTGACATTGATAGGTGTCCTCTTTTAGTGCGGCCTGGCAGACAGCAGTGGGAAACCAGGCATCTGGAAAGAGCCAGTTGCCTGGCGGGCAGGTCCTCAGAGAAAAAAGTTCTTCATATTGCTTTTCAGAGCCTTGTTTCAACAGCCCAGGCCGAAAGCTCAAAGGGAGCCCTTTACAGTACACCTAACATCACTGGGTGGTCCTCAAGCTCAGCCTTATCTAGGGCCAGCTTCAGCAATACAACTCTTTCAAGAAGGGTCCTTTGCTGGAATGAAGGTGTAAGTGTCAAGGTTTCAGTCTAAAAAAGAATGAATAAATGAATAAACAAATAAATAAACGAGGGCAACGCAAAGCGTAGCAACCCGTCGCCAGGTGCAAATGTTGTACATGTGCATGTGTATATACATCAGAAGACAGCACTTACATTACACTACACTATATTACTGCGCAAGGAAGTTATTAATACCCGGGGATTGGATGCACAGAAAGTTCACTATTTTATGGAATGGCCCATGAGAAGATCTGGAAAAAAACTTTATATTAACCCCTCAAGCCCTGAGCCTCTTTTTTGAGAATGGCAAGCCCAAAATGAAATGAGTATATCTCTGCAACTATTTGGCCCATTTGAATGATCTTGGTACCATAATAAACGTAAAACCACTTGGGATTTCTGCCATGGTGTGAAAATCACTATATATGTCACTGAATCAGAGTAAATGAAGATGGTACACAGTATAAATGAATGATCTCATTTTGCACCAAACAAAGTTTTACGTCTATCCCAAACTTAAATAGTCCCAGTCTGAAGCCTCTAAAAATTTACAGCACAGAATCTCACCATTATTTGCGCTAAAGTTTATTCTAATCAAGTGAATCAGAACAAAATGAGAGAGGAATGTCTGGGAGGCTTCTCCAAATTGGCAATTCAGGTACCTTGTGTGCCAAAGCAAATTTCTCAAATATTAAACTATACAACTCATCTAATTTCACTTATATGTCACTACAGGCATTCATTCCACCCAGATACAACCAGTTTTGAATTTATATAATTGACCATTTTTTTAATTATTATTATTTCTGCCCGTCCTATAGCCTATACAATTTCTCATTTTAAGACAATAAATACAAAGAAAATGAAGTTTGGCTCCACTGGAGCAAATTAACAAGATTATGAGTACAAAAAGGGTTAAAAAAAAAATTGAATTAAAAACCCCAGCAATTATATTTAAAAGCAACATGGTACGCATGTCTTCCTAAAACACGTCTAACCAGGGATTCAAACTTTGGTTACATGCCCTGAAGTCCTTCACATTAACCAAGGGCTACACATTTTCGCGGTTTAACTGCTTTCAAATCGCCAATATAAAGAATGAGTCAAAAAAGCAAGTCACCCACCTTGTTTGAACTGTTGTGCCCTCAGTATTCACGCGTTTCTGTCAGAAAACGACTTTGAAAATGATGGTTGAATATTTAGTGGAAAATTTAAAGAAAATGGCACAAACAAACCTGTTGAGCGTTTATATTGTCGCGCTATTTAAGTACATTCGAATGGCCCATGGACTCGGTTTGATGCACTGGGAACGCAAGACTCTAGCTCAGGCTAGCGCTGTGCGATAAAGGTGCTTGAGAGCTCATTGGAAACGCCGAAAGCCAAAGAATCAAATGGCCACTGGCAAAGTTTTAATAACTGGATCACAAGCCGATCACAGAGAGGAAAATACATTGCAAGCAAGCTGAATGCTAAGGAACTGAGATCTTTGAAGCAATGCTTGAAAAGAAAAACTGCTTTGAGACTTGCAGATCTAGTTTGGTTATAACATGGACACATTGAGTTAACAATCGCATGCTTGGATTTACCCTCAAACTGACATTTTTATTACAAAATATCAAAGGTAAGAAATTTCTTTGGTCATCTCTGTAGACTGTAAAGTGTATGCCTGCTGTTCTTTGAGTGTGGTATCGGTTTAAAATGACAGGGCATACATCATTGTATTCTGTGGACTTTCTTGTTTCATTTGTCTAGCATACCCTTGAAATAGTCACTTGCCTTCCCTCAGTGGAATTTTCCATTCACTAAAGCCCCCTATTGTCTCAGAGGGGAGGAAACAAAGAGACACCTAATTTTTTTCCAGGCAGAACTAACCCACTAACCGTATTGAGATTTGGTTTATGCAGTTCTGTAAAGGACTGTATCAATGATCTGTCTTATGGGACATGTCCCTTACGACACACAATCTGTCGCACGAGACAATATTTTTAGGCTAATAATGTGAAAACGGATAAACTTTATTTAGGGGAGACAGTAGCATTTTAGTACCGTTAGTCTAAAATTGGAGTCTCAGTCTCAGTCTTTTTTGCCACTTGTGCCAGCTTTTTTGAAACATGTTGCAAGCATCAAATTCCAAATGAGCTAATATTAGCAAGAAATTACAAAGTTTACCTGTTCGAACATTAAGTAACTTGTCTTTGCTTTGTATACAATTGAATATAGGTTGAAAAGGATTCGCAAATCATTGTATTCTGTTTTTATTTACGATTTACACAACGTGCCAACTTCACTGGTTTTGGGTTTGTATATGCTGACAGTAAACATCTCCCCTCCTGGCCCAGCAGCCACCTGGGGGCTCTATATATCACCTAGTGAGCTCTGGATATCCTGCACTCCCTGCTCTCTTTTTCCATAAGCCAGATCTGACGCAGGGTGAGTTCGGGTTAGAGCCTTGACGCCGAAAAATCGTTGTATCTATTTGTTAATGCAGCGCTTATCTATTTATGTGTCAGCCGGCTGCCCGAAAATGGTTTTTGGTCTGGGCAAGGAAATCCCACCAGCGGGATGTCTGGTATTAAAGAACATTCATATACATTCACTGCGGAGGCTCCGACTGCTAATAGTTCCTCCTTTGTGCCCACTTCAGAAAGCAAACATGACCATCTGGCAGACAAAAGCACATGAATGCTGAAACATTTTCAGTGCAAACGATTAATTCCACAGAATGTCTGAGGCACCCCGTTGAGAGGGAAAACCTTTCAATTGCAGCGTATGAAATAAACAACTCCTCTATCAACGAGTGGTTTCATTAACAGGAACTAACAAATGACTCGTTGACTGAAACGCTGCTGAACTGTGGCAGTAAAATGGACTGCTGACAGCTGATCTTGCCGTGGAACTGCTGAAGGTAGCATTGATTCATTTTTCATTGTCCTACTATATCCATAAAATAAACAATATAACCAAAGCCTGAGGGTCCTATTTTGGAGGGGCAAACTTGTGGCAACTTACATCACTTGGTTAACATAGAACTGAAATTTTGCACCAAAGATGGAAATAATGGTATCATCCATTACTAATGGAGAACATTAGCTGCATTAGAAAGATGGATACCTGCTTAGCTAATCAAGAATAGGCGTGACACCTATACTTGGAGACATCCATGCAACCAGGCTGCAGTCTTTTTAAGTTGTTCAGCCCTCAAGCCTTGTCTAAGGGAACATCATGCACTGTCATGCACTTTAGTGTCCCGTATTTAATGGCAATCACTTCGAGGTTTTGAAAAGTGCTTTGTGAATGTAGTCCAGTATCATCAACATGTAAATACACTGCCAGTCCACAAAAAAGTCGTACACTCAAATGTTTAGTTGGAGCCCCCGTAGCTTTGATTACAGTGCGTATTTGTTGTGTTATGTTTTGACAACCGTATGCAACGTCAGAACATTTATTTTCAATCAGAGTTGCATTTATTTTTGGCCGGGATCTTGTTTTGACGACAGAATAGTTTAACGCTCAGCAGCACATCCCACAGACTTTCAATGTGCTTGCGGTCAGGACTTTGTAGTGGCCTCTTCATGTGTGAAAATGATTCCTCATACTTGTTTTTCTCATTCCTTGTTTTCTTTGCCTGATACGAGCCAATAATTTGCCCCCTCTGAAACACTGTAACATCTTTTACGCCACCGAGGAATAAGTCTTCCGACATTATTTTTTTTTTCCGGAAATGAGAAGCTGTGCACTTCATCAGATAGTTTTAAAATAACCATTGCCAGCTGAAACACATCAATCGCTGTAAAAATTATCAAATCGTAGCATTTATTGAGAATGTTTCTATTCCCTGTGAATGCCAAAAGTTTTTGAATTTCCCCATCAGTGTAATTGATTTTCCTCCTCTTTAGGCTGACGTTAAACACAGCAAGCTAATCTGCAAGCTAGCCTGTTAAATGAAGAAGTTAAATGAGCTTTGAATAATGTTGAATAATATTGAAAATTGCTTAGCAATGATTTTCGTTTACATGTATTTAAGTGGAGGAGCAGTGCATTAATACGCGAAAAGTGCTCGCTCGTTTGGATGGAAATGAAAAAAAATACACTCTTGCCTGATGCCTTGAGTCTTGCAGAATTGCTAGAGCAATTTGGGGCCATTCATTACACCATGGCCATGAAGATAGTTATTGACCCTGAAAAAAACATCTTGCTGTTTCATTGCAATTCAACAACTTGGTTTTAATGACAGACTTAGCTCCAATAACACCACTGATGTCATTTCCGAAGCCTTCAGCACACTTTCCGTACACTGCCGAATGAAGAAGTCATCTATGTGTGGTTTAGTTTGGCTATGTTTCATGATAGGGTAAGAGTCAGTCTAAAAAAACGTTATTTTCTGTTTATTGATATTAAGACCAACATTCCTAACCACAAATGGGCAAATGTTAGGAGAGCCTTTGCATGTGACCTTCAATAATAAATATTATAAGTTGACTGACCACGATTTCTTAATTCTCCTCAGAAACATTTTACATGTAAAGAAAGAGTGGACTAAGGCCTTGTCAATGAAACAATAGGTTTCATCATGGCAAGTATTTCATAACAGTGAGAATAATAGCCAAACCATGAGTTCATTAGCGTTGAGCAAGTTTTTCATTGGTATCTAACACCAATAAATATCACCACACATGAATTCATTTTGTGTGAATTAGCTAACACGGAAAACTTCTTGACAGTAAATATGTCATCTCAAATACCTCTGTGACTTAGAAGATGACAGGCTTTGAAGATGCAAAGATATTCTGAAAATTAAATGCACACGGCGAGGGCAGTAGTGTCCTGCGATGTCGTATTGATTCAGTGGACGTAGAACCATAAATCATGCATCCAGGGAACGCCTGAATGAAACTGCAGTGAACTACCTTAGTTTAAACATATCCACGCTTCACATGTAATAAATTAAAGAATTGCTTTAAATTTAATAAGGTCATAACATAAAACATCGTACATCAGAGATGATGGAAGAGAACAGGTGCTGCACATTTATCAGCACAAGATTCCCATTATCTCCTTGCCCCCAAAACCAGGTCAAAAGCCCCCGCCCATACGAAAGAAGCTGCAAATATGGCAACGATCTCCACAGGAAAGAAGCTGGATACAATTTAAAGTCCAACGGCACACAGTCCACTGTTTTCTGCGAGCTGATTCCATGTTTGCATGTTTCAGATTAAAATGTCGACACTCAGGGGTTATAGTTTTATGATTCACTGGAGAATATATTCAATAACTGGTTATTGTGAACTGTGAGCACAGAGATTTTTTTTTTTTGCTTCGAGCAACAGAAAAGCACAAAGAGAAGTAATGTCTGTTACCCATTTAGCCAACAATACATGATTCGCTGAAACGTTTTCTGCTAATTGAAAACATAAATACAATAAATACTGCACGGAATAGTTACTATTGCACTTGGTGAAAAAATGAGGGGAGTAATCAGTGTTGAGAGTGCATGGGCCTTGCAAAGCCACATACAGTGTATTCTTCAGAGGGCCGCACATGGCTACATGTGGGTCGGAATACGTTTAAGCAGCGTAAACATTCCAAAGAGGTCAGACCTCCTCAAACCATATTGCGATTACCTGCAACTCAAATAATTTCTGAGAGGAGAGGTATGAAGAGCTAAAGCGTGGGCTATATTTGAAAGACTGTAGGGGGGGAGGAAAAATAAACATTTTTCCTGCACACTTTCTCATTAGAGGAAGCACTTTGGTTAAAAAAAAAAAAAAACGGGGGGGGGGGGGGGGGTCATGTCAGCCTAGTTTTGCTGGTGATATACAACACTATATTTTGTTCCATAGGTACCCCTTCTCTCTCACTCCCTTTACATGCAGGAGGAGGTTATATCAGACACAGCTTGATTCCCAGCATGTTTCAGGCTTGGCTACAGCGCCGTCTTTGAATGCCCGTGAAAGGCACAAGTTGTGACCAACTCTCTGTGCTGCCGTAGCTAACGCCGGACTGGGCTTCTGCTTGCGTCTGTTTTCACGCTCAACATGTACGAGCGCAAACTTGTGTCTCCGAAGCTAGGTGTGCTCTTTCCCCGCACTTCATGCGATCCTGTCATTACAAACCCCGAAGGGGCATGCAGAAGGGGGTCGTGCCTTAGCTTCTCCGCCGTTACTCCCCAGTCTAAGTCAGAAGTCGACTCTGTCAGTGTTTGTCGTGAAGGGCACTTGGTGGAGCGCACACCTCTGCCACGCCATATGTCAATGTTATTGGTCCTTCCAGATCTAGAATCCAGAATATGTTCTTGAATCAACTCATCCTTGGACTCCCACCTACCATCCCACCAAATTTTACCAACCAATCTGCTCATAACTTTTTGAGTTATCCTGTCAACAGACAGACAAACACACAAGCACTGGTGGTAATATAGCCTCCTTGGCAGAGGTACAGATACCAACCTGACAACAAAGCAAAGTGCATTCTCGGGGCTGCTTCTGGAAATTTCCCATTCATCTCACGATGATGGCATCGACTGAATCGTGTTCCCCGAACCACATGGCTTGTGTTCTCCTAAGTTTAAGCACTTGGTCAAGTCCTCTCGCATCAATTTTCTTTAGTCCACATTTATTCATATTACAAGGTCGCCCCGAGACAGTGACCTGTCCTCATCACAGATTCCCTGATCTTGCTTTCATCAATTTGGTAAAGCTTGGCTGTCAGTTTCAGAAACACAAGTATACATATTAGTGTACCGGTGTTTTTTTAAAGCAGTGAATAAGCTTCTTTTAACCATAATTCGGTGATTCAGCATTTTTAAGGGCTTAACCTTAGAAATTATTTTCCCCAATAACACCTCAATATCAAATAGATCTGCAAATATTCAGTGAACAACCATTTTACACGCAGAAAAGAAGGAATTTTGATTGGATTTTGATATTTTGATTATTTTTCAACTGTCTTAACACTGCATTTTTTAAAAACTGTGGCTCAGTTATTAATGTCTGAACATATACTAAACAATTTAAGTAAACTATGCTGTGAGCGTGTTGGCATGACAAAGAAATCTGTTCATTAAAAGTATATTCTATCAAATGAAACAAATCAGCTTGCAGGTAGCCTTTTAAGATCTTATCACTTGGTTCAGATGGATGTTAAGTAATAAACAGCCCACAGAATTGGTCAGTACTGTGCTGAATGCATTTGTACAGTATTTGGCGATATTCGCAAGCTTAGAAAACGTTTTTGGGCGCCATATTGAAGCCAGGGGTTATGCTATGCTCGGCACAGTCTTCACTTCAGTTTGCTTTATGGTTGGAAGGTTGTGCTTGGAAGAAATGAGGAAGAGTAGAAGTTGGAGGCTGACGTGAGTGGGGTTGGAGGGGGCATGGTGGACGGAGGGGCTGGGTGGTGGTGAAAGGGGGGGGGGGGGGATACATGACTGGGCTGTCTTTCCTCCAGAGCTCGACACAGTGTGGAACTTGTTCAGGTCCGTACGGATTTGCGGGAATATTTTTGGGGAATCCCGTTACGTAGTTTGTGGAGTGCCGTAATAATGTACTCACCGCCATTTTCCCGCTGCGGTGAGGCTCCTCGCGCTCGGCCAGGGCTTTCAGGAAGTTATCTTTGAGGTCCTTTCCTGCACTCGCCAGTGTCCTGGAAAAGCCAACATTCAAATGGTTTGAAATGTTTCTTTTTAAACACTGTTTAAATCTTTCAAGGGTCTTTATTGTCCCGCACAGGCCGGCACTGTTTTCCAGGTTTTCCCGTTGCCTGGTAATTGCCATCGGCAGCATATGGGGGCAGTGAATGGATTCCTCCTGTTAGCTGGTATGGAAAGGTCACATGAAAAATGCAACATTCTTTTTCCATGGGCATCAGCATGAAATAAGCAGGATTAAACATCAGTGCAGTGTCAGTTTTTGGTGCTGTTCACAAAGGACTCTTTCCAAAAAAAAACAAACAAAAAAAAAAAACAAATAGACATCATAAAGAAAATGAATTACAAAAAGAAGTGGTTCTCAGGCTTATTAAACCCTCAGCTATGCCCAGCCAAAACATATCTGGCCCAAGTTAAGAAAAGAAGAAAGTTTCTCAACTTGCAGGACATTCATCTTATTATGTGTGGATATAAGGGATGACAAGTTTTATTGCATCGCTCTAATCTCCCTGTTGTTGCACTGCATTGCCATTTCAATGTTAGCTAATCCTTTTGATTCTAAAACTCTGCAGACACTCGAAAACAACAGAAAGCCATGGGTTCCCTTTCTCCTCAATCTTCTTCTAGCAGCAATTACATGATAATTCATCATTATCCTGCAATTAAAATGAGTTTATCTGTCATAATTTAGCAGGAAAAAACAAGATGAAAGCACGACTGGCTAGTCCTCGGCTACATACTTCCCATACTGTGAGTTAAATACCTGCCGTGGTTGCCATATACTGCCAATCTGCCTGTACAAACTGCCTCTGACATGCTTTCTGATCTGTGCCACTGATTGACTTACTGACTGTCTATCTTCGCATGTAAGCAGAGCTCAGAGTCCACACTGTAAATATGATCCTGAAGTACATTTCACCAGAATGAGAAAATCATTAGAGCGAGAGTCCCAAAGATTATGCACAAGATGATACTACTGTGCAGTTATACTTTGACAAACCCCAAGGTCTTCCGTACAAAAACAAAAATTATGGTGGAAATCTGTTGTGTTGTCTGCTTCATCCTACTGCTAGCAAAGCATGCTGGTCATTTGGGAAACTGCTGCTTTTAAAAAATAAATTCTTTCAAGGATTAAATTATTTCGCTGCATATTATGACAGCTTTTTACACTTTACTTGGTCAGTTTCCATGGAAACAAAGTTTTGGCAGACACTGCAGTCCCCACACCTGACAAAACATTTGTGCTGATGTTTTAAACAGTTAACAGAGAACTGCCCGTAACAGAGCCTCTTGGTTGTTCCAAGAGTCACTGTGATGAACCTTTGTCAAGTCCACATAAAGTTCAGAGAGCCGTCCTGCAGCCAGTAAACAAGTAACTGAGAAACATTTACTAAGGCTAGCACACTTTGCCTTCAAGTAATGGCTTTGCGGGAGAAGAATAGCTATTTTGATACAAGATGAGCATAAATGTCATAAATGTCCACTTGTTTCAGGGACACACAAGCTCATTACCTTCAACCATGAAAATATTTGTACCGGTAGCCCTTGGCAGAGCATGGAAGAAAGATTAGCTTCAAATGCATCCTCTTGGACAACAAAGTATTTAAACACGTCCAGTAATGCCCCTGCTTTTGTAAGCATACTATACAGATACTAGTTCACCAAACCTACATCATCCATATCAACCCCCCCAAACCCAAAAGCTGGTTATGCCACACTTGGCAGCAGCAACTGCAATAAAATATTTGCGATAACTGGCAATTAGTTTTCACATTGCTGAGGAGGAATTTTGGCCCACGCTTCATTGCAGAATTGTTTTAGAACTTTGACTAGTCCACTCCAAAACCTTCATGTGGTTTCTTTTGAGCCATTTAGAAGTGGACTTGTTTGTACGCTTCAGATCACTGTCCACAGCATAACCCTGCTGTGTATCAGCTTGAGATTGTGAACTGATGGCCGGACATTCTCCTATAGGATTTCCTGTGAGACAGCGAAACTCATGGTTTCATCAGTGATTAAAAGTGGTCTCGGTCCAGAAGCAGCAAAGCAGCTCCAGACCATCACAGTACCACTGTCGTGCTTGACTGTTGGTATGAAGTCCTAATTGTGGAGTGCTGGGCTAGCTTTACACCACATGTAATGGGACCCATGTCTTCCAAAAAGTTCAATTTTTCACCAATCAGTCCACAGAATATTACCTCAAAAAGTCTTGGGGGGCATCATAGATGCCATTTTGACCAAGTCTCTTTCTTATTGTGAAATCATGATAACTGACCTTAACTGAGGCCACTGAGCCAACTGAGGCCTGTTGTCCTTCAGATGTTAGTCTAGGTTTTTTATGACCAACTGGAAGAGTTGCCTATGAACCCTTGGAGTAATTCTGGCAGGTCATCCTCTCGTGGAAAGGTTTTCTACATTTGCAGATAATGGCTCTAACCATGGTTTGCTGGAATCCCGGAGCCTTAGAAATGAAACCCTTCCCAGACTGATTGACATCAACGACTTTGTTTCTCATCCATCCTTGAATTTCTTTAGATCGTAGCATTATGTGCTGCTTTTTGGATATTTCACACAGCTCTATTTCAGTGGCGGGAGCTTAAAAAAATCAGGCATTGTGATCAGTCATCATTATACGCTTGATTGACCAGTTGTAAAGGTCCATTATGAATAACATTTGCTTTATTGATTGATTTAGTAACTAAGGGGGCAATTACTTTTTCGCAAAGGGACAGGTAGAGTCAGATATCTTTTTTCCTTCAGTAAATGAAATCATCATTTAAAACTGAATTTGGTGTTTACTTGGGTAATCTTTGTCAGATATTAAAATTAGTTTGATTTGAAACATTGAATTACGGCAACTATGCAAATATAGGGAAGGGAGCAAATCCTTTGTCACAGCACTGAACAGCATTCATCATAAATCCTCCATCTGGCCCGATGAGCATTATCATTAATCTCTCTAACTGGGGTGGGATGTCCAAAATAATCAGCAAAATACATTTGCCCTGAAAAAACACTGTTGCTACTTTGCAGTTGCAAAAATAGATAAATAAATGGAAAAAAATAAAATAAAAAAGCAGTATTATGTAAAAATGAATCATTGTTTCCTCCTCAAAAAAAGTCGGTTTCTAGGCTGCCTTAAACAATTGAGCTAATTAAACAAGTTTCTCCCATTTCTGTCAGAGTGTGTTTAATGTTTAAGGCTTGAGATTATGATTTGTTATTTTAACCTTCATATTCCTGGTGATGATGCAGGCGGCCTGATACAAGGTTCAGCTTGTTTTCGAATTGACCAAGCCTCTGAGGTAGCCATGTTCTCTGTTCCCATGACGATGCTACACGAATCTGTATCCATTTAACTTCTCCATCAACACTCAGCAAAGTTTGAATTATGTTCCAAAACAGTAGCCAAATCTCCCCATGGGCCTCCTTTGTTAAAACAAGCCAAAGCAAATTATTAAAACATCACAGCTCCCCACCCTCAATGTGAAATAAAGGGCAAGTAGACATCTTACCAGGAAACTGCCCATTTAACAACAAAGCAAAGGGGAGCCTAGGTCATGACTAGCAGTTTTACACGTTAAGATCAGGTTTTATATCCAAACCCGATGTAGTTACCTGCAGTGATCAACACGAAAACGGACAATGGTTTGTACTATAATGTGTCCACCCTCTACTGTGTTTCAGCTACTGCCAGTGCAGACAAAGCAGAATTTCTCGTTATGACCATTTCTGGTATTACTTTTGAAATTTTTAAACGTTTTATTCCACACCCTGTTTTCCCCAATGAAAATTCCCTCCAAGACTCCCCAGAATTCAATGCTGGTTTTAAATAATTTACACTAAGTAGTTTTTTTTTTTTTTTGCACACATTTAAATGGAGAGTCTGTAAGCAGGTAAACAGCTGCTTGACCAGTTAAAAGTTTCAGAAACAAAGCTTAAGCCAGCTTTGACCAAGAAAGGCTGCTGGACTTTTCAGCAGGATATTTCTTAGCTGTGTCACAGCAGCCGAATGTCACACAGGGCGTTAGTAGGTGGATTATCTCCTCACATGAACGTCTAATCTCCGTCCGCCATTACAGGCTCCCATTAATGACTGCCATTACGCTAATGTTTGGGGTCAGAGGTCGCACACCTGCCCTTGCCTGGAGATGTAATATTCCTAATGTGAGGAGAAGCCCAGCTCTGAGGTAACAGTCACAATAATGGACAGCGGGTGAGGTCTTCAGTAGACCATGGACTTTGGGACTTTAGTCATTGTGAGGAATGTCTGGCTCCCGCAGCTTCCGGCTTTGTTTCACTGGTTCGCAGTTATGAAAGGAATGGAAAAAATAAGGGTGCACCTGGAGTGATTCCATGAAGTCCAGTCAATGATTTCTATCCAGTTACTCATTTGTAAGGGTCTGTCGATCTCATCAGTATATTTGATTCAGACATATTGCACTCAGGATTTGCACAAATCTGCTATATAAATCAAAACAATATTGACTTAATGGACCCTACTGGCTGATACTCAAATGATGACACTTTGATTTGAGGAAAAATCCGTTCCATTATGTATCTCCAGCGGCAACACTTTATAAAGGTCATGGTTTGAAAAGATAAACAAGAATCTTTTATAAAATAAGAAGCAAGACAAATGAGAAGAGTTGTGCTTTTACATATTTTAGAATCTGAGCTCTACAAAGCACATTTACAATAATAAAATTCACACTGCTGTCAGCTGATTTATGTGGGCTGAAAGCAGAAATCAGCCTGAACAAATGTCATCTTTTATTTGAGTGGCAGTCCTCCAGAATCATAAGAAGTGATATTCCCAAACCAAAATGACTTCCATAAGTACCCTTACTTTACAACAATTTAGATTAAGACCACTGAATTCAGTTCCTCCTCAAAAGAAAACAATGGACAGGAACCTCACTATTCATTGAAAAAATACAGTAAGACTTATTTCAAGAACTCGATACCCATCAGTGGGACATTGGACAATGTAATGTCGATGAAATGGTGAGTCAATGAGAGTATGAAAACAGTCTGAGTAAAAAGGCCCAACTGTTATGATCTTGACAACAACCCAGATGCGACTACAGGGTACAATCCAAAGAGGAGTAGTTACTGAAAGGAATTCAGCAATAGAAGTAGAGTGGCTGAAGCCCAAGACAGTCCAATTTAGTTATACAAATTCAACTCAGAAGTTTTGTTTTGCAATGAAATATTAAGATATAAAAATGGCTGAAAGGAAAACAATGCATTTCCTGAATGACAACTCACTGACTAGAAGTGTGCTACATCTGAGAGATGCACAGTACTGCTGATTTTCAGTGAAGCCAAATATACAGCCCTACCTCCTCAAACGGCTAAAAATGGAGAGATTTTAAGAAAGCATCATTTCTATATTTCTAATAAATATGAAATTATCTGGAGTGTGGAATCAGGAAAAATTTTTTTTTTTTATTTTCATTAAAATGGGAGATTTGAACTGTTATATGGAGATACACCGGGAGGGCAAAGGCAGTTTTGCTCTGTATTTCACAGTATAGTGAGTACACTGTTAATGTCTGTACTGTACAGCTTAAATACATTACAGTCGAACATTCTCGAGCGAAACTGATATAAAAAATGTTCTGAATGTGAAAACTGCGAGAAAAAAACAAAAGAAATGTTAAACATAAAGGACTTTTTATGTTTTCCGTCTGCTGAGCCAATCCTGGACTTCCTATGCAATAACTGCTGTCGCCATTGATCAGATGGCTTCTGCAAATCACTGTTAGCAGTCGTGCTAGCCGGTCCTAATAGGCGACCAATCATTCCAGCCTGGTGTATTCAGTGGTAGTTCAAAGGCTGTAGGGTGCAATTTCTGGAAGATCCTGCAGCAATACATGCAAATGGATACATGTGGTGGAGGATTGGCGGTTCAACTCTATTTCCTGTCGTTTACGGCCTAGAATCTGTTCCAGGACACATTGTTTCAATACTGTGGGTTAGGCTAGTATCTTATTTATGGGCACAATGTTCAATCCTGGATCTGTACGATGCTTTACGATTGATTTGAGTGTCAAACAGATGTGACTTAATTACATTTTATTAGGAAAAGTCCCAGAGGCCAAAAAAGAACTTAAATGCTACTCAGAAATCATATCTTACTTCTAACAAACCACAGTATCATGCAGTATCAACATAAATGTACTCTCTAGGTTTTTGGCAGCATGTAGCCATTTCTACTCACCATCATTGTGATCTTTTTAAAGCACATTCCACCCCTTTTCTATTAATAATACATCATGTCACTCTTATTTACTTTTTCATTCATATTTTAAAGAAAGGGCAGCAGAACATTGACAATTACCAAGAGCCAAGACTGGAATTATAACTGAGGGACTTGGCACCAACATGCAAAGCTACATGCAGCTACACCTAAGCACTGATCTAGCCCAGCCTTTCAAAGCTGACTCTTTCGAAGATGTAACAAAGACAAGCCTGAAAGGACACACAAGTAGATGAAGTGGCACAGAGTGCCAAAGTTCTTGCCACAACTCATTCCATACTCGTCCACGTGTTTGACAAGTGAACAAAACGGTCTGCAACCGATTCTAAATCAAAAGCTTGGCATTGATAGACTTATTAAGAAAATTCAGCTGTACTCTCTCGTGTCTCATGCTGACCAACGGCAAGTCAAATCTGCAGAGCAGCTGAGGGAATCGCTTGTTGCTGAAACATTGGACATCTTTGTGTCATTAAAAAGTCCCGCTAAGTTTGACATAAAAATAGCAAGCGTGTATCATAAAAGTCTTTCGGTATTTTGCGGATCTGAGATTAATAGTTTATTCAAAACAGCATAGAGCTGAAACACATCTTATTCTATTCAAGGACCTAAAATCTGTCTTCGTATTTCCTGAAAATATGCTCTGTACAGATGATGAGTGTATCCCAGTTCATAAGCACTAAAAGTTGAGTGTATTTGAATTTGCAAAGATAGTTATGGTTTCATTATGAGGCCAGTTAGAGCCATATAACTTAGCCCTTTAATTTAAGTTTAATGATTCATTATTGCATATAATTAGCAAACTTTGGTCAATGACAAGCAAGTGACACTATCCCAGCAGAAGAGAGGCAGCCCTTGCGATGCTCAGAGAGTAGACTAACCTGTGCATGGATATAAATAAAGAAATTAATTGTTTAAATCAAATTCAGTCATGGGGGCTTTGAACAAAAACATTTTCCCCTGTGGCAAACTCAAATGGAAAGGAAAATTGCCATCACAGGAGTCAGACGCTTAGGGGTACCTGGAACAAACAGAGATTTGATCTGTCTCAAAGCAAAATAAGTAACCGTCTGCTTGGTTATGGAGGTGTTGATAGGTTAAAATATCAGGCTATCCTAGTCCCAGATAAATGTCAATTTTTTTGCTTTTTCTTTATCCATCCTCAGGCAAAAAAGTAATTATTCACCAGAAGTTACCATTTCTTTATGTCAGGCAAAAGTGTCAAACATGAGGTTTCCCATAAAACGTTATGTGCAAACATCCTTTGGTTTGCAGAGTCAGTAAACTACTTATTTGCAGAGTGCAATAGCATCTCTTCTCTTTATGGAAGAAAGAATAAACCGAATAATGAGTGTGGTACGCCTGCCTATGAGAAGTATTCAGGGACATAAAGTAATTACATTGGACAGTTCTAAAGTCATAGAAAAAAATGAATAGGTTCTTTTAATAACAAGAGTTCTGAGTACATACAATGAAATGATTCATAAATTAAAATCACCCTCCAATGGAAGCCTGCCAGCAGTGACAACAAATAGCAGTCTCTGCATCCTTTAACAGCCGATTCACGAAAGAGAAGTATCCATTTCAATCAATCATCATGGCATATAAACACAGTCTTGCGGCGCACAAATTTCATTGTAAGTCCGTCAATGGGGAAAGTCCTCTTTTATTCTTTCATTATAGCGCTCAGATGTTTGTTGAATTACTCTTAATGATACAAGCACAGAGTACATAACTACCAGTGAATTGCATTTCATCTTATAAGACTTTATTCAAAGACATAAGGAAGGCCAGGAAGCACTGCTCTCATTTAAAAGACCAGTATGTTATCACCCCCATTCATGCCTTTCAAACTGGTGTGTACCTGATGGGTATATGCACCACACTGCACTGTACTACATGTAGATGCATCCTATATTATTGACGTAATCCCCACTTTCATGCTCGCTTCCTTGTTTGACAAGCTAAAGGCAGACCTTAAAATTATGGCCTAATATAGGCCAGACTACGTTATACAACCCCAATTCCGAAATAGCTGTGACAAAGTGTAAATTGTGAATAAAATCAAAACGCAATGACTTTCAAATCATACCAGCCAGTATTTTATTCAGAATAAAACCGAGATAACATAGCAAATGTTGAAACTGAGAAATTTTACAATTTCATCCACAAAATGAGCTCATTTCAAATTTGATGGCTGCCACAGGTCTCAAAAAAGTTGGGACAGGGGCCTGTTTACCATGGCGTAGCATCCCTTCTTTTTAACACAGAGTGGAGGTGTCTGAGCATTGAGGAGACAAGTTTCTTGAGTTCAGCCATTGGAATTTGAGCCCACTCTTTAATACAGGCTTCCAGCTGCTGGAGAGTTTTGGGTCTCCTTTGACAGACTTTTCGTTTAATTATGTACCAAATGTTCCCAATCGGTGAAAGATCAGGACTGCAGGCAGACCAGTTCAGCAAACGTTTTCTACTATGACGTCATGCTGTAGTAATAGCTGCAGTATATGGTTTTGCATTGTCCTGCTGAAATACACAAAGCCTTCCCTGGAATAGATGTCGTCTGGAGGGGAGGATGTGTTGCTGTAAAACCTTCATATACATTTCAGCATTCATGCTGCTTTTTATAACATGCAAGTGTCCCACTCCATATGCAATAATGCATCCTCATACCATCGAAGATGCTGGCTTTTGAACTGAATGCTAAAAGCAGGAGGGGTGGTCTTTCTCCTCTTTAGCCCGGAGGACACAATGCCCATGATTTCCAACAAGAATGTCAAATTTGGACTCATCTGACCACAGGACACTTTGCCACTTTGCTACAGTCCATTTTAAATGAGCTTTGGCCCACAGAACACGGCGGTGCTTCTGGATCATACTCAACAATGGCTTACTTTTTGCATGATAGAGTTTTAGGTGGCATCTGTGGATGGCATGGCGGACTGTGTTTACAGACAGTGGTTTCTTGAAGTATTCTTGGGCTCATTATAGCCCTGAAATAGGAGTTTCGGGTAAATCATGGTTTTGCCACACCCCCCGCCACCACATCCACAGATTTTAGCCATTAGCACGATAACTCACAAAATACTTTACATTGGCTGCTCATTTTTAGCATATGGGTAGATATGGTAGAGAGGATGAACTGATTAGATTTTGAGCAAGTATGCACTCCTCGGTTTGCCACCAGGTGGCAGTACATATTGAAAAAATCAGTTTTTTAGCCATGTCTCTGGAACAATAACTTACACTGACCTCAAATTTGCCTCATATTGTAGGTCTAATAAAGGGGAATCTAATTAAGGGGACTTCGAGGATTGGGGAATTTCGGGGATATACCCCTTGCTGTCGACCGCCGACTGCGTAGGCCTAGTTTAGTAATGTCAATGACCGAATCATGCCAGTGAGTGATGCAATGGCATCTGAGGGCCCGCAGATCACGGGCATCCAGTATAGGTCTTCGGCCTTGTCCCTTACGCATAAAGATTTTTCCAGTTTCTCTGAATCTTTTGATGATGTTATGCACTGATTAGGCCTTCAAAGCCTTTGCAATTTGACGTTGAGCAACATTGTTTTTAAAGTATTCCACATTTCCTTTACGCAAGCCTTCACAGGTTGGAGAGCCTCTGGCCATCTTTACTTCTGAGACTCAGCCTCTCTAAGACATCCCTTTTATAGCCAATCATGTTACACACCTGATGCCAGTTAATTTAATCACTTGCTAAATGTTCTTTCAACCAATTCTCCAATATATTAATAGCTTTTTCTGCCCTTTTTTGCCTGTGTCCCAACTTTTTTGAGACCTGTTGCAGCCAGAAAATTTGAAATAAGCTCATTTTGTGGATAAAAGTATAAAATGTAACAGTTTCCACAATAGAAATGTTATCTATGTTCTATTGTAAATAACATATTGGCTCATGTGATCTGAAAGTCATTGCATTTTGATTTTATTCACAATTTACACTTCGTCCCAACTATTCTGAATTGGAGTTGCATATGGATTAAGATCAAGAAAGAGTCTTTCCATGAAATACCGCGCAAACACTTGAGACTGCTGAAGAAGAATCATACCAAAGAAATGCATCAGAAATCAGGCCTATTCTACCAAACCTTATCTCAGCATCTGCATATCCTTATTCAATATCTCATTCTCTTAACCTGTACGGAAAAGCAGATATTGTTTTACAGATATCTGGTTTATTAATTTTGCTGGACAGGGAGACATGTAAGGTGCGGAATGCATTTAAGACACAAGAGAAAAAACTCTTACTCAAGATCTCAGAACACACCAGGCAAAGGAGTTATAAATATGCATTTGGAATAAAAACAGTACCAAATCAGGCAGCATATTTAAATCATGCGACTGGTGCTTCGGCCGAACTAACGCGACTAAGTTTGCAATGAAAAACATACCGAACATTTGGATGATATTTGCTGAGCGCTTCTGCTCATATTATTCCCATATTTATGCTACATGTGAATTCAGTTACTTGGATTGGCCCGTATTTCACAATCAGGCTGAAGTGACGGGTCTCATTTGGACAAAAAGGAGCATGTAACGTCACATCCACTAAAATGTCATTATTTGAGTAGCAGGGATAAATGCGAGTCATTACCAGCTTCCTTGGACTAAGGGAACCATAATTATAACCACAGTGGCAAGGTTGAATTCTCCTTTAATAAAAGTGTCTTCTCTCTGAAGCTCTGTGCGCTAAAACATCTCCACATGCTGGAAAAGAAAGTCTCAACTGGGTGAAGATACATATTTTCAGGGCTATGACCCAATCCCCAAGTCTAAGTATTTTAATCAACCGCTTACATAATGATGACCATTGTACTACAACATGTACTGTGGCTCACCAGAATACTTCCTGAGATCTCCACAACACAAAAAGCAGGACATTTTAAACTAGGGGACACAGAATTGAACCTCTACACAATGGGCAGACAAGCAAAAATTAAAGGTGCAATGTTTCTAAATTTCTAAATCCTGGAGGTCCACAAACTTAAGCTGAAAAGACTGGAGATCTGGTCACCTCCGTGCAGAAAAACAGCTCATTTATTCAGCCTTCGCCTTTGAGCGTTAGGGCAGCAGCGCGCTTACAGCATGTGTCTCCCTAGAAAAAAACACCTCAGCCGCTCGCTCACTGTACCGTTAAACACAATAATGGAGAGCACAATCTGCACTTTTTTTGAGCCCAGATGTAGCAGAATTCAAAGGAGAAATGTAATTTATATTCACCACCCCCCTCACGCTCATAATGGGAGTCCTGGAGGAATCGCATGCTGGTCGAAAGCGCACAGGCCAGCACATATTTGGAGGCTGGAAGATCTCTCCATCACAGCGAGTGAGAGACTGCCGCTGGGTCACTGGGGGCTGTGGCCCCAATGTAAACACAGGTGTTGAGGAGGCAAGTGAATGGGGCTACCCCGTCCAGTAGCTAAAGAAACACAGGGAGTCACGCTCGGAGGGGGAGTAACACTCCGCAAACAATATGGAGAGGAGAACGCCTTCCAGTTTCCTTCCTCTGACAAATGTCAACCTTCATTTTGGAGGATTGAGAACAATTTCACTGTCATGGTCTAATTGTTACAGCTAATGGATAGATGTCGGCTATAATGAGTTGATGAGTAACTGCTCTTGGTGGGTGCTTATAAACCCAGAATAATGTCATTGGGCTGAAATTCTGACCAGCTAAGAGCCTTATCAGGTAGTTCTGAGGAAAAACAAACCGGCAAACGTCAGTATTCCCCCCTGAAACGTCATGAGACAGATCAACAAATTTCAGAGCAGTGAGGGTTTTCTCACAAACTGCTTCACAGCCAACACGACTTGTGCGTTCTGAGGAACCAATACATTTAAGCCTATTTATTCTGGAGGCTCATTTGCCCTTGAAGAGGGTCCAGTCAATACCAGAGCAAACACGGGTAGTCGGGTGGATTAACAAGTCAGGGGCTTAGCCAAAACCCCAGCTATGCCCCTTGTAACCTGAAACTAGCTCATTCTCGCTCAGTCCAGGGAATGGAATGAGGCACACAGTCACAATCGCCCTCTGCAGAGGAAACATTTTGTCACTTCAGATCTATTAGCCTACAGCACACTTTACAGACCTATAGAAATTGTATAAAAACAAGAAAAAATTGCAAATGAAGGATCCAAGACTCTTAATTCGACTTCCTCACTGTAGAAACAAAAACGCCTCCAGGCATTGACCTCTACATCTCTCTTATCTTGTCCTAGACAAGCTACTTGCAGTTGTTTTGAAAAGTACAAACATTATCGGTCATCCATTTTCCATATTTAATTGAACTAGCTAGTTACATTTTTGTGCATGCTGAATGAAAAGTAATATGCCCACACGAGCAAAATGCTAGAAATGTCTGCGATTAATGGGTGAATGCGCAATGATAGCTGACACCAGCTTTCAAAACGTTTGCTCCCCAAATGTTCGCTCCCGGAATGTACACCTGGGGCTCTCTTTTCACGCCTTTGCAAATGGAAATATTTATGGCGATTATGTTATGTGCAATTTCTTCCGTCACCTTTGCCCAATTTGGTAGTTTCCTGCTTTAAAATAAAAGCGTTTACATCTTAAGGCGTTGGACAGTGCAAATGTAGGTGTGTCAATGCATAAAGCTGGCACAGTGCTAATTTCATGTCATAGACCTCTTTTGCATTTTGACTCACCAAAACCCCTTTTTAACGCAAAGGCTGTTACCTCATGGGTCCGCATTGCAGTTCACAAAGCTGTTTTCAAATAAATGCATATTATTTCCTTCCCATTTTCTTTATGTACCCAAGACATAATGCTTCAAAATGGTGGTGGGGTCTAAAAAGATGGGCGGGGTTAAGGGGAATGTATTTATACGTGCAAATATTTCCTTTGAGTGGGGGAAATACAAATGATTAACTGGAGCCTCGCCCTTGTTTTAATACCACGAGTGTCCTTTTGTATACAGTTTAAATCGCCCACATCTCTTCATACAAAACACTTTACCAGGTGAATCAACCGCTGTGCTCCCAAAGGCCACCTCACATTATTCATATTTGAGCATGGTTCTCAGAAGATCTAAGTAACTCACGTATGGAGCTTGATCTTCACCTGAAAAAACTGCAGGTTCGCCTTGGCATTGACAAACTGCTTTTAAAGGATTGACAGCAATTAATCCGATTGGCCTTAATGTAACCACACCTCCACCATACCCACTGGTAAAAAATTAATCTTAGTCCATCCCTTTCGATAACAGTGCCACGTATTGCCTCCAGCAAAGAAATTACCAAAATTGAGTAGGACCAGCCCAGTTTTGATCTGCAGTACCGTCAACACTTGCGATTACCGACTGCCTTTTGGTCCTCAAAATAGGGCCGCTGTTTTAAATGTTCTGGAAGGAACAGATCACCCGAACATAAAATTGCTGTCAATAACTACTCAACCCCATTCCAGCTGCAACACAAATGAATTGGGTTACTCCGCACAACACAGGGAAGGTGCCAGCACAGGTCCTGACAGCCCTCTCCAAAACAACTGTGGTTCATTAGGACGCACAGCTCTTTAGAGTCCATAAATTTAACATTATTAACTCACGAGTACTCCATACAGCTTCTGCAACATCATCCAATTCTCCTGAAGCTGAAAAAATCACTGTGACTAGGAAAGACCTAAATTACACAATTAGTCTCGGCACCCTCACACTCCTGCATGCTCTCCTTCATAAGAACTTGCGACCTCTCCAGAACTTCCTTAGTTACATTGCTGCACAAAGGCCAGGTGTGTGTAACAGTGAACTTCATTAGAAAACAACGATGGCAGTGGAGATCTACGCTAAATAATGGTGTAATACAGGTCTTTTCCAGTTGCAGTGACCATAAATGGCTGTTTTTGGACTCTAAAGAACTGTAATGAACAAATCCCTGTGGACTTCAATTGTGTAGGGAAAGACATCACCCTCCCCCGTGATTAAAGTAGCATGGGGATGAGTAAGGAATAACAGAAAATGTTCCTTTAATTTTCAATAATATTTTCAAGAAAACATAGTACTGCTGATGTACCAGTCACTACTGATATTTCAAAGCCATGGAGTTCTAAAACACTAGATGTGGAAAACTACCCCTGAAAGGGAAAACCAAATTGTTCCTAAGTAATTAGGGGTTTGCCACAGATTTGTACAGAGAAGACCAGAACATCATGATGTAGGCTGTTTGTAGGGTCATTCATTTACGGTCCTATTCTCTCTCACACATTGAAAAGTAGGCGGAGGAAAAAAACAGAATTGGCATGGCAACATGTTCACTCTGCCCTACACACAAGAATAGGCAAACCAGTCTGTCTCCTGCAATCACGTCACCTTGAGGTGACATCACACTTTGTTTTTAATGGAAGCCATGGCCCTGACCTCATACAAACTGTCAATTCACACACAGCTCCAGCTTGGATCTTGGATCCCATCTGAGGCAAACCGGATTTGGCACTTACGTATAGATTATCCACAATCCTCTGCAATAAAATTCAATTCTGGCTTTGACCCTAACTAATTCCAAGGGCAACATGCGCAGAAGGTAAAACAACCACACAAAACTGTGTTATAAAATCAACGAGTCTGCCCACATCAAATGGTGGATGATTGTTTGCTCGTCTGGAAAAATGTTTCCAGTTTAAAACATGTTCTAAACCTAAACTGCATAATTAAACAGATTATTAGTCTTACATGTTACCCTAACAAGCCCTATCATGAACTGTAGCAAATCAAAAATGTCTAACTTCATTTATTCAGCATACAGTACCTTGACTCCCATGTTTCATTAATTCCTTAACTTAAGTCCTCATTGGGATTGAGACTGACGTCTCTCACTCCGGAGGTTCGATATCTTACAAACTGGAGCACATCTTGCATTAAAGCAGACATTTTAGCCATTTCATTTGACTTCTTTATCAGGAATTTTAAGGATTTGCATGCCTTAAAGCTGTGTAAATTAAAAAATAATTCCCCGTCAAATGCGTCTCCTGTGTTTAAGAACACAAAAGATTGCCACCACCATTCTGTAATCGGTCATTGCAACACAGTACATACTTACCTTGGCCTCTGTTTTTTTCCATTTGACTAAACTGTAAATTTCATACTACGGTAAGGTCATGGCAATCTGGCACAGTTAATAATGATCTGTCACAAAATTTTCATCCAACTCATTTTTAATGTTTTTATAACCTTGCCTGGTACAATATTAAAGACATTCAATATAGCTAATGGCCTTAAATGCCTAGGCTACCTCTTGCTATTTTTCCGTAATGCAAATAAAAAGGATTGGCAACAACTACTAATAAATATTAAACAGTGCAAGTCTCGTTTCTAAGATACAACAAAAACCGTCACCATGAATAATATTTTAAAGGTTTTAAAGGTATTTAACATTCCGTGGTAATCTGAATTTCCCTAATACTCAGGAATAGGGCAACATTCAGATGAGAATTTACATTCAATGCTGTGTGATATTTTGATATTCTATTTAATTCAATCTGTTGTGATTCTGCATTATGCTCATGTCATTTTTAAGTTCTGTGCCTGGCTCTGCCATGTTTAGGATTCTTGTGTTTAGTGACCACTGCCTGCCCTTTGACCATTCTTAGGGTCATGTATTGTGTTTTTGGTAATTTTGATTTCATGTTTTATTATTTTTTCATGCCTCAGTTTTCATGCCATGTTTTCATTTCCATGCATTGGACTTCATCTACCCAGTCTTGTCTCATTTAGGTCTTTGCTCACGGTCCCCAGTCTTGCGAGCCACTCATTCGGGTGATTTATTGGTTTCTGGGTTTTCAATCTTCCTTCATTATCTCGTGTGCTTCCTTGCTCTCTCTTTTACTATCTACTAACCATACTAACAGTTTGTTGTTTTCGATAATTACTAACCCTCATTAACATTGTTTATTTTTACTAACTTACTAACATGCACTCGGGATTGTATAGCTCCACATACTAATTGACTAACAATCTCTCAGCAGTCGCTCAATTCTAATCTCCGCCTCCTTGCCTATCCCTAATTATCTCTGTGGCAGTTTTCCACTTATATCTCATGCTTTCCTTTTCTTTAGACTATGCACTTTTAGTACTCCTTAACCGGAGCTGTTGTTTTGTACTTAGGTTTGTCTTGTGATCCCTGTCTGCGTTTTGGCTACAGCCAAATTCATGTAATTAGTTTATTCCTCATGTGTCTCTCCCTGATCATTGTTACCATTGATTGCACCTGTTCTCCCTGGTCATGTGTTTACCCCAGATGCGTATATAAGATGTCTGTTTGGTTCACTTTCTTGTCAGATCGTTCTCCCTAGTTTTCTTGTGCCATGTTTCTCGCCTTGATTTCTAAGTGTTTATCTTTCTGACTGGATTGCCCAATTTTTGCCTTTGCGATTTTGGATTACTGTTGCATCTGTGTGTTTTGACCATTTTTCTGCCCGACTACGAGATCTCTGTTTGCTGCCCTGGTAACGATTCGGATTACGTCCTGTGGTTTCTGGCTTGTCTCTCTGATGGTACTATTCCTGTGTACCAGACCATTTCTGTCTGACTACGATTACTGTGATTGTTGCCCTGGTTTTTGATACTATTTTTGCCCAACTGGATTTCGACTTTTGGTATTGTGGACTTTGTACTGTTGCCTTTCGCCCTGCGGGGGTCACCCCCCTTTACCAATAAAACAAGCTCTATTGCACTTCCTGGTTCTCGCATCTGGTTCCTGATCGCAATACAACACAATCCCTTTTCATGGATGACTGAATCTTTAATCAACCCTAAAATGCATTTTTGAACTCTGAGCTACCTAGCATAAGGTATCTGTCCATGATTAAGTGGCTTATGGAACCACCAATATGAGGGTAAACGAATAAAGTTCTGGATTTTGAGAATACTTAATACCAGTCACAGTTAAATGTCAGCTATATATATTGATTGTAAATGTGCCGCATAGATAGCATACAGCATTCACTACAATTGGATAGTTGAAGTAGAGAAACTAACGATCTATTGGAATTTTTCTCCAAAAAATAGCATTCAGTCAGCATTCCAGGTCTTTATTGCTTTTCATTAGTAGTGACTGTTATCAGTTCAGTTATGAACATTTTAATTCAAATGTCCCATTTTTGTGATCTCGTGTGCTACAGCAGTTCTAACACTTAAACCAAAGGCTATGTTGAGTTGTGCTTATCTCACCATCAGACGTTTACTAACTCGAGATCTCATTTTCTGAAAAAGCCTGCATATCAAAGGAGACATTTGTTAAAAACTGTTGCCCGTAAGCAGAAATAAAGGGGAAGGTCCAGCATCACCGCAGTAACTGCTGCTTCCCAGATGCTCCTGAGAGGTGATTCAACAAGCTGGGTAATGCAGCCACATTAACAGGGAGGTCTGTTCTCAGTGATTTATTATTCATAACATTTAACATGTAAAACTGCCAGTACACATATCATTAAAGATGCATCATGCTGTAAAAACCTGAATGGAGGCCCTTTGAAGAAATACTTGTACCTTCAGTGGCTCTCCACTGGGTAAGAACCTGTTACTCTTTCTTCTTGCTAATTAAACCTGGTATAAATGGATCATTTGTGAATGTTCTACTATTCATCAAGGATGTTGTTGGTGTGTCAGTACTTTCAAAGAAGACGGAGATCGAAAAAAGTATGAAAATACAAGAGATTTAATAAAAACCATAAAAGCCACGAACATTTTGTTTGTCTCTATCTATTCAGCTCTGATGTCATCTGATGCAGTGCTGTGGCTTTCACGTAGGCAGACTGCATTGTGAGAACTTTTCTTAACAAAGGTCACTATTCATTTCACAATATCTGATGGCATTAAAGAGACGCAGAAAAAATTTTAGGAAATAGTTAATATTTGCTGATGGGTAAAACCAAATTTTGTCTCACATCAAATACAAATGAAAGCCTACAATTCGCCTTTTCTCTCGATTAAAATATAGTCACATTCATTCGGGAAATTCACTCTGGAAAGACGCCCACTGTCTTTTTTTGGGAAACAAGAAAAAAAAAAAAATCTGCTATGGCTTTCATTCAGTGCTCAGTAGCTGTAAAAGTGGCTTTCTGGCATGCACATGTTGCCCCTGCGGTTTCACTCTCATCATTATATTATAATAGTTTACTATTACGACTTAATGTAAAAGCAGTTAAACTGCAGAGAGGCATGCAAAACATACTTAAACTAATGTTGACAACCATTGTTCCATAAAGCACAATTTCCTTTTAAGTTTCCTCCAGTAGCCCAGTGGTAAATAACACAGGCCCACATGTGTGAACATACTAGTGGAAAACTTCAGCAGCTATTAAACCTTTACTGACTGCTACTGGTTGACTTGTAGCTTCCCTCTTGGCTTTCACTGTGCATATTTTCTGAATTCTCTTGTCCATTCACTAGGCCCAGCTATAGAATTGCGTTGGTGTCCTTGGCCAGGAGCCACACAATCATGGCCCTCAACTCAAATTAATACCTACTGGTCACTGCAGAAGCCATCATATAGCCTACATCCGCCATTTGTGGAATCCCAGCTTCAAAGAAGATGATGACAGTGCTGTCTAGTATCTTTATGGCATTGACTGTGCAATGCGAAAAACACATCCACCCCTGCACTTGGCCGTTTGAGGCTTGATCAGGGGTGATCAAACATCACAGGGCTTAAAGCCTGGGCTAAAGGATGCAAGGGGATAGATTTGAATGCTAACCGCTAACAAGCTAACCACAGAAATGGCTCATGATGAAATGCTTTCCAGAGGACTGCCGGGGCGAAGTTGAAAGGCCGTACATCAGCGTGACAGAAGCCCCCAGAAACGGGTGCGCCACAGGAGTACAGATAGCGCAGCAAGAGGAAATTGCAGGGAAAGAAATAGGCAAACAGATGCTTTCATTATGAGGAAAGGAAGTATTCCATCTGCTGGCTACTTGGGCTTCAGCAACGGGCCATTACTTCAATTACGCAAATGGGGCTCGGTCGTAAAATGGCCAATTTCGTAATTAACTAATGTGCCGTTTCGGCTAAACTTAAATTAACAACCCAAATTTGTAACGTGAAGCCCATGAAAAATAATTACTTCAGAAGAAGTACAACATTTCACCCTAACAGAGGTTAGGAACTGTGAATGTTTAGTTATCAGTGTGATTGGGTTTTACTCCTCCAGTCAAACTGAAAAAGCATCAGAACGAGATGAATAATAAGGTCTTTAGAGACAGATTTTAGTTCTTCTATCAGGGGCGTTACATGGTCTGTGTGGGCCTGAGTATAGACCTGATAACACGCAATTGTAAACAGCAGCAAGGTTAAACCATAGACAGTGCTTGGATTAAACAATCGGACCGCACTTGTTTACCAAACTTATCTCTATCGCGGCACACTGTTTACTATGAAAAAATCTCACTGCACACTGCTATGATATTATAGCGTTCCACTCACGCTACCTACCCCGCAGCGCGACAGAGTGACGAGACAACCACTCAAGCTTTCCAACTAGGTTTCAGGCTTTTATGCAATCATAAAATAAATGACTCTGCGCAGTCTTTCCAGTTCAGCCCCCACTTCTCCAGATACTCAGATGTCACTCTAAACACTTCCTCACCTGTAGTTTTCTCTGGCAAAACTCAATATCAAAAGTAATTTTCTTTAATTGTCTCCCCATCGACATATCTGACATTGGCCAGTAATTGTGCATGTCCACTGACATCAGTTGTTTCATCCACCAGCAGTGCAAATTTCCCACTCCCTTTTATTTTCTCCATTACAACGTCCTCTATATCTGCCTAAATTTCTCCTATTCACCTGTCAATTGTATTGTTGAGAGAGGAACCTTTGATATTTCATCGGCAGCATTTTGACCCAACATGGTCCCGACGATAGCTTTGCATGCGGGCAGGATAAGAGATTCAGCAAGTGTGGGAGACGTCCTTGATTTTGCTACTAGTTCTCTAGTTCTGCGACCAGATTGCGAGCTTCTAGTGCTTTTTTGACACTACTGATTTTCATCATGAAGCTAGCTTGTTTGTTCCTCTGGCTTCTTGACCGCATTAAATATTCAAGGTCTTTTGTTTTTTTTCTTGCGAGAGAAGGGTGTTTGGTTGAAAGGTGTCTTTTTAATTTATTTGGCACCATAGCTTCGTTCGCCAGCTTTTCGCCGCAAGCAAGACACAGCGGTATTGGAGTAGCGGGATCTCCGGTGTCTGTAAACCCATAAGTCAGATATTCCTCTCTGTAAAGTCAGCTCACCGCTTTGATTTTCTTCTTCTGGCCAGCGCAGCAAGAGTGAGGTGGTTCAGAGTTTTAGTCGAACGGCCTTTTCAAGGTTTTGGTCAGGAATTTATCCATTTTCGTTGTTTCGTGTCAACTAGCCTACACTGCTGTTTTAGCTGAGTTTTACCGGTGAATGTTTAATTTTTGGCGTTAGACAATGTGTGATTGGCCAATCACGAGAAGGAATTGTTCAGTAGATGCAGAAATATTGAGAAGGAATTTTAAATAGGCATTTTAATAAACTGAATGGCTGAATTGATAATGACATGACATTATTAGGCTACCAAGGAAAAAAAAACAGTAAGTGGGTTTTCTCGTGGCACACCTAGGAAGCTCTCACGGCACACAGATGGAATGTTGGACATTTCCCAGAAACACTTGCTGTCTCAATGACGATATCAACAGCAGAATAAAATTATCACTGTTATTAAGCATTTTTCCAAAAAGAAATCTAAATTATTTCATATTATAACAAATTATGTTCAATTAAAATGATGAATAATGTCTCACGATGACATCAACTTGCCAGCACCATGACTGAGAAGTGAATGCAATTGCAGTGGAATAAATACCCAATGGCACATTTCCCTCCACAATAAAATGCAGACATTAGTCAGTGTCAAAGTATTCAATTGCTATATCTCTTTAGCTAATGTTGTCTGAGGCCCGATTACTGTCTTGGGAGCACCCAGAAAGAAGCCTCAACCTGCGGCGGGACCCTCATGCCATTGCACTCGCTGCACCCACTATTATTACACCACTGTCTTCTGTTAAGGTCCCATTTATAGTCACTGCCATAACACTCTTGGTCACAGCATCTCGAGATAACCTGAGTCCCAGTGTTCAAGGATAGCAACAGTGAGAATTGCAATTTCTTACCTCAAGTACAAATTTGTGTACATGGCCACTGCATTCCCTCAAAAGCAGGTGAGCAATTTAATGGTAGAATTGAAATGAATTTCTTCACTTTATCTCTAAATTAACCCTGAAAATGATCAAATCATCAAAATGGCAACTGGAAAAAAAAATTCTTATAGAAGTAAACAGCATACAAAGCAATCAAACTAATTTCCAGTCACTTTCAGGAAAAACTCAAAATAATGTTTAAAAAAAAACCTAGTTGGACCCAATGAAGACTAACAGAGATTGGAAGAGAAATAATAAATCACTGCAATCTGTTCTAATCAAAGGACTCCACACTGTTATGTGCAACACTATACAAGAATCTGGAACCGAAGAGGAAGATGAAAGCATTTTTCTTCCAATTAAACGAAGCAACACTCCTCGATTCCTCTCAGATATCTGCTCGGTTGAGGTTTTTTATTACAAGGCTTTTCTCTCCCATAATTGCTCACATCCTAACGCTGTGGTTGTTTTACTTGGGAAGCTCCATCTCATCCCGCACAGGCAGCGCACACAAAGATCACAGTCATGCCTGGCTGGATGCGAGCAGGAATAAAAAGAAAAAAAGATGCAAGATGCCTATCTTCAAAGGCTTTTTATCTACCATCAAAGACCAACGCCCCCCCCCCCCCCCCCCCCCCACCGCTCCGCCAACTCTGCTGCACACACCCACCCCCCATCCCCCCACACACGGCCGCTAACCACTCCCACCGCTGCCTCTCCGTACAGCAAGATATGGTCAGCACGTAGTGCATGCTTATTTCACTGTTCAAACATCTCACAGAAAACAAACGGACCATATACCATATATATATATATATATATATATATCATGTATAGTTAAGTCCGCTCAATTTGGATGATGATGTTAAATTAAAATTCCCACATAACAAATACAAAATTTCAGTACATAGTTGCAAATAAAAGCACTACTTCAAAATCATATTCATTGTCTTCAGTGAATGGGTATGTGTACGCAAATAGTTCACGCGTAAGAAATGAAAAAAAAAAACCAAGCAAAACTGCATCAATCCACAACTCCGATCTCTTTCCAGGGCAATAATCACTTCATAAATCAAGACACTGACACCAGTACGATAAAGCAATTATTTGGGGATTTTTCGCATGCGTGTGTGCTTTTGAAGGAACACTTCGTCACAGTCAGATACAGAACGCATGCTGGAGACCAACAGCAGATGTGCCATCCATAATCACAGACGTCAAATGAAATGGAGGAACACATGTACCCAGCAAGATACACTTTATCTAAGAAAGTCGGCATTACAAGTTTTTTTTTACATTTGTTTATTGCCATACGGAGATATAAATTCCTCCTCTCTGACAGATGTTGGAATCATATACATAAGTACATAGCATATGTACAGCAAATGAATGAAAGAACATACTATATTCACAGCTGTCAGAAAAAGAACAAAAGTAGGCTATTCTGAAAGAAGAATACTTAACCTTGCTGCTATAAATCCTGAGGAAATCTCTATCAAGGACATTTATTTTAGCTTTATTTGTACACTTTTCATTACTGATAAATATAAGAGCCTAAGATTGGATCCCCAGCTTTGAAAATCGCTTGCGTACTCAGCTGATTTCGGGGGAGGTGATGTCCATCAGAGGTATGATGAAGTAGCTGTGGAACTGGACTGACATAAGCCATTAACAATCAGCATCTAAAATCTACAAAATAGGCAGACTGTCAGCCCCTGCTTCTTTCTCACAGTATCCGCCCCCTGTCCAGCGACATCTGAGTCTTTTACGTGTATTATCTCTTTAATTGACCCATCCACAAATCCTGAGCTCATTCAAGCCTGGTGACGCCATGGTAGCTTTCCCAATGGATGCCGGGAAAGATTTTCAACACCCCATGCTGGCTGGAATTCCGCAAAATTATGCTGCCTTGTTCAAAAATGCTACCATCGCGCGAAACGACTGCAGAGACTTTGTTTTCACCTTAATATTTAAAATATAAATCAGCCTACGCTAATAAATTTGATATTTGTTAGCTTGTTATAATATGCGCACATTACTGAGTACAAATGAAAACGCACCACTCACGAAATCTGGAATAGCTCCAAGGATTGATATGTGAAGTGTAGCGTTCCACTCCTGAACAAGGGCAACCTCAAGTTCTCGGATGTTGTCCATCTGGCGTCGACGTGAAAGACGTCGTCCAATTTCATCCCATAAGTGCTCGATAGGGGAGAGGTCGGGTGACAGAGCTGGCCACTGAAGCACGGGGATGTTCTGCTGTGCAAGGTACTGCATGGACACCCTTGCAGTGTGTGCCCCAGCGTTGTCCTGTTGGAACGTGTGGATATCGTGGTGTTGGTTGAAGAACAGCACAACATGGTTCTGCAGCAGCTGGTCCCGGTAGTAGATGCTGTTCACCTTTCCTCTGCAGATATGGAGAGGGGTTCTGTGACGGTAGCTTATTCCACCCCACACATCATAACGCTGCCACCACCCCAACAGTCCGTTTGAACGACACAATCGGCGTTATAACGTTCACCACGTATACAGCCATCTGCGTTCCTTAAGTGAAATCGTGACTCGTCAGAAAAGATGACACCGTGCCATTGTCGTAGTCGCCAATTCTGGTGCCTCTTTGGCCACTGTAGACGCTGGTTTCGGTGATGATCCGTCAATATGGGGCCAAAATAAGGACGTCGTGCACGCAGGCCTGCAGCTCACAGACGATTCCGTACGGTGTTGGGGTGAATGAATCCACGTCGTCCTTGGACTTGAGCAGCCGTTCTTGTCGCTGGTAGTGTTCAGTCTCGGACATGATCCCATACGATCTGACGGTCCTGACGTGCCATTGTCACACGTTGTTGACCCGTGCGAGGACGGTCCCGAGTGCTCCCCGTTTGCAGAAACCTTTGATGGAGTTTTGCGATCGTTGTGTGTGCGCAGTGTAGTCGTCTGGCAATTTCCCTGGTGCTGGCGCCAATTTGAAGCATGCCTATGGCACGTTCCCGTTCAGGGGCTGTAAGTCGCGGCATAGTGTCGACGTTTCAGAAGTGAAGAAGTGAAATTTTATTCGGATTCACATGCTTTTAAAGGCAATGTGTGCACAAATTCAGAGTGAAATTCATTTTTCCCGTGGTGTGCGTGCAAGATGTTGCGTTTTTACAAAAAATTGCCTAGCGTTACAGTTAACTTGAAATTACACATTTCTTGCACCTGGCATGTCGGGTGACGTCACTGTAGTGTTGTTGTTGTATAAAAATTATATTGAAGTTCATTTGAACTTAAATATTGACTTTTTTCAAGTGGTGCGTTTTCATTTGTACTCAGTATATATATAACCAGCCAGCCACGCTCGTTTACAGGTAACGTGCTGCATGCCATTGGCCTTTGGTTCTTTTTATTTTTCTGAAACTGCTCGTTAGCTAGCACAAATCAATACGCCATGTGTTTGATGTTGGTGAATTTTCAATAGTGTGGGGTGATGAAGTGATTTTCCTATCAGCACAAGCCATGGTACTGCTCTACTGCAAAGTCTTTCTTAAATGACTGGCTTTCACTACCTCTATCGCATTTGGTGTCAGTAGAATTAAAACTGAGATCAGGATTGACTTTCAAAAATGGCCACAATTTTATAGGTTTTTCATCCGATGTCTTGCATGCCTCTCCTTGCACAAGTGTAATCCGTTGTGAGCCCCATTCCCTCGCATCACTGTGGTGAATATAAGCCCCAGTTCTGCCTAACAGAGCTGCCGGATTGTTACGGTGTATTTCTCTAAGCAACCAGTCAGTTTACGAATTTATCGTAAGCTCTATGACAAAGAATCATGAAACAAACTCCCAAGCCTTACTATCGATCGCCAGGATTGGGACTGTGTGACTGTAAAACATCTGTTCGAGTATGTTCCTCTGATCCCTCATTGGTTTCCAGGATTGGGACTGAGTACCTGATAAACCCTTCAAATGTGTTGTCAAGTGGTCCTGCTTAGGTGAGGGTTACACCACCTGGCTTCTGCCCTGGGACCCCACTGATGTCATTGGCCAGGCACGGATACGCCCACTACCCTCACCTGTCCATAGCATCTAAGCTGTACTACCCCTTACCTGCTCTGGACTTTGACCCTTTCTGCAGTTATTACCGTATTCCTTTCAATAAATACTCCCCATTGTTTTGTGCTGAATCTGAATCTGGTTCCTTGTCTACATCATAACACAAATAAGCAAAGTAGGTCTTGTGAATGGCTTTAAATTTAATATATTCAAGCAACAATTACAAAAGCATCTGTGCACATCATTCCAAATATTTTGCACGCTAATTAGCAGCAAAAGTTGGCGTAAAAGAGGTCTAACCAGATGCACATTGCTCAGTGATTCTCCAAAGTAAGATGAGGAGACTGTTTGAAAATGGGGTAAAAACTGTTTGCGTTTCAAAATGATGGCAAAATTATTTAAGGGCAAGAGAAACTGCTGCAAATTATGGCAACATCCGCCAAACACCAAAAACGGCAACATCAAAAATGAACTGTAGACGCAACTCAAGTCAAGCCTTCCAACAGGGAGAGACGGACACCAGGTAGGATATTAGCTCATAACGATAGAACCAAAGCTCAAAAATTCACCATAGAGTTAATCCAGATCTTAACCAGACTCAACAAAAAACACTGGTTTGAGTGTTACCAGTGATTTGGCCACCCCTGTGTATACTTGGTTAGGAAATTCCATTTAGACCAGAACAGATCAAAAAAGCCTCAGGGGGCATTTCATTAAGCAGGAGTACTCAGTTAGCCAGGCAAGCACATGGAATTGTAATTTTATTTTTAGCAACAAATTTGGGGAGTTTTCTGTTTTCTTCATCGCTGAATCAGGTACTTCAATAATCCAGCCACTGGTGAACACCACAAATGCAATATATTGCCCAAAAAGACACCACCCAAACCACCATGGGGAAAGTACAAAACTACAGTTCCAAACAAGGGCTTGACAGCCTGGGAGAAGTAGCCAGACTTCAAATCAATAAGCTTGGCATTTAATTCACATTCTGTGTTGAGAATTGGCTTTACACTCTCACTTCTTTTTTTGAAATTCTGCAGGGTCAGTGCCCATATACAGAAGACGTTACTTTATCCTCTCTGTCAACATTTTAAATGATGATGAATTTTTCTGGAGGTAGAATTCATACTGCTCTTTAAAATTTGAGGTTTTGCAAGGAAATGATATTTGTAATTAATGTCAACATTGTTCATTGGGGAACATTGGGTAATATTTTTCATATTTCATATGATCTAATTGGAAGGCTACTTGCCTGTAGAAATTAAAATGGTGAAGTGAATCACAAGATTGGAGTAACAATGTGGGTGAGGTTAAAGCATGATAAATTGACAAAGTAAAATTTAAACTCAAAGAAATGTCCTAAAATGTCACCGATTTGATGCTTTTATTTGGTTGAAGTTAAATAGGTTGATTTGAGGGGATAGTAACAGAATCTGCATTATAACAACATTTTTATCTGTATACTTTAAAAAAAAGATGTTTCACAAAAACATGAACATATGTGTCTTTAATGCTTATAAATTAAAGCCAAGGGTCTCCTTGCTGCCAAAACCCAGATTAAAGGGGAGCAGGGTGTGTCGAGTAAAAAAGCCTCTGACTCTGAAATGGAGGCCGAGTCCAAAGACCTTGATATTCAGGTTCCAATCCAGACTATACCGCACGATGACCGACTCCCCCAGCACCCAGGAGTGGCATAGCATTATCATGCTGCTGCGGGGACTGGATGTGGTAGCTGGCTGGGAGTGGACAGGATGTGTGTCTCTGCAGGCCTGGCAGTGAGAACTCCAGACTTTTCTTCCAAAATCACAGAGTGCAGAGAGGCAATTGGCCTAGACAGCTGTGTAACTGCTGAAACCTCATTGTCTAAAGCTGGTGCCAAAGTGGAGTGGCTGGGCATGCCAAAAACACCCCCCAGGATCAGTGAAGTTACAGCGACGGCCACGCTCCCAATATCAGTTACAACCAGAGCCATTTTCACTGCCCTATTTTGTCCACTGTGTTTGCATTACGTTTACCACATAATTCAACATGGCAGCAGCGATAACACGCAGCAGGCACCAGGGAGTGAAAAATTCTTTAAAGGGGACATATTATGAAAAACTCACTTTTCCCGTGTTTGTGCACGCACATTTCGGTGCTTACCAACCCACTAAACTGTGAAGTTAAACAACCCAGTTATTTTGTGTGGGCTGCCTTTTTCATCAAACATGGCATTTGGCATGGCCATTGACTGTCTATAAACATGGACAACGCATCTACACTTCCAAGCTCAGTATGAAAATGGAGCCAAAATATCTGTCATATGGACGCTGCCTTCTTGCATATCTGGAGCCAGATTCTGTGCAGTGGTTATCCAGGGGTTGAGCCATGATCTCGAGGTCCTGCCCATACACCGGCCCAACTCAGTCACAAACACATACCTGAAATATTTATGCAGACTAGCTGCCTGCATCATTGTTTGTTAGAAAAAAGACTGGGTGAATCTGCTCTAGTGTCTTGATGGGAAACAAAACCATACGTTACACTTATTGAAAGCGCCATTTAATCAAGACTGAAAGCTTGTTAAAGGCTTAGCTAGTTCTCCAAATGTAGATATACAAGGCTAAATATGTTTGCTAGTTCCGTGTACACTGTAGTAGCCATACCGATGCCCAGTGCTCCTGCCAGCTCTACTGACTCGTGTCGACTGCTCGCTATCAACTAGCTAGGTGACGAATACATGGACTATGTTTTAGTACCATATACAAACCTACTTCAAAATCCATGACAATCCTTCAAAATAAGGTAAATACCTAGAGTTTGTGATGATTATCACATGACAATATCACACGTCAAGGTCTGCAGACAAATCTTAGATGGCAAGTTAAAATTCAGTTCCCGTATTTATTCTGCTTGATGTGGGAGAAATGACTTTGACAAGGGCCAAATCATTATGGCCTGATGTGGGGGTTAGAGCATCTTCGAAAGGGCAAGACTTCTGGGGTGTCCCCTGTCAGCAGATGTGAATACCTTCTGAAAATGGTCCAAAGAGGGACAAACCATGAACTGGCGACAGGGTTTAGGGCGCCCGAGCTCATCCGTGCACGAGGGCTATGAATGCTGTTTGGTCCAAACTGACAGAAGGGTGACTATGGCACAAGTCACTGAGAATAAACATGATTTTTTAATAAGGAATTTGTTGCAACTCTATTTGTTGCATCATAGCCTGCCGTGTATTGCACTTATTAGCTTGAAGACCAGTCAAAGTGCCCGCTGTAGCCAAAGTCTGCCTCTAAACGCGCCCCCAATGGGCACCTGAACTTCAGAACTAGACCTTGGAGCAGTTGAGGAAGGTAGTTTAATCCAGTGACTCCCATTTTCTTTACATTCTTTCACATTTCTTTTACATACAAGATACAAAGGGATAAATAAATAATGCTATTAGCACAGTTACCCTTTGAATAATCTTAGCTTTCTAAATAGAACTGCAACCTATGCAAATACTTATATAATAGAATATTAGAATAAATATCATTACAAGAATTACAAGTAAGCTCCAAAAAATGTAAATTTAGTCACAGATTTGCCATTCCTTTTAATTTATTCTTGAGAGGTCCAGGACCTAATTCTCCACATACAGAGATGTGCTGGCAGAGAGAGGGTGTAAGTGGCTGAGTAACTGCAGGGCAGAGTCTGATTAGCATCCCAGCACCCCTTTCTGTGGTAATTCATCTCCACAGGTGCTATTCAGATGCACGCTACTGGTGAGCTTGGCCTTTAATAGAAACAGCCCTCAAACACCTGCGGGTATGAAAAGATCCTGAATGCAGGCCATTTTCTCAAGCTTGAGAAAAGAAGCTGAAAATTCCAGAGCAATACTCCAATGCTCCATTGGAAATGAGGGAACACATTGAAACAACAAGAGGTTCCCAGAAAATAATGGCCGATGCGGAAGAGTCCCAGGTATAATGCTTGATCCGTGGAAATGAACAGCCCATACCATATTATATTAAAGCAGGTCTTTATGTATTGGCTTTCTCAATTCAATAACTAAATCTCAGAGATCCGGTTATATGGATAATTTACATAATATCTGAAGATTACTTCGAGCATTGTTGACTTATGTCCCAAGATGCATCAGGAAAATGTGTAACGTAATTTAAATGCAGACAATCCATACTTTCAATAACACAGCCACAGGAGATATTAAAGGCTCTAGATGCATATACAGATAATTACGCCTAATTTCCAAGTATTGCCCTAGTATTAGCAATGTAGCCAAGCGAAACGTCACGCAGAGGAAGGAGATATCTTTCATGAGAGTATCTGAGCTTAATGTTTTGGAATTTAACTTGGTCAAAGGATCACCCGTAAGGATGCCAAAAGAGTTACTTTCTCAAAAGGATGTATACAGTCACTAAACAGCTAAATCTTAAAAATCAGCTGTTATCAAAGAAAGCTACAGTCTCAAAATATTCTCACCGAGTGTATTTACGGACAGCATCACCGTCATACTATGACACACTTAAGAGTAAAGCACAGAGAACAAAACCAACAGTATTCCCTGAAGTACTATTAGAAAGTGGGATGAACAGAAACGTTGAGGCAAAATAGCATCATTTCACAAGAAATCATAAACCATTTTTCTTTATTTCAACTGCGAGAAAAAAGTTAAAAAGTGCTAATGTTTCCTGAAGTATCTTGTTTGTTGTTGTCTATCAGAGTTGCGTGGGTGTCTTATGCCAGCCCATTTTCAAATTATAATTACACTGTTTAATTTAAAAAACACACTTGGTTTCTGAGCGGATCAACAGACGCACAAAAAAGGGATAAACTGATGCCTTTCCCAGCAGTGTCTGAGCCCCTTTTATTAATGGGAGTTTTCCATCCACAGTACTACAATACTGTAATCCGAGATGAAAAGGGAGAGAGGTCTCTAATTAACATTGGAGAATCTGTTTGACTCAACTCCAAAATTGTATTTTCCTCTCACTTCCTTGTCATAGACATTTCCCACGCACCGGGAAACACACATCTTGCAAACTTAAAACTGATGACTGTTGGAAGTTGGAGCAAGTGCTTTGATGACGTGTTATTGCAAGTGATCAATAAAAATGATAATGCTATTGGCCAGGATAAATTACACGAGTGGTAATCATCACTTTTAAAATGTGTGTGGTAACACTGATGGTGTGTTACTTGTTTTATCATAAATGACCCTTTATTGTGCATTTCAGCCCTGTAGAAGTGCACAAGCCCTCTCCATTACAGCAGACTCAAATTCATTGACTCTGCTATTGGCCATCCCTGCTGCGATTATAATGACAAAATTTCTGCAGCCACCTTCACCCCCTTTGTTTTTCATTTGGTCCGTCTTTCTGTTTTGTTTTATTTTTTTGTTTGTTTGTAAAAACAAGATTTTGATTTGAAATTAAACTTTTAAAGACACTATCATTTGTATGAGAGTCAGAGGAAAATGTTTGCCAATCATCGACAGTTTGTCATATAAACAAGAGTCATTAGAAGATGACATATCCTCCTGGCCCCTGTTTCGTTCAAAAATATTAAATAGTATTTGAGTTTTGCTCTGAAAATGAAATGACCACGGACGGACAGACAGATGACCGCACTGATGACTATACTCCACTGCATTACATGCTGAGGGGTTTAAAGAAAGTCATTAGACAGTGTTGTGATGGGTTGGATCAACAGTGCAGTTTTCAGAGGAATAAAAACTTGAGCAGACTGGATCCAAGATTGTTAGCTCAGATTATTACAGCAAAACAGTCAAACACATTTACTCCCAGGCCTTTCCATAGGTGCAAATTTATACAGCGTATTTCTATATTGTCAGCACATCAGTTCACAAGCATGAGGTAGGCAAATTTCACACAGTTATACCATATTTTGTAATGATATTATGTATGTTTTTGTTTGCACTCAGTCATTTGAGTGTATCATGTTTTCATTGGCCAGATGAAGATATATTTTATACAAAAATGTTTTATGCTTGCATGTGTTTTCTTCTAAAATTTTGTGATTATAATTACAATTAGCAATGGATTAACAGTTAAAAATACTAATGCTAGTTAAGGAGTAATCCAAGGAATTTGGAAGTGTGTACTGTTTTACTAAAGGTGAGTGCTTACAAATACTTGAAAAGGTCAAGTAAGTTGGCATGTAGTCAAACGACCAAAGGTGACTCTTTCATAACTGTGTTTGAGGAGCAAGCTGGCATGTTTGCTCACCTGTGACCTGCTCACCGTTAATAGTGACGAGAGTGAATGACACTTGCATTCTGGGAGAACAGGGATTAGCCTGTGTGAAATTCTGCAAATTGCGCATCATTCATGATTGTTTTCCCAGAACTTCACTAAACCAGCAAGTGTGCATTTTTCCCCATCGACCGAATGATGGATTCTGCTACCAAAAAGAGCACAAATGAGTGACAAGACACCTTCGATACGCAGGACAGAAAACAAAAATAACAGCAGTATCTTTCTTTGCCTTGCATTAGATTCAATGCAGAGAAAATGACAAAACTGTAATTACTTTGCCACAAAATGGTTTGTATCATGCTTATCTTTGAAAATCGCCAGCTTCTACATTCATATTTCCTCCAACTAATGAGGATGTACAATCAGTGGCCGCTTTATTAGGTATGCCAGTGCACCTGCTTGTTAATTCAAACATATAATCAGTAAATCAGATAATCATGTGGCAGATATTAAATGTATAAAAACAAGCAGCCCTGGTCAAGATGCTCCACTGCTTTTCTGACCAAACATCAGAATAGGGAGGAAATGTGATCTAATTGATTTTGAAAGTGGCGAGATTGTTTGTGTCAAACGGGCTGGTTTGTAAATCTCCAAAACTGCTGATCTCTTAAGATTTCTACACACGACAATCTACAGAGTTTGCAGGCAATCATGCTATAAAGAAAAAAATTAAATGAGCAGCAGTTCTGTGGCTAAAAATGACAGGACAGCCTGTCTTGCGCGCAAAACATGTTGATCCTGGAAGTGAATTGGCTATAGCAGCAGACGACCACACAGTGTTCCCCTCCTATCAGCTAAGAACAGGAAACGGAGGCAACTGAGGGCTCAGTAAAGCTCACTAAACTGGACAGTAGATGACAGTAAACACATCTGAGTCACCTGCTAAGTATCCTGCCTTTTCTGTGATTCTTCCAGCCACAATCTCTTCCTTCAAACAGTTTATGTAAGTTGTTAACAGCTGCATTTCACAGTTATCTGCAGTACTTTGGGGTAGGTCTTGTCTGTAAGTCCATATCTCCCATTAATCAAACTGTGTCAAACAGCAACTTTCTATTTAGCTTTTCCTCTCTGTAAGTTCAATAATTTATCAGGGGCCTTATTTTCATTACCATACATTTGCCTTCGTGGAATTGCAATGTTACATTTGCTATGCACATTACACAGAAAAGCAAATCATTTGCTTTCTTGCATAAGCATTTAAAACAGCATGTGCATTAGCCCAGCCTTCAGTAAGGACAGGGGTCTGTCTATAGCTGCAGTGGGACTCGTACTCACCTCAGTGGAAAATCTGCAGCAGAGCTCAGCAGGTCTAACTACAGTAGCATGTTTGATGCTTGGGTCTGTAAAATTATATACTGCTCGTCCAGGCATAGCTCAGTCTCCCCTATTACTTTTCCAGTGATGTGGCCTACATATATTTTTCAATTAGCGTTAGAATGAAAAACTGCATGTGGCCCGCTACACATTCATGCCTACTGACTGCCAGAGAGCAAACCTCCTTTACCGTCAAACCTAATACCATTTATCAATTATTTTCACACACAAACTTGAATTTCAGTGATAACACAAATATGTGCAAGTGTATTTGAGCACTGTGGCATATGTACACACAGCACACACACGCTCTCTCCGACTCCCCACAGACTCACTTCTGCTGGGCTTTGGACTGCGATCGAGCCTCGGCAGCTGCTTTTCTTTTCTCAAATTCCTTCCTTTGCAGGACCTCGCCGCCACCGATGCACCCGAGCTCCAGCAGCTGGCGGGCCATCTCCTCGTCCTGCAGGAGCAGCGGAAACAATCCCGTAAACTGGAGCACAGGGCGCCCTCTGAAGCAGGGATCACAGCTCCAGTCCTGGGCAGCCGCTGCCCGCCACATCAGTGCTCCAGCTCAGCCACTGCTGAGTTAACCAGCTCACCCAAGTCATCAATAACTCGGTTCATTGAATCCGGTGTCTCAAATTAAGAAACACTGCCTCAGCACATTGAATTTTCTAATTCAGATCAGTGTTTTACAATTAAGAGGTTGCAGGATTTATGCATCGACCTGAACATGGCGATAACGATACCTTGATAAAGTTATTTTTTATTTTTTGATTAATTCAAAACAAGCATACGAGACAGAACAAAGCTGCAATAAAACTATAAAGAAAACTGACATTTATAATTAGGATAATTGGGAAAATCAATTTTCACATTGACAATTGTCTCTTTGTTATTAAAATTGTATTCCCCCCCCCGAAAAACATCTTCAACAGCACTGCTCAACTCAAAAAGTAATTAAAGTATTATGACTTGTTCAACTACCCTAAAGATTGAAGATTTGTTGATTAAATGAATCATGGTATTGCTAATCTGGCACACAAATGTATAGGGCAGTGGGTCCTCAGGAATGAAGAGGAGAAACACTGCTCCAACCTCCTCTCATAACCCCCCTCATAAATCACTGACAAAACCCCTGCTTAACTCATCCCTGCACCCCAACACCAAACCCCTCTTTTAACTCAACCCCAAACCCTGCTCTTAACTTATCTCCTAACTCCTCATCACTAACCCAAACATCCCTCGTAACTCACCCCAAAACATCCCACTCTACTCAACCCCACAGCCCTAAACTCATCCCCAAACCCCTTATTAATTCACCCTCAAACCCCACCGTGCAAATACAGACGCCGGCCTGCGCAAATTCTGAAATTTAATTGCTTAACAATGCTCTAATTGAATTTCCAAACATCTTGCTTCACTGGAATAATTTCCCCCAGTCTCTGTGACACAAAAACTGAGTTATAAAGCAATAAATAGGCTCATGCACAACAGGCAAAAACTGGCATTAATTGTATTATGCATGAAACAGTTTCAACTCAGCCTCAAAGCCCATCTGACATTAGTATTACAGACATTAAAAGTGACAGATATTAGTATGTATTTTGTGCAGTTTGATGCCAGCTAAATGCATGCTAAAAGTGCAGCAATGTATGGTTCTGTATCCTATACAAATGGCTATGTATGGCTATGTATGCTATTTGAAGACCTGTGGGTGTGAGCAGGTACCCTAGATGCAGCAACAGGGACACGTTGGTGACCTCAGTGCTTAGGCTTTTGCAGCCTGGATCTCGTCTAGTAATCCGCGCTGGAATAAGCGAGGGAAAGTCCATGGCCTGTGTCATGCCAAACTGCTGTAATGTGGCCTTGCGGGATGACCGTGGACTTAGTTTTATGCATAAAAATATCCTTCATGTCAAAATGGGCATAATTTATCATTCATTTGTGACTAAGCCTTCGACCGCTCACCCAGCGCAAAAGGGAGCAAAGTGTGACGGAAGTGTCTTTGCTGTTTTACCACCGACGCAGACATCATCTCCAGCGACCGTGCTGCACAAATAGCAAATGCATTTCTGCCAAAATGAGCGCCAATGGGCGTGTTGGTCTAAAAATGAGGGGTGGAAGTAGCGTAAAGCTCTTGAGAGATCGATCCAAAAAAAAAAAAAAAAAATCAAGTCCATGATTAGTTTCTAACTGCTAGTTTAAGGGCACATTATTAAGAGAGTACCGTGCACCTTTGTAAGGGAGTGCACAATGCGTGTACCCTCTTCTCGTTACACACACAGGCATGACCAGCAGCACACAGACATGCAAAAAATGTAAAATTAAGGTTACAATGTGAAAGAATGTTATCGAGTAAATCAGGATATTTATAAAATAGATGTCATATTGGCGATGTGATTGTTTGCACGCCCATGCAACTGTGTGCCCCATCACTGAATGCTCTGATGTCATTAAATCGTCCATCAACATCCGTGTGATTCACAATTCAGCGTGCAAGATACACATTTAGGTATTCGCACATTAATCAGGATAAAGCCATGACACCTTTATGGAGGTCAACTCTGTAATTCCTCCAGTCTTCAAGCTGACCCCCCCCCCCCCGGAGGAATAGCTGTGAGAAGACCATCAAAGACATGGCGTATCATGCATAAAACTGTGTGAATTTCCATTCAATCGAAAACAGGAAAAGCAGGTTAGTTAATGTACTCGCATCGTCACCGAGTAGAAGAGACTGCAAAAGAAAGAAATGTTTGAAGAAATGAGTGTAAATCTAAATTTGCTAATAATGAATAAGATTTTTTTATAATAATTACAAAAATTCTTAGTTTCTGGTCAGTCTCTGTTCTCATTTCTTCTGTTGCTTAGTGAATTTTCTAAATTATCCTCAGGCAGCTGTTGATGAAAGTTTGAACTTTCTGTTCTGTGGTGTCTCTGCTCCATACATTAGGAGAGGTTTCACATTTGAGTTGAATAGCCTGACCTCTGTGCTGCGGCTTATTCTAAAGTTCCAAAATCCACTGGCGGACACAATCAGGAATGAAGAACATTGGGAAAGAACCAACCAACAACCCACTGAGGAAGACATCGAACACAGACGGTGGGGACGGACTGGACATACGCTACACAAACCAGACACCAGCATCACAAGACAAGCACTGAAATGGAAACTGCAAGGCGAGAGAAAGAGGAGGACCAGAAAACACCGGGCGGCGAGATCTGGAAGCTGACATCAGGCAGGCAAGGTACACATGGAACAAGCTTGAAAGGTTGGCCCAGGACAGGAGGCAGTGGTGGAGAGCTGTTGGCGGCCTGAGCTCCAGGCAGGGCGAAGGGCATAAGTAAGAAAGTAAGTTTGTTGCTTAGAATAGAAAGAATGTTTGGAGTGCTTCAGAAGTTTGGATAAGTCAGGTCAGAGTCTGGCACAGATTGACCTGTTACCCACAATTATCTCAAAATCAATTTTGTGTCCAGACTGATCCACGAAAGCAATGCCTGCAACCTGTCTGTCCCGCTTTTGTTCTCAAATGCACGACTCCACATTCCTTTGGAATGCGCTTATTATAATTTACAGTTTGACTGATAGACGAAGTAACTTTACAATGCGGAACTTTATGAGCATTAAAGCGATACATGAATTTGTGGTCAAATTAATCCTAATTTCTTCGATACATCTGACATGGCCCACAAGGATAAGATGTTAACAATCTGGTACCATCAACAGCTCTTCTCGATTTTACGTCATCCAGGTCGATCCATTTCTTTCCCAGCCTCTCCGTCAATAAAGCTTAAACCAGTTCATTTCGCCCCTGCTGGACATGAGGCTATTCAAGTAATTACAGCAGCGTAATCAAACAACATGATTTCCTTTCTTTCACCCAAGCAGTTATTTTTCTCGCTCATTTTAATTTCCCTCAGCCGTTGCACCGCCCGCACATAATTATGTTTTTACCTGGGACCCTGAATTAAAACTTTTTAAATTTCATTTCCTTTTTTTACGCACATGTTCAAATGCAACCCCTGGATTCATGGTGTATGAATGACCTTTTTCAACGAAATACGATTAAAATAAGTTTGAACAATATTTAAAAAATACATTCCTTCTTAACTAACATTTTTGGACATTGCAGAGATCAGGTTTCAGTAGTGTTTGCTCGAACCTTCTCTGCACGCATGGGTTGGCCCATCTCTGTGCTGGATTAAGAAATTAAGATCGACCCCTTTGAATCATGCACCCCACTTTGCGCCCAGATAACCTGCCATTAAACTAGTGAAAATGGATTTGAACACGCCCTATATGCACTTGTGCCACGCGCTTCAAACCATGCACTTAGATTATCAAAATTGGGCCCTAACTGCAGAATTTATTTATTCATTATTTACTTATTCAACTATTACAGACGTGAGGGAGTGGTGGTATAGCTGCTCGCAACAAAGAGGCCTAATTAATCTCCTGAAGAGTCTTTATGCAACTAAATGACAAAGAAGTCAGCTCCCTAACTTGGTGCTAAATGTCTCACTATCCAAACAGCCAGAGATGAAAGGACTGGATAGTTAGGCCTGCTGCCAACACATCACTTTGACAAACGTACAGCACAATACAATCAGATCATGAAATCAATACTGAGTATACATATACAAGATATGATCTATCCACCTGACCTGGCTTAACTTTTGTAGTCGCAATGCACAGGCTTTACGAAGCAGGTGTTTCAATAGGATTTTGGCGATGCCTTTGATGAGTTTTCATAAGTGAAAAACTGAACAATAGTTCCACCTAGTGGTACAGATAAGACAACTGCCTGCAATTGTGAATAATTGTGAATTAACTCTCACAGTCTACTGTCCAGCATAAGCTTGTTCAGCAGGCCAAGATTCCAGATTTACGTGCTTTTATAGTACATAATGCAAGCTGGGAAAATGTGCAAAAGTGGGGTGAAAAACACAAAAGCATTTGATAATCATTTTGGAAGAAAACTCTATGCTGAGGCGTTAATTCTTGCAAGCCAACACACGCCATTCTCTGCAGGGAACTATGATGAAATCTGACCCTGAATAAGTGGCCTGAGACTCCCCCCCGTGGGGACACAGTGTACAGAATGCAGGCACTGAATGTATTATTCTGAAAAAATACTCACCAGCAGATTGCATTGTTTGTACACTTCATTATTTGTACAAATCCTATGTAAGCCAGCAAGGAGTGGCAAAACTGTTCTTGGCCATTCCTATCGTGAGCCATGGAGAACAAGAACCAATCCGCAACGTCAGAGAAACAGACAGTGAACATGAACATCAGATATATCAAGTGTTCTGTCAGCTAACAGAGATATGCTAATGAAACATAATCTGTGGCTTCAGCTGACACTGGGGACTGCAGGAGCCTAAGACAGCCAGCCAGAATCCACTTCTCGCAGACTCAAACTATGAATTAGAGAAATAAAGGCCTTCAACAGTCTAAAGTAAAGTACAGAGCAGTCCACAAGTAAATGGACAGTGACACAATCTTTGGTTTTTGGCTCAGAAATCCAGCTCATTAGACTTTGATGCAAATATTTAAAAAAAAATGACCTTATTGTGGGGTACTTTCATCCATATCCTGAGAACCATGTCAGATTTACAGCCCTGTTTATAGTCAAACAGTCCCAGGATTTAAGGACTGCACTTAATGCTTTTCCATGAACTGAAATAGAGATTTTCATGCCACATTCGGAGGAAGCCTGTTCACTCACACCTTTGTGACAACAGGAAAATTTCCTGTAAAATTTTACCTCCAGGCAGTGATTGATACAGTTAATTTTTTTTAATGTCTCCTTGACCGAGCAGGTAAAAAGCTAAAGTAGGCCCCTATTTCAATTTATTTATCTACATTTTGATTTAATGATACACTTTCCAGGATATAAGCGTCTCTGATCATGAAATTAAAGTTGCTCGGAAAACATTTTCCCAAATGTCATGTATTTTTTATATCCTTTTAGAAACCAAAGATGAATTTCTCAGTGACAAGAGGATGTGATAATTGTTTTGAATCCAGTTCTTACTGCAGCTGTGTGATTCCATTGTCCAGCTCAGTTCCTGTAATTTGCGAGGACAGGATTTCTTATATTGCACCACCAAAATGCTAATGTTCACATCGCCTACAGATGATGAAGAGAAGAGCTGCTGTCTTACAAACGCTTGTTTCATTAGTACAGTGACTACAATTAAGTGATTTTGAGAACTAAAGCAGCAATATATGTAGTATGAGTCAATAACCCTCTGTGTGATTCCAGCTAAATATCCCTGCATTGTAAATTTTTTTTCTTTTTTTTCTGAGGAGGAAAGAAAAACCATCACTTAAGTCAGTCCACTTTAAAATGTCCAGATCTATGAACTGCTACGTGGCCAATGTTGGGCCCTTTGGCACATGGTGTGCCTGTTTGTATAATTCTGGACTATGTTGTCCCCACACTTGAGTAGGAATTGTTCAAATCTTTGTGATACAACCCCAAAATTCCACCAATTGTACATTTTAAAGATGTAATGGGAATGGGAATCAATGGACGACATGCTGATTACTTCGGTGCTCGCCATTTTCACAAATGAAAATAAACCATAATGAAACCCACATTAAATATCCGAATGACAAGATTAAGTTTAGGCCATCTTTTCCACCTTAAGACTAATCTTTTTCCACCTTAAGGGCATCTATATAACCTCATTAAGAATTCATCTTAAATCATATATAATTTGAAAGCCTAGAAGAGCAGGCCTACTGTCCTTTCATCAGATCCTTGCACGTTAGGAGCTCCTTTAAACTCATTGATGTGACATTCTGAGTCTCTTAAATATTTATACTTTTTCGAAAATTTTTATACTTGTTCGACGGTCCTTAAAACGCACGGTCCCCGTTGGAATCATATAATTTGTAGTTCAAGCACCTCTGACAGAAAAGGTTTTGGTTGACTGTCTGCGTCGCCGCGGTAGTGATTTTTATCGTATTTCAGCGTTTTGTTCGTGAGTTATTGTTCGATCACAGAATATGTCAATATGAAACTTTACCTAAATCCAGCGCGCCGACTAGAGGTTTCGTTTCTTTACCCTGCGGAATAATGAAAGTAGTAGTTCGCATTTCCAAGACATCATCTCCCATTGTAGCAAGGTAGGGTAGATGCAAGTTCATTCTTATGGACAGCCCTGTATTATACTTTGTGAAATAGCTTGCTTGTGTCATATGTTATCTTACGCACAGATAATCTTGGCCAACTAGCTAATATTACTGCCAAACGTTGGCGATCTGCTACAACAAATCTGGGATAGTACCGAAAGATCGATAATTGTAATAACCGTGGCAAACTATGCGTCCGCCGTACAAAACACAACCAGCTGAGCAACGGTGTCATGATTTAAAACATTACCTCAAGATAATATAAATCCAGTCGGGTAACCTTTGAACTAAGGTAATCCTCATAACTCTGAAATTTCGACACACTGCTGTCCAAAGCTGCTGATGTCTTGCCTTCCTCCATGTTGCTGTATTCCAGCCCTTCAAAGCGGTTTCCATAGAAACCAAACTTTGAAGACGTGAGCTCTTTTCTAAACCAGAGATGTGAAGTAAACAACTAATGGATTTGCAGAATAGTATAGTATAGTATAGTTCAGGAAATTTTGTGTTGTGGTCTTCAAATTCCAGTTTAGTGAATATAGAAAATCATAGCCTATCAGTCCTATAATTTTCCACGCTACTTTACATTGAGTGGGCTGCCCTCTAGTGGTTGAATAAACAGAGATCAGTGAAGAAGAACTCGACTGACCTGCACAGGGCCTTGACCTCAAGCCCATTAATCACTCTGGGGATCAACTGGAGAGCCGGCATGGCCTAAATACCAAACATCACTGTCCGATACTTTTCTGGCAGTGATGGAAGCAAGTCCCTTAAGCAGCATTGCAATATATTGTGATGAGCCTTCCCCGAAGATTACAAGCAGGTAAATAAGCAGGTGTCCACATACTTTTGACTCAGTTGTGCATTTATTTTTATTCCCTTTCAATTTAGATGCCATGTGCGGCGTTTGGATTGATGGACATTCCCAGCCTGTGGCGAATTTCACTCCCGGGCTGTGTTTGAACAGTCAAAAAATTAGGTCCTATCCACTAATTCCAAACCACTTTTCTTTCACCTTTGTGGAAAACTTCAAGGAAAGGTGTAAAAGGCAATTCCTAACTGCTTAGGAAGATAACTGTATTAATTGGAAAATCCGAATGCACTTACACTAGGCAACGTCATCACGAGTCCCCTGCCCATCATATGCGTTTTTTACGGGATTGACCGGATGATTGGTTGCTGCTTTAAATATTGCTGCTGCGCAGAATTGTGGGATAGTGTCATCTCCTTTCTTTTCAAAAAGGAAGGTTTGCGCACCTAATGTTAAAGGAGGTAAATTAGCAAGCACTGAGACACCTCTCCTTAGCATTTAAAGAATTCAAATCCACTTATTATGGCTGCCACGCAATTATTTCTCGATCTTGTTTTCGGAGTTAAATACTTTCCTCGGCAAAAAAGGCTATTGGGACGCAGCCCCAATCTCCCAGCCGAACTCACAAATTCTGAGATGCACGGCTCTTTTGGAGCTGGACCAAGCAGCCTGTGGAGTGATGACAGCGACTGCTGCCGCCCAGTGACTTGCCGATTTCTTGGCCCGAAAGCCTCTTTCCTTTCACTGAGCTTCAGCTAACTGTGTGCTATCCTCATGGGGCTTCTGGATCCAGCTAATGCTGGCATAGTCATGATAGCATAGCCAGTTGCATATCTCAGTACATAAAAACCAGAGGTGATCCTTTCAGAGCTTAAAAAGTAAAAATCTAAGGGCTACTGGGTTGGTAAAAAAACTGTTTTACAGTGCAGAGTGACCAACATGGCTACGACCTGCGTCGTTCCAGTGGGGACTGAGGCTAGCAGCTTCGGGAGAGCAGTGCATTAGTTTTATGTTGCTCAGGGAAACGGGTGGGGTACAGGTGATTTGGGTTTGCAAAGTTTAGCGCGCTCCTTAGTTTCATTCTGAGCACTTATATGTCAGGGTATCCTCCGCCCTCGTTCTGAGCGTGCGGTATTTGAGTTTATGAGTATAAAGCACTGGCAGCTGACCAGCACATGTTTTGGAGGCAAACCGCAAACTGTTTTGCCCTCTCGAGTTGGCAGCATGAATTGCATACGAGCATTCTTGTACACAGTTCGCTAATTAGACATTCTAAATACAGACTAAATTAATAAAAAAATAAAATAAAATAAAAATAAATAAATCATAATAAAGTAAAAGTTTTCCCACCCTTGCCTTGAGCTCAACCAACTGAGTCTCCTTCCTGATGGGTTGTTCTAATCCATAAATCAAAACAAGTCAAACAAAATACGTGGGAGGACTTTTACCTTCTGAACTTGGGTTGTGCACCACTGATTAAAACCCAAAAAAGCACCAATCTAGCACCTTCTGTTTTTGCCTCTGACTGTGAGTTACCTGTAACTTTAATATGAAATGAAGATTCTGCATTGTAATTTTTCATGCTGTAAAAATGGATAATGCTACGTGTAGGTAATCAGCTCAGAGCAAATTACATTCAAGATTGTTTTGTTGCATGAGGGATTATTGAGGACATACTTGTAATTCATTAGTTTCAAGAAACTTCCCATGGGTGTTAGATTTTCAAACTGTTCTGGGATACTGAATTTATAACGTGGACAAAAATGAAACACTATCAATCATTGTGTCTTGTATTTTGATGTTTCAGTGTCCAAACAGCAAGCAAATTGAACAAAGAGAAAACATTTCATGTGTATATTGGCTCAGAACCTCAAACAATTCAAGTATTATAAAAACACCATTTCTGGACTAAAAAGTTTCTCTCCCAAATATAAGTCGATTTCACTGCGTAAATCTGCTTGTTTTCAAAAGGCTAAAGCAGTCAGCCAAGGCACATAGCAGCAGGTTACTGACCAAGCCACTGAAATGACCCCTTTAATTTTGTGAAGCCAGCCAAACTGGTGAACTGACGAAGAGGCTAATGAATTTGTTTTCTTTAAAACAGTAGCATTAAAGCAATGAAATAAGAAAACATTTCAAAGGTACATGAAAGTCCCAAGAAGTCACTTCTGAAATTGCAAATGCAGTATATAAATCTAAACTGCCCTGTTCATTTGAAGTTATTTTTGTTTAAGCAGAAAGGTTTTAATAGATAATCTTGAGAAATACACTCCAAGTGTTTGTGTTTCATCCTTTATACACACTGCTTGTGCCAACAAAGTGTCAGCTGAGTTTTGTGCTGACAATATTAACCATTCCCCACCTGGTGTGTGGTGGCTACAACTGATGCTTAAGAAATATTTATGTTCTTAACTTGCATTATCTACAGTAGCGAATGGATTTGGATATAGTAGCGAAACAGTGTGCTGTGGCGAGAGTACAGTTGCGAAAAGTCAAAGTAATGAAACCACCACAAACCCTTTAATTATTCCTGCACTAGGCGTGTTAAACGTTACGCTGTTGTAATAAAAGAAAACAAATTCACTCCATCCAGCATGGTGTTTTATTTGGAAATTTAAGTGATGCTGAATGTAGATTAATACTGACCCTTTAAAACATAAACTGTTCCTACTTGATTTCTAGCAACGGAAGGCTTTGAGCTCTGGAGCTTTCATCAGGAATAATTAAAAAAAAAAAAGAGTTGTAACCTTTTGTTTTGTACTACAATTGTGTCACAAGCAGGGATTTAACCAGTATGATGCCAAACAGCTGGTGCAGTTGTCTGGTGGAGTAATTTCAAAATGTACAGCAGAGTCCATATAGTCATTTTGGGAAACAGTGCAATAGGGGCTTTGGTATTGTGTAAGTACATATGACATGCCCCAGTTCCTCTAATATATGCCATGTATTCAAATGCTGTGATTAATATTTCATGCTATGTCTTCCCTCCTGGGAGGTTAATCCTACATTTATTCCCTGTAACTTCTTTTAGTACAAGTGCTGGATCATTATCATGTGGTAAATAACATGGTGCATTTGGGACTGCTAAATTGGGTTGTAACGGCTTGGACCATTGTTTGTTCAATTAAGTGGCGCCGCTGTGCCTTGCTGAATCTTTGACGGTAATTGACTGTCTTCATGAAAGTGCAGAGCATCTCTTGGAATTCCAATTCCCTGAGTTTTGTTGGAATTAAAGCATAAAAGGCAGAATTATGCCTTCTGATTAATCCCCTAATTAGGCGAAAAGTAATGTATTCCTTCCTGCTTAGCCAAATTGGTCACATCAAATATGGGGGGTGCATTAAAATGCACAGGACTGCATCTGTAATTAATGTTTCAAATATTTTGTCTTCTAACAAACAACTCAAAACTCTCGATTAGCTGACTGGCAGGTTCTGATCACCATATATTATGTATTTACTAAACGTGACCAAACCTGGAAAAGCATTTCCATTGACAATGATCAAAAGGCCTTGATCGCACTCTGGATGAGGTGCTTCCGAACACTGTTTTGTGAGATGTGGGCTTTGGAAGGGACGCAAGATCATTCGCTAATAGTGAGGCTCCCTTTTTTTCCCAGTTTTTGAATGGCCAATCATTAATTCGCTCTTGGATTGTGATTGTTTGCATTGCTTGTTTAATATTTATCAATTACAGTGAATTGGAGATGGCTTCCACGGATTTCTCGGAATGATCCGATGGATTGGTCATCTGATGGGGATTTTCAAAAGTAAAAAAAATTATCTCAGCAGCTAACATGCATGAGTCATTGGTTTGCTTTTTACTATCCTCTTATGTTGCTATTAGCATTATCACATGAGCCTGTTCACCTTTTTCATTTCTCTTACTGTTACTAATGTCATTATTTTATTATTATTATTTTTTTTTTTTTATTAAAAAATTTGGCATCTCCAATCCCATCCGATTTTGGAATGGCCAAATCGAGAACTATGTAAAAGGCTTGCTCGTATACAACCCCCTATTGCCAGCTCAGGAGAGAGACGCAGTTCACGGCTCTCCTCCGAAGCACGCGCCTGTCAGTCCCAGCATCTTTACACTCATTGGTCAAAACTATCATAAGTTCAGAACGAAGGCGAAGGATACCCGAACATGAGCAAGCTTAGAATCTCACTGACGAGCACCCGGCTGGCCAACAGGAGGCGGTTGAGCAACAAACAAAGCAATCATTTTTAATTTCCCTTCCCAGCATTCCCTTCCCAATTTGCATCCCCACAGCGCTTGAGCCAATCGTGCACTGTTCTGAAAAAGCTGCCGACCACTGCTGGTTGGTATGATCAGGGATTGAACCCGCGCCATAGTAGTCACTACAACGTTGCATTTGCGGCGCCTTAACCGAGAGAGCTAACCCGGCAGCCTCTGATGTCAATTTTGATGTTGCTCATTGAAAGAACATCATAGATTAAATCTAATGTAAAATGCTGTCATAATTAATTCGCACACTTTTCTGATTGTGTTACTGTACACTGACTAAACTTCATTTAGAGCAGCAAATGTAAGGGCAGGCTTTTAACGCGCTTTTAACCTCTTAACACGATCGAGATGTCATTTCAAGTCCATAGCCATGTTAACTTAACCCTTCCAAGTGACCACAGTGAATTTGACTGCAGTAGCTTGCCTAGAAATTCATAAAAGGTGTGCTAATTCATCCAGTGCACATACCTCTGTTTACTTCCTGTATTCCGGGTGAAGTCCACAATAGTCAACTGTCAAACTCGTATAATCCAATATTCCTAAATGTAATTTTTCCACCAAGAAATTATGATTACGAATTGCTGTAGTAATGTCCATTGTAATGACTATGTAGCAACATAGCTACACTGCAGCCTAACATCACAACTAGCTTCAATTACATTTGCATACTCGCGCGCGGGCTCATTGGGAAATGGCACTACTGGTGAGTGTCGGCAACATGCGAGTGGAGATCGGAGAGCTGACAGACGGAGCTCGGAGTAGATCAGGAGGAATGTCAGAGGAAATGGTTTGACTTTGTGCTTTTCCAAATTGCGGCAACAAAATTAACAGGTATTTCTGCTTGAGCTCTAACCGTTTACCCTTCCGCAACAGGGAGACTTTGCCATTGTGGCTGGTTGCACTTCAACTTGATGTGCAAACTCCTTTGGCGAACATTACGTCAGAGAGATTACCGTGTTTGCAGTGAACATTTTGAAGAGGACTTCACCGAAAAGAGCGACAAGTGCCGGTGTTCTATCAAATTTTGCTCCCTTGTCAAAAAATGCTACTTTAATTCAAAGCGATCGAGAAGTCTTTGTTTTCGCCTTCATATTGCAATATAAATCAGATTACAGTAGTAACTTTGTTATTTGTTTGCTTATTATAACATAAGCAGATTTTATAACGAGTTGGATAAGATTGTTCAAAGATATATGCCCATATACGCCATTATCATCTAATTTCTGCATTTTCAGGAAACCCCAGCGCGTTCATGCAAATATATGTACGCTTACAGTTACAGTGACTGAAAATGAAAATAAATCTATTTTTATGATTTTTGAAGATTCTTAAGTTATGATTGAGGAAACAGGCCAAGATTTTAGGTTTGCGCAAGCGCAGAATCGCGTAGTAGCATATTTTGGTAGGTAGCAAAATTTGTCACAACACTGGGATTTATTCTTATGATTTCCCTTGGTAGCCTCGGAACATATATGTATGCATATGGGGCTTTTCATGCGAGATTATATGTGACGAGTTTGGAGTATAGCAATCTAATTTCTAAGTTTCTGGCCTGCTTTGATCTTGAAAAATTACATTTTGGATTATTGGATCATACGAGTTCGACAATTGACTGATACGGACTTCACTGGAACACAGGAAGTAAACAGAGGTACATGCACTGAGTGAATTGGCACAACTTTTATGCATTTCTAGGTCAGCTACTGCAGTCAAATTCACTGTTGTCACTAGGAAGGGTTAGGTTAACATGAATATGGACTTGAAATGACATGTTGATCCTGTTAAGAGGCTAAAAGCACGTTAAAAGCCTGCCCCGTTTGAGCCGCTTAGGTGCGCACTCTAGCAGGAGCATAACTCGGTGGAGGCAAAACCAAATTTCTTTGTTTGTCTCCCTATTGACAGTACTCCTTCACCACAGACAACAAAGGTGCGTGTTGAAATTGACCGGAGTTCCCCTTTAAGACCCGGGCCGCATTCCTCAGTCCAACATCACTACCTGCATCTGTTTCCCATTGTCATTATGCGGTAGTATTTCCTATGTAAGTCTGAGCGTCGCACGCGGTCGGTGCGAAGTCTCGTAAGCCTCACAAGCCTGTGTTTACTCTCCAGCCTTGTTTCGACTAATCGCCCGCATTTGCGTGTATCACTAATTTTAACTTCCGCACTGTTATTATTTATGATCAGTGTTGTAATTACAGTAATATCCCGGAACCTCAATTCCGTGTTTCTTTCCATTTGTAATACATAGTGCAGTAGCTGTTGTCACTGTTGTATGTGTCACTGATGTAATTATCCCAGAGCCTCGATTCCATGTTCTTTTGTATCGTGTTTTGCTGTGCCTTCCTGCTTTGCCGCGGAGGCATAATAAATACTAGATCCATCTTCGTACCTGAGTCCAGTCCACAATCCTTAATCTCTGTTCACAACATCGGTGCTCAGAGATGACTCCTTACAGCAAATTATTTCCATGTGCAGCAGTAATTGAAACTACAACCATTTTATAAGGTCTTTGCGTACACTCTAAAGAGTTTCATGATGCATATTAATTCATTTTCACGTGTAGATCGTAAAATGTACACATTTCACAACTGACAGTTTGTTTTAAGAATTGATTCACATTTACATGTTTTACAGCATTACAAAACAGAATAAGCATGAAAAAAAACTTAAGGAAGTTTCAACCATGAGCTCAGGACACAACCCCAACTCGACGGCTGCTTTGCTCCAGTAGTCTCTAGACTGCAGTGTCCGTGGGCACTAATACTCTCGCCGTGCTCCACATCCTTTGTTCTCACAAGTTTACAAGCATAGTTCCTTACAGGAGGTTTATGTCCAAAAGTAAAGTAAATTAGTACAAGCAGGTGGTTTAATCTGAGGTAGGCGTAAATACCTGCTGTCACTGTGGCCTTTTGGCCCTGAAGGTGATGGGCGCCACCCAACACATTGTTGAGAAAGCAGTCATTTTAACTGCCTGCTTTGGCATCAAGGAACAAAGAGGAAAAATCTGACTCGCATAAGCTACTGATTTCTCATTACCTTGACATCAAAAGCCATTACAATAATAACAATTCTTTGATGATCAATCCATCTGTAAAGCTGCCCTTTTGAAGACGTAAGAATGTGTCAGAGCGGGACCAAAATACGAAATACCTGCCTGAATAAGTGTGTAAATCATGTAATGAGACTTAAAATCTTATTTTTATGTTACTTTTGTCTTATTTCGAAGTAAAATATGTTACCTTGTTGCAAGTCGAATTTTGCTTGACAAGTCAAAATTTTTTACCCCATCGACAATGTCTGATAACTACAGCCACGGTCGAACTGTTAGGCCTGTGGCTTCAGCTACAGTCCCCTAAAACAAAAAAGTCATGGGGGCATAGGGCAGTGGGGCATCTTCATCCTCATGGAACGTCCCTGAGGGACATACCTCAGGATTGTGACAGGAATTTTTCGGGGCAGCCGGCTTCGGAAAGGATAGTTTTGACAGACAGGTTGTTCCTTATACAGTACCTCAGCTGTTCAGGGACCACAAACCTGGCCGTGGTGCGGGAGGGTGACTGTCCTGATTCGTATTTTGGCACATTCCAGTCCTACTGCCACTGGGCTGTGGGAAGGTATGAAAGGAGGGGAGGGACTTCTAAAGAAAAAGTAATAAAAAACTTGTTTTGCCTTCCAATTTCTATCTTTCAAGACTATTAAAAATTCAAGGTTCAATCAATGAACTAAGTTTGGAAAGAAAGAAAATACAATCAATTTTGCTCAAGTCAAATGCACAATACATTTTATGATGCAACGGACTCATCCTTTAAATGCATTTGTTTAAAAAAGATCAAATAAAATTCAAAAAGACATGAAAACTAAACCGAGTATCACATGAGTCCCGGATATTGTGCCAAACTAATACCAGAGACTCCATTTTGTGGATATGACAGACACCTGGTGTGTTTCAGAGCTGAATTAAAGCATATATACTTGTGGATTGTCGGTGAGCAATGCAAATATGAACAAATAAAAAATAAGTATCTGTCTCACATCTGTTAATACAGCTTTGTCACAAAAATGGACCTTTGCATGGATAAAGTTGGCATTAAGTTAAATAGAAAAGTGCATCAGTTTTGTTTGGTGGTGAGGTTGGAACTATGCCAAAAGCTTTGTAAATAGCAGCAAACAAGTTAGAGCCTTCAAATGTTGAAACTGAAAGGAAATTTATGACTGCCTTTCGGTACCAGTCATTAGTTTACCAAATTATCCTGGTGAAAATGAACTGATACTATATCTGGAACCTGAAATTCATTCAAACTCTTGAAGTCATTCAAATATAAAACTCCAGGTAGTGTCATTCTTAACTGTGGTAAGCACACAAAAAGCCCAGGGTTTATTACAAAGTAAATGTGTAGAGCAGCCACCAGAAATCTTTTCATTGGCTGTCTATGACCCGCATTTTCAATGTAATGTGTTTGCAACACGTTTTTTAGCATGTTAATCCGCTGATTGGAATGCTGAAATACCAAAATTGAAAAGCAGTACTTTGACCTTGAAATGAAAGCCCCTCAAAGGGCCACATCGGGCCCTACATTCTGCTGAATCTCGTCAGAGTACAGTATCTGGCCCCAATGGCCCTTCTATCCAAACCTAAACTTGGGCCAGTATTTGATGGGTGGGGTGCTCTTCTGTCTGGCGTTGATGCTAATCTTGGGCGGCGGAGGTGGCGGGGGGTCCCTTTTCCTCTCCGTGATGGTGAAGCCCCTCTCGGCCCTGTCCTGCGAGCTGAACCTGGGCAGGAAGTGCGTGGTGACGAGTTGCGGCTTCACACGTGGGCTGGAGCCCATCTTGGCCTTGCCCCTCTTATTGAGGGCCACAAACCATTCCCGGCCTGTCCGGTGGTTCTGATGGATCACCGAGGCGTATGTGTTGTAACTGTTCTCCTGAAACCTCTCCCTGAACTTGCAGTCATCTGTGAATTTCTCCTAAAAAACAAACAGGGTAATATCACAACTGAGGTCCAATATTGGGATAGGGACTTTTATAAAGAATGGGGCATTTTAAAGGGATAGTTCAACCAAAAGTGAAAAATCACTCATCATCTGCGAAATCCAAGAATAATCAAACGGTCTGTGAATTTCTTCCATCCTCAAAACACTTTTGGAGTTATAAATAAAATCAGCACTGCATACAAATCCAAATCAACTGAAGTCAGTAGTGATCATGCTTTCAAGCATAATAAACAACATTTAAAAAACACAAAATGCCTCCATATTGGTCATGCTGCGTAATCCAAGTGTCCATAAGCCCCGTCAATCACATTTGCCTCAAAAAGATGTCTTGTTTTGAGCCTTAATATCCAATGTAGCCGCTTAGCTAGGAGCCCTGTTCATCTTCGAGGAAGAAGTTCACCTAGTTATGGTGGTTGACGAGGTCAAATACGCTGCAAAAGCCCTAAAAATCTCCAATTAGAGAAACGCGCTGCAGTTTTGAATCTTTGTATTCACTGACTGAATAGCGCATTTACCCTTGTTTTTTAAATGTTGTTGGGCGCTTGAAAGAGTGGTCACAAATGTATTCAGTTGATTTGGATTTGTCTTCAATGCTGTTTTTTCTTTGTTAACTCCAAAAATGTTTTGAGGACAAAAGAAATTCACGGACCCCTCGATTAGCTATTCGGTGAGTAGATGATGAGTGAGTTTTGATTTTTGGGTGAACTATCTCTTTAAGGCTATTGACACAGCGACAACAACACAGCCATGGCAGTATCTGAGCTTCCATATCCTTCCTCTTGTGTTCGGGTCACCAGTGACCCGTTTTCAGGTTTTAAATGTATAAAAGTACCACATAAATTTGTTTATAGCATCAAGGCTTTTTGTCTTTGTCAGGAACCTCTATTTAACAAAACAAAAAAAATTTTTTTTTTTTTCACAAAATTATAAAATGCTCTGGTTATTACGATGACATTTGTGGTGTTTGGGTCGACCCAGTTATGAAGATAAGAACAATAATTAGAGTTAAAACTGAAATCATAAGTGCAAAACCAACTTTTCCATGGATGAGGAAGCTTAACAACGTAACCAAGAGATGAAAAACAAATGGAATTATAAATAATTGTTTTAGTGCGTTTTACAGCTGATTTAAGACCCGGGTCAAAACTGACCCTAATCCCATGGATGGTTGCAGAAAGCTAACAAGAGGAAGGTTAAATTTAAGTCAAGGGGTATACTGACGAAAAAGGCCCAGGGGCCCACACCAAAAAATAATAAAACCAATATTTTCATGCATAAGGAAGCCTAACAATATAACCAAGAGAAGAAAAACAAATTGGAGGAAAAAAATGTTTTAAGTGTATTTTACAGCTGATTTAAAACACGGGTCAAAACTGACCCTAACACCATAGATGGTGGCAGAAACTGACACAAGACGAAGAATACGGAAGAAGGACAAAAGCCATACTGACAGTTTTGATAACCAGTAATTTGGAAGCCAAAGAAAGCTTAGGTATGACACTGATAGTTTTGTACAGTTTAAAGCCCCTGACTGACTGCATTTGATACCATAATGAGTGACACAAGGTGAACAGCGTTGAGTTCGTGCAATAACACCGACCCAGTGTTCAGCTGGCGGCCAGCTGGAACTCACTTCTGCTCTTTGCACACTCCCACACTGCCTCAACTACTTTTTCTCACACAGGTCTCTAATTAGGTAAGTGCCTTCGTGCCTGAGGAACAACAGTCATCAGCGTCCTTTTTCAGGAAGTTTCTCATCAAACATGCATCATTCGATGATGGATTCCACCACGGTGACATCAGTTCTCCGCCGAATAAAAACAAATAAATCAGACCAATGTTGAGGCATAAAAGAAGTCGAGAAACAACTGCAAGAGATGTTTGAGCATTTCAGGCTTTGCTCGTCAGCTGGTCAAATGGGACGGACCGATATAATGGTCCATGAAGGAATGAAATGGCTCCCTAGTGAGCAGCCAGAGCATTTTTCGGCTGTAGAGCACAGGTTTTTGTAATCTGTGATTAAGACTGAGTAATGGAGAGTATTTCAACATGTGAGACAATCAGCGAGACAGAGATCCATACCTCTGAGTTAATGATGAAGCTCACTAAGTACCACGGATTCGAGATGAGAGGAAATCGCACCGCCCGGAGGATCCGTACGCAAAGCTTTATCTTGCAATCCAATACCTCATGCCTGTGCTCATTTGTTTGGGCGAGGGCCTTCTTTCAGAGATTAGCGGGTCATCTCGGTGCCATCAATCACAATGTGAACATTCTTGGAACTACATAACTTCCCAGCCATTGTTTGCCACTGATTCCTCTGGTTGTACCCTTTAAGGTTTTGCCATTTGACTCATAATGTGCAGTCTGTTTTTTTTTTACTGTTCATTCCCCTTCATATAGTTCACATCTTGGTGACATGAAAACTCCTGTAGAATGCAGTCTTTCCGTTAAAATTTATGCTATTCATAGGATAACTAAAGAGTCAAATGAACTCTTACAGTCTATCTGAGTCTACCCTTGCCAGACAGAACCAAATAGACTCTTCATGAGTTGATTTAACTCCATACATTTTGCTGGGTATGATCCCATATGCTCTGAGCACAATTTTTCAATACTGGACATCAATGGCCCTCTTCAAATACAAAATGAACATTTGTTACACTAATCCCCAATAGTGCACAAGCAAAATGTTTAAGAAATAGTAAGTCTGCACAAACATCCATCGACATATGGTTATTAATATCCTTAGTCCAGCAGAAACAAGTTTGATTACAGAGATATTTTGCCTGAAACGTAATATATGAAAAAGGTACATGTTTAGTCTATGTTTTTGTTAACAAAATAGAATGTGGTAAAGTTATTATATAAGGCCTTAACAATGTACCCCTACAATCCATAATTACTATACCCTTACACTGTAACACGCTGTATTGGCAGCTGGTCGACTCAGACTACTATTGTGATTTGACTGGGTTACCGTATCGGCGAGCTTAATGAATAGCAATGCATAGATAATAGTCATGAGCCCACAGAGCGACTGTTGAGGGGTTACAAAATAATTGCTAGACTTACTTTTATCTGTTGTTGAGCTCAAAGTCATCAAAATGACTTTCCTATCAAAGAGCCTCCATGACTGACAGGGGCAGGGTGTCCTTTGTTCTGCTTGAAACTCATTAGTCCATGAAATAGCTTTGTCCGACCAGGGCACAGAGAAAAAAAACTGATTTTTTGGGGCAATAATTTCTCCCTCTATCAGGGAACTGAAACTAGGTTACAGTTTTAGCTGTGGTTAAGTTCTTGATTCTCTTGGATCAGAAGCAATTTGTTGAATATATTATAGTGAATTCATGTATCCATGTACAAGTAAACACATTTGCATACACATGCACACACACACACGCGCACGCACGCGCACACACACACACACACACACGCAGCAAGCAAGCGCTCACAAATGCGCAAAATATTTTGATGTTAATACTCATTATTTGCCTCACTGCAACAAAGGATATGCAAACAAGGAAGTCTGACGGAGGATTGAGAATAGTTTGATAAATTACCAGTTTTTCACCTAGTCACGTACTGACGTTAAAGAATATTTCCAATATTTTCTGGCAAAAAAATCTGGTCTTATTCTGAATCCACTCTGACTACATTACATTTCCTAATAGCAGTATTGTATAAATGCAGTATCCAAAGCTGTTGTAATACAGTTGTATGATGTTTATCATATCAAAAGGATTTCCCCTAACAACTAAAAATACTTCTGGTGGGAAACCATCATAAACGTATATATCCACGATAACCAGCTCGCTTCATTTTCTTTTCTTTTTTTCCCGTTATGCCTTGTAACTCCCAAATTGCTCCTTGTAATAACACTACAGCTATGCTTTGTTTGACACAGAGGCACAGCAGAAAATTATACCATGATATGATTTTCTAAACATGCCAGTCACCGTGCAAGCTGAAATAACTTCAGAGCCCTACATGTTCAAAATGAAGTGTTTGTACGATTAATGCTACTTTTGTATTGCATTCACTGTATTATTTTAGCATTATTTTCTGAAATTTACCACGTATTAGCTGAGAAAATTTGCAGGACGGGCCATTCATCATTATGATCAAACAGACACACTTGCAAATACTCTGTATCAGATGTTCTCTTTGTACAATGAAAAATGAAATAGAATGATAACAATAATTAGGCTATATAATGCCTCAAAGACACGCATCAAAACATATATGATTTTTGACAGCTCCCATATCATGCGTTTTCACCTAACCATACAATTCTTTTGGGTGAGCTAACAGAGCTGCTGTGCTCTGCCAGTGTTTATTCTACACATTTTGTTGTCAAAATCATAATACTTGCGCAGCTGTTTCACCTGTTTTGGCCCAGACAGGACGTAGCTCAATCTTTCAAACAGTTGTTTCCCATAATCCCCCAGATGACACTGTTTTCTTTATTGTGACCCAGCCCAGAAAGCTTATTGCAATATGACCCTTTGTTATGTAATGCCAGCTTACAGTATTTTTATTTGATTTAAATAGTATATGCATAATACTTGAAAATTAACACTTGAAATAAGTTACATACAATGAGCACCATAATTATTTTAACGGTGACAATTTTTTTTATTATTTTTGTTTTTGTTGGCCAAATCAATTATATTCAATTGAATCTAATAGGACATGCATTTAACATACTGACTGAGGGCAAGAAGTCCCCAAAACAAGAAAGGACGGAAGATGGCGGCACAGGCCTGGTACAGTATCTCCAGTGAAGATACACGGCGTATGGTGATGTCTATGTGTCTCAGACTTCAAGCAGCTGTGTGGCCAAATGGAAAAAAAAATTTTTTTTTTTACATTTTTAGAAATTTTCCGATATTATTTAGTGTGCTTGGAAATTGGAGTGACAATGTATAAAAGGTACTAACATTTCAAAATTCACCATCCGATATGGATGAAAAACTGACTGGCTGCACTTTGAGTTCATTGTCATTGTATCTTTTCAAACTCGAAGCGCCGAGCACTGAAATAATTTTTTTTTTTTAATGTCAAAGTCTAATGAAATATGACGCTAACTGTATGTGAGATACTTTATGTTTAACTGGGGAAAAAAATCACAAAGATCTATTGCATTAAACAAAAAATTGTTACAATCTAAAGACCACTTCTTTCATAACAGAGAGTGACAAGCAATCTTATATTTATGTTCTACAAGAGCTGCTGATTTTTAGGGAGAAAATAATGTTTAAACTTTAAGTTCTTAGCCTTAATAAAGCTAAAACAGGTACACTATTTTGTGACTGATTAGGTTTACGAGCATATTGAAAATCTAAAAAAAAAAGGCTCAGCATGAAGGCAGGACCACAACAGAAGAGAAGTTTGTCATTTCGTAGTTCTCATAACTAGCCCATCTCAGCTCCAGCCCATCTGCGAAGTGCAGGGTCCAAAGTTTAAGCCCCGCACTGACAGGACCATTAAACAAGGCCGTGCAACTGTAGCCTGCTGAGGAAAATCAGCCCTGATTCAATGTTGACAGATCCCACGCAGCTGCCTTAATTATTGCTAATGTCTGCACAGTCTCAAACGTTTATCCTCTGATATAACCTTTCTTTACTGCTCTGATTCCACACTTTCCTTGTCTTCATGCTATGTCTGCCCGCTTCATCTGAGACGTTGCTTTTTTCCTCTAAATCTGGATTCTTATGACAAGCTCGACTAAAGCTGGGGGCAGGAGGTACAAGGTTACACCTTAAATGAATATGGAAGGGAGAAGAGAACTAGTCTCTTAAGGAGGCATTTGTACAGAGTGTTAACATTAATGGGATACTTAAGCCCATAATGCTAAGAGATAAACCCTCAAATTATTCCACAGCCAACAGCCTTTTTGTGTTTTGTGCGAGAGAATGTCTATGGGTACAGAGAATTCCCACTCTCAGAATTCCTGTTTTATGGGGGGTGCGCGTGAGACTGCCCAGAATGAATGGGAGCCAATGGAGCAGTAGCCCTAAAAATGGTATGTTCACATTATTTTATTAATTTTTTATTGATTTTTATTTATATTTTTGATATAATGTTTTATTTATGTTTTTGATATAAGAGGTTGTGAAAATGTATAGTTCCATCTCTAGATTTTCTCCAGATTTTGAATTGTGGTAAAATACATTTTTGTTAGTACAGTATAAGTGACGTCACGCACCACAAACCACTTTATAACATTCGCCCCACCACCAGATAGCAGTAGAACGCAAAGCGTATAGCAACAAGTTTTTTTTTCTTTTTTTCTTAAATTTAACCGCTCCCCCAGCTTTGCTGTAGTTATCATTTATAAAAAACATACGGAATATAATTTACTTAAAGCCGCTAGCATAATTATTGTGATTGTGTTTATATAATTGTAGTACGGTAGGTACGTTAGACGTGGTAACATTGCATGCTATCTAAAGACTTCTAGTGCCGCCATAGGAGCAAGATCAGTCACAATCAATCGTGAAGTAATACATTCGTAGAATGCTAGCATTTTATAGGTGAAATCACGCACCCGGTAAGAGATATGAAATAACATTTTTTTCATTCAATTTATGATTTAAAATTGATACTATATTTGCCAATACAAAAGTAAACAAGTGTTGCCAGGCAAAAAAAAAAAAAAAACTTTGCCCGCCTGCACTTATATTAGCTCTTTTTCTTTGGTCTCAATTGAACTAGTGTAACCTCAGCCATTTTGAACTTAGAGTCCTTAGAAAATCCATGACCTTTAGTTTCACCTTTCAAGGTCACTCAAGGTCAAAGGTCATGGTGTCAAATAAAATCCCGTATAGGAGTTCCTATATGGTCATAATAGTAAACATCTGTCTATCTGCAACCATTTTTGAGTTATAATGGAAAATATATTATTTTCACTGATGACCTTGACCCATCCAACATTTAACCCCCAGCTGCTACTGGGAGGATCAAAGCTACCCAAAAATGCAGCACATGATTGGAAGCAGAATTGAAAGATGCACATTTTGGTTTAGGTTTGAAGTCAATGAGATAAATTTGAAGGAAGTTATCCCAAAAAAATATTTTGACATTTCCGATGACCTTGACCTTATCCAAATCACCCACAGAATTTAATCAAGTAATCTACTGACCATTGCCCACCTACTGTGAAAGTTTGAAGTCAATCAGCGCAACCATGATTATTAACAGAGGGCTGAACAGACAAACAAATAAGCGAACAAATAAACAAACCATTTACAATACCGCACCCTGCTGACTCTGTCACAGCCAAGGTAAATATTGGCCTTTTTCATGTAGAGGTAGATTTAAATTATTATGACAGCTGTTCAGCTGCGTTGACTCCAATTCATTGAGGACTATCTCTCAAGGGCCCTCTGGGTGAATTGCAGCCAATTTTGATACAATTGCACTGAAAGGGAGTGGACAGGCTTGGATGTATATGGGTTCTGGTTGTGCAGTCAGATAGTTTTAGCAGGCACCACTGTGATTAGGCAATTAAACAGATTTCTAGGTCTGTTCTACCGAGTGTTAACTTAAGAAATACATTTTTTAAAATCCTTTTTTAAATGATATTATCAGCTAACACTGGTTGTGCTATCCTAATAGACTGCTGCTTCTATCCAGCAGATGCCTCCCCTGAGCAGGTGATCCTGAGCAGATTGCAGAGGTGTGTCGTGCAAAGAAGAATTCTGAAGCGGAGAAAAAAGTGTCAATGTTGCAGATTGCATAATTCTATTTTTTTTCATACTGAGAAAAAAAATTGGTCAGCGCATGTTTATATTTTCGTTATAGCTTGGAAAAACCTATTTAAAAAGGAGTTTGTTGTTGTAATTGAATTCTTGACAGTGTTTTATAGTGTTTATACTCACAATGGCATGCAGCCTCCCTCTTTTGTTCATCGCAAGAAATCTGTTGCTAAAAACTCCTCGAATCCCCACAATCCCTTGGGAAACAGCAAAGAGCTCCAGAACACCTGCAAAAACACAATATGTTTACGCTGGAGCGACACAGGCCTAAGTCATTTCAGTGATGTCACCTGCCATTAAGCAAATATGTGGATATGCATAGGTAATCCCAAATATTATGCGCAAGTCTTCAAAAGTTTGTCTCATCCCCTGAGCAATAAGGTCCAAAAGTATTCGGATGTTGTTTTGGCTCTGTATGCCACCACAAAGGATCTGAAAATAAAAGTCAAGATGTGATGAAAGTGTGGACTTTCACTTCTAATTTCTAATAAAACATTGAATCAATTGTGTCAGAATTACCCATTTTTAGATAGAGTGCATAGCCCCAACTAATTTAGGAACTCAAAAGTTACTTGTCAAACCAAAATAATCATAAATTATACTGTACTTCTATTGCATCTTGTCATTTATTACACTTGGTTGTAATCTCTTAACTGCCAATGACTGCCTGAAGTCTGGAACTCATGGACATCACCGGTTTTGAATGTACTCTGCCACCACACTTCATTTCTGGTCTGGACCGTAACAACTTATTTCTGTTTTGAAAGCCAATAATTAAGTGATGCAACATTTAAATGGATTAAGCTGATTTAAAAGGCAACTATTTAACTCAATAAAGTACAGAATGTTTCTCCGTAGGTAATGGGAAAGCCTTAATTATTGACGCCTTGGCCTGGTAGTCTTACTGAGTTGTGACATCAATTTCACACTACATACTGGGCTAGTACCTTGCTATGAGAGGCACACTACTGTAAACGCTTGGATGCTCTGCCAACTAAATTATCCTATTTATTGGCCTATTTTGGACAGGCATGTTTAGACATGTTATACAGATATGGTTAATGCAGACAAACTCTACCTTAGTTCGCAAACAGTTATTGAAAGTCAAAGGATCTATTGAGAGTCTTCAAAAAAAGAGTAATTCAATGAGATTACTAACCATTCCTGTAACAGGCAAATAAACTCACAAACCATATCAGTATGTAAAAGAGGCATTTTCTTACCATTATAACTGAATCTAGTCGCTTCGTGGTCCCCTAAATATTACATTACTTAATGTCATTCTTCGATTACCCATTGTGAGTACCATTTTAGCCAGCTACCAAGTTCTGTAACTAATACCATCCCCAGATCAGGTGTATAACTTTTTTCCACTTGCTTCTTGGTACGGTAAATCAATTCAAGGGATCGCAACTCGAGGGACTGTAATTCAATCTCTAAACCTTGCACTGGGTGGCACTAGAATATTTGTGTCATGATACACACTTCCAGTTCCAGCCGTAGACTCTATGCAGTCGATGGTTTCAATCTGTAAAACTGTTTTTTACTTTGCATGTTCATGTTGCAGGCAACACAAGTGAGTCACGATTTTGAAACGGTTATTTAGACTAAACAGTTTAGTTTAAACTGTTTTTTTTTATATTTTATCCGAGACATTATTCTATTTGTCTAGGCAAAGCAAATACCTTAGCTGTATATCAAACACTGGCCTGATAATTGGTTGCTAGCAAAGAGTATTGGAGGGCCATTCCATCTCAAATGGACCAGTAGCCTGGGCATTTGTACCAACATCTCTCAGATTGTCCTGATTTTTCCACCTGCACCAGTTGCTATATGTGCATGGACAAAAATCCCAAAATTTTGGCTGCCAACTCCAACTGGTTACAAAATGGCAGCCATTTTAAAAATTGCCCTCCCATCTTTTTCAAACCCCTCTTTTGTCATAAATCAAACCCTATAGCACCTATTGGCACCAAAATTGGCACTCTTATGTACATTTTCATGCTGATTATGAATATGCAGTCAAATAAGTGATAGCTTCTATGGTTTAGAAACTATTGGATGTAAACCCTTTTTAAGGGTACCAAACTTTGGCCCCCCTTATCTCAATGCTGCCTCTTGATATCATAATGGGTCTTGTTTTATGCTCATCACCAGCAATTCAATTCTATAATATCAAAAAATTAGAGAGGTGTTCTGCTTTGTTTTGATGTAATCCTCCAAAACATAAAATAGATATTTTGTGAAATCAATATCGCCATGTATACCTGCATGTACAGAGTATAGAGTAGTATCTATAGGGATATTGCAAAACTATGGCAAAAGGTCAGCAGTTTGTAGCCTAGTAATCTAGCATGGATTTGATCTGCACAACCTGTACCCAGGTACCTTGCTGACTCTGTACGAGGTCACATAAATAGCACTTATCTACTGCTTTGAAACACAAACATAGCATCAGTTGAAGTGGGCTCTCTCACTCATTAAGCCAGTGGTCTTCAACATCGTTCCTGGGGACCCACTGTGTATGCTGGTTTTTGTTCCAACAGCAATTGTAACCACAGGATTTTAACAAGCTGTTAATGTCTTAATAAGCTGTTTTTCATGGTTAGAGGTATTAATTACTCTCTTTAGCCAAATGTTACATAGAATCTTCCATACATGCCATAAAGAATAAAATACCCTAGAAAATAGTGTGATTATATCTATACTGCAAGAAATTTCAAGTAAAATAACATTTCAAACAGATCAAACTAGACACTGAGGAAATCCATAAACCCCAAATAAGGCTGCTAGACACAACTGTTTCAAGTTATTGCAAAAAACTTGAGGTTAACCTAATTAGATTAACATGACACTAAACTGGTTTGACTTTTTACCATTTGCTTGTCAAATAAATTTGTCATGATGTGTCAATCAGTTTTCAAAAATTAGGAGTCAACTACATCTATAATTTGATTAGTTACATTGTTTTCTCTCGTGTTATGCTGTTGGGCAATTCCACATGAAAGTAGCTAAAACAGCTATTTTTATTTTTAAGTGTTTTATATTAGAAATATATAGGTTTTCATGTAGATGACTCATTACCAAATCTGACACTGAAAACCATTTTAAAATATCTTTGATGGTCTTCTCAAAATTTAGATTTGAATTTTGTAATTTTTTTTTAGCCCCAGGACATGCATCAAAGGATATTTTTCCGAGACTGACAGCTCCTAAAAGATATTTAGCTATTTCCTGGTTTTTACTGTATTTCCATAGACTGGTAGCTAAAGTATTTGACACTGTAAGTCATTGCAGGAAATTGAAACACCCAATTCCAGTGGCTCATTGTGAAATTTGTCATTTTTCAACGTAATTCCGTTACCGAAGTTGCAGTATAGTTCCATTCATCATCTTATTTCTGCATTTATTTTATTGTTATTAAGAATTCACTTCCTTCTTATATCTATACTGAATTTCAGACATTAACCTCTCTAATACTGAGCTGTAATCCTGGAAAATTTGTGGGAACGGAATTACTTGGTAACAGAATTACACCAGTAACGGAATTACAGAATCATTCTGAAAGCCAGTGAAAAACAGAAGATGGCACAAGGTGGCATGAGGACTTTATGGAGCATAGTGGTTCATTGTTTTGGACATCGATAGTTGAGTGTTTTTTCCTGTGAGTTAAGTTTCCATTACTATTCGTTCAAGGATTAGCGGGGATTTATAGTATAGTTTGGTTAAGGAGTAGCATCTGCTGGGGAAGAGTATGAATGAATGTTTGTTCTGTAGTAGGGGGGCTTCTTCACCATCAATTTTACCAGCATCCAGTTCCTCCTGGAACTGTGCTTCACTAAGACAGCATCTCTTTGTATAGCATGTATAATGTGTGAATGTTATAAGGGGTTTCAGATTGGGAAAGCATGACTAGTGGCCCTCGTGGTCAGTTACTCAGTGAAGCTTGTTGAGTCTAGGTGTGATAAAACATTGATAGTCTTTGCTCAGAATACACGTCATGGTATTATTCCCACCGGATGCAAGAAGCAATCTGGCAGGCACTTAGACCATGGGCCAAGAAAAAACAGGAGAAACTCAAATGCCAAGACCGGAGTAAAGAAACTGAATTTAATTAAGACAATATCCAAAAACAGCAGGTTTAAAAATAACTGGGAGCAGCAAACAAACTAGATGGTTGATTCAAGATGGTTGATTTGCATTAATCTCATCTCTTACATCAAACTCACCTAATCCGGGAGGCTTCTAGGTTGCCTCAGCTGTCAATTTAATAATGCATTCAAAGTGCATTGAGCGGCATCCCATACTGAATTTTGTGCTATTTAAGAAACATTATATACTGTTCTTGTAGAAAAATTAGTTCTTCTCATCAATATCATGTATCGCCTTCCTTTTGCCCAGACTTGTTGATCAAAATTTTGGTTCAACGGGAGGTCAGCAACACAAACATCATTTATGATACCAATTTTCAATTGCTTTGTTGTTTTAAGTACAATAAATTTAGTAGATTCCCAGAAAATGTAATTCTGTTACCATTTTGTAATTCCGTTACCAGTGTCTCTTTCTCATAAATGGCATCCTACAAAATATCTGTGAATATAGCAGTCAATATAAACTTATCATGGCCACCAACTTAAGCTTAAACCTACTGTCTATCATTGCCAGATTTCAGAGCAATGCCTGTCAAAGTTAAGGCAAAAATAATGGCATTTTTTTTGCTGTAATTCCGTTACCGACACTTTCACCTTCATATAGCCTTCTACAAAATAGATTACCCCAAACTTTGTGATATACAGCTCAGTAGGCTTGCCAGTGGAACTGATAAAAGCACAAGGCAAGTAGCTACTGCATTAGAGTAATAGATGGCAGGATCGTATTTCCATTACAGTGGAATTGTCCTGTTATTTCCAATATATTGCAATGTGGGTATAGTATTTTTTATTCTTGATGGCAAACATAGATATTTCTGTAAACTTGTGAGTTAAGAGGGCACATAACTGGAACAATGTTGAAGACCACTGGCTTAATGAATGACTTCAACTGATGCTATGTTTTTGTTTCAAAGCAGTAAATAAGTGCTATTTATGTGACCTCTTACAGAGTCAGCAAGGTACCTGGGTACAGATTGTGCAGATCAAATCCATGCTAGGTTACTAGGCTACAAACTGCTGACCTTTTGCCATAGTTTTGCAATATCCCCAGAAATACTACTATATACTCTGTACATGTGTGTATACATGGCAAAATTGTTTTAACAAAATATCTATTTTACATTTTGGAGAATTACATCAAAGCAATGAACACCTCTCTAATTTTTTTTTATCTAATTTTTCTAATCATTTTTCTAATGAGCATAAAACAAGACCCATTTTGATATCAGGTTGCAGCATTGAGATGGGGGGGGGGGGTGTGACATTTCGGTACCCCCAAAAAGGGTTTTCATCCAATAGTTTCCAAACCATAGGAGCTATCACTTACTTGACTGCATATTCAGAATCAGCATGAAAAAGTACATAAGGGTGCCAATAGGTGCTATAGGTTTTGATTTATTGCGAAAAAGAGGTTTGAAAAAAGTGGGAGGGCATGTTGCGACGCGCGTAAAAGGCGATTTCGGGTTTTTTGTTCACGTACATATAGTAACTATTGGAGCAAAATTCAACTAAATCTGTGACGGGGTGGTGTCCATTTGAGATGGAATGGCTCTGGATGCTTTATTAACAGGAATTATTTATTTTCACACGAAGAACAGACCTCCGTTAACCTCTAGCACATCAGCCAATCAGACAGAAGGATTTGCCAAGAATAGCAGAACAGCTATCAGTGGTAAAATTTGGAAATTTAATTGCAATTCCTTAAATTACATATCCAAACCTTGCTGAGAGTGGCACTAGAATATTTTCCTCGTAATACGCATTTCTGGTTTCATATGCAAAACTACAACCCCAATTCCGAAATAGTTGGGACAAAGTGTAAATTGTAAATAAAATCAAAACGCAATGACTTTCAAATCACACCAGCCAGTATTTTATTCACAATAGCACATAGATAACATAGCATAGAAACTGATAAATTTTACAATTTTATCTAGAGAATGAGCTCGGTTCAAATTTGATGGCTGCCACAGGCCTCAAAAAAGTTTGGACAGGGGCCTGTTTACCATGGTGTAGCATCTCCTGTTCTTTTTAACACAGAGTGGAGGCGTCTGGGCATTGAGGAGACAATTTTCTTGAGTTTAGCCATTGGAATTTGATCCCACTCCTGTTTAATACAGGCTTCCAGCTGCTGGAGAGTTTTGGGTCTCCTTTGACGGACTTTTCATTTAATTTTGCGCCAAATGTTCTCAAATGGTGAAAGATCAGGACTGCAGGCAGGCCAGTTCAGCACACAGACTCTTCTACTACGAAGCCATGCTGTTGTAATAGCTGCAGTACATGGTTTTGCATCGTCCTATTGAAATACACAGAGCATTCCTTGGAATACATGTCTTTTGGGGGGAGCATATGTTGCTCTAAAACCATTATATGACTTTCAGCACTCATGATGCTTTTTAAAACATGCAAGTGTCCCACACCAAATGCACTAATGCATCCCCATACCATCAGAGATGCTGGCTTTGAACTGGAAGCTGATAACTGGAGAGGAGGTCTTTCTCCTCTTTAGTCTGGAGGATACAAGGACCATGATTTTCCACAAGAATGTCTAATTTGGACTCATCTGACCATTGGACACTTTGCTACTTTGCTACAGTCCTCTTTAAATGAGCCTTGGCCCACAGAACACGGCGGCGCTTCTGGATCATGCTCGACAATGGCTTCCTTTTTGCGTGATAGAGTTTAAGTTGGCATCTGTGGATGGCACAGCGGACTGTTTACAGACAGTGGTTTCTTGAAGTATTCCTGGGCCCACTCAGTAATGTCAATGACCGAATCATGCCGGTGAGTGATGCAGTGGCGTCTGGGGGCCCGAAGATCACAGGCATCCAGTAAAGGTCTTCGGCCTTGTCTCTTACGCACAGATTTTTCCAGTTTCTCTGAATCTTTTGATGATGTTATACGCTGTCGGTGATGAGACCTTCAAAGCCTTTGCAATTTGACGTTGAGGAACATTGTTTTTAAAGTATTCCACAATTTTTTTGCGCAAGTTTTCACCGGTTGGACAGCCTGTGGCCATCTTTACTTCTAAGACACACCTTTTATAGCCAAACCTGTTACACACCTGATGCCAGTTAACTTACTTACTTTCTAAATGTTCTTTCAGCTGATTCTCTTAAATATTACTTGCTTTTTCAGTCCTTCTTTGCTTGTGTCCCAACTTTTTTGAGACCTGTTGCAGCCAGAAAATTTGAAATGAGCTCATTTTGTGGATAAAAATGTAAAATTTCTCAGTTTCAACATTTGAAATGTTATCTATGTTCTATTGTAAATTACATATTGGCTCATGTGATCTGAAAGTCATAGCATTTTGATTTTATTCACGATTTAGACTTCGTCCCAACTATTTCGGAATTGGGGTTGTAGTTTTTCCTTTGCATATTCGTGCTACATGCAATACAAGCTAGTTAGTTTTTTTGAACTGTTCATGTTTTTATTCATATTTATTTATTAATTTTATTTATTTATTTATTTATTTATTTATAGGAGAGGCAATTTAATTGTATCTTTCTAGTACTTCTGTACAACTATGGCATTCCATGGCACAACTGTATATATTCACACAAAGTAAATACCGTAGCTATATATTGTACACTGACCTGGCGTTGTGTTGCTAGCGAAGAGTATCTGATGGATTCACAGCTTATTCTGACATGAAGAATTGACCTCCTATAACCCTGGTCCTCAAGTCACGGTCCTCGAGGTGCGAGAACTGCAGGTTTTCCACCCTCCCTTTACCTGAGAGTCAGGTGTAAAGGCTGTCTGGCCAATCAGGGGTGCTAAATGTTAATTTACTTACCTGAATTAAAAGAAAACGTGGCCTGAATTTGGATTCGAGGTCCAGATTTGAAAATCCCTGTCCTATAACCTTGAGTGCATCAGCCAAACACATACAAGGATATTGTGAGGATAGCAGCAATGCTGTCGGTGGCAAAGTTCGAAAATTTAATTGCGATTCCTCGACTAGTAACCTATGTATACCCTATAAACTCATTTAGCGAGATTTTATTTTTTCTGACAAGCTAGATTTTCATTTAGATTGACCTGTACCAGTTCAACTTCACCAGACAAGCAATGAGCCACGTGATTACTGAAGGCAAACTGTACCCTATTTCCCAAACAAACACAAAAAATAACTGATTGATAAATCCAATCTTATCCAACTTTATTTGTAGAGCACATTTAAAAACAACAGAGTTGCCCAAAGTGCTCTCGATACAGTCAATGCGATAAAAACACACACACAAAATAAGATGTTCAATCGAAATAAGAATTTGTAGACATAGCAATTCATTGCCCACCCATTCGCCATTCCCATTACAGGCTAATAACCTCACCAAATGTATCAGCGCTTGAAAAACCATAATGATTGGTTCCACTCACTATTGCCCACATAAAATGTTACCTCAACATAAACCATCAGTTAGCCATTAACCAAGCTCTGCGAGTAGCATTCACCCCAGATCATATTTTCAACTTTTTTTGCCACTCGCGTCATGATATGGTAAATAAATTGTGGCATCAGTTTTTTTAGCAACAGCTTGTTTTTATTTACAGTATTGATTTGCTTAGTTTTGTGGCAAGCAAGCTTTTCAAATACAAGGAACGGATTCCATTTTCTCAGAACCTGGAAGCTTAGCTACATGGTTAATTGAGGCAAACCATACCTATATTCCCAAACCGACATCAAGAAATAAGTGATTGATTAAAAATGTTAAAACAGATCAATTTTTGTTAAAAGTGCAATTTATCAGCAAAATACAAACTCACTCATTACATCAGCATTTCCTGGCCCTTATGACTGCTCCATAATGCCAACAACTGTTTTACAATCACTTTATGATCCCTTGTATATGTTCCCTAATCCAATTCTATCAATTACCTTGCTTAAGTGTCATTTTTGCAAGCAACCATGCATTCTCCCAAGATCAGGCTAACCTCGATGAGATACAAGCCAAGTTTTCCTTGCCTTTCTTTGGGGTAGCAGCGGGTCCTGTAGAAATGTGCGCAATAATGAATCGCAAGATATTTTATAATTATGGACATTATAAATATTGGACAGACTTAAATGGACTGCATGGTAAATGAACTGCATTCATATAGCGCTTTTTTAGTCATGTGACACAAAAATGTTCCAACCAATAAAATCCTGTCATTTCATTGAACTATCTTAAACCTTTCATATGAGGCTAATTTGAGTAAGATCTGACCATGGGTTATTGAAATATCAGTGCCACAAAATATTTTCAGATTTTGTCATTAAAGTGACGTTTCCATGGCAACCATGTAAATTTTTATCAAAACACTACATTTTATGAGGTAAAGATCGTGGTGAGTATGTTCATTTCTAAGTTTTTACATTATTATGGTTATATCTACACTTTACCCTGAAGACCCCTTAAGCCAGCGGTTCTCAGACTCAGTCCTGGCCCCCCACTGTGTACGCTTGTTTATGTTCTGACCACAATTGCAATCTTAGGACCTAAACAAGCTGTTGATTTGCTTTAATTAGGTGCTTTCATTTTTAGAGTAGTTGTTTGTCCTCTTAAGCCACATTTGACAAATCTGCACATGCCATGAAGAATTAAAATTTCATATCCACAATGAGATATGTTAGAAACCAGTATGAATGACTGCAGAGGGAAATGATTTGACCGAACCCTTAAATCAACGTGAACAATCAATAGGTTCCTCATAGGTGAAATTGTCAACACATGGTTGCGAAAACCAACAATTTTTTTGGCAAACAGTAAAGGACACACCTGTTTCGTTTCATGTTCAATTTATTAAGTTGAGGCAAACTATTTTGAAAGAATTCAAAACACCTATGTTCAGCAACCCAATATGGAGCTTACTGATTTTCTCAAGTCTAATATGATCTGTTTAGAAATGTTTTTTACCTGCAAATCCTCACAATGTGGAAAAATAAGCATAACATTTTTGAGGGTTTTTATTCTTTGTGGCACAGTGCATATGTCCTTAAAAAAGCAGCTAAAGGAGGTAAATAACTGCGCTAAACATGGAATGCAGCTAATGAAGACAAATTGACACCTTGTTAAAATTCTAAGATTGCAGCCGTGGTTGCAACAAACCAAGCGTACACAGTGGGACACCAGGAACGAGTTTGAGAACCACTGGCTTAAGCCAGTCAGAAAGGGACAAAGACTCTCATAGGCCATACCCCTTGGGTTAAAAAGTCTCTGATTGCTTTCTCAGTATAATTCAGGTCATTGCCAAAGCAGCCAAGGGGTTTTAACTTTTTTGTCATCTTCCTAATTTCTGGGGAGTATTTTTGATCCTGCCAAATCCAACACAGTTGATATTGGTCTCTCTGGTCTTTTTGTGTTCCTGAGCTCATCAGTTTGTTCCTTCTTTCTAAGAATTCAACAAATAGCTGATTTGGTTGCATCTAATGTCATTGCTATTGTGATTGATGTGATTGATATAATTGTGATCATTGTGATGGATGTATTTTGATTTTTCAGCTTAATTATGGTTTGTTTCACTGGCAGAGACAGCTCCTTGGACTTCATATTGAAAGTTCATGGCAACAACTTCCAAATGCTAATGCCACACTTTAAAACCAACTCCTGTCCCTTCATCTGCTTACTCGTAAATTAAATAATGAAGTGATAGCTCACACCAGGCCGTGAAACAGCTGTTGATTAATTTTTGATCTTTAAAGGTCGTAGGGACCAGGTGTAAAAAGCCTTGTAAGACCTTCAGTTGAACGGGATGTAATGCCTTAATATTAAAACTGAAAGTCAGAAAATACGCTGTGGTAGGCCGCTGAAATTACAATAACTTTGTAAATGTTTAAATATTCATGGACTTGACGGTGTTATTTTGCATTCAAACAAGAAATGCAAAATAAGCTACGATAAATAGATCCAAAGGATTAAAAATATCTGGTAAGAGTCTAATTTTCAAAATATACTTTCCTTACATATCTTCAGCTGAAAGTATTTCAAGGGGAGTCTTGCTGCGTCCTTCCATTTAGTTATAAAAAAACACATGCAACAACATAGGGCAAGAAATTTAGTTTTCAGTATAAAAAAGATATTACACACAACTAGCCCTTCGATGCAGTCACATTAATTCTCTAAAATAGTTCTCTTTTTTGCATGCGTGCAGCCAATCACGCACATATTTGTTTTCACAGATGACCACCACATCTGGTGGTAATTTCATGTATACTGCAGTGACAATCTAATCAAGGATGACACATTCATAAATGCGCAGTTATTTTGTGTTGTCTGTCTACCTATGTATTTTTCATGCCCAATGGTTGCCTTTTTTTTAAACAAAAGCTGAATAGTTCCACCTGAGTCTGCACCCAAGGAACAGATCTAGCGCGGCTGGGCCATCAACTAATGCTTCATCTCATGAAGACTAGTAGGCTAACTTCAGAGTAAAGTTGTGAAGCACATGTTTTTTTGCTCAGGTACAATTGAGAAACATAGTTTCATGCTCCATCTGAGATATAACTGCTACATATGATACGGCGCTGGTGTCATGTATCTCATACCGATTCCTTAACAAAAATATGGAGGTCCTAGCATTTGCACCTGTTACTTGCATACCTGCTACAGCTAAAAACAATAGCAAACGAGCAATTTAAGCCAGGGAGCATATTGTAACATAAATTCACACATTACGGTTGATTAAAATAGCTATTTACATTTCCGCTTCATTGGCGGGACGCTATCATGTAACGATAAAATGCCAGTCCTAATACCAGACAGGGCTGCAGCATTCCCCTGCCCCTTAATCATAAATATTTTCATTCTCCGCAAAATATAATTCTATTCGTGCAAATGAAAGGCCTCCTGGAAAAGTTGCGCAGAACTTACTCCACTGATCCGGTTCGTGACTGCCGTTCACTCTGCCGTCCGCGTGAATCTGAAGATGAAAACCAATGCCAACTCTACAGTAAAGTCTGCCGGTCCTGCGTCCGGAATTACTTGCCTCTTCTAGAAGTTGATCTTCAGACGGTGCGCGCACAAATTTCGACAGCTCGACAAAGCGAATTAAATGGACGAAGAAGAAAAAACAGAGAGGAACGCTCATTATTCCAAAATGGGACACTGGCCGCCTTAGGAGGGTTCAAGCATTTTCTCTTGATCCTGTGCGCCACGCACGAGCAACTCTGCGCGCTCACCAATGCAGTTACGGCACTGGCAGGCATAACCCTGGCTGCAGTCGCCGAAGTAGTGCTGCTGGCTCGGAGATATTTATAACACACATGATCTCACTGCTTGATGCGTGCCTGGATTCTGAAGGACGCTGTCATTTAGATTTTCCCTTGAAAATAAGCAGTCCTGCCCAATATCGATCCGTTAAGTTAAATCGAAACCATAAAGTGTCGGGACACCAGTTCAGCATCCAAACGACACGACAGGACTTATTGTGCGTGGCATTTTACGCACGAGGACGCACATTTTAATCGACGAATCACAAATAATTTATAGGCTACTTGCAAGAAAAAGATCCCAGGACGATAAGTTATGTCGTTTGTGCACGACAGAGACTGTCCTTTGACTAAAAAAAAAAAAAAACTCCACCGCAAATAATTTGCAGATTGCTTGAGAAACTCCACAGAACTTAATTGCATCCAGAATTAAAGTAAAAACACAAAACAATTCACAAAGCCGCATTTAATGTCTCTGCGGATATCGCGCATAGCAGCTCACTTTCAAGGGGCAGGTTCATTTTTTTTTTCAGCGAGAAAGCTTCAAAGTTGTTGTTTTCCAGCACCTGGTCGCAGTCAATGATAGGTTTCCAAATATACTTGCGGTTTAACAGCATGTGGTCTGGACAACATAGCAGATTTCACATTGGTAAAGTCTCAAACTTTCGGAGAAAAAAATATTTCAAATTAATTTTTACCATTTTTCCAAAAAACACATTATTGCTTGAACTTGAAGAGACCTACTTTTGACACAGTTCTGCTGTCACACCCCTCTCCATATACTCGAAATGATTTAAGAAGTAGGCTAGTGCATCACGTGCAAAATTTTA